>JADMNL010000022.1:124522500-125722500 GCA_016271365.2 Neoceratodus forsteri | reverse complement strand
GATGCTTTCACTACTGTGATACATCCTCAGAGACACCCAGAGCCTGGAACTCTAGCCACTCAGGAACCAGGCTGTTAAGTCCAAGGATTGAAGGTCCAGATGGAATACCTTCTCCTGATTGACTGATAACAGGTCCAGGTGTACTGGAAGATGCCTTAGGAGCCTGGAACTGAGGCCGAGGAAATCTGGATATCAGAACTGGTGGGGCCAGTCTGGGGCTACTCAGGATCACCTGTGCCTTGTCCCTCCTGATCTTGAGGATCACCTTGTGAACCAAGGGAAGTGGAGGAAGGCATAGAAGAAGTCTGGGGTCCATGGCCTTGAGAGGCATCCCCTGCAGCGAGCCCTGCAGAGGGAGCGGGCATGAAACAACCTCAGCTTTGCATTCTCCCTGAGGCAAACAGATCCACCTGAGGTTTGCCCAGTGGGAGAAAAGGCTGTGTACTACCTCTGGATGGAGAGACCACTCATGGACATCTCACCCTCATGGCTGAGAGCGTCCGCCATTTGGTTTGAGGCTCCTGTCATATGGATGGCTAGGAGATCTGCCTCCAGTTGGCTCTCGAGGGTCCAGATGCAGAGCACTTCCCTGCACAGTGGCCAGGAGTGCGTGCCACCCTGCTTGTTGAGATAGTACATGGTCGTGGTATTGTCCGTCTGGACTTGCACTACTTGACCCGAAGGAGCGGAGCTAATGCTTACAGTGCCAGTCTGACTGTTCTGAATTCCAGCAGGTTGATGTGTCATCGGATTCCTCAGGGACCAGAACCCATGGGCTCTGGGATTCCCAATGTGGGCTCTCCAGCCTGTGAGAGAGGCATCAGTCGCTGAACGACCGCTGGCTCAGGACGGACAAACAGGATCCCTTCCTGCAAATGTGCTGGGACAGTCCACCATTGGAGAGCATCCCACATCTTCTGAGTCACTGTGACCAGCTGGTTGAAGTGACTGTGACACTGAGTCCATTGGCTGGCCAGCTCCATTGAAGTGCATATGCCACTGGGCTCATCGGAGCATGGAGGTGCACGCCACCATGTGCCCCAGAGGGCATAAAAGTCCCGGCAGGGTGCAAGTGCCCTACCAGAAATGACTGGGCAAAGGAGGAGAGAACCTCCGCCCTGTGCATCAGGAGCCAAACTCTGGCTCGGCAAGAGTTGAGCTCTGCCCTGATGAAGCATATCACCCTGGAAGGTACAAGTTTCAACTTGGTCTCATTGACCAGGAGACCAAGGGCAATGCAGGTCTGGAGGGCCAGATCCCTGGACCTCTCCACCTCCTGTTTGGAGGAACTCGCTAAGAGCCAGTTGTTGAGACGGGTAAACTCTGATCCCTTGACGCCGAAGACAGGCTACCAGCACTGCAATGCATTTAGTGAAGACCCATGGGACCGATGACAGCCAAACGGCATGGCTCAGAACTCGAACAGGGCTCGTTGCACTTGGAAGTGAAGGAACCTTTGGTGTGACAGACAGATCGGGACATGAAAGAACATGTCCCGAAGATCCAGAGAGCAAAACCACATGTTCTGCTCGAGAGATGGTATGATCTTGGACAGAGTTTCCATCCTGAATGTGTGTGACCTGAAGAACTGGTTCCGATCGTGCAGATCTAAAAATGGGGCACCAGCTCCCCGTTCACTTCAGGACCAGGAAGTACGGAAATGAACCTTGGGTTGACGGGGGTCGTGACTCGCCACCACTCCTTGTGGAGAAGTTGGGCAATGTCATCTCAAGAGCCGACTAAGTGTGTACGGACACCATTTCCTCCTGTGGGGTATGGCTTCGACCTGGACGGTACTGCTCGAATTCCAGAGGCAGACCCTGGCCAACCACTTCTAGAACCCACCTGCCCCTGGTAACAGTGGACTAGGCGGAAAGAAAGTGGTGGAGCCGGCCCCCCATGGGAGGACCCAGAGCTTGGGTGACAGGTACAGGGGTGGCTACCCCTATCCTGTCACTAAGCAGGCTTGGAGGAAGAGGATTCTGATTGGGGACCACCTGGGTCCCATCCTCCAGGTTTATGGGTTGCCGGGGCTCGGGCTTGGGCCGAGGGTGCCAAGCTGTGCCTGCTATTGCTACCCAATTGGAAATGGGGCTGCTTGGCTGCAGGGGTAGAATGCCAAAATAGCTTCTTCTTCTACTTTTGGAACCTGGGATTCCTTCTGCACACAAGTCACAGAGTCCAAGGTGGCACTGGAATTCTCGATGCACTGAGGTGACCGTCCACACCTGGGCAAACGGTCAGTACCCAGGAAAGGGACATCTGTTAGCTTGTGCTGGGTGTCTGTCGTGAAGGTGGAAACCTGTAACCAAGCCCTGCGGTGCATGGCAACTGCAGGCACCACCAGACGGGCGCAAGAATCCCTGAGATCCAGAGCCGTCTGGAGTTGCTGTTTGCAACAGCCTGACCCTGGTCACAGAACTGCTTGACTGTGGTCTGGAGGTCTGCGGGAGGTGAGGTAGAACCTCATCGAGGAGCCCAGGAGGGCATGAGAGAAGTGTGCCATGACGACGGCTGAGCTTGCCTGATGAAGGCCCAGCGAAGTGGCGGCATAGACTTGCTGAGCAGAATGGTCCAGTTTTTTGACTCCTGAATTACACGGCGCCTGAACACAGATTCAGTCACCAAACCCTCAGCCGAGGGTGCTCTGTAGAATCCCGAAAGGGACCCGATGGGCACCGTGTATTTGTGGGCCACATGGGCAGATGGCGCAGGGCAGGAGGCAGGGTGCTGCCACAGCTCCAAGGCCAGACCAACAATGGCCTTCGCCACTGGGAAGGCCTCCATTGGGGAATCCCCATTTGAGAATATCAGTGAGGGACATTCGTCCATTTCTGAATGGGTTCAACAGACATCCCCGTGGATTGAAAGATGCCCAAAAGGAAGAGGGACCTTCCTCCAGCAAGAGACTACTGACCGATTCCATGTCCAGGGGATGGGAATGGAGGTCTGAGTGCTCGGACTCAGGATAAATCAGCCAGCCACTGGAGTCTCCTCCAACCGCCTAGGATGATCAGGGAGTGAGGGTGACAGACAGCCTGTGTGGGAGGCCCGGAACTGGCCAAGATTCCTGGGGGAGCCCCTGAATGGGGCTATTTAAGTGGTGGCTCCACCAGGATCAGTGGAGAGGTCAATTTTGGCTGACCCAGAATGATCTTGACCAGCTCTGATGGAGGAGACACGTGCGGGCTGGCTCAGGAGAAGTCATCTTCCGCCTAGGGGCAACAGCCAAGTAATGGCCGGAGTAGAAGATGGGACCAACTTCTGACCAGACATAATCAGCTGCTGCCACATTAAGTCTTTGTAGCGTCGATGGAATTTCCGTCAAAGCCTCTCCTCATCCGGGGAGGATGAAGAAGAATGTCAGCGGCACTGCTTCTTAGAGCATTTGTGTGCCTTCTTTGACCTATCAGTCGAAGGGCTTCGAGACCTCAACCTAGAATGTCGGGAGACCAACAGGGTCGAGAAGGTGCCCGGAAGTCCGCAGCTCCTGCTGGTCAGGGACTGGGTCTCCGATGGGATTCCCAGCGGGCTAAGTCTCCTCTTCGGTGACAGTCAGGACTGGGGTCCGAACATTGAGCTGTTGGCCTCATCAGGCGACAATGGGTCAAGAACGATCTCGACTGGATCATTGTCCGTGTCTGAGCCGTCTAGCCTGACACAGCACCAGGAAGCCAGCGGCCAAAGGCACAACCTCGACGAAGTCAAGACATGTATTCCTGGGACCAAGATTTCTCACGATTCCAAGAATGTTGCTGAGACAAAGCTTCTCTCGGTTCCTTGTCCTTTTACAGGACCAAGAAACATGTGCGCCTGAGGGCCCCTCACTCTTGGTGGAAGGGATCTGGCACATCTCTCAAACGATCTAGAGAAAGTGGAGCCAAAGTTGAGCAGAATGCAGAAGGACATCAAGGACTAATCCGCTGCCAAAGCTGCCTCTTCCTTGAAAGTCTTCATTTGTTCGAGCCACTCAGCGGACCCCACATCCATGGAGACTGCCCATTTGGCTTCCTTAGATTTAACTGGCGCAGGGTTTTAAATAATTGATTAGCAGTTTTTTCTTGGGACAATGCTAACTGTACAGAAAGTGTTTATATAGGTTTTCTAGAAGTGTTATGTTTGTTAAACACAGTGAGGCAAGTGCTATGCATTTTCACAATGTTTTAGCACTTTTATGAGCAAAACACTAATCAATTTTTGGAGTTAAATAAATCCCTGTGGCTGATTCCGTTTCTCTGGTCTGCCCAGCTGGAGCCATGCAAGGCGATCATCCAGGATGTTCGGGTGAAATGCACGGCACTTCTCACAGGCCTGAGTGTCATGACCGACACCCAGGCAGTACACGACGTGGCATGTGGGTCAGTGTGAGACATTTTTGCCCACACAGGCAGCAGCGGAAACCAGGAGAAGATTTATCTTCCATAGTGGTCGATATCGCAAAGTGATTTGCTGAAATTCTAACGAGTTTAAGTCTGAGTAAATCCAAAGATTTGAAAGCCAGAGCCTACAGAACACAACAGCGGTAAGGAGAGAACCTGTATCTTGCAGCAGAAAGGAAGATCTGGCGTTATGGGCAGAGCCGAGGTTATACCTCCCGGTGGGAGGTGGAGAAGCCAGCTTAAAGACCTTCCAGCAAGATTCTTAAAAGGAAAGGACATGCCAAAAGGTGGACAGAACAACATATCCATGATCCTAAATTGTCAGTTTCTCTAGAACAAAAATAGGTCCCATGGAGAACAAGATCCTTAATGGGAGGCTTCATATGAAGCATGCCCCAAAGGAATGTGCAGGCAAGGTCCAGTTGGGCAATATTCCTACCCTCCACAGGTGTGTGATAAGCAGAAATGGCACAAAGATGCACCCTTATGGAAGAGTATCTCAGCCCGCATCTGAAAGTGATAGGAGATATTTCAGGACTGATTTCACTAAGCAAGACAGTGGGTCCAGGGAATGTGCAGCTGCCCAGATACAGAAACATTTCCCTTGTAGATGGTTTTCTTGCTTCTACTAGGACTTCTGCCACCCTTTGTGAAACTCCATGCCTGGAAATGGCTAAGTCTGCAGGAACTATGCATGAAAGTGTAGGGACCGAAGGTCTGGATGGACTAATGTTACCATATCTTGAGATAGCAAGCTTGTCTACTGCTAACTGCTGCAAAAGAGGGAACCATATCTGGTGTAGCCAGAGGAGACTACCAGGATCATTGTGGCACTATCAGTCTGTAGTTTGAGTAGCACCCTCTGCAGAAGGGGAAAGGAGGGAAGGTGTATAGGAACTCCTTGTCCAGCAAAGGGACAATGCGTCTCACCAGAAAACACCATGCCCTGGATCCAGTGAGCAGAAATTGGGCAGCTTTGTATTTCACGGGATGCAAGAGGTCCAGCTCTGGACGTCTCCATCTTTCGAACAGGTCGTCCACCACTTCTTGAAGCAGCTCCCACTTGTGGTTTCTGGATCACGAGTGACTGAGCTCATCTGCCAGGGCATTTTGGACTCCTGGAACATGAACCGCTGTTAGTGTGAGTCCGTGTTCTAGGGCCCAATACCACACTCTCATGGCTTCTCTGCACAGAGGGTAGGTGTGTTCCTCCTGCTTGTTGATATAAAAGACCGACATATTGTCAGTCTGGACAAGCAGGGAGTCTGGAAAGGGAGTCTGAAAGGCCTGCATGGCATAGAATCACCCTCATCTCTAAGATGTTGATGTGCAGGAACACTTCCATGTCTGACCATGTGCCCTGAGTATGGTGATTCTGAAAATGGGATCCCCATCCTAGACCCGATGCATCCATGCTGAAAATCTGGCTTGAGAGTCTGTCTGAAACGGAACTCCTAAATCCAGTTTAGGTGAAGTCAGCCACCATGATAGAGTTTGTTGGACAGCTCTTGATACCCTTAGTGGGTGTTCGAGATTGTTGAACATCTCGTCCCATTGCACCTTTAAGTTCCACTGAGGAACTCTCATATGCAAGCATGCTAACAGTACTGTGGATATGGCTACCACCATATGTCCTAGGAGCTGTAACATGGACCTTGCTGTGACTATGTTGGCTGTAGCTACTTTGGAGGCCTGGACTCTTAGTTGAGTGGTCCTGTCGGGTGGGAGAAAGGCTCTTCCTGTTGGGTATCCAGGACTGCCCCTATGTACTGTAGACGCTGGCAGGGCCAAGGACAGGACTTGAGGTTGATCGTTATCCCCAGCTGTTGGAACACTTGAAAAGTGTCTGAGAGGGTGTGGATTAACTGTGACCTGGTGGGGCAGTTAGAGCCAATTGTCTAGATAAGGGTAGACAAAATATTTATTTAGTTTTTGTTGACCAGGTAAGTGCACTAGACAAATCCTGCCTATTTTCAGGCACGACCGGGGAGGGGATACAGATGAATGCCCACTGACCTTGAACCAGATTAAGCTGTTGGTGGTATTTTTAGTGAATGAGAAATTTGGCCAGGACACCAGGAAATTCCCTACTCTGTTTCCTGTGAGCAGGGGACCCATTTTCCTGTGGGACCAAGATGGCGCTCCCATGGATCCTGGTGTGGAGTGTTGCAGACAGGAGAGCTGGTCTGAATTCAACAGGAGCTGAAGATGAAAATTTGGGTGAGAGTACTACTATCCCTGAAGGAAATAGTATGGATATTTATATGTCTACAGAAGGATTATATGCGGAACCTGGTTTGGATATTGAAAAGATGTAGCAGGTAACTTGAAATCCGACAACAAAACTTTTCAGCTTGTATTTGTTGAAGAGGGCGTAATTTGCTGGAAAAACAACGTTTGGAAGAAAACTAAATATTTTACAGTCTGGAATGGCTTCTGTCAACCGAATTTCCAGCCTGTTAATCTAGCAGATGCACAGCTGCTCCTGAATCTACTACAGCAGGGCTGGGTGAGTTTTCAATGCTTTCTCTAAGGCTGGCAGTAAAACACCTGTAGTGGTGAGTGCCAAAAGCCTGAAGTTTCTAATCCACCTGTTCCCTTTCTGTTTATGGTGCAGTGCGTGAAAAAATGTTCAAGGTTGTTCACAAGCTGAATTGCAGCTACCGATTCATTCTAAGCTGCCGACTGCACCAGTAAATGCCTGCTCTGATGTGTCTATTTCCAAGACTGGCAGTTACAACACCTTTAATGGTGTGTGCCAAAAGCCTGAAGACTTCAGTTTACTAGTTCCCCTTTCTGATCTTGGGACCGTGTCGGGTCTAAAACACTCAAGTTAACACACAGGCTGAAACAGCAGCTCCTGGTCTTTTCAAGCCGCTGATGGCTCAAGTGCAGCTGTCAATAATAAGCCAGGAGGTTTCTGTAACAACGGCCTGGGTGTCAAAGAAAACAAGTGAGGACTTAGAGTCTGACTTGCAGGCGAATACATCAGCTCACCCTGTGGAGCAAAGGTGCACAGCTCAGTCGTTGGGAGTCCCACATGAAAAATCCCTACAGTGGTTCCCCAGACTTTACACTTTCAAGACAGCAGGGTTTGTTTTAGACAACCAAACCCTGCAGAACAAGGGACGGCAATAATCTACCAAACCAGGTTAAACACACAAGAGAACGGTGCAGACTTTTCTTTGGGAACAACAAAATCTGAGAGTGCTGTACTAGAGAAGAAGAATTTCAAATCCATTGATAAGGCTCACCAGGTAGCTTCCCTTTTGATAAAAACATGATCTCTGGCCCTGGGAGAATATTTCTGAGATTGCTTCATGAACACACAAAAAGCCCTTTCAGGGGCAGGATGGACTAAATCCACAAAGGGATATGGATTCCAGACCCCATGTGGGATATTTCTTTCTCCCAAGCCACAGCAGAATGGAAGCCTGGGGTTTCTCCCAGGCCTGTATTAAACACTCCTGTTCATTCTGACTCCCATATTACAATTGTGTTCCCTGACTCAGAACCAATTCGGGACAGCTCTAAAACAGTCTCTACTGACTCTTTTCCACCTTTAATACCTGGGGCACAGGAGGTTGGAGAGAACCCCTCCTTTGTTGTCAGACCAGTCACGAGAATCTAAACCCTTACTGTCTGAGCTTTGTTCTAATACTAAACAAGTGGCTACTCCCTGAGGATGTAGTGCGGATAAGCTATAAGGGGTTTGGAAAATCGACCTGACAGATATCATGTGGGAAAATTTTATTAAAGGATTCTCTGCATTTCTCTCAAAGGAAGTTTATGCTTTTATCAATATTTCAGGAGAGGATAATTATACGTTAGTTTTCGAACATCTTATGCACTAGATTTGTTCTGGGAGAGGTATGGGCAAGTCAAGACATCTCCGACATGGACCTTTTTTAGTTATATCTCTGACTAAACCTTTAATTAAGTATGTGACCATTGTGTTTCGTAACGAAGGAGTTCATGTCGAAGATATCACATACTGGTTATCACAGAAATGTGAAATACTCAGTTCACCAGAAGCCATTTAAGATGGAGAGCTTTTCTGGACTGGGGGTGGAAGTACAAGGTAAAACTACAGTAGGGTGAAACAGGAAGAACAGGTTACTCACCCGTAACAGTAGTTCTAGGAGTGATATATGTTGTTCATCCACACTGTCTGGCATTGTTCCTTCCCTTTAAATCTTGCGGAAGTCTTCAAGCTGGCTCCTCCCACCCACCCGGGGTAAATACCTGCCTCCACCCCATGACACCAGATCTAGCCCACTGGAAGCCAGGTTGTGCGCCAAAGTCGGGAGGTAGGGTGGGGCGGTGGATGAACAACATATACCACTCCTAGAACTACTGTTACAGGTGAGTAACCTGTTCTTCTAGGAGCGTGGATATGTTGCTCATCCACACTGTCTGGCAGACTCAAGCAGTTCTCCGGGAGGAGGGAGGCAAGGCACACCCCTACTTAGGGAACAGAGATGGAGAACAGAGGCCCCAAAACCAGCATCCCAGCCTGACTCTAGGTCGATGTGGTAATGGGTAATAAAGGTGTTTGCTGACTTCCAGGTAGCGGCCCGACAGATTTCCTGGATAGGGATGTCCCTGGAAGCAGCCACCGAAGCAACAGTATGGTGGGTAGAATGAGCCCTAATCCCTTTGGGAGGCTCCTTACCTGCCAATTCATAGCACAGACCTATGCATGATGTAATCCATCTTGCAATAGTCCGCTTGGCTGCAGGTCTGCCAGAAGTGGCTTCAGCGTAAGTGACAAACAGCTGGCGAACCTCTCCCGACTTCCGCGTTCTCTCTCCTTATAGTAGGAGAGCACACCTGAGGTCCAGAGTATGGAGCCTGTACTTGGCATCCGAGGTGTAGTTAGGGTAGTAGACTGGCAGAGTCAACACCTGGTTGAGGTGAAACTCTGACACCACTTGGAAGGAATTTCGGTGGGAAGCAGGACAACTTTGTCCCTGTGAAAGACCAGATAGGGGAGTCCACTGAAAGCGCCTTGAGCTCCCCGTCCTTCTGGCTGACGGATAGCCACCAAGAAGGCCGTCTTCCACAAGTGCGAAAGCGCAGACTTGTGCATGGGTTCAAATGGCTTGCCCATGAGCTTTGCCAAACCAGCAAAAGATCCACGGAGGTGGAGGTTCATGCACGGAGGGATATGTGATCCAGGCCTTGAAAAAGCGCCCGATCACTTTCCTGAGCTAACGCGGCTTGACCGACCCACGCCGGTAAGCGATATGGCTGCTAGGTGCACCCTTAGGTTGATGACCGAAGACCCCTTTGAGAGGGACCATAGGTAGTCCAGAACGTTAGCCACAGAGCAGGATAAGGGTCCAGGCTTTGTCCTGACACCAAATGGAAAATCTCTTCCATTTGAAGGCATAACATTTCCTGGTCGATTCTTTTCGAGATGCCTCAACCACGGTGTAGACATCTTTGGAAAGACCCAAAGCCTGGAACTCTAGCCACTCAGGAACCAGGCTGTGAGGTGCAGGATTGAAGGCCCAGATGAAAGACCTTCCCCTGGTTCATTGATATCACGTCCGGGCATGTACACAGCCGCTCCGGGGCCCTGCAGCTGAGGCTGAGGAGATCTGGATACCAGAACTGGCGTGGCCAATCTGGGGCTACCAGGATCACCTCGCCTTGTCCCTCCTCACCTTGAGTAACACCTTGTGGATCAAGGGAAATGGGGAAAGGCGTAAAGAGGCCTGGGGTCCACGGCCTCGAGAAGGCATCCCCTGCAGCGAACCCTGCTGAGGGGGCGGGCATAGTACAGCCTCAGCTTGGTGTTCTCCTGGAGGCAAACAGGTCCACCAACGGTTTGCTCCAACGAGAGAACAGGTCGTAAGCTACCTCTGGATGGAGAGACCACCTGGGATGTCTGGCCTAAGCGGCTGAGAGCATCCGCCAGTTGGTTCGCGACTCCTGCCACATGGATGGCTAGGAGATCCGCTCCAGCCGGCTGGACGGTCCAGATCCAGAGCGCCTCCTTGCATAGCAGAAGGAGTGCGTGCCGCCCTGTTTGTTGAGGTAGTACATGGTCGTGGTATTGTCCGCCTGGACTTGAACCACTTGACCCGGAGCTGAGGCAAAGCTGACAGAGCCAGTCTGACTGCCCTGAGCTCAAACAGGTTGATGTGACATCGGACCCTCGGGGTCCAAAGCGTCAGGCCCTGTAGTCCCCCATGTGGGCTCCCCAGCCCATGAGAGAGGCATCGGTCATAAAGACAACTGTCGGCTCGGGCAGACAAACGGGATTCCTTCCTGCAGATGACTCGGGACGGTCCACCATTGGAGCGTCCCACATCCTCTGGTGACTGTCATCAGCTGGTCGAAAAGACCCTGACGCTGAGACTACTGGGCGGCCAGCTCCCACTGAAGGGGGCATGTGCAGTCTGGCCCAACAGACCACCGAAGTGCACGCTGCCATGTAACCCAGGAGGTGCAGAAAGTCCCGGCAGGGCAAGTGCCCAACCAGAAATGATTGGGCAAAGGAGGAGAGAACCTCCACCCTGTCTGCCGGGAGCCGAGCTCTGGCTTGACAAAAGTCGAGCTCTGCCCTGATGAAGTTCATTACCTGAGAAGGTACGAGTTCGATTTGGCCTCGTTGATCGGAGGTCAGGTCCCTGACCTCTCCATCTCCTGAAGGAGGAACCACCAGGAGCCAGTCGTCTAGGTAGGGTAATCACGAACCCCTTGGCGCCGAGATGGGCTGCCACCACTGCAATGCATTTGGTGAAGACCCTTGGGGCCGATGACAGGCCGAACAGCATGGCTCTGAACTTGCAGGGTCCCTTCGACCCTGAGCGGAGGAACCGCTGATGAGGACGGACGGATAGGGCCGTGGAAAAAGGCGTCCTGAGATCCATGTGCAGAACCACATGTTTTGCTCCAGAGATGGTATGATCTGGTTCAGAGTTACCATCCGAAGTGCGAGACCTGAGATACCGATTCAGGTCGTGCAGATCCAGAATGGGGCGCCAACCCCGTCTGTTTGGGCACCAGGAAATACCTGGAGACAAAGCCTGGGTCTGAAGGAGGATCCGCACTGGGCCACCGCCTCTTTGAAGAGGAGTAGCGCAATGTCGCCCAGAGAGCAGACTGGGCGACTGAGATCCTTTCTCCCTGTGGGGCACGGGCCTCGGCTGGGAGGGAACTGCTCGAATTCTAGGGGCAGACCCTGCCCGACCACTCTAGAACCCACCTGTCCAGTGATACGGACCAGGCGGATGGAAATGGTGGAGCCGACCCCCACGGGAGGACCAGAGCTGGTGTGACGGGTATGGGGAGGCCCCCGGCCCGTCACTGGGCAGGCTTAGAGGGAGGAGGAGGAGGCACCTGGACCAGCACCTCGGCCTCCTCTCCGAGGGCTGCTGGGGACCTTGCTTAGGCCTAGAGCAAGCTTGAGCCTGCTGCTGTTGCTGACCCCCCTGGAAGGGGTGGTTGTCTGACGGCAGAGGGAAGAATGTCAAAGGCTTCTTCCTGCACTTCTGCTGGTTCTTATTTGAAGAACTTTTAGCAGAGGTGGCATCTAAGGTAGCATTAGACTGTTCGATGCGCTGCAGATGACCTGCACTCCTGGCCGAAGAGGTCGGTGCCAAGGAAGGGCACATCAGCTAGCTTGTGCTGAGTATCCGCGGAAAGGAGGATAACTCAGCCAAGCCCTGTGGCAGTGGATACCGCTGCAGCTAGTGAACAGGCACAGGAATCACCCAGGTCCAGTGCAGTCTGGAGCTGTTGTTTAGCAACAGCCCTGCCTTTGGTCCCTGACCTGCTTGACCGTGGTCTGCATGTCAGCTGGGAGGTGAGGAAGAACTTTGTCCAGCGACCCCAAAGGGCGTGAGAGAAGTGGGCCATAATCACTGCTGAGCTTGCCTGACGAGCCCAAGGACGATGCTGCATAGACCTTCCGGCCGAGTGGTCCATAAGTTTGGACTCCTTGTCCAGAGGGCAGTCAGTGTCCGCCGAGCTGCCCATCCACCTGAACACTGAGGCAGTCACCAGGCTTTCCACTGAGGGTGCTCAGTAAACCCCGCCAAGGACCCTGTGGGCACCGGTGACTTACGTGCCATCGCGAGGCAGAGCGGAGCTGGGCAGGAGGCGGGACACTGCCAAAGTTCCAGAGCAGGGCCAGTTATGGCTTCAGCGACTGGAAAGGCCTCGAAGGGGTATCCCCTCTTAAGAATATCTGTAAGGGGTATTCTGCCTCTTCTGAATAGGCGCAGAGGCATCCCGTGGACTCAGAAATGAGCCGGAGGATGCCCTGGAAGGAGAAAGCCCTTCTTCCATGCCTGACACCGATAGCTCATCGTGAGAATGAAGGCCTGTATTATCAGACTCGGGAGGTCCAGATACAAAGGCTGGCCACCTAAATCTCCTCGATCACTGGAGTGATCAGAAGTGACTGTAATCGACAGTCTGTGAGGAAGACCGAGACTGTCGGTCCTCCTTGGAGGAACCCTTCCAAGAGGTAGCTTTGGTGGAGGTTCCACCAATATTGGTGGGAGCCTGTAACCGTCGCCAGAGGGGGCACCAGAGCCCTGGAAGGGACCGGTGCGAAGGAATCGGTGTCAGTGTAGGCGAAGAGGCTGAGGCCAAGTGAGAGCTAGGACCCTTGAGGAGCTGGCTTTGACCCGCTAGCAGGGTGCACCACATAAGATCCTCACAGCGTCGGCGGATCTTCTGTGAAGACTCTCCGCGCCCAGGAGTGTCCTTTTTGGGTCAATCGACCGAGAGAGGACTTACCCCTCGATCAGACCAACGGTGTCGGCTTTGTCGATCAAGAGAAACCGGACCCAGTGAAAACCGAGGATCCGGTTCCTGTCCCTCGATCGGGAGGCCCGGAGGATGGGTCTCCTCGTGGCAGGAGAGAATGGGTATTCTCTCCAAAGAGTCATCGACAGGTGTCGGTGACAACGACTGATTGGGTTGAGAGAAATCTCGGATCAGCCGCCTCGACTTCTGTGCCCGGTCCAGACGGAAGGTCCGAAAACCCGCAGCCAAGGAGGTGATCTCGACCAGTAGTCGAGACCTCGGACCGCTCCCGGTCCAGGAGCGCCTTCTTCGACTAGAAGAAGAAGGTTTGAATCTTTTCTTAGAGCGAGGAGGTCACGAGGCAGGCGCCTCACCCTTGGTAGGGAGAGACTGGCACAAATCCCAAAGGATCCTGAAAAGTGGAGCCCAAGTTGAGCGGCATGAAGAAGCCTCGACTGGCGCGAAGCTTAGGCGGCTTCCTCCTCGAGCCGCCATTTGTTCGGAAGCTGCTCGGCGGATCCCGCAGCCACGGGAAACGCCCACCTGGCCTCCTTAGATTTTACCGTGGATTGGTAAGCTCGGTCTCCCAGCTTCAGGCGCCTGATGATCCTCCAAAGCGGTCGGATGGAAGGAAGCCAAACTGGTACATTGCGAGGTATCATGAACGGTACCGAGGCAGTAAACGCACGAGAGGTGGGGGGGTCAGCGCCGACATTTTCTGTCCGCAAGGACACCGCAAAACCCGGGGATGACTTATCCATGTCCCATTCAAATCGTAAACTCTTACGAGTTTCAAGTGAGAAGATGCGGTAAAACCGCCAAATTGAATCCAGGGCCTCAATCACTGCAGAAAAGCACGGGGGACCTGTATCTTCCAATGGAAAGGAAGATCTGGTCATCATGGGGCGGAGCCGAGGTATTTACCAACTCGGGTGTGTGGGAGGAGCCAGCTTGAAGACTTCCGGCAAGATTTAAAGGAAGGAACAATGCCAGACAGTGTGGATGAACAACATATCCACGCCCTAGAATAAAGCATATTCCAAACTCCTCCTTTGGGTAGAGACCGGGGTCTGTTTTACGAGGTCAACCCCAGGCCTGCTATAGGTGTGGTTCTTGCACTCATCTTTCAAGCACTTGTGACAAACCTTGTTGCAACAACTGTTGAGAAATTGTTCACAGTATTATAACAATGTGCTAACCATACTGCCACAGACCCTTTGCGAGGAATAAGGGCATGTCTTCAATGACTGCCCTTGAGCAGCCCGTGAATAAAGCAAGCTATATTAGCCCTGAGCTTCTCATCCAGCAAGCACAAGATTTGGCGAACCTGCTCAGCCCGCCCCAGTACTCAAATATTATTTCTCAAACCTCCTCACCCCACCCCACCCTTGGTCTCTCTAATCCCCACAAGGATAGTCCTGACCCCCCTTCTTCTCTACATCCCCAAACTCCATCCATAGATCCTTAGTGATTTCTACTGATTTAGAATCACAAGAGGTTTTGAACCAGGCTCCAGTACAACAAATCATTAAACCAGATATGCTCACTCCAGTTTGTTATTCAGATATGCCCATTCCTCCAAAAGATGGTACTAGTGTACCTTTTCAGACCCTTGCCTTGTAGAAGATCTTCTAGATTTTCTAAATCCATTCCCTCGGATCCCCCATCCCAGTGGAATCTAAAAATTCATATGCTGCCTTGTTTACCCCTTGGGAGACTCTGAAATGGAAGTGAGGATTCCGATCTCAAAAATCCTTTAATGACCAAGGTCAAAAAAAAAAATGTAGATGGTGATTATAAAGGAAAAAGAAAAAGAGGAAAAAGACCTAGGTACTCTTTCTAATGGAATTTTGAATGATGGTGGTTTAGTCTGTTCCTTCAATATTCATAGTTCATTAAATTATGAAAAACGAGGGGTTGTGTTACAATTTTACATGTAAAGCCATAGATGTTTGTTTAATTCAGGAAACCTGGATGCATGCTGCAGATCAGATTCGTTCTTTAAGAGGGAATGGGTCTGGGGTCCATCCTATTGGTCTTTCGGCCAGAATGTGGCTGATGGGGTTGGGGTCCTTTTTCATTCTTTCAATTTTTCTCTCCGAAATTATATGATTTGATACCAGGGAGAGCTCTGATTTTAGATGGTCTATGGAATAATATGGACTGTTGTTTTATTTCAGTTTATGCTGCCCAAATAAAGGCAGAAAGAGTAAATCTCATAAGAGCAATCTAACCTTTTTAGTTATACACTATAAAATATTTCTGTGTGGTGATTTTAATTGTCCCTGGTTACAGGGGACAACGAAAAAAAGGAGATACAAAAAAATATATTGTGATTCCATGCATTATCTCAGATGATTTCTTGGCTGGTTTATTCAATTGTCATTTACTAAATACTAAAGGCCCTAAGTTTACTTATACATGGAACAATTATTCCTCACATTGATTATATCTTCATATCAGCAAATGTTCCTAAAGGTTCTTTAACTAGGATTCCAGTTACTTTTTCAGACCATTTGTTGTTGTTTTCTATGCATCATTTTGTTCCAAAACCTACTCTTTTTGGCAGATGGAAGCTTAATGATTCTATGTTAAATGATCCAGTGGTTATTCAGAAGGTAACAGTTTTGGTTCATGCTAGGTTGTCGGTTGAATGTCTTTATACTGATAAAGGTGAATGGTGGATGGACACCAAAGCTGACATAAAAGTGGTTTTCTAAATATGGAGGAAAAAAAGGAAATGCTGCCTTTCTGCACTATTTATCCCTTAGGCAACAGTTGCATAAATTAATTACTTTATCAGATTCATCCAATTATAATTACCTAGTCAGATTTCTACAGTAAAGGACGCCATGAAAGTTTTTGAATCTACCAGAGCAAGATCAATTCAGTCTCTTCTGAATCATAGCACAAAATCCTTGTCTATAGGTGACCCCTATGAAGCCTGTAAAGATTTAAAACATACAGGCTCTTGGAGTCTTTAACTACCCCAGATGGCAGAACAGTTACTTCTTTAGTAGACATAGAGGCTGAAATTGAGACATTATGGTTCTCTTGAATCAGTCAGTAATATTTTATCCTCAGACATAAATAAGTTTTTAAGGTCAGTGGAGATCCGAATTTCCCAATAGAAGTACAAAATTTACAATCTCCAATCACTAAAATAAGAAATTACACAAGCTATTAAACATTACGCTTCATCCTGCTCCAGGTTTGGATGGTATCCTCACTCTTTCTATAAACAATTTATTTTACAATTGGTAGACTGTTTATTCATTACTTACAATTATTGGTTTACTAATAACATTATACATCCCGAGTTGTCGAAGGACTTATTTTATCTTTATAAAAGGGGGCCGTACTCAAATAAATAATTGAAGACCTATAGTTTTGATGAACACCGATTATAAAATATTGGCACATATATTAAATACCCGCTTAAAAGCGTGATGCCTCCAGGCGCCTATCTTCAGTTCAGTATTGTGGTTTACCTGATAAAAATATTCAACAAGCCTTAGGGACCATAAGAGATATCATCTATCATTGTAATATTTCAGGATTGTCTGGTTGTGTGGTAACAGTAGATCAGGAAAAAGCTTTTGATAGAGTTTTACATAAATATTTGTTTGCAGTATTAAAGGCGCATAAAATTCCATCACTTTTATATCTCAATTGCAGTTATTATATTCTTTTTTTTTTTTTTTTTTTTTTTTACAGTCCGACCTCTTTAAAAGTGGTCGGACAAAACATTCACGGTACACTCTGGAATCCAACAAGGATGCCCTTTGTTGTATAGTTTTCCCTTGATCCTTTACTCCATTCGCTGTAGCATCTCCGAAATGGACTGGAATTACTGGGCTCGGCATCCCTCATGCATTCAAGCATATGCTGATATCATCTGTGCTTTTTATTTTCAGATCCTGGGCAAATTAATTTTTTTTATACAAGAAAATGCACTTTATCAGATGGTTTTGAATGCCAAATTGAATATGGGGAAGAGTAAAGGTCTTTTATTGGCCTAATGTCCATCCTGATTCCATCTATGTCTTCCACCTTTAGAAATACTGAGGATCACTTTTGGACAACATAATTTACCTGAACAAAATTGGGAAAAGCTATTATCAAAGCAGAACAGAAGGTGAACAGATGGAGACAGTGGAAATATTCCAAAATTAAGCAATTGCTATATTAAAAAGTTTATTTTACCATTATTATATTATGTAGCAGTATTATATCCATTACCCATCAAATTGAAAACAAGGATCTATAGGCTATGCTTTCAGATGTTATGAGGCTCAAAATTAAATCCCATTAAATGCAATTATACCTATTTGGATCTCAAAAGAGGGGTCTCAGCATGATAGAACTGGTTGTTTCCTCCATGCTTTATTTTTCAAACATTAGCTGGTACTGTACTACACAGCAAGGACAATATTTCAAAGGCTTGGATGACAAAAGGCCTAGCTGTATATTTTAAGTCATGGCTACAAACAGCACCAAAAATACACCCACGCCTTAATATTCCCTATTTTTGCCAGCTGCTCAAAGATTATATAAATGGGGTGTCATCAAAAGGTCCCATCACACTTTCCACAAAATCTCTATATCAAGATATCATTGATAGAAATTATCCTAAGGAACCCTGTTTTAAGAATTGTCCCTTAGCAGATAACCATTACATTCTCCACCAGTTAATACTTTCAAGAATTCCTCAGAAAATGTGGGAGAACTTGTGGCTTACAGTCTATGGAGGTTGAATATAAGGGATAACGCTAAACATAAAAGCATTACAGAATGAAACTGTCCCTATATGGAATGTATAGTGCAGATGGAAACCATGGAGCATTTCTTATTACACTGTTCTTATACAGTTGCTTTATGGAATTATTTTGCAATCAAATGGAAATTAAATTGGCTCAGTTTTCTGACATATGATATACTGGTGGGTGGAAATATGGACCAGGATTATCTCAGTTCTATCCAGACACTTTAATAGTGTTTTTCTGATGCCTTAGATTTTATCTGTGGCAGGCTCGACTGCCAATGGGTGCTACATCAGAATAGGATGTCTTTTGAATGTTTGAGTACATTAGTTTGTAAAGAACTTCAAGATATTTATAAATCAGATTGCTTAAAACACTCTGCCGTCAGGTGCTACAATGGTGGAAGGGTTTCACTATTTGCATAATTTGATCTGAATTTGTTTTGAGCTTTGTAAATTTCTTTTCTGTTTTTTTCCTTTTGATAAGCATGTATCATTGTTGGTTTGGATTATCTTTGATGCGTTTCTGATGTATTTTAATAAAAATCTCCCTACTCTTTTCGATAAGTGCCATGGGATCTTTAACATCCACCTGAACTACTACCAATACAGGCAGATGGGACCTCGGTTTAACGTCTCATCCAAAGACAGCACCTCAGAGTGCAGCACCCCTCTCATGCTGCACTACAGTGTCAGTACTGGGATATTAACCCAAGTGCCAGATGTGGGAACTGAACCCACAGCCCTCTGATCTCCCAGCCTCAGAGGCAAGCATGCCCTACTGAGCCGCTGACACTGTTGGTGAAGAGCAGCTGCCACCACTGCTAAGCATTTGGTGAACACCCTCGGGCCAAGGAGAGACCCAAAGGCAAAGCCTGAATTGGTAATGGTTCCCTTGAAAGGCAAACCAAAGATGCCTCTTGTGAGCTGGAAACACCGGTATGAGCAAGTATGCATCTTGCATGCCCAGAGAGCATAGCCAGTCCCCTTGGTGCAGCATAGATATCAGTCCTGGTAAGTTATCATTCTGAACCTTTGTATTCAATGTACTGGTTCAGATGACTCAGGTCCAACATGGGTCTTAAGTCCCAGTCTTCTTGGGGACCAAGAAAAAAGTGGGAGTAATATCCGGTTCCCAGTTGGGAGTGGGGATTAGGCTCTATCACTCTTTTGAGAGCAAGGTCTGTATGTCTTCTCTGATGAGGACTATGTGGGTGGGAGGGTATCGAGAGGGGCTGAAGGTTTGTCTGGAGGGAATTCGGTAAACTCCAGCGTATAACCCTTCTTGATAATGTCCTTCACCCATAAATCTGTTTTGATTTTGGTCAACCCATCTAGGTAGAGGAGAACCAACACCCCACTACTTTCATAGACTCTGCCGGAGGAGGGGGCTGGCAGGAAATCATGCGTGTGCACCTGGGGTGGGGAGGGAAGGCTGGGAGGATTTTGGGTTCCTGGATCCACCGTTCCCTGCCAGTTACGAGGAGCCTTACATATGAAAAGACCTCAGGGCTGTTGGTTTTTCTGCTGGTTGGCACCGAAATGGCTTGCACCTAGGTTGTTGAGGGTCTGCCTGGTACATGTAGTGAACTAACTGGACTGCTTTGCCTGAGTTTTGCACTTCCGTTAAGTCTTTTGTACCTCTTCTCCAAAAGGGACAGACCCGTGAAATGGAGCATTTAAGGTAGAATCCTGGAAATCTTGCTTGAAACCAGATACTGTCAGCCAGGAGCGGCGATGGAGACACACCCGGTGGTCACTGCTCTTGCTGCTGTGTCTGCAGAGTCATAGGATGCTCTTAATATGTGTTTTCCTACATCCAGGCCAGACTGGAGTACATCTAAAAGTTTTTGCATGAAGGATCATCAGACTGCTTTTGGGCCAACTCAATGGCTTCCTTTCATAATGATTTTGGTACTGCACCATATGGGCCAAGAAATTTAGGGACCGAATGGAGCAGGTGGAGGATGCAAAGAATCTCCTACCAAACTGGTCTGATTCCTTGTCAGGAGGCAGAGCTCATATGCTTAGGGCTGTTTTGTCCTGCCGTGAGCTGTGGTCAGGACCATAGAGTTTGCTCTGGGATTTTCTCTCAAAAAGGGCTCTGCCTTGGGAGGTTTATATAGTCTGTCAACCTTTTAGGAACAGCTGAAAAGAGGAAGGTTGGTCCCATGCCAGCCTGGTTAAAGCCTAAAAAGGAGGGACCAGTGGGGGATGATCAAAGGTCTCGGGTCACTCATTCCCAAAAAGGTATGGAGCCTTTTCCTCTCTGGGTCCAATTCCTCAGTGTTCCATTGATTTAGGAATTGGATGTAGCGTATCAAATCCATAAATGTTGGGTCACCTGGGAGGACCTGGGTGAATTATGGCAGCCCTCTGGCTCAGGAGAATAACCTCTGGAAATGGAGTCTGAGGAATGAGGGCTGCTTCTGGAAGAATCAGAAGATGGTGATCATGAGTGTTCGCCCACCGTCTGTTCAGAGCCTGATCTTTTGGAGTTGGGCTCCTGGGTTTGTGCAGAGACTGTGGCCTGGAGTCTGGGACTGGTACTTTGTCCGGAACCATTGTAGGGGTTGTGGAGGCGGTGGAGGAGGAGGTCATCCTTTTTAATAAATCTCCCTTTACCGTGTTCCACCAGGAAGTAAATAGTTTCCCCATCTGCCAGAGGAACCATCAACACCCGGGGTGGCATATCTCTGGGTTCCGTGGGAGTGGTAATAGGGCTGCTCGGTCCTGGAGTCTCTCATAGAATTACGAGGACTTGGTGGGTAAGCTTGTTCTATCATCTGGTTGCCTGCCGTGGGTACCGAGGGGTTTGTCTAGCGACCTGTCAGGCTGTCATATGGTCGAGCTGACGCCAGCTTGTGAGGCGACTGCTCCAGAGGCACCGACCGTAGTGATCGTAGCGGACGCCTGGTGCCTGACGCCTCAAATTGTGGCGCTGTCGCTGGTCCTTCCGTATGTCGGAATACTGTTTGTCAGGGCATGTGTCAGGGTCTTAGCCTTAGCTGCTGATGACTTGTCCCTGGGAGAGTGTTCCTGGAGCTGGAATGTTCTCAGCATCCATATCCGTCATCTGAGGCTGACAACTGGCTGGAGGATGAAGATGCCTCAACCGTATCGTTGCAGTTCCCCTCTTAGGCCCAGAGAGTTGCTGGAAGGGCCTAAGGTTGAGATGGACCCAAAGGTCCTTGCCCGAAGAGCTACCGCCCGTTAAGACAGTAAGGCGGGAGTCTTTGTCAATGACAGGCTGGAGGCTAGGCCTAACGGAGGAGCTGAATCCACTATCTCTCTAGAGCATGGATGAACATGTTTCTCCTTAGGAGGGACCTGGATCTGGACTCTAACCTACTGTACTCTTTGTCTCACTGTTGGTGCTTCCCTCCTGGGTGTTTCTCCTTGTGGGAAGTCAGTGACGAGAGGCTGAGAAGCTGGACTTGGGGCATGAAGAGGCGGTGAGCTGCTGCTCCATAATGTAGGCCTGAGAGTATTGTGGTGGCGGGTTCAGGTCTGCTGACTGAACTTGCCGCAGTCCAGGTATGCTTGACATCGTGATAGGCCCCAAGCAGAAGAGGTACTGTAATGACCATCTTGCAGGAATCTGCCACCGCACAGCATAAAAACAGGTTACTCACCTGTAACAGTAGTTCTAGAGTGGTATATGTTGTTCATCCACACTGTCTGGCATTGTCCCTTTCCCTTTAAATCTTGCGGAAGTCTCCAAGCTGGCTCCTCCCACCCACCGGGTGGTAAATACCTCGGCTCCGCCCCATGATGCCAGATCTAGCCCACTGGAAGCAAGGTTGTGCACCTAAAGCGGGAGGTCGGGTAGGTGCAGTAGGATGAACAACATATACCACTCCTAGAACTACTGTTACAGGTGAGTAACCTTTTCTCTAGAAGCGTGGATATGTTGTTCATCCACACTGTCTGGCAGACTCTAGCAGTTCTCCAGGAGGAGGGAGGCGCACACCCTACTTAGGAAAAAGAGTTGGAGAACTGAGGCCCCAAAACCAGCATCTCGGCGTGACTCAAGGTCAACGTGGTAATGGGTAATGAAGGTGTTTGCTGACTTCCAGGTAGCAGCCCAACAGATTTCCTGGATAGGGATGTCCCTGGAAGCAGCCACCGATGCAGCAGTATGGCGGGTAGAATGAGCTCTTATCCCTCTGGGAGGTTCCTTGCCCACCAACTCATAACACAGATTTATGCATGATGTGATCCATCTTGCAATAGTCCTAGCTGCAGGTCTGCAAGCGGCTTCAGCGTAGGTGACAAACAGCTAGTGAACCTCTCCCAATTTCCGTCCTCTCCTTATAATAGGAGAGAGCACGTCCTGAGGTCCAGAGAATGGAGCCTGTACTCTGTGCCCAAGGTGTAATTAGGGTAATATACTGGCAGGGTCAACACCTGGTTAAGGTGAAACTCTGACACCACCTTCGGAAGGAATTTCGGTGGGGCGCAGGACAACTTTGTCCCTGTGAAAGACCAGATAGGGGAGTCCACTGAAAGTGCCTGAGCTCCCTGTCCTTCTGGCTGACATGATAGCCACCAGAAGGCAGTCTTCACGACAAGTCGCGAGCTCACACTTGTGCATGGGTTCTAATGGCTTGCCCATGAGCTTTGCCAAAACCAGCAAGAGATCCCATGGAGGTGGAGGTTCACTGCACTGGGGATATGTGATCCAGGCCTTTGAAAAAGCGCCCGACCACTGTCTCCTGTGCCAATGTCGGCTGACCGGCCCGTGCCCGTAAGCAGAGATGGCTGCCAGGTGCACCCTAAGGGTCGATGACCGAGACCCCTTTGGAGAGGGACCAAAGGTAGTCTAGAATGTTAGCCACAGAGCAGGATATGGGGTCCAGGCTCTTCCTGACACCAAATGGAAAACCTTTTCCATTTGAAGGCATAATATTTCCTGGTCGATTCCTTTCCGAGATGCTTCCACCATGGTGTAGACATCCTCGGAAGACCCAGAGCCTGGAACTCTGCAGCTCAGGAACCAGGCTGTGAGGTGCAGGGATTGAATGTCCAGTGGAAGACCTTCCCTGGTTCAATGATATCAGGTCCAGGCATGTGCAAAGCCGCTCCAGGGTCCTGCAGCTGAGGCTGAGAAGATCTGGATACCAGAACTGGGTGGCCAATCTGGGGCTACTAGGATCACTTACTTGTCCCTCCTCACCTTGAGTAACACTTTGTGGATCAAGGGAAATGGAGGAGAGGCGTAAAGGAGGCCTGGGGTCCACGGCCTCAAGAAGGCATCCCCTGCAGTGAGCCCTGCCGAGGGAGGGCATGACGCTACACAGCTTGGTGTTCTCCCTGAGGTGAACAGGTCCACCAACGGTTTGCCCCAACAGGAGAACAGATTGTATGCTACCTCTGGATGGAGAGACCACCGTGGGATGTCTGGACTATGCGGCTGAGAGCATCCGCCAGTTGGTTTGAGACTCCTGCCACATGGATGGCTGGAGATCCGCCTCCAGCCGGCTGCGAGAGTCCACATCCGGAGCACCTCCTGCATAGCAGACAGGAATGCGTGCTGCCCGTTTGTTGAGGTAGTACATGGTGTGGTATTGTCCGGCCTGGACTTGGACCATTTGACCCCGGAGCTGAAGAGCGAAAGCTGACAATGCCAGTCTGACTGCTCTGAGCTCCAACCTTGATGTGGCATCGGGACTCCTCGAGGGTCCAGAACCCGTGAGCTCTGTTGTCCCCCATGTGGGCTCCCAGCCCATGAGAGAGGCATCAGTTGTAAGGACGACCGTCAGCTCGGGGCGGACAAATGGGATCCCTTCCCAAATGACTGGGATGGTCCACCATTGGAGAGCATCCCACATCCTCTGGGTGACAGTGACCAGCTGGTCGAAAAGACCTGACACTGAGACCACTGAGCAGCCAGCTCCCACTGAAGGAGGCGCATGTGCAATCTGGCCCAATGGACCACTGAGGTACATGCCGCCATGTAACCCAGAAGGTACAGGAAGTCCGGGCAGGGTGCAAGTGCCCAACCAGAAATGATTGGGCAAAGGAGGAAAGAACCTCCGCCCTGTCCGCTGGGAGCCGAGTTCTGGCTTGGCGAGAAGTCTGCCCGATAAAGCCCATCACCTGAGAGGGCACGAGTTATGACTTGGCCTCGTTGGATTAGAAGGCCCAGGTGGGAACAGGTTTGGAGGGTCAAGTCCCTGGACCTCTCCACCTCTTGTAGGGAGGAACCCAGAGGAGCCAATCGTCTAGATAGGGGTAATCTGAACCCCTTGATGCCGTGAGCAGGCTGCCACCACTGCAATGCATTTGGTGAAGACCCGTGGGGCCGATGACAGGCTGAACGGCATGGCTCTGAACTTGTACAGGTTCCCTTTGACCCTGAAGCGGAGGAACCGCTGATGGGACGGACGGATTGGGACGTGGTAGAACGCATCCTGAAGATCCAATGAACAGAACCAATGTTTTGTTCCAGAGATAGTATGACCTGGGACAGAGTTACCATCCGGAAGGTGCGAGACCTGAGATATTGACTCAGGTCGTGGAGATCTAGGATGGGCGCCAACCCCGTCCGCTTGGGCACCAGGAAATACCTGGACACGAAGCCTGGGTTTGTAGGAGGATCAGGCACTGGAGCTACCGCCTCCTTGTGGAGGAGCTGAGCAATGTCGCCCTGAAGGGCCGACTGGCGCCAACTGAGGTCCTTTCTCCCGTAGGGCATGGGCCCGGCTGGGGGTACTGCTTGAATTAGAGGCAGTCCTGAACGACCACTTCCAGAACCCACCTGTCCTAAGTGATACCGGACCAGGCGGAAAGAAAGTGGCAGGCCGCCCCCACCCGCCACTGTGCAGGCTTGGAGGAGGAGGGGGCACCTGGACCAGCACCTCGGCCTCCTTTGCTGGGCTGTTGGGACCTTGCTTGGGCCTAGGGCGCCAAGCTTGAGCCTGCTGCTGTTGCTGACCTCCTGGAAGGAGGGCTGTCTAACCGCAGGGGAAGAATGCTGAAAGGACTTCTTTCTGGCGCTCTGCTGGTTCTTGCCCGAAGAACCCTTAGCAGAGGTGGCATCTAAGGTGGCATTAGACTGCTCAATGCGCTGGAGATGACCTGCCACTCCCAGACTGAAAGGTCGGTGCCAAGGAAGGGCATCAGCTAGCTTGGGCTCGGTATCCACTGGAAACGAGGATAACCTCAGCCAAGCCCCGCGGCGGAAAGGGCCACTGCTGCAGCTAGTGAACAGGCACAGGAATCTCCAATGTTCAGGGCCATCTGGAGCTGTTGTTTAGCCACAGCATGGCCCTGGTCACAGACCTGTTTGACCGTGGTCTGCATGTCTGCTGGGAGATGAGGGAGGACTCATCAAGCGACCCCCAGTAGGGAGGAGAGAAGTGTGCTATAATCACTGCTGAGCTGGCCTGGTGAAGGCCCAGGGATGATGCCGCATAAACTTTCCGGGCTGAGTGGTCCATATTTTTGGACTCCCTGTCCAGAGGGCCGTCAGTATCCGCAGAACTGCCCGTGTGCGAAACACTGAGGCAGTCACGAGGCTCGGCCGAGGGATGCCAGTGAAGCCCGCCAAGGACCCCATGGGCACCGCATACTTACGGGCCATACAGGCAGGGCGCTGCCAAAGCTCCAGTGCCAGGTTAACTATGGCTCCACCACTGGAAAGGCCTCTGTCGGGTATCCCTCTTAAGAATATCCGTGAGAGGATATTCCGCCTTTTGTATAGGCTGCAAAGGCATACCCGTGGACTTGGAAATGAGTGAAGGATGCCCTGGAAGGAAGAAAGACCTTCCTCCAGGCCTGTCACTGACAGCTCGTCATGTGAGTGAAGGCCAGTAGTATACAAGTCCGAGGAATCAGGATACAGGGGTCTCCACCTATGTCCCCTCGGCGCCTAGGCGATCAGGAGTAACAGTAATGGACAACCTATGGGGCAAGCCCGTGAGTTGTCTGGTCCTCCTTAGAGGGACCCTTCCTGAGGTTGTTTGGTGGTGGTTCCACCAAAATTGGTGGGAGCTGGTAACAGGCCAACCAGAAATACGTGCAGGGTCCCACGGAGGAGAGCGGAGTCCTTGGACCCGGCAGTCGGTGTCGGCAAAGAGGCTGGGGTCATAATGGCCGGTACAGCAGAAGTAGACGGCTTTTGACCGTCAAAAGGAGTTGCTGCCACATGAGGTCCTCATAACGTTGACGGAGTTTCCGCTAAGTCTCCTCATCCGAGAAGGATGAGGAGCACGTGGCGCCTCTTCCAGGAGTGTTTGTGACCCTTTCTCGGTTTTCGAACGACGGGTCCTACTCTCGACGAGACCGACATTGGCTCTGTCGGTCGGGAGAAGCTGGATTCAGTGAAACCGAGGTTCCGCTCTTGTCCCTCGATCGGATGCCCAAGGACGGGTCTCCTCATCCGGGAAGGAGAGAATGGGAGTCCTCTCCAGGAGTCGTCGACAGGCGGCGCCAAGCAGCTCGATCTGGCCGAGAGAAATCTCAGCCAGTTCTGCTGTATCCTCGGCCGTGCCCTGGGCCTGATGGAAGGTCCAAAAGCCGGCAGTCAAGGAAGTGATCTCGACCGTGGCCGAGACCGCCTGCTCCTGGGTGTCGGACCGCCTCGGTCCCAGGAATATCTTCTTCAGCTAGAAGAAGATGATTTGGGGTCCTTATCCTTCTTCTTGGATCAGGAGGTGCGAGCCTAAGGCACCTCACCCTTGGAAGGGAGAGACTGGCACAACTCATGAAAGGACCCTGAAGGTGGAGCCCAGGTTGAGCAGGACAAAGAAACTTCGTTGGCCAAAGCTTGGGACGCTTCCTCTTTGAAAGCCGCCATCTGTTCGCACTGCTTGGCGGATCCTGCAGCCGTGAAACCGCCCACCTGGCCTCCTTCTATTTCACCCATGGATTGCGAGCTCCTGTCTCCCCAGCTTAAGGTGCATCTTGCGGTCCTCCAGGACAGTGGGATGGAAGGCCAAACAGATGGTGCAAGCTGAAGTGTGGCACGGCGCCCAGGCAATAGCATGAGAGGTGGGGATCGGTGCAAGACATTTTCTGTCCACAAGGACACCGGCAGAACCAGGGGACAACTTGTCCTCCATATCCGAGCGTTTGGATCCGAATCGTAAATTCTGGCGAGTTTTAAGGAGAGTAAGTGCGGCAAAGCCGTCGATTAGACTCCAGGCCCTAACGGTACTTGCAAAGTAGCACGAGAGATCCTGTATCTTCCAGCCGAAAGGAAGATCTGGTGTCATGGGGCGGAGCTGAGGTATCTACCACCCAGGTGGGTAGGAGGAGCCAGCTTGAAGACTTCCGCAAGATTTAAAGGGAAAGGGACAATGCCAGACAGTGTGGATGAACAACGATCCACACTCCTAGAACTAACATTTACTCAATACTTTTATGAAAATATAAAGGAAAAACGAATACTTTTGACTTGAAGAAAAATGGTGGTCGACAGATGCAATGAGGCGTCCAAGGAGCTGAAGAGCATGGGTCGAAGCGGAAAAGAACTGAGGTGGTGCTGGGGACCTCACCCTTTATACAGCTGGTGACATCGATGGGTGGACCGGACGTAAGGGGTGGACCCCACCTGGGTAATGCTGGCTAGAAGTCTTAGTGCCTGGTGGCATAATCCCTATGGTGTAGCCTGCTGCAGGAGCTCTTACTCAAAGTAAGATCTGGCAATCATGCATGGGGTACTTTGACCTAGTCTGATTAACGGTATGACATATCAGGGTGCAAACAAGGGCTACTGCAAAATGGGACACTTGCTATAATAGCATTTGCCATTTTCCCTGTCGCTACCTAGGTGCACTAGGCTGGCTCTCTCCTACCACATACCATATAGATACCATCATCAGAACTGGTACCCCAGTGTCCCTGGCTAGCATGATGATCCAAGCATCACAAACCTATCCACTTAGATAAGTAGAAAAGTCTCTCCTGTGATACCTAAAAGTACTACAAAATGGGTGAACAAGTTTTCACTGTGTCTGCCCCCAAGCTCTGGAACTCCCACCAGTAACTCTCAGACAAATCAAATTACACCAGTCTTTCATAAAGCGATTCAGTGCCTCTGTCCTGGGCACTGACTGTTGCACATGTCACCAAACCAATGGGGAAAAATGCCTAGCCCATCTCCCTTAACCCATAGCACTTCCCTATGCCCGCCTGTTGTTCTCCCAGTAATTGGTTTGCTTAAACCTCTAGTCTTAGGCTCTGGTTCTGAGGTCCTATATTGCTGAATTGGCTGTTATATTATACTAATTTCATAAGCTGCCTTCCTCGAACTGTTATTGTTTTCCTGCTTTACTAAAATGTCTAATTTATAGCCCAGTTTCCTGTAATGTACTGTAAATGTCTCAACTGAAATGTTTTTACCTTTGTCTGTAACTCTCCTGGGTTGTGACTGAAAATAGGCAATTTTTGTCTATAGCTCTACTCAGTAAACAAAATCTAAATAAATAAATGTTGGAGATTGAGAAGACACCTGAAGATGAAGTAATTTTACAAGTTTTGTGAAGGTTTGAAGCAACTGGCCTCCTCAGGGTGGTGAGGAGGGAACCTTCTTCTTCTTCTTCCAGGGCAAAAGAAGATCTGATGTCACAGGGCATTTCGAGGAGTTACCACCGGGTGGGTGGAATAGCCAGTTTGAAGACGCTCCAGCAAGCCTTAAAAGGAAAGGAACACTGCCATAAGTGTGGATAGTACATTATAACCACATCCCTAGAATGCAAAGTTCTCTGCACATCCAAGGTATGAAGCAATGCTTTCCATGGACTGGCATGCTCCAGGAAATAAACAGGTTGGTGGATGGATCGAGTCAAAAGTAAACTCAGACACCACCTTGGGAGAAACTTAGGATTGGTATGAAAGGACACCCTGTCTTTATAGAAAACCAAATAGGGCTGCTCACATGGCGCCTGAAAGCTCAGAAATCCTCAGAGCAAAAATAATAGCAACTAAAACAGCGCTTTCCACGACATAACATAGATTACAACTCACGGCTGGTTCAAAAGAAGGCAGGGTGAGTTTTTCCAACATAAAATTGAAGTCCCAAGCCAGAGACAGGGTTGCAGACTGGAAGCTTCAGGTGCAAGATGCCTCTCAAAAGCATGGAGACATGTCTAGCTAAGCCACTGAATGGTCATCTATAGGGACATGATAGGCAGATATGGCAGAAGGATGAACTTTAATTGAGGTACTTCAGACCGAGTCTGAAAGGGAAAGCAAGTACTGTACTCAAAACCAGATGAATGGATCCAAGTGGTGCAATGCAGCTCATATGGCAAAGCACTTATTTCATGCAATAGGCGACTCAAGTGGCAGGCTTCCTAGCTGCCACTAAACATCTGCCACTTTAGGGGACATCCCAAACCCGTGATGGATACGTCTAAGAGCCACACATGAAGATGGAAAGACTTGAGATCCAGATGGAGCAGGGTGCCATTTCAAAGAGCAAGCCTATGCATAGTGGCAGGGAACAGGAGGTTCCACTGTCAGCTGTTGGATCAAGGGAACCAGATCTGACCAGGTCAGAAAAGGACGACTAAATCATGGTTGTCCCTTCCATCTGAAGTTTAATTAGGAACCTCTGAAGGAACAGGAAGGAGGAAGGCATACAGAATCTCACTTTCCAAGACAGTGACAATGCCTCTCACCAGAAAACTCCAGGCCCTGGAGTGAGCAAGCAGAAAAGCAGTTTTGAATTGAGTGGGGATGCCAAAAGGTCCAACTCTGGACTACTCCACCAAACAGATCTTCTACCACGGAGGGCAGGAGTTCTGACTCGTGAGCCTGAGATGGAGACAGACTTAGGCTGTCCTCCATGATGTTTTGGTCACGGGGAACATGGATGGTCGAGAGTTCCAGGCCATGATCTATGGCCCAATACCAGACCCTCATTGCTTCCTAACATGGGGAATAAGAGTGAGTCCCTCCTTGTTTCTTGACATAATGAACTATGCTGGTGTTGTCCATCTGAATCAGCAGTGAACCCAGAGAGAGGTGCATCTGGAAGGCCTGTAGAGCATACACAACTGCTTGTATCGCCAAGATATTTATGTTGAGGCCGGCCTCCACAGACCTCCATGTCCCTCGAGTCTTGTGGGCACCCAGATGAGCCTCCCAGCCTAGATCTAAGGCATCTGTTGATAAGATTTGTTGCATGAGTGGAATGAAAACTGCACCCTCCTCAAGATATTGCTGGACTCCAGCCACCAGAACAGCACCTTCCTGACTGGATCTGAAACCAGAACTTGCTGCTTCAGGTGGTCCATGCACTGGTCCCACTGGACCTATAGTGTCCATTGGGGAAATTCTCATGCAGCCTGGCTAGGGGAACTGTGGCAATAGCTTCAATAATGAGTCTCAGGAGGCGATGAAGACCTGGCTGGGACGGACAGATGGAATGGAGCCGACAGGCTTGATCCATCAGACACCCTCTCTGTCCTGGGGAAGAAAGGCCACCCCTGGGCTGTATCCAACACTGTTCCAATGTACTGGAGCCATGGGGGTCAGAAAAGATTTGGGTAGGTGAATGGTGACTCCAAAGCCTGGGAGAGACAGCAGGTAGAATCTAGGAAAATAATCCAAAGAAACTAGCGCACACCAAACTCCCCTCCCCCAATAACATAGCATATTTAAACTTTCCACTGCCAAAATTGGCTATATTTACTTTTAGCTCCATGTGAGGAGAGGGGTCCTCTTACTTTCAGACTGGAATTCCAATGTGAGTAAGCTGAACCTCCAATGTCACGGTGGGACCCTTGGTTTAGTCCCTATTCTGAGTGTGAGAAGGAAGAATCTAGGGTTTGAAGTAGGTGCTCCCTGGACAGTGGCTGCTCGCAGACACTCATCCAGAGAAGGGAACACATAGAACCCCTGCCATCTGAGGGCAGCTACCACCACTGCCAAGCACTTGGAAACACCCAGGGGCTGAGGATAATCAAACAGCAGAGCCCTGAACTGAAAGTTGGCTCTCCGAAATGGAACCTGAGGAAGGCCGAGAGACGCACACTTTGATGCACAGGTATGCATCCTGCATGTCTAGGGAGCAAATCCAGTCCCCTGGTGTAACTGGGCAGCAGTCCCTGAGGGATGATCATCCTGAACCTTTTATACTGGACAAACGGGTTTAGTTCGTGGAGGTCCAGGATGCGCCCGGGTCCCTGGTGTGCTTAAGGACCAGGAAGAAGTGCGGCAGACACCTGTTCTTGTCGGGACTGTGGGATGAGTTCTGTGTCCTTTTGTGGAGCAGGGAGTGGATCTCCCGCTAAATTAGTGGGATGTGGCCAGGAGGGTAAAAGGACTGAGGGATTAGTCTGGACGCCACTCCAGGGTTCTAGGAGTGGCCGTGAGCTATGAGCTGAAGAACACAAGTGTCGCAAGTGATTTCTCCACCAGTCTATTAAGAGGGCACTCCATCCACCTCCTACACTACTGGAGGAAGGGGTCTAGCAAGGAGTCGGGAGAGCAGCTGTGGCTGCGGCTGTGGGGCCTGCTCTGGAGCTTTGCTGGTGAAGGGGTTGGATGCAGGTAGGGCAGACAATGACACCCTCCACTTGCCTTGGTGCTTGCTGGCATCCGGGCCGCCTAGCAGTAGCCTGGCAATAGCAGATTCTCTGTCCAGATCCAAGCTGCATGTAACACAAAGAATGAACAGATCTGATGGCTTGCCCAGAGGATTGAAGCCTAGGAGAATATCCTCCACATCACCTCCAAACAGTAGGTTGCCCTGAAAGGAGCATTCATGATGGACATCTGGACGCCTTGGGCAAACCCGAGACCGGGAGCCAAGAGTACTGGTGCAGGCATATGCTGGTAGCTGCCGCCCAGGTTGACGACACAGCACGGTAGACAGCCCTAAGCAGGTGGGTGCTGACGCCGAAGGCCAACTTAAGGGTGCCCAGGGTTACTGCTTGATAGAGTAATCAGACAAGAGCTGAACGGCATGCCTGGCCTTGTCTGACAGTGCACTCTGATACTGAAGCATGTGAGTTAGGTAGTTGAGGGCATGTATCGCCAAGGTAGAAAAGGCGTAACGCCCATTTCCCGAGCGTCCAGCCGACAAGACTCCCTACTGGTGGTAGCGAGCACAAGTGCTCTGGCTGCTTTGTTCGGTTGTGAGTAGTGTTAACTACCAAGTCAACGTGGGTCTGCTCCCGAGGAAGGAGTTGCTCACCGGGCATGATACAGCATGACAGCTTTGGGACATGGTTGGGACCAAATTTGGCTTACGCCAAGCAGCCACAGTGATGTCCCTGTAGGTGTCAATTAGAGGAGAACCACAAAGGAGGACAGTTGGGCCGGCAAAGGCAAGTCAAGCGCCAATGTTGCTTCGGGTCCTGCTCCTCTGTTTTGAATCCCATTGCCTCCTGGATGTGCCACATGATTCCTGGGAGAAGGATCATCTTGAGGGATTTAGAATGTCATCAGGGTCCCTTGCCCTCTGAAGAGCCCGTGAGGGGTGGGTGACCCACTAATGTTCCCTGCCCCTGATCTGGATTTCACCCTTGTCACACAAGAGCAAGCCTGTGTGATCCCCATTCCTCAGGTAGCCAGGGTGGCGGGTCGGCCTGGAAGGAGCAGAAGTGGCCCGCCCCTGGAGGCAGATCCAGGGAGTGGGAGTTACCGCCTTGAGGCGCAGGGACCTCCGCCTGCAGTACTCCCCAAAGAGAAGAAACTAGTGTTTGGATATTAACCAGACTTGCAAAGGTCCAGCTGGTGCTGGGTAAGTGGTAGACTGGCGCCAGTCCCACAGGAGCCGTGTAGGGTAGATGGGTGTCGATTGTGGAAGGATAAGCTGTGGACCAGTGGGCTGGCAGAGGGTAGGCTGGCGATAAAGAGCATAGCTCTGACTGGTACTAGGTACAGCAAGACCAGAGGCCCAACAGGAGCTGGAGTAAGGCAAAGTTGAGGTGGTCCCACAGGCATGGGCTGAGGAGAGGTGGGCACCGGGCAGGAGGCCCGGCCAGCAGAGGAGGGGGACTTGGCTCAGGAGAGAAGTGGATTTCCGCTGGGCCTGCAAAAGAGGTGCTTGGACCTAGTAGAGGCATCTGAAGCCAGAGAGACAAGAGGCAGGCAGTGAGAGGAGGAAACCTTGCGGCCGCTGAACCTGTGCTACCTGAAACAGTGCTGGCTGAGCCACCATGATGTGTGCCCAAAATGCATGGGGACTAGGCAGCAGGGGCTGAAGGGCAGGGATGAACCTGGCCCAAGAAGCTCCTGCCAAAGACAGTGATAGAGATGGGACCACTGGTAGCCCTGGGAAAAAGGGCGGCGGGCCGACCCCCCAGCGGAGGACTCCCTCCTGGAGAAGTTGAATGATGGTGCAGTGACCATGAGCGGAAAGAGGAACGGGACTATGGGTCCTTATAGTGCTTCCCACTGGCCTTGTCCCACTACTTGAGAAGAGTGAGAGCCAGAGGACAGGGCCCGAGACCAAGTAGCTCCTGGCTCACAGCTCCCATTCCATGGAGGTAACTTTCGCTTCAGGAGAAAGTTCACGAGCTGCAGTTGGCAGTGGTGCTGGGTGGCCTGCTGAACATCTGGCAGAACTCACAGGTTTGGACGTCGCGGTCTGAGTCCAGGCAGCAGACTCAAGCAGAATGGCTGTCCTTTGCGGGATTTGCTGATCGAGGCACAGTTCCTTGAATGCTCAGAGGACAATGTTGGTTCAAGACATACAAGAATGAGAAAACCATTGAAAGATGGAAAATAACTATGTTGAGAAAATAGAGACAATACAGAAACATGATAGACCAAGGCTCAATAATGACGGTCGACTGTAGCTGCAGCAGTTTCTGAAGATCCGACGTATGCTAGTCAATGGCAGGAAAGAACTGAGGAGGGTGTAGGCTGCCTACTCTTTTAGGTTAGTTTATGTCAGTGGGTGATGTCGGTGGTGGGCTACTTCCTCTGCAGACCACTAGCTCGAAAGTTTATGTATGACCCTAGTGCCTGGCAACAGTCCTACCGGTGTGACCCCTGCTGCAAAGATGCCTCAAGTAAGATTTTAACGCTTATAAAAGTAGGGTATGTGGGTATTAGGGTTTCCCATTCTAACGCTTACCCGCCCCCAAGCAGCAAAAAGGAAAAAAAATTAGGGTTTGGGTTTCCGGAGGTTTGGCAAATCAGTGGTGGGTATTCCTTGGGTTGTCAACCCTAATGCCCATGTTCCCAAAGCAAACATACAGAGTCCCAGTGAAGAAAGCTATAACAAACTGTGTTGGCAACATGTGGTGAGACATAATTCTACTCTTGAAGAGTGCATCACTATGAAGCACTGGCTTGAGCTGCACCAGCCTCATACTGAAGGCTATGGCTGGGGGAGGGGAACATTAGTGTTGACAACCCAAGAAGACTCCACCACTGATTCATCAACACTCGGAGACCCAAAATCCTAAAGTTTTTTTCCTCCTTCTGATGCTGGGGGTGAGGCTGGGGAGTTAAGAGTTGGAAATCCTAATGCCACACTTCCATACTTTTGTTAAGGCCAAGTTACCCTAACTAATGTATTAATAAAGTTTTTTGCAATAAATATACGTACACACACACACACAAATTGTCGGAGAAGACCACTGGTCCATTCAGTCTGCCCGGTTTTAGCCTTCTCGTGACCTATTGTCTAGACATGGATTTAGCTGTATTCCCCTTGTTCCCTGCCTGTTACTTTGTGGGGTGGGGGACTATTATACATTTACTCTTCTTCCAACCATGGCTGAACCCATTAATGATTTTTGCGCCAACCACCACTGCCGGCAGGCTGTTCTGTGGCCGATCACTGTCAGTAAAGTAAAACACTCTCAAACCCATCCTGAATCCCCCAAATATATTCATGTCCCTTTAAGTTTTCGATCCGCCATTTCAGATAAAAAGTTTAATTTATTTATAATGGACAGCAAGAAGAGCCACATATCCTCTTTTACCAGAAACGTTATGTACATACACAGAACAAAAAATAAAATCCTTGTTTTGCTCAAGGTGCAGAACATTTGTCTTTGTCACAGCACTAGGAGTTTTATTGCATTTGAAAAAAGAGACAAGCCAACAACTTTGGAACAAATAATTTCACAAACTGCCAAATGACTGTCACAACTTCCTGGGTATCTGGGAAAGTTTTGCACAAAGACAATGTCAAGGTCCCCAATTCAGGTACAGAAATTATATTGCCAGCATTGCACAGAACATAAACAGGTGTTAAGGAAACTGAGCTCTAATAAGGCACAAGGAAATGCCAGAAATGTGATACCATGGGTGTAAAGAAATGTAACCCATTATTTATTTTTTGGGGTTGAATTATCTCCTATTCTGACTGGCCCCCATCCACCAGTTGCCTCAGCCCTATCACCCAAACAGTACCTTCTGGGACCTGCCTTGTCTGGTTCTTCCCTCAGGGCTTGCCTTTCTGGTGGTGTCAGTGGGGCCCTCCTGAAGCACCACTGGGAAAAGGATCTGGTTCATCGGGATGTGCTCACATAGCTGGGAGCAGGACCTGGGGAGACCGTGTCATCTACCTGTCAGCATTTTCCTGTTTTCTTCCCAATGCGGAGGAACTGGCATGCAAAGACACCAATGGCTGTGCTCTGCATACTCCCTGTACAGAACGCCAGGCATCTGCCCCCAAGTGCAGTGTCGATGTGTAACCCAAATGCTAGACTAACGCTAGCCACTGGTCCCCACCCTCCCTCAAAGGAGAGCAGTCCTTGGGACGCCTCATTCTTCTCCCTCGCTGACCCTCAGACTCCCAAGGTCACTCTGGCGGCTGGTGAAATGTAACCCTAGTTTGGTGAAACACACAGGAAATGCTTGCAACTTTCTGGCATAGGTGTACAGCAATGTAACCCTAGTTCAGCTAAGTACAAAAAGTGTTAGCAACGTGAACAAGTGTAAAAAAAAAAAGCAACCCGCTGCTTAGTTAAGCACAAGAAATGCTAGAAACATAGCATAGAGTTCAGAAACAGCACCCTAGTTTTGTAAAGCACATGGAAAACGGCTGTGTTCCTACTGGTATGCAGAGATTCAGAAATGAACCCACTAAATTCTCAAGGGGACAAAGGTCTTCACCAAGCCTTTTCAATCTACTCTGGGATTTTATCACAGCACTGTGCCCTGGTGGGAGAAGTATAGAGAATTTCCTCTTCTTCTTTGTAATACTGTGTTGCTAATGCTATCTATGGCATCTGTGACAAACTGCTAACGTACTGGTTATCAGCAGGTGTCGTTCTTCTACCTGGATCAGCGACCTTCATGAGTGCAATCAAGAACCTCATGGTGGGGGTAGGGAGGGGTCACCAAGTTTGATCCTCTTCGTACCAGAGTCTGTACTCTGTCTTGGGAGTTCAATAGGATCAATTATCAGCACACCCACAGGTCAGCTCAGCTCTGCCTTTCAGCAATTCTTTACTGAATTCATGACCCCCATCAGAGATTAAACTTTAAAAAAGAAGCAAAACAATACTTCATTCTTTTTTATCTGGAGCCAAGCATTCCATTCTGTGTTCCTTTTCTTCACATGTAGTTAGTTTCAAAGTGACAGTTAACCAAGTTAAATATCAGAATACACCTTTTTGCGTCTTCCAGTCAATCATACTGTTCTGACATGTTCCAGATGTTTTAGGTCAGATATTTATTTTTTACTGTAACATTGCTGAGTGCTAATTAGAGTCAAACCCTTTAACATACATGAAGGTAGCCTAGGCCCTAAAGGTTCACCTGAACACACTTTTGCTTACCATGGGAAGCCCACAGTACCCTGAAGCCAGATGGAAAAGGGGGACTTGATGCATATATATTTTTACAACTGTAAATTACCATGTTACTACATGGAATGATTTGACATTCTGTGCCACTGTCTCTTGTCCATTCTGTTTCGGTCACCACTGCTCCACAGTGATTCATTCACAAAGGAGAACAAATAGGCATCATCACAAACTGTCCAGGAAACTGATGTAGTAAACGTTGACAAGGGAATGTAAACATCACTACAAAATCATTTTTTGTAGAGGAAAGAAACAGCCAGAGTATACTGGAAGACTGAATATGACTGAGTGAAAGAGAACACATTCACATGCATGATTATGTAAAATAGTTCATTTAATCAGGACACAGAGATGACAGGTGCCTGTCCCAAAATGCAAGTTAACTGGATTCTAGGACCAGTCTCATTTTTCCCTTCGGGCGCATTCACTGTTCATGTTTATATTCATGACCTGGTGTGCATATGGTTTTGTGAAAGTCCACCACCACCATCTGGTGGAAACCATTTAAACTGCCTGAGCTTTCAAAGGTGAATAGAGTTGTTCCATTATGTGAATGTGTATGCCATCATTGTTCTGTGAATGGAACTGGAATTAATCTGTGAAACAAAAGCTTCTACATTTAGGATGGTCTCAGTCATTAATATGTCCCAAACTCCTGTCTTGTTTATTGTCACTGTCGTGACATTATTCAACGACAACGAATCAGGTAAGAATGTTAACTACTCTACCTGTAGATTCTGTACGCTGTTCAGTACTCAAGCACAACATTCCATATCCTATTAATGTTGCTGCAATGGCACCCGTAGACTGTTTATCTTTTGGGGGTTGAAAGCTAATGTGAATGTTTATGGAAAGCCTGACACCTTCCGTGTACAAACCCAGCCATTACCATCGATACTGGATTTACTGGTTATTCCTATATTACTGAAGGGGAGGTAGTAACCTTCTTGTAATCTCTAATCTCTCCTTGGGGCAAGCGGTCTTGAGATCCAGTTCCTTGAATCTGAACTCCCTTTTGAAAGCACCACTACTTGCCTCCAAAACAGTCCACATTCTGTTAAAGCGCATAAATAGTACACATGGGTGTGCCTGTGTGACTGAAACAGACACAGCAGAGCTACACAGAGTTTCACAATTACCATAAAACAGCAGACAGCCTGCTGGACTACCTTATTCAACTAACTTGGACTTATTATTCATGTTTTCCATCTATTAAATCGCAGGGAATATCGGGCGTTGATCATCGTCATGGCTCACAAACATGTTTCCTCTGTGGAAGTGCCACTGAAAGCTGCCCCTTCCCACTCAGAAACAGGAATGCCAAGTTCTGAGTAGTCCACATAATCAGCATGGTGGTACCAGCTTGCGTTGCCTAATGCACTTCCAGATCCAGTTCACAGAGACGCTTTGACCTGTGTGTTGTCCCCAGTGTCACCTAGGTGTGTGTTGCTAAAGACGGATCAAAATCTGAACAAGGTCACCATCGTGAGGCAATGAAGTAGCTCCTGATTCTGCTGAAATCATCCACCGACTGTGGCAGGTACAATTTTACCCTGTAAATATGTCCAACAGTGTCTGAAAGATAAAAAAGACATCTGCATCACAAAAAAATGTGTATGGGTTTTTATGAAATTCATCATCAGTATAATTCATCCAGTTCATCAGTAGAAATAACACTGCATGAAACAGATTTGCAAATTCTATAAAACATTCAAAGGTTAATGAGATAAAGAAGCTCACTGAAAAGCTACCTGGCACAATATATTGGCCACAAAAAATCAATAGGTCTTCCTAGCATGACTTTTCAGAATGTAGAACTGTACAATTTTTTTATGAAGAACCATACAGAACAGGTTTCTAGGTGACAATGAACAGCTTTATATGTAAATGGCGTGCTTAAGTCATCTGTAGCCTAATCAGGAACGTCATCTAGTGACTTCATAGGGTTCTGAACTCCAGAATGTCACAAGGTGACTAATTACGCAAGAAAAACAGCAAATCGCTTTTCTTTCCTTCCTAAACCACGATAGGGATTTTAACGCTTTTAAAATTCCCACTCTGTGCATCCCTGCCACGAAAAAAAATTATAATCTTGGTACAGTGCTGTGTACCATCAAAACATGGCAGCACCATTCCAATACATGCACATTATGATTCTAGCAAGTACGCTCAACAGGTAATTTCATAGGAAGAGACTTTCGAAAACTATGAATGGTGCCAATCTCTAATGTCACAAGTCATTAATTACAAAATTAGCTATAAAACGTTTTTAAAATCTGAGGACGTCAGAAAATACAGGTTACTCACCTGTAACAGGAGTTCTAGGAATGGTATAGGTTGTTCATCCACACTGTCTGGCAGGTTCCTTGCCGCTTTAAATCTTGCCGGAAGGTCTTCAAGCTGGCTTCTCCCACCCACTCGGGTGGTAAAACTCTCCCGCTCCGCCTATGACGCCAGATCTAGCTCCGCTGGAAGCCAGGTTGTGCGCCAAAGCCAGGGAGGTCGGGTGGAATGTAGGATGAACAATATATACCATTCCTAGAACTCCTGTTACATGCGTAGTAACCTGTATTTCTAGGGACATGGATATGTTGTTCATCCACACTGTCTGGCAGACTCCTAGCAGTCTCCGGGAGGAGGGGAGGCGCACACCCCTACTTAGGAATAGAGACTGAGAACCAAGGCCCCAAAACCAGCATCCCGGCGTGACTCAAGGTCGATGTGGTAGTGGGTGATGAAAGTATGTGCTGACTTCCAGGTAGCAGCCCTGCAGATTTCCTGGATCGGGACGCCCCTGGAAGCAGCTACCGATGCAGCAGTATGGCGGGTAGAATGAGCTCTTATCCCTCTCTGGGGAGGCTCCATGCCGCCAACCTATAACAGAGATCTACTGTATACAGGAGGTGACCCACCTGCCTATTGTCAAGAAGCAGCTTGCAGGTCTGCCAGGTGTGGCTTCAGCATAGGTGACAAACAGCTGGCGAACCTCTCCCTCCTATCGTCAGCCGGCCCGCCTTGTAATAAGCGAAGGCCTCCTAGGGTCCAAAGTATGGAGCCTATATTCGGCCTCTGAGGTGTGATTGGGGTAGAACACGGCAGAGTCAACACCTGGTTAAGGTGAAACTCCGACACCACCTTTGGAAGGAATTTGGTGGGGCGCAGGACAACCTTGTCCCTGATGGAAGACTAGATAAGGAGACTCTATGGAAAGCGCCTGGGCTCTCCCATCCTTCTGGCTGACGTTATAGCCACCAAGAAGGCGGTCTTCCATGACAGGTGGGAGATATCGCACCTGTGCATTGGTTAGAATGGTTGCCCATGAGCTTGGCCAATACCAGCAGTAGATCCCATGGAGGTGGAAGTTCTTGCACAGAGGATATGTGATCAAGGCCTTTGAAAAGCACCAGACCACCTTCTCCTGCCACCGACTGCTTCCTGGCCTGCGCCCGTGTGCAGAGATGGCTGCCAGGTGCACCTTGCAGGTCGCTGACCTAAGCCCTAGCTGAGACAGGGACCACAGGTAGTCCAGAATGTTGCCAAGGAATAGAAGGAAGGGTCCAGACCCTTTCCTGACACCAAATGGAGAATCTCTTCCATTTGAAGGCATAGCACTTTCTGGTCGCTCTTACGGGACGCCCAACAACGCTGAGGACCTCGTCGAAAGACCCAAGGCCTGGAACTCTAGCCGCCAGGAACCAGGCCATCAGGTGCAGGGATTGAAGGTCCGGATGGAATACCTTCCCTAATTGACGGAGATCAGGTCCGGGTGGGCTGGAAACCATCTCGGAGCCTGGAGCTGAGACTGAGGACATCTGGATACCAGAACTGATGGGGCCAGTCTGGGGCTACCAGAAACACCTGCGTCTTGTCCCTCCTGCCTGGAGAAGCACCTTGTGGATCAAGGGAAATGGGGAAAGGCGTAGAAGAGGTCCGGGGTCCACGGCCTTGAGAAGGCAACCCCGCAGCGAGCCCTGCTGAGGGGATGGGCATGGAACAGTCTCAGCTTTGTATTCTCCTGGAGGCAAACTGGTCCGCCTGAGGCATGCCCCAGTGGGAGAAGAGATCTTGTACTACCTCTGGCAGGAGAGACCACTGTGAGACGCAGCCCCTATCCGGCTTAGGACATTGGCCAGGGTGTTGGGAACTCCTGCCACATGAAAGGCTAGGAGATCCACCTCCAGGCTGCGAGAGACCATATGCAAAGAGCTTCCTTGCATAAAGGCATGGAGCACGTCCCCGCCTCTGGCGGTTTAGGTAGTACATGGTTGTGGTATTGTCCGTCTGGACCTGAACCACTTGACCTCGTAGAAATGGAGCGAAGGTGGTGAGGGCTAGACGAACCACTCAGAGCTCCAGCAGGTTGATGTGGCATCGACTCCCGTGGGGACCAGAGGCCATGCACTCTGTGCTCCCCAGATGGGCACCCCAACCTATCAGAGAGGCGCCAGTCGATAAGGAGACCGTCGGCTCGGGGCGGACGAACAGGATGCCCTCCTGCAGATGTGCCAGAACGGTCCACCACTGGAAAGCCGCCCACATCTCTTGGGTCACTGTCACCAGCTGATCCAACGGATCGGCTGCCAGACCACTGGCTGGCCAGTCCCCACTGAAGGGGACACATGAACCAGCATGCCCAACGGACCACACTGGTGCAGGCTGCCATGAGGCCCAGGAGGCGGAGGAAGTCCGCGGCAGGCGCACTGCCCAACCAGAAATGATTGGGCAAAGGAGGAAAGTGCCTCAGCCCTGTCCGGCCGGAGCCATGCTCTGGCTCAAGAGAGTCGAGCTCTGCCCCAATGAAGTGACTCACCTGCTTCGGGCACGAGTTCTGACTTGGCCTCGTTGATGAGGAGGCCAATCTGAGAGCAGACTTGAGGGCCAGATCTCTGGACTGCTCCACCTCCCTCTGGAGGGGCTGCAATCAGCCAGTCATCCAGGTAGGGTACACTCTGACCCTTGGCGCCGCTGGAATGCTGTCACCACTGCCATGCATTTGGTGAAGACCCTGGGGCTAGAGAGATGCCAAGGGCATGGCCTGAACTCGTAAAGGGATCCCTCTGCTCTGAATTGGAGGAATCTCTGATGAGACTGACGGATCAGGACGTGAAAGAACGCGTCCTGAGGTCCAGGGAACAGAACCACATGCCTGCTCCAAGGATGGTATTATCTGAGCCAGAGTGACCATCCTGAAGGTCCGAGACCTTAGGAACCTGTTCAGTTCGTGCAGGTCGAGAATGGGGCGCCAGCCCCCGTCCGCTTTTGGGACCAGGAAATACCTGGACACAAACCCTGGGTCTGGAGGAGGATCCGCCACCTTCCTGATCACCTCTTTTTCGAGGAGCAGTGCAATATCGGCTTGGCGGACTGACAGCGAGGCTGTGGACTGTGGCTCCGGGGCGACGGCTCGAAAGGGTGGGGTCTGCTCGACTCAAGAGGCAGGCCCTTTCCTACCACCTCCAATACCCAGCGGTCCGTGGTGAAGCGGACCAGGCGGAAAGGAAGTGGCGGAGCTGCCTCCACGGGGAACCTAGGGAGCAGTGACGAGGCTGGGGGCGACACCCTCAGCCCGCTTACCAGGCAGGTTGGAGGAGGGACCGCCGAGGGACCTCCTGGCCTTTACCTCCCTGCTTCCTGTTCGAGGAAGCTGCGGGCTTGGGTTTGGGATGCCAAGCGGAGCCTGCTGGCCCTGGTGTTGGTGTTGCTGGCCGGACGTGCGCAGGCGAGAAGGACAAAGGATTTGTGCTGCTGACGTGGCCTTTGTCCTTCTGGGCGGAGGTGACAGAGTCCAGAGTGGCATTGGACTTTTCGATCCGCTGGAGGTGTCCTCTACTCCAGGGCCAAAGAGGTCGATCCCAGGAAGAGGGCATCCGCCAATTTGTGCTGGTATCCGCCGGAAGGTGGATATCCTCAGCCATGCCCTGCGCGCATGGCCACCGCGCGGCCGCAACCGATCTGGCACAGGAGCCACCTATGTCCAGAGCAGTCTGAAGCTGCTGCTCGCCACTGCTCTACCTTGGTCCCGCACCTGCTGGACCGTGGTCTGCAGGTCAGCCGGAGATGAGGATCACCTCATCCAGTGAGCCCATGAGGCGTGGGAGAAGTGTGCCATCAGCACGGCCGAGCTGGCCTGGCGAAGGCCGAGGGAGGACGCAGCAGACCTTGCGCCCGCGTAGTCCAGCTTTTGGACCTCTTTGTCGGGGGCTTGTCCATCCCTAGCGCTCCCGGACTCGGAAAACACTGTCGGTGACTAACCCTCGGCAGAGGGGTGCTCCAAGAAACCGGCAAAGAGACGGTAGGGACCGATACTTTCTGGGCCATCCTGGCCGAGGTGCAGGACAGGAAGCAGGCCGCTACCAAAGCTCCAAGGCTGGGCCGACAATGGCCTCAGCCACAGGGAAGGCTCCGTGGGAGAATCCTGTTGGTCCAGTATCTCCGATCAGGGGATACTTGGCCCGTTGGAGACGGGTTCGAGCTGCATCCCGGTGGACTCGAGATGAGCCAGGCAGACCCATAAAGGACGATGGGCTTTGCCTCAGATACTGGCCCCTGGAGGACTCAGGTCGATCTGCCTGGATAACAGTTAGGAGTAGTCGGACTCTGAGCAGTCCACAAGAGCTGCCTAGGGCCTGAGCCACCCTCCACCTGCCAAGGACGGTTGGGAGTGAGGGTGACCGACAACCTGTGGGGCAGGCTGTGACCCAACGAGAATCTTTGGTTGGTGCCCCGACTTCGGTTGTGGAGGCGGAGGTTCCACCACAATCGGTGGCGCTAGCAAGTTTCGCCGAACAACCGCCCAGATATGGGCATCTCGACAGCGAGAGGTTGCTTCGCCGCTCGGGTGATAGCCACTTGATGGCCGGGGATGCATCAGGCCAACTTACTCCCCGGACAATAGTAAATGCTCCACATCAGCTCCTTGTAGCGCCGACGCATCTGCACTAAAGCCCTCCTCTTCCGAGGATTAAGACGAGGAGGAGCGCGCCGCCTACTTCGTGCCGAGACAGAGACCGCCGGGTGTCTGCTTGACGGAGATGAGGTCTGAGACCGAGACCCTCGGTGCACCGAGGCCGGGCCTGGGAAGGGCGGGGACACCCGCTCCTCCCTCGGCTCGGACACTTTAACCGGGACTGCTGCCCTGAGGGCGAGGCAGATCTCGGCCTCCACCGGGGACCGCGAAGAAGGGTTGTCGGCTTCACCAGTCGACAACCCGTCCGACGGGTCAAGAATATCTCGACCGCGCGACGGGTGTCTCGGCAGGCTGGTCACTGAGGGTCTTAGCCGTAACCTCGACCTAAGTCGATGGTCAGCTGTCCAGGGAAGGAGACCTCTCCCGCCTCCCAAGAATGCCAACAGTGGGACTTACCCTTCGAATCCTCTTCTTGGACCGAAAAGAATGTCCCGATGGCCCCTCCCTTCGTGGAAAGGACTGGCAAAATCCTTGAACGAAGCAGAATAAGAGGTACCCAAAGAGAGTGGGATAAATGCTGCAACTGAGGAGAGGAGGAGGAGGATGCGGCCTGGGCCACCTCCTCCTCCTCCTCGAGGGCGATCATCTGCTCGAGCTGCTCGGCCGAGCCAGCCACCACGGACACCGCCTAACGGGTCTCTTTTGATTTCACCGTGGATAACACTTCTCGGGCGCCTTGAGCTTCAATCGGGCAGGGCGATCCTCCAGGACGTTGGCCAAAAAAGGAGCGGCATAACCCGCAGGCTCGCGGGTCGGGTCTAGCCGAGGCAGACGCATGTGGAGTGCGGATCCGCCCTGGACATCTTCAGCCCGCCAAGGGCACCCGCAAGCCAGGAATCAATTTGTCCATTGCAGCCGTGAGGGATAAGGAAGACCAAGTCTAAAAACTTTGAAACGAAGTTTCACGAAATCAAGAGTTAGGATCCAGTCTAAAAACGCAGAGTGCTAAGGAGGGAACCTGAGCTTCCAAGCGGTAAGGAAGATCTGACGCCATGGGGCGGAGCCGAGTTTTACCACCCGGTGGGTGGAGAAGCCAGCTTGAAGACCTTCCGCAAGATTTAAAGCGGCAAGGAAACTGCCAGACAGTGTGGATGAACAACATATCCATGTCCCTAGAATATATTTTTGTTAAATTAAGTAGTGTATATGATGAAATTTTCTGACACCTGAAAATACTGCTGCTTTTAAGTGATTAACCATATACAGAATAATGGACAGGCATGTGTGTGTTATGGAATTTGTTTTATACACCCAAGGTGTATGATGACCCGTGAAACTTCGAGAGGTTTATGAGGCAGTCACACACACTGAGTTTGTAGGTGAAAAAATAAAATCCATAAACACTCACTAGCCTGTCTTTTATTTATTTATTTATTTTTTGCAATTTAATAAACTTATTAAAGTATACAGATTTAAGGTACATACAATACTGCATGCACTTGCACTGAACATGTCAGAATAATACAACCAATACCCCTCCTCCCTACCCCCTCACTTCATTGATCTGTGTGACTGAGTGAATGAACAATCTCACCCCCATACCCCCCAAATATCACCAAGCAGAGACAAACAGGGCTGTTTACCTAAGTAATTACCTGTAATTCAGCAGAATACACTCCATGTGCTGCAACAATAACCTCTCGATCCTGATCTGTTAGGTCTAAGAGAGCTGGAAGTACTATTTATCTATTTTATGTATTGAAACTGTTCCACCAGGAAAAGCACATTGAGCAAGAACTGCTCGTCTCCGGTGCAACCTGGGGAGGGTACAGTGGGAAGAGGACAAGGGTAGTCCAGGTCCTGACATATATACATACAATTACAATACAGTTGAAAACATTTGACAGAAATAGTTGGGCGGAGATGACAATTTACTCCTTATAGTATAGTAGCAATTACATGGGAATTCATGCTTTATACCTTGAAAACATATAATTAGATAATACAGCTGCATATGTTTGACAGGAATAGGTGAGTGTGGATTAATACATATACCCTAATAGTCGAGAGTAACAGTTACAAAGAAGAAATCCTGCTAAGGTGTTGGGTTGTGGTATATGAGACATGGGGTAAGTGCAAGCTAGCTAGCTCAAAAGTTGGGATCAAGTGCAGTAGCTGGGTGTGGTTAGCGAAGCAGCACCACTGGGCCTACTGGGAGAAGAAATATAGGAGTGTCTGAGGTAGAAAGATTGGAGAGTTAGCTGCAGGAGCAGTTTACTGAGCAGTGGTTGGCAAGGCATAGGATAGTGAGCGGATAGAGGAAGAGTGGCGAATTTCAGAGGGAAAGAGTTCCAGAATTGAGGCGGGTGAGAGAAAGCGGCCTGGCCAGCTTAGGTCCAACGTCTGGGAACTAACAGGAGCCGGGAGTCTAGGGGCCTCGGAGCATAGATGGGTGCCAGAGGGATGATAGTATGGAGGTCAGATACACTGGGATGGTACTCAAACCGTTCTTCGAGATAAACTTGGCACAGTGTATTAGGCGGTGGTTCTCAAGAGAGGGAGAGCAAGGAGCGTGTATAGCTCGTAGAGGTGGGTGCGAATAGGAGCGCCAAGAGCTAACCGCAGAAAGCATTAACAATGGTATCCAGTTTGGATAAAACTGACTTGTGGGTGGCCCTGTAAACAATATCACAATAATCGAAGGAGGGAAGTATCATCTTCTGGATAAGCTTACGATGGACCGGATAGGTGAGGCTAGAACGGTTCCGATATAAAGCTCCAAGTTTGAGGTGGAGTTTTGTTAGTACAGAGTCAGCATGGACTGCTAAGGTGAGGTGGCGGTCAAGCCAAACTCCAAGATACCGAAGGAGGTGACATCCTCCAGCTCTGACCCATCAGCGGTGTGGAAAAGTGGGAGGGAGGGAAGCCTGGGTAGTCGTGGGATGAACCAAAAGTCATAGTTACAGTTTTTAGCATTTAGAGAGCTGGTGAAAGTTGAACCAGAGCTGAACTTTGTTAAAATCCACCTGGAGGGTAGAGGCAACTGAGGCTGGGGAGGAGCCAGAAGAAAATAGGACAGTATCAGCCAGCATCCATGGATCGAGGAGGCAGAACAAGTTTGGGGCAGGTTGTTTAGAAAAACTGAGAATAGGATAAGCCCAAGCACCGATCCTTGGGGACACTGGTGGACAGGGGGGTGGGGATATGGCACCTGCAATCCTGACAGATTGAGTGTGGTCTGTAAGATAGGCACGAACCAGGCAGTAGCAGATGTGAGAGGCCAGAGTCAGACAGGCTAGATAGTAACAGAGTGGGAGACTGTATCAAAGGCCTTGGCCAGATCGATGAAAATGGCAGAGGTGATGAGACCTGTATCCATTCAGATTGGATGGTGTCAGTGAGCCTTAATAAAGAGGAGGCAGTGGAGTGATCTTTCCGAATCCGGACTGGTAGTGTGAAGAAATCTGAGTCGGCGAGATAGGAGGTTAGCTGGCTAAGCACTAAGTGTTCTTGCAGCTGCGCAGAGCAGGGAGGAGGAGATTGGCCGATAGTTTGAGGTGGAGGAGGAGGCCCTTTGTGGAGAGGGATGACAATGGCGGCTTCCAGGAGAGAGAGGGACAGATGCAGTGGCAAAGGATAGATTTAGGAGGTAGGCAATAGGGGTGGCTATGGCAGAGGCCGAGAGGAACATAAGCTGCGGTCTAGTCCATCCAGGGAATTCCCACTTGAGGGCTTAATGTTAGCAGGGCTTCTACAGCTTTATCTGGAGAGATTTCCTGAAGGAGAAAATACCTGTATTTTGAGGTAGTTTTTGCCCTGTAGGTGGTGGAGATGGTGACATGGGTGGTAAGGAGGAAAGAAGCAAGGAAGCGCAGGTGGAGAAATAAGTTAAACTCAGCAGCGACTGAGATAGGATCCGAGTGTGGAGTTGTTTACAGTAAGGAAGCTGAGGCTTGGCGCTGGGGGTGAGAAGGAGTATGACCTTCCAGAATTTGGAGGGGCTGTTAAGGTTAGATTGGAGGAGGATCTAAAGTACTCTGCTTTAGCTAGCCGACTTTGCTCTAGTGCACATGTTGGCGAGATACCTGTAGGGAGAGGTCCTGAGGTAGGGCTGAGACTTGAAGGCTCGCCATGCTGAGTCACGGGGCGTTCATATAAGCTGTGAGCTCTTGGGAGATCAAGGCAGGTGGGTACACACGTGACTCTAGTACGTCGTAGCGGGTGTGCGAATCCCATATCTTAAGGGAACGTGTTTTTGACGTGAGTAGGGTGTCACCTATCAGGTTGGGGGGACAGTTAGCTAGGACAAGGTCATTTAAGAGGAGCGAGGTTTAGGATTTGACGACTGTTGGACTAAGAACTTAGGGGGATTTGAGACTGTGGATTTTCATAACAAGATAGATGACATGGTGATCACCGAGTCATGGAGTAGGCCTGTTTGGATGACTCTGTGAGGATGGGAGGTCAGAGCCCAGTCGATAAGGGAGTGGTTACCTGATTTAAGGTTTAGGCAGGTGGGCTCAGTGATGAGTTGGGTTAAACTGAGGCAGCAACATCCGTCCGGGTTTTGTTGTTGTGGGCGGGGCTAACGGTTTGGGTTAAGGTCACCCATAGCATATAATTCCCAATTAATTTTCAAGTGAACTGATTTGTGTAAGAAGATCAATAACAGTTGTGGCAGGGGTGCCTGGTCCGACAGTAGATTCCGACAACGAATATGGGCAGCGAGAAAGGTAGTGTGAGCTGGAGCAGCAAGAGTTCGTACTCTTTAGGTTCAGTTTTACATAAGATTATTTTGTAGCGTATGTCGAACTTTTAAAGATGGCTACGCGGCACCTCTCGTGGCCCTGTCCTGACAGGCCATCGTGAAACCAGAGATTGCGACTGAGGGTTGAGAATGTTTTGTTAAGCCAAGTTTCAGAAGATGAGAACATCGGGGCATGTAGAAGGTGGCGAGAACTTGTGGCTGGTCGGTTGTAAGTGGTAGGCTATGATTATTTAGGTGAAGGAGGCGAGGCCTTTGTGGAGAGGGTAACCTGGCAGTTGGGAGGGATGGGATGCAGGGTGGGGTGCCAGCTGAGGTTGGTGAGGATGTGGTGGTGAGGGTCCTGGATTTGGGTGTATCTCCCGTTCGAGAAGAAGGAGGAGAGTGAAAGGATAGAGTGTTGGGCTGAGTATATAGAGGTAGCTTGGAGCGAAAGAGCCCCGCCGTGAGTGGGGGCATGGATGGACATTTATGTGGGTAACAGGGTGGGGCAAGAAGCAAGTAGGTGCAGGAGAGTCCAGGAGGAGAGGCCTGATCAGGAAAGGGGGATGTATAGTGGGTGTGCCTGGGTAGGAGAGGCGCCAGGGTTGGAGGGCAAGGAGCAGTTACAATATGAGCCAAGAAGAGGGAGGGGGCATGGTGGAGAGGAGGGGTGGGAGGCAGGAGAACAGACAACTGAGTAGAGGTAAAACGCTAGCCACGGTGGACATGGTGCTGGAATTTGCAGCTGCTCAGACAAGGAGGTAATTAAGAGGAGAAAGGAGCCTGAGATTGGCTGGGATGAATGTGTTGGTTGGCCCCTAGGAGGCAAATGGCAATAGGCCTGGGAGGTGGAAACAGAGAATAGGAATTCTAGAGTAGTGAGGAGCCAATGGAAGGCTGCAGGAGGCTGGTGGGGTCGAGGAAGAGGGTGGGCAGAGAGTACTTAATCAATGGAGGTGGGGCGAAAACTTGGAAGACAGTAAGAGGTGTGGGGTTTGGGAGATTTAGCAGAACAACAGCCCTGGAGAAACTGGGCACCAAAGAGAGCTGGCTCAGTGTGTGTGTGTGTGTGTGGGGGGGCATGGGGTTTCACAGATCAGAAAGGAGCTGCAAACACTTAGCACTCTAACTTCAAACACAGATTTATAATTTTGTCCTTACTTTACACGGCAGGTTTCAATTTTAAACAGTAAAAATCAATGTAACCATGTCGGCTGGCTCAGTGGGGGAGGTGCAGGGTTTCTAGATTCAGAAAGAAGCTGCAAACACTTAACACTCTAACTCGAACACAGATTTATATTTTTCCTTACTTTACACAGGCAGGTTTCAGTTTAAACAGTAAAATCAATGTAATTTCACAGTTGTAGCCCTGTCGGTAGGAGAATGGGGGAGCCAATCAGCTCTGCGACTGTTAGGTGGCGCCTGTAATCCGATGGGGTGTGCTTTCACCGTGCCTTGAGCTTGATTTTGTCTGGGGTCCTGGTGCGGTTGGCGGCTGGAGGGCCTGCCGACTGCTGGGAACTGTAGTAGCCCTGGTCAGGAGCAAGCAGCTTGAGCTTGATTTGCCCGGGGTCCTGGTCTCGGTCGGCAGCTGGAGAGGAGCCTGCCGACCGCTGGGAGCTGTAGCAGCCCTGGTCAGAGGGCAAGCAGCTTGAGCTTGATTTGTCCGGGGTCCTGGTCTCGGTCGGCAGCTGGAGAGAAGCCTGCTGACCGCTGGGAGCTGTAGCAGCCCTGGTCAGGGGCAAGCAGCTTGAGCTTGATTTTGTCCGGATATTCCCTCACCTCCCAGCTAGAAAGGATGTAGACTGCTCCCATCGCTTATTGAAGCTCCAAGGGTATGGTATTGAGCAGCAATCTCTCTTTCTGCATTAAAGAGCAACCTGGAATTCTTGTATCCACTCCGAATTGGTGGTGGAGTATCTTTAACCCAATACCTCATAATAAGGAGCAGTGCCACAGCGAAATCATAGACAGGTAGTATTTATATGGTTTGAAGTAACAGCTGAGAGGTGACCGAGTACACATATTTCAATACTGAAGTAATTTGTCCCTCCAAATAGTGGGCTACATTTGTCCTTCATGTGTGCCGAAGCTTTGGATTTTGGGGCAGGCCCAGATCCAATGAATAAGAGCCTAACTCCTGGTGGCATCTCTGGCAGGTTGAGTATGTTGCTTACCGATGAGTTTCAGCTTTATAGGAGTGTAGTATAAATTGTGAAGGACCTTAAACTGAACCAGGTGTAGCCTATCCTGTTTGAGGAATCTATAGTTATTAGTCCAGATTGATTCCCAAGCAGCAGAGTCATAAGAGATCGGCAGCCTGCTGCCAGGAGGTGGCAGTCGGCGAGGCTGGTTTTGGCCTTAGTGACTAACTGCTTATATAAATGAGCAATTAAGCAGGCTAGATGGCTAGTTTTACAAATCTGTAAAGAATAGAGCTGCCTTCGTGGTCCATAGGGCCTTGTTTAAGGCTTTGCAGATGCATTGTTTGCTCTGCAGGTATTTAAAGATAGGAAAGTCAGGGAGATGAAAGGTTCATCCAAATCAGAGCTGAAATGAATTTATTTTTGCAATTAGCTCTGATAGCTCTGCCACATGGAAATCTTTCCAGAAGCCTGAGTAATAACCTTGTTTCCTAAGAGCAGATTAAGATCGTTAAATAACGATTGCCCCAAATCATGGGTATAATCCAGTTTATAATAGTTACATAACTCAGCATGAGCACTCTCTGCCCATGCCAAAGGGTATGTTGCCAGGTCTGGGGTATCTTACTACAGGGGTAAATAGTAGGGAAGCTAGAGATACACTGTAAGAGAGTGCCATCTGTCTTTTTATTTTGAGCCAAGCTCGATTGGGTGGGATGCATTCCTGGGAGTCTAACAAGCGGAGTATTTACTCCCTTGAAAGGCCAGATAGTAAAGAAACAAGTTAGGGATATTAAGTCCCCTCGTTCTTCGATCTTGCTAATTTATGGAGAACTCTTCTAGGTCTTCTGTCTTGCCACAAGAACGCTGACCATATGGAATCTACTTTTTGAACCACACCAGGGCAAGAGCCAAATTCAACATGGATAAAGGGTACATCAACTGAGGAAAACTAACCATTTTAAGAATATTAGAAACACAGAATCTGATGGCAGATAAGGACTGCTTAACCCACCTAGTCTGCCCATGACTACTGACTCTTCCCCAGAGGACACTGGCAGACTTTGCCATCTCCTTAAATCTTGTTGCATCTGTGGTATTACTGGATCTAAGTTAGGAGATACTTAATTTGCCCACATCTTGGTAAGTTCTATACCTAGAAAAGTGATTGACCTGGGGCCCATTGCAGTCCTAGTTCCTCTGCAGCCTTAGTACATGAAGTCAGAGATAAGACTGTGGTTTATTTGGGTTCAACTTATAGCCGGACAAGAAACTGAAGTCCCGTACTATGTCTATGGCCGCTTGCAAGGATGAGTGCCAGGAGGACAAATGTAGTAGAACATCATCTGCAAACATAGAATTTTATAGTCAACCAAACCCATCCTTATACCCGGCATCCTTCATCGCCTTGATTTTCCAGGCTAAAGGTTCAATATATAGATTAAATAGCATGGGGGATGGGGTACCCCTGTTCAGTACCGCTAGTCAACCCTAAACTGTCAGAGATTGCCCCATTACAGAGCAATCTTACAGATGGGAAACGATATAGAACCGTGACCCGCTGTATAATTCCAAAGGGATTCCATAACGGGTAAGAGGTCAAAAGGAAATGCCAGCTGAGACTGTCAAATGCATTTTCTGCGTACAGAGAGACCAGCACCTTGTCAGCGTTAGGCTCCCCAGGCATGAATATCAAATAACAAATTTTTTGAAGTGGTCGCTGGACTGTCTTCCTGAAATGAATCCTTCTTGTTCTGGCCCAATCAAAGTGTCCCAAACCTGTTTTAAGTGGAATGCCAAGATGCTAGCTAGCAGCTTGACCTCTACATTAAATGTGAAGACAGGTCTGTAGTTATCTGGGTTGGTGGGGTCCCTCCCAAGCTTTGGTAGAATCACGATACTAGCTTCAAATAAGGTGGACTCCTTTACAGGGATGAATAAAGATAACTGAATAGTGTCAATAAGTAAGGGGTCAAATCATTTTTAAATGTTTTATAGAATGCAGCGGGAAGTAGTCAGGGCCTTATCTATGGTTAGTCTATCGACTGCCTCCACAATTTCCGTAATCTGATATCTCCTACTAAATGGTTTGTTGGGCTATCTTTAATCTTGGTAAAGACATATCCTGTAGAAACTCCTCCAGTTTCTTTTACAGTCTACAGGTGTGTGGGGGCTGCATATAAGCGTTGATAGTATTCGCTGAAAATCTTGGTAATTGCTGCCAGATCGGAGGTCAGCTGCCCGTGGTTATCTTCAAGCGATACCCACCTGGCCTCCCTTTGTTGTTTAAGTCTGTTTACCAATAGCTTCCCTGCTTTCTCCCCTGCCCAATATATGTAGCTTTCCACTTAGTGCTGGCACGTAGGGTGAGGTTAAGGATATGCACTGCATATTTAACTCTAAGGGACTGTAGTTCCCCTAAGCCCGATCATCAGAAGATGAATGCAGATGGTTTTCTAGAAATCTTATATTTATCGGTCTAGCCACCCCTCGACCTCCTTTGTCCTTTGCGTTTCCTACTAGCGGCAAGCCTTATGAACTACCCCTCCATATTGCTCTGAGGGCTCCTCATGGCACATCTATCGCTTGGACAGATGGGTAATTAGTATCCTATGAGTTCTTAATGATACCTCTCATATGCTCCACTAACTTCTCCTCAGACAGCAGTTAGATATTGAGAGACCACAAGCTGGAAATCCGCTGATAGGGAGTGAACATCACCCTCAGCCAGACTGGTGAGTGATCTGAAAGGACCGGATAGATCCCGCATCTTCCACCCCTGTGAGCTGAGGAACTGAGAAAAAAAAATCAGTCCTTGAAAAACACCATGAGGTGCAGAACAGAATGGAATTCTTGAATCTGGATTTCTGAGCCTCCATGGGTCCAAAAGATCAGAGTCTGTCATCAGTCTCGGAGGCCCACTGTGCCAGGGAAAGGCCTGCCCATCCATGGTACGATCTATCCAGATCATTTGCATAAACTAATTTCCAGTCTCCTCCCAAGAGACATGCCATGGGGACCGAGGCAGTAAGAGTAGCCAAGGGTGGGAAGCAAGCAAGGGTATCAAAATTCGGACCATATATTTATTTATGTATTTGCTTTTGGTAACGGGTAAGTGCACTAGGCAAAAATCCTGCTTATTTTCAGGCACACCCGGACAGTACAATATAACATTACAGCATTGACAAACAATCAGTTTCAGAAGGCTGGAGAACTGTCTGTGAAATACAAATGCAGAGGCAGCCACAACAGATTATACACCAAATGGATAACAGCAACAGTAGTGAGTTATTGCAGCATACGATATTTACAGAAAGGAAGGTTGACAAATCATCAGGCATAGCTGAGGGAAAAACAGGCAGGTAGGCACAGATTACAAATTGATACATAATAGTACAGTAGACAAGACATTAGGCTCAGCTAAGGGAGAAACAGACAGTTATTGACTCTTAAGCAGAAGGCAAAATCCTGAAAGTGGGCAAGGCTGCAAACAAGGACTAAACAGAGAGACAGAACAGAAGTTATGTGCAGTCACAGTTGTCAAGAGTTATGAGGTGAGAAAACAGAGCATGCTTAAATGTAGGGTGAGATGTGGAATTCTTGACATGGACAGGGAGTGAGTTCCAAAGCCTAGGGGCAAAGTAGGAGAATGCTTGCTCACCCATTTTCGTGGTGCAAGGTAGAACACAGAGTTAGGGAGGTAGAGGACCTAAGGGGCGAGAGTGAGAGACCCAGGGGTAAGCATGTCCCCTAGTGTGGAAGGATGAGGAGAATTGGCTAAGGAGTCAACAAAACACCCTAGTGTGTATGAACGGAGGGCAACAGGAGCAGCCAGTTTAAGGCAGAATAGAGAAGACAGTGATGGGTTAGCGAGGAGAAGATAGGGCAAATCTACAGATATTGTTGTAGGATGTGTCCCATTTGTGAAGAACCCCACATTGGCATGAGATATAACAGAGAGGGCATATAGCAGTTGAGGAGAAAAACACCTCTAGCTACTGAGATTCTAGCAGCGAGGTGAGTGAGTAGCGCACCCTGTAGGATGCACCAATGTTGGCGTTTACGAGCGACAAACCACGTTAATGTGGAAAAATGTCATTGCTGGGTCCACCATAACCCCTAGATACTTGAAGGCTGAAGTGTTAGAGACAGCTGTCCCATCACAGCAGCGAACCAGGAGCTTAGGGGACTCGTGGCACCTTTCTAGAGGACCCAAAGAGCATGACCTATGTCTTAGATATGTTTAGGACTTGGTGGTTGGATGAGAACCAGGATTGGATCCTAGCAATACTTCTACCCCTGCCAAGTGCCCATGCACTAAAACAAATCGCCCCTCAGGGTCATGCGAGATTTAATTTCCTTAAAAGGGACGCTCTTGTGGATTAAAATAGCAACCCCTGCCCTTCTGGGACTATTACCTACCCCATATACTTGGCCTACTCATAGTTTGTGAAATCGAATCAGGTTTTCAGAAGTAATATGTGTCTCCTGTAACATGCCGAAATGGGGCTGATACCTGTTCAGGTGGCGCAGGATGGCGTACTTCTTTGAATTATCTTTCCACATTTAATATTCCAGTAAATCACTCTCAACCTCCCATAATTCCAAAACTCATGTGATAGTAAAAATGGGGTATTCTGCTTATGTGCCTAGAAACAAACCAAGGTCTTTAGGAGCCGCCTCCACCTGCTGCCAACCCCTCCCAAACCCCTGCAGTTACTACCCGTCCCCCCAACCTTCCACTGCCCTTCAACGGACTGACTACTCAGGGCAGTGCTCACTCTAAATGCTCTGGCCGTCATGCCCTATGGGAGCAGCCCGCTATATCCCTACAGCACCATTGGGTGGCAAGTAGTTTTATCCCTAGTAAATTACTCTCTAAGCAGCCTAAATTACAGTCAATCTACCTGTTGGCCATGGTGAATGGCTTGAGTATCAACTTCCCTTATTTATCTATGGAGAGGCAGTTTCGCTGTTGTCTCCGACTAATATATAACCCCAAAGCCCTCTTATCATAGTCTAAAAATAAAGGATTATCATGAACAACTGTTAAAGGCCACAGTATATAAATGGAACTGAGTTAAACCCAAACTATTAGTATTAACAGCTCTCAGACTCCATGGCTGCATTTTGCTTAAAAAAGAGAAGTGCTAAAGTCAAGGGAGTCAAACATTGTAGGCTATCCTGAAGACAGTAATACTAAATTAAATGCTCTAGAGGGTGACCTTCCCTTTATATAAAAATACAGTCCCATAATGTCCAAGTCTGTGAAAAAGAAATGAAAATATTATGCTGGGCTTTCCATAATATTCAGTTAAATTGCCCCATGAAACCTCAGGAGAGCAAGCCTTATCCCCTCCAGACAAGGTATAATGTAAAGCATACATTCAAAAAGCAAATAAAAAGTCACATAACGTCTCCAGAGAGAGATCTAATACCGAATGCTGTTTGTATAAGTGATGAACCCACTGATTGCTTGCTGCATCTAATATAAAGCTGAGAAAAGGTCAACATCTCACATGGTGCTCAAGTAAAGCTACCAACTTTCCGAGGCCTAAAACTGGGACAGGTCCATCCTGACCATGACACCCCCCATCACTCCAGGGGCACACAGACAGCACGCTGTGCACAGTCAATTACATTTGCTGCTTGCTCTGGCCATGCAGCCCCACAGTAACACCAGTAGCAAACATTCAAATTAATACATCATTCTGCTGCAGCAAGTTCCTAAGCAGAAAGTTCATTAAAAGCAAACCATGTTAAATTGTGATCAGACATTTGAGCTGCATGTATTGCTCCTCCTGACAGTCCCATCCAACCCGCTTACTTTTCACCTCATTTGCTGAGCAAACTTCACTTCAATGACTCCCACCACCACACCAGATTGTTTTCACACACTTCCCTACAGCTGATCAGGTTTTGGTACCTTACTTCCCTGCTGCCAGTCTCTTCTCTGTCTGGAGTCCCTCTCAGTTGCTGGCAGGCAGACATCCACACATGCTTGTTTACTACATAGAAACATAGAATTTGACGGCAGATAAGGACCGCTGGGTCTACCCAGTCTGCCCATTTCCTTACCTAATGGATAAACTGCAGATCCTAGTTAACCAGCAGCCTACTTCTTCCTACCCCATCCCTAGAATTGCCTTATGACTGTCCCATGCATGCTTGAATTCCACCACTGTTTTTGACTCCACAACCTCCTCGAAGGCCGTTCCATGCATCCACAACCCTCTCTGTGAAAAAAATACTTAAATTACCTCTGATTAAACTACTCAGTCTAATCTAACAGGAAGGAATGTGCTTTACTGTGCTCCCACTGACATGCTTGCAGTGTAACACAGGCGCAGGGGTTGAAGTTGCAATCTGCTGTCCAGCCAGAGCAACGCCACAGTGATGCTGAAATAACTGTCACTCACTGAATAGCAGTCAACAAAAAGGGACAAAACTGGGACAAATAAGAAAAAAAAGGACAAAAGTGAAATTTTGCAAAACTTGTGGGACACTGGGACATGCTGCCTAAAATAGAGACTGTCCTGGGAAAATAGGGACTGTTGGTAGCTTTATGCTCAAGTCTCCTTTCGAACAACTCGGGAAGCTGAATACCAGGTCAGTCAATGCTTGCTCTGCCGAATCGTAGCGTGGGTACCAGAATGCAGGAAACTTCCAGCTGTGATGGGTAGAGCATCCTGTGGCAAATTTTAGCAGCTCAGAGCTTGATCTGCAGCAGACAATAAGCAGCCTGGTCTCATCTAACTTTATAGGTGAGGTTGGGGACCATCCTCAGGTGCTTCCGTCCCTCAATCTTTTCAGTATTTCTTGCTGCTTTTAAGATGTGGTCTCTGTCCACATATTTCAGCATTTAAATATAATGGGTTGAGGTGGGCTATCTGGTGCAGGCTTTGGCCTGATCGATTTATGTGCTTACTCAATCACATATGTAGGCCCATTGGGTGAAGGCCTGCAATACACATGCATAACTTCTGTATGAAGGCAACAGTGTTGCTGCCCTCATCACCCTCAGGAGTCCCAGCAGTACTAAGTTGGTGCGTCTGGATCTTCCCTTGGCATCTAGTTTTTTTTACAGCTCTCTTCAGTGCTATGTTATCCGTTTCCAATTTGGCCAGATGGTCTTCCGTGGAGAAAATTCTTGCTTCTCGTCAGATACCCGGGTTCCCAAACCAGACAGAGTAGATTTCCAGTCCCTGAATTCGCTATCAGGAAAAAGGGCAGTCTTAATGGTGCTGATGTCCTCCCTATAGCTGATCCTGGGACATACCGGAGAGTATCTTGAGTCAGGTCCGTGTCCGGAGATGCGTTTCTCGCGGAGTCTTTTGGCCTTTAGCCCCCCCGACATCAGTGTCTCTTCCTCCAAGGCGCCTCGACTCACCTCTCGTAGCAGTTCTCCTGCCACCTTGTCCATTGTCCCTGGGGATCGCCAAACTCTCTTAAAGGTAAGAAGCTATTTTGAATGGTTAGTGGGCAGGAATAAATAGAATTTACAGCTAGTGATAGCGGAGCTACACCGATGTGCTGCTTACTCCTCCATGGGCATCACGTGACCGCCTGTCTTTATAATTCCTGGTACATGGATCGTCAGTTTTCAGTAACAGAAGTCAGTGAGTGTAGGCTGAAGACAGCGAGTGACTCGTGGGTCTGTCAGTGAGGCATGACCAATCAGTGTTTGTTCTGGTAAAGAACATGCCAAGAAATGTATAGAAAGAGCAAAGTTTTGTATAAAAATTATGTCAGCTGTGAGGGTTAAGGTCAGTTTTCAGTAAGAGAAGCTGCCAAGTGCAGACCGAGGAAAGCAAGTGACTCGGTGACTTCAGAAGACTAGATGCAAGCGTGGTGGTGTTGCTATGACAACACACACACACTTGTGTGTACACTTCGAAGCCACCCAGTCACTTGCTCTCTTCACTATACACCCGCAGCATCTATTACCGAGACTCAGGAAAACTGACATTAAACCCCTTAGCTGAAAATACATTTTATAGAAAACACTGCACTTTCTATACATTTTGTGGCATGTTCTTTACTAACACCGCTAATATACTACCATATCCCGCTCGAGGACAATGCTACTGAGAAGCTTTTTGAGAACGCCCGTAATAACTGGTTTTCAGGTTATTACGGCATTTGACAGAGGCTTGTGAACCATGTGATAAAGAAGGTCACCAGTAATATATACAGAGAATAATGCCATTGCACGTGTGTGTTATGAGGATATTTCACACACCGAGGTGTGTGATAATCCATAACCGCTCTCTGTGTTTATGTGATTATCCTATACAAGTGTTTGAAAATCCTCATAAAACAAACTCTGCATGGGCATTATTTTTTATAATGACTGGTGCAAAGTTTCAACAGAGAGAAACCTGTAAACTGCATTTGTATGGCTGAGTGTGTCCTTGAGCAACGCTGTACTCGCACAAACACAGTGACTCGACAGTGATAGGAGGAAAATGCCGTAATGACCTGCCATTGAGTTCTTACAGAATTCAGTGGCTTATTATAGCATTTTATCAGGACTGGAAATACAGTAATTATACGGGGTCACCAGTTATTATAATGTTTCAATTGTGTTAAGATTCAACACTGAGCACTTCCACATTCACATCCTGTCAGAGTGTTGCTGGTTTCTACAACACTCAGATGGAAAAGTGAATGGAAGGCACTGGAATTAACACAGTGCCCATCTCACATAGTTTGAAAGTCTTCCTTCTTTTAAAGGAGGTTTCAAGCTCCTCTGTCGCTGGTAGCAGTCCTGACATATCAATGATTAGGTCTGCCCTATATTAGTACTACACTGCCATCACTGTTAGAACCTTATGATGCCACTGGACGATCAAGCTGTGCTGGCTACAATGTGGTTAACCACAGCTTGATCACCAGTGACATCAGAAGATTCTAAAAAATGGTCTACATACAATTACACGGTAAATATGGGCACACAAAGTCCTTGATATCTCTGGATTGCTGCCAGCTGAAGTAAGCCAATACCTCATTGAAAAGATTGTTTCATGGGCTTGCAACTCATAATGGGCATGGTTCATTAGTGTTACCCTTTAAAGAAAACCTGAGCTGAGCCTTTAACTCACCTTTTCCTGGGAAAGTATTTTTCATGTTTTGATCCCATGCTGTCTTACTGGCCACCTAGTAAATTCAATGTCGTTTCTGATTTACACACTGGTGGTAAGTGCCAGTTCAGAACTCTATAGACGTAGTTTATGCCCCTTCCACCCCATAAGGTTGTACAGTAGAACATAGATGCATTGTGATCACAATGTAAAGCGTAACAAGATAAACATACAGTTCCAGAATGGTACTGACTGAGTGCAAATCAGAAACACCCATTGAATTTACTGAAAGACCAGTAAAGATGGAACAATAACAGGATATTAAGCAGTACTGGAAGCACAGTTTCTATGGAATAAACAGGCTTGCAGTTTTTTTATTATTTCAGATTAGGATTAATACCGTTGAGCCATGGGCTCATTTACAAAAGCTCCAAGTCAGAAGAGAGTACATGGCGTAACAGGTCATAGACAGTACATACAAATGAAAACCAATTAAAATCAGGGTTACAAGTGCAGTTACATCACAAACCAGGATTAAAGGAACAGCAGGTGAATAATACAAGTTCACACTTGCGGAATAACCATTAGAAGCAGAGTGTGGTACAGATCTTAGAAGATGTCAGGGTAACCCTAAGACAGGAGCCCCAGATAGCTGGAGGGCAGTTAGATGCAGCCAGGCATGGCTTTGTCCGGAATGGAGAGAGGGGGTGAGGTAAGGGAGGGGCAGGAAAAGGGGGGCTGGAAAAAAGGTGGGAGGTGAGGAGACCGGGGAGGGGATATGGGGGTGAAGGTGGGCAGTCCATAGGGGCAAGGTAAGGAGAAGTAGAGAGAGAATAAGAAGGGATTATGCAGAACTAGGACCTGTTACTGGCAGCCATTGGCTAGCAGTAACACTGACAGTCATATTTGTTGGCAAGGAGAGATCGAGCCCTATTTTAAATTGGCCGAGACTGGAAGATTCAGCAAGGGCAGCAGGCAGGTCACTGAACCACTTGGGCCCACAGCAGCAGAGGGATCTCGCCAGGGTAGTTCACTTAAAGGAACGATCAGTCCTCCCTTGGATGCACTTCTTGTACTGGAGGATTGTGCATTTCAAAGAGGAAAGAAGCAGAGTTTGGCATGAGCCCCAGCGGAGTTTTTTTGTAGCAGGCAGGCCTGGTATTGAACCTGAGATGGAGGAAGACAGCCAGTTTCTTGTAAGGGACACACAAGTGTGTCTGTTTGTGTAAGTTTCAAGGCAGTTCTTCAGCCAGGATTGTTTTGATGATTGTTTTGGGTAGCAAATTAGTTTTTTAACAGCTGGGCATTTGCATTTGTTTAATTTCCCAGAAAATGGCAGCTCAATTCTATTTAGGTTTTAGCTTGGTATGTGGAACTAGAACATTCATAGGCTGTAGCATTGAGGCACTGTTGGCTGTATTATAGATCACAGGAGTGTCCTGACCAATCAAAAGCACTCCTTCAGTTATGCTAAGAGGTAATTTTATTGCCATAAGAGCAACCGATGTGCTGAGCATTGTAAATAGGCTTCCTAATGACTGTCAGGATACTAACTTTATTAAATGAAAAATGTTTTTTTAATTTAATAAAGTTAGCGATCTAATAATTTTATGGGTCCGTTGGAGGGCCTCTTATGGCTACAAGAGTGCCACCTCTTGCATCCTTCGGGTCTGCAGTCCTCTGGTCCTTCGAATGTGCAAGATGACACCCATAGCCATAACTGGTCCTCCAACCTGACCCATAATCTTATATAAGAGGTCTTCACATGCTGCAGCCTCTCCCACAGATTCCAAAAGCAGAAAAAAAAAAGACTTAAAATGTTTTCTCTTACATATTTTTCTCCCTGGGCCATGGTCACGTGGATCATCCCGACCGACCCCCAGCCTGCCTCCTGACATCAGGCCGACCTCCTCACCTTCACAGATTACCCCCTCCCTCGTGGCAGGGAGCTTCCCAGCCCCACTCCACCGGAGCAGGATCCGCTGAGGAGGTGCCATTTGGGGCGGGTATAAGTGGTCGGAAGCTCAAATTGCCCTAAGGGAAGCAGGGAAGGCAGTAAGGCATGCAAAGTCCGAAACTGAGGAAACACTAGCACAAACAGTAAAAAGAGGGGCAAGACTTCCTATAGATACATTAGGAAAGGAGAAAGTCCAGAGAGGGTATTGCTAAGCTCAAAGGAGAAAAGGGGTATGTGAGGAGGAGGAACCTGTAAAGCATCTATCCTAAATAGACACTTTTGCTCAGTATTTACTGAAGAGAAGGCAGGCAGGGCCCACAGCTCAGCACCATGGACACAGGGGAGGGAGGTGAGCACTATTCCCTTCACAAAGAAAGGGTCCTACAAGAGCTGCTAAGCTCAGAGTGGACAAGGCAATGGGACCTGATGACATACATCCCAGGGTACTTAAGGAGCTAAGGGTGGAACTAGCAGAGCCATTAGCAGAACTGTTTAGTGAGTCTCTGAGCACAGGAGAGGTCCCAGAAGACCGGAGAAGGGCTCATGTGATCCCGCTCCACAAGAGTGGTAGCAGGAGGAGGCAGGGAACTACAGACCAGTCAGTCTTACCACAGTAGTGGGCAAGATTATGGAGGCACTCCTTAAGGAAAGGATAGTGCAACACCTGAAATCCATAGGGCACAGGATCCAAGACAGCATGGGTTTACAAAGGAAGGTCCTGTCAAACTAATCTCATGATTTCTTTGACTGGGTAACCAGAGTGGTGGACCAAGGGGAGCAGTTGATGTCTCCTACCTTGACTTCAGCAAAGCTTTGACACTGTTCCACAGAAGATTGATAAATAAGCTGGGTAGGCTCGGGTGGTCAGAAGTTGGTCAACTGGGTGGCAAACTGGTTGACTGGCAGAAAAAAGAGAGTGGTGGTAATGGTATACAGTTAGAGATGCAAGTCACACGTGGGCAAATTCAGGGATCAGTCTCGGGCCAGTCCTCTTCAATATCTTCATTAGTGACATTGCAGATGGACTAGAGGTTAAGGCTCGTCTGTTTGCAGATGACACCAAGATCTGCAACAGAGTAGATGATCCAGATGGGGTGGGCAGAATGAGAAGAGATCTGGATAAACCTAGCAAAATGGTCAGAAGAATGGCAACTGGGATTTAATGCAAAGAAGTGCAAGATCATGACATAGGGAAGAGAAACCTGAAATCACCTATAGGCTGGGAGGAGTTGCTGGCAGTCACAAGGAAGAAAGAGACTTGGGCATCATCATCACCGATGACCTGAAATCATCCATGCAGAACTCTAAAGCAGTAGGTTAGGCTAGGGGATGTTAGGGTGTACTAGCAGGGTATCACAAGTCATAAGAGGAGGTAATGATCCCTCTTTACAAGACACTGGTTAGGCCCCATTTGGAGTACTGCAGTGCTGGAGACCACACATTCACAAGGACATTAACCAAACTGAGGCAGTCCAGAGAAGGGTAACTAAAACAGTGCAGGGACTGCAACAGAAGACATACGAGGACAGATTAACGGAGCTCAATATGTATGCCCTTGAGCAAAGGAGGGAGAGAGGATATGATTGAAAACATTCAAACACCTTAAGGGAATTAATAAGGTGAAAGAGTCTAACATGTTTAAATATAAGAAAAATAGCAGGACAAGAGGACACAGCATGAGATTAGGGGAGGCCGATTAAGGGGAAATGAGGAAATTCTTTTTCACAGAAAGAGTGGTGGATGCATGGAACGGCCTACCTCAGGAAATGGTGGCTATGAATACAGTGCAGGGCTTCAAACAGGCATGGGAGGCATAAGGGAGCAATACAGATGAATAGATAGGCCACTGATGGAGCAAAGGCCGATGGCACATTTATAAGGTAGAAAATAAATGGTCAGACTGGATGGCCTTGCGTCCTATCTGCCGTCAACCTCTATGTTTCTATGCTGCTGACTGTAGCCCATTTTCTACTTTTCTCCCTTGCAGAGTGCGGGCATGCAGTGAAGCCTAGGCACTCCGTGCGGCTTCCTCCTCACTCCATCCCTTTGCTACACCGCTCTAGTAGCGCCCGGTCGTCATCAGGGGCCGCACAGAGCAGTGGGTCCCTGATCCTCCACAGGATACGACAGCAGTCCTCTGACGCTCCATCCTATCCTCCCTGTACCCCTGGCTCATGTTCGAACCGGGTCGCTAGAGCCTGAGGTGTGACGTCCAGCGCCTCAACCTCAGCGCCACTGGCCGAAACGACTTAAAATGTTTTAAACTATTCACAGAGCAGCACTGATAGGAGGAGGATGGCCAGGCAGTACGGGAAACATGAGTAAAATGTTTCAAGTTGTTTCTTTTTTTCTTGGCGCCTCACCCCCCGACCGCCACTCCTTCAGGCGCTGCGCCTATCTACCAAGCTCTGACCTCCTGCCACTTTTCCCAGCCCCCATTGCAGTCTACCTTGAGTAGCCCGGCATATCTCTTTGCCGGAGGTCCCTCTCCCAGGACGGAATGCCTCAATGGCTAATGTCGCATCTCAGGTGCCAAGGCGCTTTGTCATCCAGCTGGTTGGGGGCATTTTTCCTATTTTCTGTGCCCGCCCACTACAGATCCGGCCTTGCATGAGCACAGGGGTGTCCCAGGCGGGGGTGTCGAGCGCACGTCCCCCTAGCCGCGCCAATCCACCCCGCAAGTTCCCAGGCAGAACCAATCCCCAAGGAGAGAAGTGTCCAATGGATACTTATGGAACCCTCCTGACAGTCTCCACTCCTGGCACCCAGGCTCGGGAATGAACCCGGTCAATAGCGTGCTGGAGAGAACCACTTGCATGGAGCCGGCTAAGTTGTTTATTTTAATTACCAAAAGAAGTGTTGTATTGTACATGTTGATTAGGTATTCTGATCTTGAAAAAGGAAATAAACTGTAAAAGTAACTTCTCTAATTGTGTTAATAAGAGCACTGCTAATAGCTACCTAGCACAGCGGTAAAGCTACCGCTGCATCCAGATGACTCGGTTTGTGCTGCGAGTCCAGGACGCCTGATGCCGTACTCAGGGAGGCAGAGTTGGCATCCTTTGATGCCTCCTGCTTTGGGGAAGGAGAGCATCTCTTTCTGATAAGTGACTACTCCCTGGTGACCTAGGGGAAGGAGGTGTCATGTGGAAAGGAAAGTACAGTTATGTAAGAACTTACTGTAACAGCAGATCTTGAGAGAGGTTCCTGCAGTAGGTCATAACATGCAGGACTCGCCTCTGGCCTCAGGACCACACGGCAAACATTTGCTAGCACTATCTGGCAGGGGACCACCCACCCGATGTCACGTGACTGATGTCAGCGTGACCCTATAAGTGGTGGTCCCCGTGCCCACCTTCCAGTTCTTCCGCTGGAAACCCAAGAGAGTGAGACAGAGAAAAGGGTATCGCCTGTGGAGCCCAATCCAAACAGGCCTGCAAGAGTAAACAGAAGACTGGGGAAGCAGGAAGGAAAATATGATCCTACGCGGAACCTCTCTCAAGATCTACTGTTACAGTAAGTTCTTACGTAACTGTACTAACTTACTTCAAGAGGGTTCTGCAGTAGGTCATAATATGTAGGACTGAATCCCAAGCAGTCAACTGATCAGGACAAACTGAAGCACGGGAGGGAGGAAGGTCTGTAGAAAGACCAGAGCAGGTCTATGACAGAAGGCCCTGCAGGATGGCTAGGCCAAAACCCGCCCCTACACCTAGAGGCAATGTCCAGAATGTAATGTTTAGTGAAGGTGTGGACTGAACTCCAAGCTGCCACAGCACAAATCTCCACTGCGGACACATTCCTGAAAAGGCAGCCACCTCTGGTGGAATTACCCTTGATCTCTCCCAGAAGAGGCATGTTGTACTTCTGGTAGTAGAAATGGATGCAGTTAGCCAACCATTTGGACAAGCACTGTTTACAGACTGCTGATCCCAGAGTCTTGGAGGCAAAGGAAACAAAAGCTGGTCATCTTTACGGACGTCCTTGGTCCTGTTAATGTAGTAGCACAATATCCTGTGCACATCTGAAGTGTACAGAAGTGCCTCACCCTTACTAGCATAAGCTGGATAACAGACTGGCAGTTCAACAGTTTGATTCACAGTTAACTCAGAAACCACCTTGGGAAGAAACTTAGGATTTGTACACAAAGCCACCCGCTGTCTGTGGAAAATCAGATAAGGCTCTTACACATCAGGGCCTGGAGCTCGAGATTCTTAGAACAGAAGTAATGGCAACTAAAGAGCGCCTTCAAGACAGTGCATTTCACAGCTTACTGCTGGTTCAAAGAAGCGGTAAAAACAGGTTCCTCACCTGTAACAGTAGTTCTAGTAGTGGTATATGTTGTTCACCCACACTGTTTGGCATGTCCTTTCCTTTTAAGAATTTTGCCAGAAGGTCTTCAAGATTGCTCCTCCCACCCACTCCAGGTGGTATATGCCTTAGCTCTGCTTCTTGGTGCCAGATCTTGCCCGCTGGAAGCTTAGGTTGTGCGTCGAAGCCAGGGAGGTCGGGTGGGTTTGTGTGTATGAACAACATATACCACTCCTAGAACTACTGTTACAGGTGAGTAGCCTGTTTTCTAGGATTGTGGATATGTTGTTCTATCCATACTGGTTTGGCAGACTCCAAGCAGTCCTCCGGGAGGAGGAAGGCAGCGCACACCCCTATACTTACTTGGGGAACAGAGATTGGAGAACTGAGGCCCCAAAACCAGCATCCCGATGTGACAGTGAGTAATGAAAGTGTTTTCTGTCTTCCAGGTAGCAGCCCTGCAGAATTTCCTGGACAAGGGATGTCCTAAGAAGCAGCCACTGATCTAGCAATATGTGGAGTGGAGTGAGCTCTTATCCCTATGTGAGGCTCTCTTGCTACAACGGTAGCAGAGATCAATGCCAGATGTAATTCATCCTGATTAGTCGCCTGCTTTGTGCAGGTCTGCATCAGCGCTTCAGCACAGGTGACAAACAGCTGGCGAACCTCTCCCGAATTTCAGCTGTCCGCTCCTTACAACGAGAGTGCGCCTGCCTCAGGTCCAGAGTAGGAGCCTGTACTTGGCATCTAAGGTGTAGTTCAGATAGAACACTGGCAGAGTTAACACCTGGTTAAGGTGAAACTCCAACACCATCTTGAAAGGAACTTTGAGTGGGGCGCAGGACAACCTTGTCCCTGTGGAAGACCAGATAGGGAGATGCAACAGAGGCACCTGTAGCTCCCAGTCCTTCTAGCTGACATGATAGCCACCAAGAAGGTGATCTTCCACAACAAATGCGACATCTCACATCTGTGCGTATGTTCAAATGGTTTGCCCATGAGCTTTGCCAGTACCAGCAGAGAATCCCACAGAGGTGGAGGTTCATGCACCAGAGGGATATGTGGTAGAGGCCTTTAAAGAAATGCCAGACCACCTTCTCCTGCACCACCGCCTGCTGACAGCCCACTCCGCAAGCAGAGACGGCTCCAGGTGCACCTTAAGGTCGCGGGATCAAGACCTTTGGACAAGGACCAAAGGTAGTCGAGATACCAGCCACTGGACAGGACAAAGAGTCTAAACCCTTGTCCCGACAGCAATGGAAAACCTTTTCCACTTAAAGGCATAGCACTTCCTGGATGCTTCCACTACTGTGAGGACATCCTCAGAGACACAGAGCCTGGAACTCTAGCCGCTCAGGAACTAGGCTGTTAGGTGCAGGGACTGAAGGTCCAGATGAAACACCTTCCCTGACTGACTGATAACAGGTCCAGTTGTACTGGAAGACACCTGAGGGACCTGGAGCAGAGGCTGAGGAGATCTGGATACCAGAACTGTGAAGCCAGTCTGGGACTACCAGGATCACCTGTGCTTTGCCCTCCTAACCTTGAGGATTACCTAGTGAACCAAGGGAAGTGGAGGAGAGATAGAAGAGGCCTGGGGTCCATGGCCTCGAGAAGGAATACCCCTGCAGCGAGCCCTGCTGAGGACGGGCATGAAACAGCCTCAGCTTTGTGTCTCCTTGGAGGTGAACAGATCCACCTGAGGTACACCCCAGTGGGAGAACATGCTGTGTACTACTCGTGGACATCTCACCCACATGGCTGAGAGTGTCCACCAGTTGGTTTGAGGCTCCTGCCACATGGATGGCTAGACCATCTGCCTCCAGTCAGCTCACGAGGGTACAAATACAGAGCATCTCCTGCACAGAAGCCAGGAGTTTGTGGTGCCCTGCTTGTTGAGACAGTACATAGTCAACTCATGGTATTGTCTGTCTGGACTTGCACCACCTGACAGGAGCACAGCAAAAGGCGGACAGTGCCAGTCTGATCGCAGAGCTCCAGCAAGTTGATATGATATTGGTATTCTTGAGTCCAGAACCTGTGGCTCTGTAATTCCCCACGGGCACCCCAGCCCATGAGAGGGGGCATCGGTCGGAGAACGACCGACGGCTTGGGATGGACAAATGGGATCCCTTCCTGCAATGTGCTAGGATGGTCCACCACTGGAGAGCATCCCACAACTCCGGGTCACTGTGATCAGCTGATCAAATTGACCAAGATGCTAGGTCCACTAGCTGGCCAGCTCCCATTGAAGGGGCGTATATGCCACCGGACCCATCAGACCACGGTGGTGCAGCCGCCATGTACCCCAGAAGGCATAGAAAGTCCTGGGCAGGCGCAAGCACCCAACCAGAAATGATTAGCAAAGGAGGAGAGAACTTCCGCTCTGTCCGTCGGGAGCCGGGCTCTGGCTTGGCAACAAGTCAGCTCAATCCCGATGAAGCATATCACTGCAAAGGTATGAGTTTTGACTTGACCACACTGACCAGAAGACCAAGATCGGTGCAGGTCTGGACGGCCAGATCCCTGGACCTCTCCACCTCTTGTTTGGAGGAACCCACTAAGAGCCAGTTGTTGAGATAGGTACACTCTGACCCTCATCACCGAAGATGGGCCGCCACCAGTGCAATGCATTTGGTATAGACCCATGGGGCAGATGACAGGCCAAACGGCATGGCTCAGAACTCAACAGGGCTTCTTCTGATCGGGCGAAGGAACCTTTGGTGAGATGGATGGTTCAGGGCGTGAAAGAACGCATCCTGAGACCCAGAGAGCAAAACCACATGTTCTGCTAGAGATGGTATGAATATCTGGGACAGAGTTACCATCTTGAATGTGTGGCCTGAGAAATTAGTTCAGGTTGTGCAGATCTAGAATGGGGCACCAACCCTCCGTCCGCTTCTGGACCAGGAAGTACCTGAAAATGAACCCTGGGCAGACAGGGGGTCTGCGATTCATACCACCTCCTTAGTGGAGGAGTTGGGTGACGAGTCTTGAAGAGCCGACTGAGTGTGTATGGACACCATCTCCTGTCGTGGGAATGGGCTCGGCTGGTACTGCTCGAGTTCCAGAGAGGTCCCTGGCCGACCACTTCTACAACCCACCTGTCCGTGGTAACAATGGACCAGATGGAAGGAAGTGGCGGCCCCCAACGGGAGAACCCAGAGCTTGAGTGGCAGGTGTGGGGTGGCCACCCCATCCCGTCACTAGGGCAGGCTTGGAGGAAGAGGATCCATACTGGGGACCACCTGAGCCCTCCCTCCGGGTTTACGGACCCGCCAGGGGCCAGACTTGGGCCGAGGCACCAAGGTTGTGCCTGTTACTTGCCCGATTGAAATGGGTGCTTCGCCGCAGGGGCAGAATGCCAGAGGCTTCTTCTGCTTTTTGGAACCCAGGATTCCTTCTGTGCAGAGGTCACGGAGTCCAAGGTGGCACTGGACTTCTCGATGTGTTGGAGGTGACCGCTCACACCTGGGCTGAACAGGTTGGTACCTAGGAAAGGGACGTCCGTTAGTTTGTGCTGGGTGTTCGCCGTGAAGGTGGGGACCCTTAACCAAGCTCTACAGTGCATGACAACTGCAGCCCCAATGAGCAGGCACAAGAGTCCCGATATCCAGAACTGTCTCGAGTTGCTGCTTCGAACAGCCCGACCCTGGTCATTGACCTGCTTGACCATGGTCTGAGGTCTATGGGAGGTGAAGTAGAACCTCAATCAAGAGATCCCAAGAGAGCATGAGAGAAGTGCGACATAATGACGGCCCAGCTTGCCTGACGAGGTCCGCAAAGAGGTGGCATAAACATTCGGGCAGAATGGTCCAGTTTTTGGACTCTTTGTCAGGGGTCTATGGTGTCCCGACTACCCAAGCACCTGAACACAGATTGGTCACCAATCCTCAGCACAGGGGTGCTCTGTGAATCTCGCAAAGGGACCAGATGGGCACAGCGATTTGCGGGCAGAAGGAGCAGGGCACAGCTCCAAGGCTGGACCGACAATTGCCTCAGCCACTGGGAAGGGCCTCGTCAGGGAATCTCCTCGCTTGAGAATGTCGGTGACAGGATATTCTGCCCGATTCTGAATGGGTCCTAGGGGCATCCCATAGATTCGGAGATGAGACGGAGGATGCCCATAAAGGAAGAGGGACCTCCTCCATCGAGAGACTACCGACAGATTCCTCATCCAGGGACAGGAAAGAAGGTCAGTCCTCGGACTCAGAGGAGTCCAGATAAATTGGTCGCTACCAGAGACTCCCTCCACCTGCCTAGGATGGTCGGGAGTGAGGGTGATGGAAAACCTCACGCGGAGGGCCTGGAACAGGCCGAGACTCCAGCAGGAACTCCCAAAGGAGGCTGCAAACGTGGAGAGGTCGATTTGGCCGAACTGGAATGGTTTTGACAGGCTCTGAATGTGGGAGGAATGGTGCTGGACTGCCTCCCGAGGAGTCGGCCTTGGGGTGACAGCCAAGTGATGGCCAGGTACAAGCCGGGCCCACTTCTGGCAAGACATAACCAGCTGCTGCCACATTAAGTCCTCATAGCGTCGATGGAGTTTCTGCTGAAGCCTCTCCTCATCCAAGGAGGATGAGGAAGAATGTCAGTGGTGCCACTTTTTAGAGCACTTGTCGCTTTCTTTATTAGCCTCGGTCGAGAGGGGTCCAAGACCTTGACCTGGATCACCGGGGACTGACAGGGTAGTTCGAAGGAGCCGGGAGGACCGCTGCTTTCCTGGTCCGGGACGGATCCCTGATGGGATTCCAGCAGATTGGGTCTCCTCCTCGGTGACAGGCAGGAAAGGGTCCTGAATAGTTTGTCGGCCTCATCGCAACACAAGGGCCGACTGGATGAGAATAACCTTGACGGATCGTCATCCTGCGTCTGACCCAGCTGGCCCAGGGAGACTGTGAAGCCAGTGGCCAAAGCTGCAACCTCGACTCAAGTCGAGACAGATGATTCCTGGGACCAGATCTCTCACAATCCCAAGAACGTTGTCGACTAGATGTTCCCTCGCTCCTTGTGCATTTTATGGGACAGAGACATATGCCCCGAGGGCACCTCACCCTTGGTTGGAAGGGATTGGCACAACTCTCGAAGGAACCAGAGAAAGAAGAGCCCAAATTGAGCGGGATGAAGAAGGACATCGAGGACCAATCCGTGGCCTGAGCTGCCTCTTCCTCGAAAGTCTTCATTTGTTCGAGCTGTTCAGCGGACCGCAGCGCATAAAAACGCCATCGGTCTTCCTTAGATTTGACTGGCAGATTCCATTCCTCCGGTCTGCCCAGTTGAAGTCATCTTGAGATGATCATCTAGGACGTTTGGGGAAAGGTGCGACATCGCACAGGCCTGAGTGTCAAGGCCGACACCCAAGCAGTACACCACGAGGCATGCAGGTCAGTGCAAGACATCTTTTGCCCGCACAGGCAGTGGTGGAAACCGGTGAAGATTTATCCTCCATCGTGTTCGATATCCCAAAGTGATTTGTGTAAATTAACGAGTCTAAGTTTAGGTAAATCCATGGATTTAAGTGCAGGGCCTACAATAACGTCGCAGTGGTAAGGAGGAACCTGAATCTTCCAGCAGAAAGGAAGATCTGGCGTCAAGGGCAGAGCCGAGGTATATACCACCTGGGTGGGAGGAGCCAACCTAAAGACCTTCTGGCAAGATTCTAAAAGGAAAGGACATGCCAAACAGTGTGGATATAACAACACATCCACGATCCTAGAAAGTAAACTTTTCCAAAATAAAATTCAAATCCCAAGGAGAAGGGATGGGCAGGGTTACATATTGAGGTTTCAGATGGAGGATCCCTCTCAGAAATGTTTTGGATAACTCCAACTGTGCAATCGTCTTCTCATCTACCAGGAGTGGTAGGCAGAGATAGCTTTTAATGAAAAGTAACTGAGTCCTGAGTCGGACAGGTGCAAGAGGTACTCCATCACCTGGGGCACGGGCATGAAACAGGGTCCCACTTTTGAGGCCACCCAAATGGAAAATTGTTTCATTTCACAGTGTAGTAGCTTTAGTTTAAGGCTTTCTGGCCTCCACTGCAAAACTTAGGCGGCTGGCGGAGACTCCAAATGGTTTGCAATTATGTCTGAAGGAACCATGCATGGAGGTGTAAGGACCTGAGGCCTGGATGCACCAGTCTGCCCTGATCCTGCATCAAAGGGTCGCACTCAAGAGGCAGAGGTACTGGGGTTCCACAGTCAACTGCTGTAGAAGAGAAACCAAATCCGCCTGGCCAGAGGGGTCGATAAACAAAGGATGTGCCCCTCTGCCTGGAGTTTCAGCAGAACCTTCTGCAGAATGGAAAGGAGGAAGGCATACAAGTATCACCCTGTCCAAAAGAGAGATGATAACAGGTCTAGCCAGATAACACCAGTCCCTTGAGCAGAATGAGCAAAGCTTGGGAAGCTTTGCATTGGATGGAGAGGCAGACAGATTTATCTCTGGACGCCTCCAGCAGCGGAACAGATTTTCTGTCACTTCCTGGTGTAGTTCCCACTCATGAGCTAGAGCTAAGGAATGGCTGAGGCTGTCTGCCAGGATGTTGTGCATGCCTGGAACATGCACGCCCGTGATATGCAGACCATGCTGGACTTCCCAGTACCAGACTCACATCACTTCCCTGCATAGGGATATGATTGGTGCCTCCTTGCTTGTTGATATACCAGACTACGGAAATACTGCCGATCTGTACCAGAGTTTCCCTGTCAGAAGGGACTGGAAGGCCTGAAGGATGTGGACCACCCTCATCTCCAGAATGTTTATGTGGACGAGGATTCTAACTGGGGCCATTTCCTGGGTTTGGTGGTCTCCCAGGAGAGCTCCCTAATCCAGACCAGATGCGTCCGTGGTGACAGTCCAAGAGGGCAGGAGGGCCTGAACGGTGTCCCCTGAGACAAGTTCAGAGGGTCCTGCCACAGTGGTGCCTTCGAGCCAGGCTGGACACCGTAATAGGACAATCCAGGTCATCTGTACCCTGATCCCATTGTACCCTAAGGTCCATTGGGTGACTCATGTGCAGCCTGACCAGAGATACGTCGGAATGGAAGCGGCAATCAAGCCAAGGAGGTGTAGGAACACACTGGCTGGGGCATGGCTGGAGGAGGCTACCAGCTTGCCCTGCTCCTGCAAAGTATCCGCTCTGTCCAACGGGAGGAAGGCCTTGCCCTGGGCCATGTTCAGTACTGCCCCAATGAATTGGAGGTGCTGGATGGGGCCAGAGATGACTTGGGGTAATTGATATAATACCCAGTCATGCAAAAGGTCCAGGGTAGAGGATATGGAATCCTCCAGGCTGCTCCTGGATGGGGCTGCTATGAGCCAGTCATCCAGGTAAGGAACATAGATTCCCTGGCGACAAAGTGCTGCCACCACCGCTTGGCATTTGGTGAAAACTCAGTGCTGAGGAAAGGCCAAAGGGAGGGCTTTGAACTGGAAGTGCACTCCTCAGAAGGAAAACTGCAGGAAGCGGCAGTGGCCTGGAAGACCGGATTGTGCAGGTACGTGTCCTGCATATCCAGTGCACAGAGCTAATGGTCTGTCTGGAGTAAGGGCAGAAGTTCCTGGAGCATCAGCACTCTGAACCTTTGGTACTCTACATAAAGGTTCAGTTGGCTGAGGCCCAAGATGGGCCTGATATCACCTGACTTTTTGGGAATGAGGAAGAAATAGAGTAATACCCTACCCTGTGCGCCCAGGAACTGCCTCTATCACGGATTTTGGAGTGGAGACTGGATCTCGCCCTCACCAGTGTTGCGTGGTCTGAGGAATAATGAGATCGCCTTGGAGGAGAGTCTAGAGGTTCTTCCAGAAACTTGATGGTGTTCCCTCTTGCTATTAGTTGAATGACCCAGGAATTTGAGTGATGCCTGCCACTCAGCTAGGTGGAAGGCAAATTTTCCCTCACTGGCTCCACACTGTTTGGAGGTGGAGGGGCTGAAGGAGATGGAAGAACAGGTGGGAAAGCACCACCAGCAGCTTGCTGGTTCTTGGGAGGCAGGGAGAGGCAATGGCAGGTCCTGATGCACTCCTTTGTTTTGATGCCTGTTAAAAGACTGTTTGCCTTGGCACTTTTGCTGGAGCCAAAAGGGCTGCTTACACTTGAAGCCCGCTTTGTACATGGACTTACCTGACCCCAGGGCCTGCCCACTGTCCTGGAGGCCTGTGATGATGTCCTTGGTATTGCTTCCAAAGAGCACAGATCCTTGGAAGAGGTGTCCTGTATGGTTGCCTGAATGTCCGGGAGAGTCCAGAAATAAGGCCGTGTGGCGCCTGGGCAGACTGCTGCTGCGAAGGGCAAGTCACAGCATCTAAAGAGTAGTAGGAGTCCTCAATGCATGCCTACAAGAGATCTTGGACAGCCTCAGGGCCTTGGAGAGCTCCAGCTTAAGGTCCGAGTCCTCAACTGTTTCAGCCTAGCCTCAAGCTGAGCCATGGTAGCTTTTTGGTATGAAATCATATGTGCTACATAGTTCAAGGATGTAAAGGACATGTAGATGAGGAGTAGGTCTTCACGGCCAAACTGATCTACTGCCTCGACTCCTTGTCAGGAGGAGAGTACTCATATGTTTAGGGTTTTGCAGTATGGTCATGAGCCGCAGCAATAACGATGGAGTCAGCATTTGGGTGAGAGCACAGGTGGGGAGGCGTTCTCAGGAGAATGGTGAGCCGGTCCACCTTGGGAATGGCCAGGATGGAGTGAGGTATCTGCCAGACAGAGGTGAGATCCTCGTGGTGCTCCATCCATGGGGGATCTGAATGAGTGATGCCTCCACAAAGTCCAAGTGCTCTCTAGGTGCTTGCGTTTAGGGTCTTGTCCTCTACATTCCAACTGTTAGCTTGTTGGAGGATGTGGAGGAGTTCAGTGAAGGAGAGGTCTTTGGGAGGAGACTTGGGAGACTCCTTATCCTTGGACATCGTGGCTTCGAAAGGTTACCAGAGGACGAGTCGGAGGAGTCAGCTTCCGAGTCTGAGGATTCCCCTGTGGGAGGTCTTAGGCTCGATAGTGACCTCTGGGGTAGCACCCAGAAATATGCGCCATGGTGGAACAGCAGGACCTCACGAACCCATGGGAGACGAGAAGCGTGGGTGGGGGTGCCACCAGGGCCAGCAGTCTCTTGTCTAGATCCACCAGCAACTCAGATCTGGCCTCCTGCCACCAGGAGGTACTGCAGAGGCTGAGGCTGGGCGTGCTGTAACCCGCCCCACAGATGTTTGGGGTGGGGGGTAACAGAGCCTGATACGGTGGCCTATAAACCTGCATCTGATATCCAGGGTAAAAGCCGTGGGGCGAAAGGAGCCGCGCAATTATAGTGGGTAGCCTGGCGCCGCAGGCCCGGTACGGGAATAGCCCAAGGGCAGGCCATGGGAATCACCTCGATGGTCCAAGGGGTCCCCGGGGCCTCAAGGAGGTGGAGCAGAGGGACTTGGGAAGCTGTCCAGTGTCGGGAGTCCTGACGACAGGATAGCTGGCATCGGGTAGGTGCTGAGAATCCTGGCATTGGTTCTCAGGTGTCGGAAAAGATGGTGTCAGACTCAGGGGGCCTGAATGAGGCTCCAACAGGAGGTGGCCAAGGAGTCAGATGGGGCACCTGAAGTCAGAGGCCAGAAGCCGGTGGAGGGACCCCTGGTGTTAGGGTTGAGAGAGGCCCGATGGGATAGGAAGGTCCCTGCGAGGCGGTGGATGGACCAACTCAACATAAGAGCCCCAGGAGGGTCATCCGGGGTTCTGGAGGGTGACCAGCACTGGAGTGGGTGAAGAAAGGACCATGTCCAGGGACCCACTTCCCCTCCATCCTAGGTAGAGGGTTGGGCACAGGAGGTTCCACTGGCAAAAGGTGGAGGAAGGCACCCTTGTCAGGGGAAACCTGACGGGAGGGCTGGCCTGTGGAGATCAGCCAGATGTCGGGTGTCAGCGCCAACCCCGATGGTGAGCTTTTGATGGGCGAATGCCACAGTCCCCGCGCATACAACTTATCGGTCGGGTGGAGAATGAGCCAGGCAGGCGGGAGGAGCCCCAACCAGATTAACGGCTGCTGTCGGGCAGGTTCCTACTGGGCAAGAACCGACTTGGCAATGATCGGGCTGGCTCTGGAAGAACCAGAGTTCGACTTACCCGGTGGTAACCAGGCTGCCACCAGAAGTCCCGCTGGGCGACTTATCGGTCAAGCATCCAGTCTTGGCCTGTTTTAATGGGCTTGAGAGGAGGAGGAGAGGAACCAGAAAGGCCTGGACAGTCACCATGGGAGGTGGTTGAGGAGCGGTCTTATCCGCAGGCTTGAGCTCCACGGCCTTAATGGTGAGGGCAGCTCGGTCTTTGGGCACTCCTGCTCCCAGTGCTTCTCTTCGTCTTTCTTTTATTCTCGAATAAGGGAAGAAGCAGAGTCCCTCAGCTCTAAAGTGGCCATCCTGGATTTCAAAGATGGGCTTCTAGGCCTGCTGCCTGCATTTGCATGTGGCCTGATTGAAGGGCTTGCAATCGGGCAGGCCTCGATGTCGTGGGCTGGGCCTAGGTAGAAAAGGCAGAGCTTATGGTTGTCTTTATGAGGAATCTAGTAGACACACTTCTTGGTCTTCAGAGGATCGGATGGAGAAGACATAAAACTGAAGAAAATTAACTATGATAGGCAGAAAAGTGAGAATACTTATCAAAATGGCAATTGACTGGAGCAACGTTCACTGCGAGGTCCTTGTGCAGGTCGATGGTGGGAAAAGAACTGGAAGGTGGTAGAGGACCCCACTTACAGAGTCACGCTGACAGTCACGTAGCGTCTGATTCAAGCCATTTTATAAGAACTCATTTTGTGACAGTAATTAATGATATGAGTGTCTTAAGTTCCTGAAATGACTGAACAAGCCAAAGTGCGAGGAACTATTTAGCACAAACATCAGGAGCCTCCTCCATAAAATCTCACTCCTCCAACCCTTAGCACTCTCACTAAACTCTGATGTTCTAATCATCACAGAAACTTGGTTGAAACCTCATCCGAAATGAATCGTCTCCATCCCTGGCTACTCCCTCATCTGCCAGGACCAGTCTGGAAAATGGAAAGGGCAGTGGTCTCGCCAAGTATGTGGCCTCCTCCTCATATTCACACCAGTTCTGGCAGCAACCATCCCATAGTCTCATGAATCCCTGTTGGTGAAAAGTACAGTTATGTAAGAACTACCATAACAGTAGATCTTGAGAGAGGCTCTTGCAGTAGGTAATACATATGGGACTGGCGTGCAGGCGGCAGGACCCCATGGAAAAATTTCTAGCTAGCAGTCCTGGCAAGGACCGCCACCCCCATCAGGTGACCGACGTCAGTATAAAGGGCAGTCCGATCGCTTTTCCAGTTCTTTTTTCGCCACAGGCCAAAAGAGGCCGGACGAGAGAGAAGCGGATATTTCTCAATGGAAAAGGAGCTGAAAAAGCCTAGGGGATGGAGGCGGGAAAGTACTACTGCAAGAGCCTCTCGAAGATCTACTGTTACGTAAGTTCTTACGTGACTGTACTATCTTACTGAGAGGACTCTTGCAGTAGGTAATTACATATAGGACTGAATCCCAAGCAGTCTGGAACAAAGAGAGGCACCGGGAGGAGAAAACTACTCCAAAGGTAGTTCTGGTTGTGCAAGTCTCAAGATAGGAGGCCTTGCAAAACAGCCAGCCCAAGCCTGCTCTCACGCGAGAGGCAACATCCAAACTGTAGTGTTTAGTAAAGGAATGGAGGAAGTCCAGGTGGCAGCAGCGCAGATGTCTGCCGCAGAGACAATATTTGAAACAAGCCGCTGAGGCAGCTACTCCTCTTGTGGAGTGGCTCTGACTTGACCCAGGAGGGTCTTGTTGTATTTGTCATAACAGAAAGTGATGCAATGAGCCAACCACTTAGACAGGCATTGCTTGGAAACAGCACTGCCTTCCTTTGTGAGCAAAAAGAGACAACAATTGATCAGTCTTTCTGAGATCCTTCGTCTGTTGGTGTAGTATCTCAGAATCGGTGAACATCCATAGTGTGGAGTAAATATTCCCTTGATTAGAGTACTGCATAAAAAGGCAGGTAACTCTATGGATTGATTTAAGTAGGCTCAGCTACTACTTTAGGGAGAAACTTAGGATTCGTCTGAAGAGCAACACGTTCCTTGTGAAAAATCAATCAGGAATTTTACACATCAGGGCCTGGAGCTCGGAGATTCTCCCAGCAGAAGTAATGGCCACCAAGAAGAGAGTCTTCCATGAAAGGAACTTCAAATCCAGAAGCTGCAGGTTTGAAGGAAGGAGAGTAAGTTTCTCAAGAACAAAATTCAAGTCCCAAGGGGAGCAGGAGCACGGATGGGGGCTTCAGGTGGAGGACCTCTAAGAAAGGTCTTAGAGACCTCCAGTTGAGTGAAAGCCTTGTTCTAAGAGAACATGATAGGTCAAATGGCGCCATGTGTACTTTTAGAGATGAATGACTGAGGCCCAGGTCAAACAGATGACGACATACTCCAGCAGAAGCCCGCTGAACAGGAGAAAGGTCCCACGTTCTTGGAAGCGGCCCAGATAGTGAATCTTTCCGCCTCATGGCCTAAGTGGATCTGGTTGAGGGTTTTCTGGCCTCCACTAAAATCTCCGCCACTTTGGGAGACACTCCAAACGGGACTGGGCTGAATCTGCAGGAGCCATGCATGCAGCTGAAGGATTTGAGGCCTGGATGGACCAAGGTCCCCTGGTCCTGGGTCAACAAACCTCGAGATAGAGGAAAGGAGGATCCTCTGAATATTGTCGAGAAGAGAGAACCAGATTCTCTGGGCCAGAAAGAAGCGATCAGAATAATTCATGCTCCTTCTGAAGCTAGTTTCTGCAAGACTCGTGGGATAAGTGGAATTGGGGAAAGGCATAGATGAATCTGTCCTTCCAGTCTAGAGACAGAGTGTCACTCCAAAGCGCCGCTCTGGAACGAGCGAGCAGAAGACGGGAAGTTTTGCATTTAGGGGATGCAACAGGTCGACCTGTGATGTTCCCAAAGTTGGAAGATATTGTCTAGGACCCCTTGGTCCAGTTCCCACTGTGAGTCAGAGCAGAAGAGCGACTTAGCTTGTCTGCCAGGGTGTTGTCGACTCCCGGAACATGAATTGCCATGAGGTGAAGGTCGTGTTGTGTTGCCCAATCCCAAACCCTCACTGCCTCCTGCATAGAGGGTGGGACGAGTCCCTCCCTGTTTGTTGATGTACCACACCACGCACGTTGTCCGTCTGGATGGCTAGGTGGCCGGAAGGATGTATTGGTGAAGGGCTTGGAGAGTGTACAACTGCCCGGCTTAAGCACACTGATGTGGAGAGCTTGTTCTAGCTTGGACCAGGGCCCTGGGTCCAAGGAGGGCCTAGATGGGCTCCCCAACCTTCGCCTGAGGCATCTGTGGTAAGAGTCTGCGAGGAGGGAGGATGTAAGAAAGGAACTCCCGAAACAGATTCTCTCGAGCAAGTCTCGAATCATCAGCGAGGAGATCAGAACTGGGTGATCTAGGTTGTCCACTAGCTGATCCCATTGAGAGCATAGAGTCCACTGAGAGATCTCATGTGGAGTCGAAAGTGAGGCACTGTCGGGATAGCAGCAGCCATGAGCCCGAGAAGGTGAAGGACCGACCGCAGAGACCATCCTGCAGTTGGACAACAGACTTATTTGGGTCTGAAGGGTGGCAGCCTGTCCGGAGGCAGGAAGGCCCTGCCCATGGTCATATCGAGAATCGCCCCAATAAACTGTAGCCTCCGGGATGGGTCCAGATGAGACTTGGAATGGCTGATGGTAATACCCAGGCAGGCAAAAACCTGCTGGGTAAGGAAGAGGAAACGCAGGGTTCTTCCCTGGATGAGACTGCCAGGAGCCAGTCGTCCAGGTACGGAAAACCTGCACCCCTGGTACGCAGGTGGGCCGCCACCATTGCCAGGCACTTGGTAAATACTGGGGGCCAAGGATAGACCAAACGGGTGCACCTTGAACTGGCAGTGGTCCCCTGGAATGCAAAACGAAGGTATTTCGATGAGATGGGCGAATGGAATGTGCAGATAAGCATCCTGCATATCCAGAGCACAAAGCCATTGACCCTGCCGGAGGAGGGGCAGAAGGCTCTGCAAAGAGAGCATCCTGAACCTTTGTATTCTATGTAAAGATTCAGGAACTGAGATCCAAAATTGGTCTGAGATCTCCTGTCTTCTTTGGGACCAGGAAGAAACGAGAATAGTAACCCATCCCTCGCAGATGAAGGGGGACGGGCTCTATTGCTTGTTTCAGCAGAAGAGCCAAAATTTCCTCCTGGACCAAGAGAAGATGTTCCCGTGAATACGACGACTCAGAAGGGGTGGCGGGTGGTTTCGAAGAAACTATGAGTGTGCTTCTGCTATGAGCTGGAGCACCAAGAATCTGTGGTTATCCTCTCCCATCCCGGAAGGTGGAGGAAAACCTCCCTCCTACCGGTTCCTCCGGGAGTCCGAGGCAGTGGAGAGGAAAGGAGTCAGGTGGTGTGGGGCAGAGCTGAAGCTGAAGCACCCACTGCTTTTTGAGCGGGGGCTTGGCAGCTGTGGGGCCCGGCGTTTTGTGGCCCACCTTCCTTGGGGTTTGCCTTTGGCCGATTCCGTCTGCAAAGGGATGGCGCTGCTGCTGATGGGGATGGTACATGGAATCAACTGACTTCAGTGCTGTCCCTTCTCTTGCAGATCTGTGATGATGTCCTTGACATCACCCCAAAAAGCACCGACCCCGGAAGGGTGCTTCCTGGATAGCATATTGCATCTCCACGACCAACCCTGACTACAGACCAAGCATGGCGCGTGGGTCTACAGCGACAGCTGAGCTCCGCCCAGCAGTGTCCACTGCGCTGTATGTCGCATACGCAGCATGTGTCTCAACTGGCTGAACGAGCACAGCGGATGAGATCATCCAACTCCTGCTTGACTTGGCAGTCAGGCAAGAGTCCAGTTTGGCTTCCGCCTGAGTCAGGATGGCCTTCTGGTAGTCCCCATATGGCCGACATAGTTCATGGCCCTGATCCCCAGCGTGGAGGAAGCGTAAATCTTTCTCCCATACTGGTCCAGAAGGCGTGATTCCTTATCAGGTGGTGACGAGCTAAGATGTTTGGGGTTTGCCGACTGGCCGTGGAGCGGCAAATCACAAACGAGTCGGCACGAGGGTGAGAATCCAGAAAATCAACACCCTCTGGAGCCTGATATAGCCGGTTCGACTTCCTAGGAAGTGGGGCTAAGGCGACGGCTGTGTCCATATTGTGGTAACGAGGTCGGCGTGAGGCTCTATCCAGGGTGGCACCAAGGTAGGAGCTGTCACGGGCAGATCCAGATGTTCAGCGAGTTTCAGGCGCTGAGGATCTGGTTCAGGAGTGCCACTGATGAACCGCCTGGATTTTCCTAAGCAACTCAGTGAAAGAAGGATCCTCCGAGGAGGCGACTTTGGAGAATCCTTGGCCTGGGCTTGATGGACAGCGTGGCTCGTCGTCTCCCGGAGCAACAGTCGGAAGAGTCCAAGGGTGAAGAGGAGGATGAAGAGGAGAAAGACTCCTTTCCCGACCGGGAGGAACGGACCCCTTGGGAAGTCCCCAGGGAAGTGTGTCCTGCCCTTCTCTGGATCCAGACGGAAGAACCCTGGAGTCCGGAGGTGGTGGAGGGAGTGTTCCCACCGGACGCACGGAAACCCAGGGACGGCACCGCTGCGGAAGACGGGCTCTCGACCTCTTTGGTGAGCTGAGCCTTGCCTCAGCTCACCAGGAGGCCAGGAGTCTCCTGCACGCCCACCGAGGAGGAGGCGGGGACAAGGATACGGGTTGTAAACCGTATGGAGGTATCCAAAACCCGCCGTGGTAGCCGGCATCAGGTATTGTGGCGAGAGTACTGCGCGTCGAAGCCCAGCATCGGGTACTGTGGCGCCGGATACTGCGGTCCAAGGTACATCGGCCGAATAGGACGGAGGGTACCCGGGAGCCAGGGGATTGCCGAGCAGACGGCTCGCGATGGCCTCACGGGCGGGTACATAGTGGAGAGCCCGAGGGCCGATGGGAGCGGAATGTCTCCCGGAGTTGGTAAGGCTGATGTCAGGGCCGACGGCAGAGGCCCTGGCCGGAGGTACCAACGTCAGAGGGCCGGCGCCGGAGCCGACACCAGGTGGAGGAAGGACTGATGTAGGTAAAAGATCCTCAGCTTCTCGCCTGGGATGGAAGGGAAAAGTCCCCAGGGTCGAAGTTAGAGACTCTGGTTCCCCAGACGGCAGCGCGGCTGCGGGAACTGGTACGACGGACGTGGGGGTCCGTCGTTGGTTCCTTTGTCCAGCCAGACGCCGCACGAGCCGAGCGTGAGGCTTAGGGGGCGAGCTCGGCGGGCGCCGGAGGAGCCGGCTATCCGACTTATGAGAGCCATCACCAGAGGCGGGCCGAGTAGAGAGATTGGCCTGGTCCGTGGAGTGGAGGCCGCACGCCCGGAGGAACACATCACCTCTGCCATCTTTGTCAACCTCACAAGGTCTTCGACAATGTGTCACATCCCTCCTCCTAACTAATCTTTCCAATGCAGGGTTTTCCAAAGAGGCCACCACCAGATAGGTCCACTCCTACCTTGTAGGCAGGCCACAATCCGACTGGATTGGTAACTCTCCCACCCCCAACTCCCACTAAGGCAGCATTATTTACATGATTTTTTAACTACATTTCCGGTGGCTGCACGGTGAAAATGAACAGGTTACTCACCTATAACAGTAGTTCTAGGAGTAGTATATGTTGTTCATCACACACAGTAGTTCTAGGAGTGGTATAAGTTCATCCACACGTACCTGACCTCCCTGGCTGCGGATGCACACAACCTGGCTTCCAGCAGGCTAAGAACTGGCGATGGGCAGAGGCGAGGTATATACCACCCGAGTGGGTGGGAGGAGCCAGCTTGAAGACTTCTGGCAAGATTTAAAGGGAAAGGACATGCCAATAAGTGTGAATGAACAACATATCCACAACCCTAGAATCAGTATTTTACTAAAATGAATTTACAAACGAGTCGTTGTAAATGTAAAAAGTAACACTTCAATTGCTTTATTATCTAAAAAAAAAAAAAAAAAAGCTAGGGTTATTGAAACCAGAATTCAGACATTGAAACATTTTTTTTACTGTGCAAAATTTGCTAAATCAGTTCTGCTGCAGCAGTGAATAAACTTTTAAGTTCTCCACCTTGATGCTGCATCTGTTAACAGTCAACATGGACCCATAACAGGAAAAGAGCAATCCACACTAGCACTGTGTACTGGGACGGACAGACAACTCAGGGCAATATTACTTAAATTCGGGAATCTGTCCTTACAAGAGATCCAGAACTGTACAATATATTTTCGCTGCTGCAGAGTTGATTGCACTGAACATCCTTAATGTAAGATCACAGTTCAACTCTTGTGCTTGAGTTTTCTTCGAATGTCGGGATACTGGAGCATATCTCCTCCTCAGACGCTGCCATGGTAGAAAGGCAGATGGGGTCGAATATCGGACAGCAGCAAAGAATTTGGCAGCAGACTGATGAAACCTGCCCGTTCTTAACATGTAGTTTTCATTTTGGGCACATGCAATGACCATTACCACTGGCATGCCCCAAGACTCCGTCCTTAGCCCTCTGCTGTTTTCCTAAACAACCTGCCTCCACCTGCCCATCTCTCTATCTATATGTATGCTGTCGATACAGTCCTGTATGCATCTGGCTCCATCACTAAAGCGGCGACATGACTTCAGTAATGTCCAGCTCTGGTTTCGCTCAAACCAATTTTTCTGAATGCCAAGAAAACGGTCTCCATGACCTTTGGCTCAAGGCACAGACTTCTCAGCTCCCTCCTTTCACACTCTGGATGGGACACAGCTTGAGGACTGCTCCTCCTTCAGGTAATATGGGTGTCTGGCTTGACTTGCACCTCAACTTTTCTGTGCACATAGAGGATGTACACAAGAAATTACACCCAAACTTTGTGCCTTTGTACCACAGCTGGCTGTATCCTGTTGGTGGCTCGCTGGGCCATTGTACAGAACATTATTTTCCCCATCTTTGACTACAGGGATGTGGTATACAGTGCTGCTCCCTCCTCCTCCTCCTCCTAACCAGACTGTACCGCTCTTCCATTCCTTCTGCCGTTTTGCCCTCGACTGTCCCCAGTACACACATCACTGTACCCTGTACCATTCCCTGTCCCTTCCCTCCTTAGAGGACAGATGGCGACCCACTGCACCTGTTTCATGGCTAAATTCTGGTACCAGTCTATGCCTACCTACCTCCTCCTCCTTGCCACCCTTCCCTACTCCTCTTACTCTCTCAGGAACTATAACTCTCTCACCTTGTCTGTCCCCGTCAGACCTCCTCAGCAGGTCAGGCTGCCTTTTCATACATGTTCCCATATCTGTGGAACTCCCTCCCTCCTCCATCCACTCTGCCCCTCTCTTCTGGTTTGCACACTTCCACACCCCTACACCTGCTTCTAATCTCTCTGTCTGCACCTCCACCACCTGTTCACCCGTCTGCATTTTGATTACCCTTGCACATCATATCCTGATTGGTAGCCAGTGGGTTATTTTCTATTGTAGCTCTGTATCTAACTTGTATATACAACTTCTTTACATCTGTATCCTAGTGTATAATAATCTGTATTATAAGTTTGGTAATTTTGCTTCTGTGACTTCTATTCGGTATTTGCATTGTTTAGCTCTCTTGCATAATTGCTCTCGTATTTGATGGTGTTTGTTTATCTGCTCCACCATATTACATATGCTTGTCTGTACTCTCGATTGTTCCCTTTCCCCAGGACACATCTGAAATGAGCACTTGCTGTTCAGTATGTTCTTCCTGGTAAAAGTTTAAATAAATAAAGAAGTAGCGGAGTGATCAAGAACATGGGGACACGAAGGAAACTGATGGGGTGGGGAGGTAAACTGAAGAGGAAATCAGACAGTTTTATTTTACAAAGGGTTGTGGAGCCATGAAACAATTTCCAGCTGATGTGGCGAGGCCAAAACTATCAATGGTTTCAAACATTGCTGGGACACAGTGAAAGGCTTAGTGGTTTGCTCAGAGTGACAGTGGTAGGGCAGTTGCAGAGGAGGGATAACCAGAGGGGGAATAATCTGGCAGCTCAAGGTATTCGGTCAGATTTGCCTGGTAACATCCTGCTTCTCAGCGTGAAATCCATAACTACCTGCAGCTGTCTCATCACAGAGATGAATGAGGGGTTGTCCGGGGAGCCTAGGAGTATACTTAGAAGAGTCCTCAGCCCCTCAGGAAACCGTGGAAACTGAGCTAGGAGAAGTCCTAGCCCCTTAGGTCTCGTCTTGCCCCTTCCTCATCCGGGGGAGGAGAGTCTAGACAGTACTCATCCTCAGCCCCAGGCTCTGAAAGGGGCACAGAAGTCGTCGATGACCTACATCTTCTAAGGGGTGCGGCGCGTGATTGGTTGTGGTGTAGGGTGTGCAGGAGCCGGTGTCGATGGGCTGTGACCCGATGCATAAACTCTCAAAAGGAAGCGAGCATAGTCTGGATGTCAACAGATGACAGCGTAGCTAAAGGAGGAGGCATCAGCGGAGGTGGCTGCAGCCCTGGTGTCAGCAGTACTTGGGAAGGCTGTTTGGAATCATTAGGCATAAACAAGCGTGAAATCTCTTTACAGAACAAAGTGATAAAGCGGATTCTGGTGAGAAAATAAAAGTAAATTTTGCAGTCGACTGAGCGACATTTCTGTGAAGTCCGATGAGAGATGGTCATGCGAAGAAAAACTGAGAAGGTGCAGGACCACCGTTTCTATGGGATGAGTAATGATGATGTGGGCCCCTGGAACACTGCTAGCAAAACAGTTCCATTGTGGTCCCAATGCAGTGGCTATAGTTTTCATAAGTGTGGCCTGGCCTAAGAGATACCTCGATGAAGATCTCAGTTTTCACCTCTTCACACCCTGACTGATAGGATCATTTGTTTGCTAGGTGGGCAACCACATCTGGCTTGCCTCCAAATTTCTTTATTAGTTACCTGTCCTTGGGATGACTCTACTAGCTGCTGCTACAATTTAAGAGAGCCTCCATGCAGTTGCCTCTTATAGTACAAGACACACCGAGTGTGAGGTTTGGATGACAGGACCACAAAGTGAAGCTGAGCAGTTCTGTCTGCTCAAACCTTATGAGAGGAGGCTTATACCATAAGATACACCCCTTGGAGGCATCAATAACTTATCGCCATTAAATTTAGTTGGAGTGACTTATAATAAGTTTAGATCCTTATTTGTTTGTTTAATGAACTTGGTCACTGAAGTGGCGCTCTCCCTATCACTCCTGCACGAGGCACACTGTGCACAGGATAAGATGTACAGTGGCTCTGCATGCTGATTGGCTGAAATCACGCTACTGATTTGTAATTACACAATACAATGCACCACTCAGTCCTTCCTGCCACTAGTACAGACTACCTGCTCAGTTTCCCTTACTATGATGTCTCCTACCACCAGGACCCTCTTTACTGAACTCCTTTGAGTAGGACACTCCCTACCACTGCGTATATCCTTCCTGGTAGCCTTATTCGAGCTGCTGCTTTGATTGGTTTATCATCTCCAACTGGCAATGTCATGTGAACAGTCTCACTTAATGGAGTGAAGCAGTTCTGCATCACAATTATTAGTTCCACATCCCTCATGAGCACCCTAGTCTCCCCAACTTTCACACAACCCTCCAAACCTCCTCTCAGACCCTGGAGGCCACCTGAGGGTTGGGAATGACCTGTGGCACCCTCAATCCCCACTCAGTCTTGTTCTGCATATGTCGACTTCTGCCCACATTGCTGCCAGCCCTGGGATTTCCATACTGGGCAGCCACTGTACCTTCTAAGCACCCTTCTACAGCGGCGCTCACAGGCCCTAAAACTTACTAGCCCCTCCCTCGAACTCTGGGGTCTGCTTGCTATGCTAAGAGTTGATGCCCCTTATGTTTCTTTGCTACCTAAGCCTTTCCAGAATAAAACTTTAATGAACCTTTCTAGTTCTCCTCGATGTCCTACTCTGAATGGCTTTGCTGGTTCACCCCGACTGGGATTCATCCTCTAGCAAGCCTGTTTTGCTAGTGCCTCGCACCCACCATAGGTATTTAACTTCCTTCTAAGAAACAGTTGATTTAATTGCTCCCTGCAGTCAGCTATAACCCTGCCTATTTACAACAGTCCTAAGCCATATCAATATCATGATACCCTGATTAACACGATACAGACTCCCACACAGTTCAGATTTAAAATGACCAGTAGCTTCATACACTGTATTGGGTGGGTGACAACAGGTGGATCTTACCTCAGTTTGGCTAAAGACAGGTAGAGCCTCTGCTGATGCTCCCCAATGACACTAGCCTACTGCTCTGTGGTCCTAACACTGCATAGTAGCTCACATGAGGGTTGCTTGTATCTGCTAGGGTTAAATACTTGACTGGTAATGTCCTACTGGATACCATTAGCCATGTGGTCTGCTCCCAATAATAACGCTGCAGTCTCCTCCTGACCCATTGTCTCCCACTATCCTCCCATTCCCAATACAGATAAAAAGCACAGGTAATTTTTGAAATGTCAAACACTGTCCCAGACGCACTTTATCTCAGCAGCCCCGATGGCTCTGCAAACAGATCACCTTTGTCACATGTCAGTCCTTCATGTACCCAGGAAGAGAGGACTGACATTGAACCTAGGTCTCCTACAATGCAAAGCAACATTCTGTAGTAATGTAACAGGCTAACAGAAGGAAAGAGAACTGGAGGTATTTGGGCTCCATGTATTTTCCTACAGAGCTTTACTTCCATCCTCACCAATCTGGATAGTCCTCAGGCTCTGTGCCAACATACCAGCCACAACTACTTCACTGATGAAGACCCCATATTGTGGGACAATCAGCAGCTGTCTTTGTGATGTAAGATTTTTCCTTGGATCCTTTAACCTTCCCTCCACCCCTTGCAAGGTGGTTTTCAGGTTCAATTCCAGCTGGTGCGCATGGTGCCCCGAAAGAGGTGCAAACTCCCCAGCCCACTGTCAGGTGTTACTGCAGTGGCATAATGTACCACCAACCCTTTCCTGGCTGGGGCACCTGCTGGTCGCCCAACTGCCAGCATCCTATGTCTACTGCCTACCCATCAGGCAGGCTGTTTCGCATCATATTTTCTACCTAGTGAACTGCTGTAAACAATGATTCCATCACCTGGCATATCAATTTTACAGAAAGGTTTTATTATGAACTTCAAACAATGGCCATAAGCCAGCCAACGTTTTGGGTGCCGTATGACCCCTTTTCAGGGTGTACAGGTCATGCATTTTATGAGGAATAGAGCTATCTAGCCACTACCTGAAATAAGAGTAGTTTTGATAAGCGTCCTTTTTAGGCGAAAAGATGCTCACTAGCATTTCACTACCTGGTGGATAACCAACATGGCCCCTACTGTATTCGTGTGTTTGGCATGCTAGCATGCATCTTTTTAGACAAAGGGAAACTTATGAATGTCTACATCAGGTAGTAACCAGATAGTCCTGTTTCTCAGGAGCTGCACACTATTAAAGACACCAGAAAATGGAAATTACGTACTTACCATAATTATTGATCTTCTTGGACAGTCTCCATCACTCATTCACACCTAGTGGGATAGCGCCCGGGCGCTAGGACCAGCGGAAGCCAAAATTTTCTGAAGGGTTGGCGCGGTAGGACCGTGCATGCGCAGCACTCATGAGACGACTCGGCGTCTGTATAGGCTATCTCGGCATCGACCCTCCAACTGCCTCAGTACCTTTTTGACCAAGGAGGTGCAGCGTAACTAATGAGAATAACTCATTCTGAGTTTCTGGGCCTGAGAGAGCCCAGATGGCGCTGTAAGAAGGTCAAAGAACAATGTCTTCACAGTCCGAGACCATAGGCCATGAAGACCAGGAAGAAAAAACAAGTGAACCAGGGAATGGTGGGTGGGCGTGTGAATGAGTGATGGAGACTGTCCAAGAAGATCAGTAATTACGGCAAGTACATAATTTCCATATCTCCTGGACTAGGTCTCCATCACTCATTCACACTAGTGGGAAAGTACCAAGCTAAAACCCACAACCCTAAGTAGGGTGATAGGAGATAGGATTCACCCAGAGGCCGGCCAAGGACTGTCCTGCTAATAAAAGAGCCGTCTTGTAAAGAGCATCCAGAACATGATGCTTACAAGATAAGCGCTCGAGTTATACACACCACTTTGCAGGCGACTGCAATGGGCACAAAATGAAACTCTGCCACAAGCCGCAACCACTCTGAGAGAGTGGCGAAACCCGGACTCACAATTTAGTATGGGACCAAAACTAATAGTGTCAAAAACATGTACTAACCTAATGTAAAGGGCGTCAGGAACTGCAAGAGCCGTGAGGTAAAGTCTACAGGTTCAGGGTAGACCGAAAAGTGGAGGCAGAAACCCCACTACCAAGCATGGCTGACCTGCAAACAATAGGTCCAGGAGCACTTCAGCCCTTACTTGGTGAGCAAAAGAAGGTCCAGGTGGGTTAGCCCATCAAGGAGAATGGTTTTCCTTAGTCACTGAAACCTTCCTGATGGAAGAGAAGCACAACAGAAAGCCTCTTGTGGTGGTCTAGTAGAATCAAATCCTAGTCACTGCATATTCCAAAAGGAAACATCCTGCCCTGTGTGTATACCTGTAGCAGCAGTCTCTGAACTCAGGGAAGAAAGGAGAAAGTGTACAGGAGGACGTGTCCAATGTGGAAAAAACATTCCAACAGAAAAAGCAGGCTGGATTTATAAGGCAAATAGAGGCAGATGTCGTCGAGGAGGGACACAGCAGGACCAAGTTAGGCTAACCCATTTGTTGAAGTGAATGAATAGTGGCAGAAGTGGCTCAATGCGGTGAGACACTACTTACTCCGGCCTCCTGAAGGAGTAGAAAGGAATCTAGTTTGCTTTTTGAAAGAAACAAGCATCACCGCTCCATCATGCAGTCGGAAGGATAGCTTTGAGTGCTACTGGCTGGAACCAGTGCACAGGAACTGAAGATGTGAATATTTGAGAAGCTACCTCAGAAAAGACCTACTTGACCTATGGTCAAGAAAGGAGCATGTTGTCTGTTAAGTTGAAGAAAGCATGGAAGTAGGAATCTAAGTTCTGACTCTCTGAAGAGTCACTTCTGTTGCTGTGAGGCTCTGATCAAGAGAAGTAAGCCTGATTAAAACAAACAAAAAAAAAAAGGAGGGACTAACAGACTGGTTAGATGCCTAGGTTTTGGAAATATCTCGGAATAAGAGAAAATTCTCTAGAGAAAGAGGTGAGCTATACCACTGCTGGATCGGACTGCCCCTAGGGGTAGAAGAAATCAGGTACTCTTTACTGAAGTTTAGAGACAACCGCCTCAGGTTGAGGAGGAACCTGATCAGATCAAAGTGTGGTATCGGAAATTCCAGCTAGGCCCTTTGCTGTGATAATTCTGACTTTTTTTTTTTTTAAATTATCATTAGTCCGAGCCTGATAAGGATGCAGGCTGCTATTTGGCAAGGATTGCCTGATACAGAAATGACAAGGATGTCATCCCTCTGAGGAGCAGGAGGAGACTGAGGATCCATAACTGAACTTTGACTGGACTAATAATAATAGCTAGACAGATGTTAACCACCTGTGCCGAAGCAGCCACCAGAGGGCAGCATCAAGAGGGCTGTAACCCTACCAAAGGAGCCGGAACAGTCTGTGCGCTCCCGACCATTGAATTAGAATGTTCCACAGAGTGTAACTGTCTTGATGACTGAAAGAGTCTAGGCAGAGGTATATGGTCCACAGATCCAGTCTGAAAGAGCTTCCAACACAGACTCTGATGATAGGCGGGCGTGTCTTTCAGTATATAAAATTAGTCATCCACTGTAGCACTGACCAGAAGGACAGGAGAGAGACTCATCTAGATGTCCTTCTACCACAGAAGGACCCAAAAAGAGGTCTAGGTCACAGCCACTAGAGACTCCGCCACCAGAAAGGGTGTCGAGAGCTTGGCACCACGCGGGGAGCTGAGAAAGTGCTGAGCGGAATGAGAGATTCTGCTGGCAGAACAGAAAGTCCCATCAGCGAGAAAACCGCTGGATGATGAGACCTGATGCAGACTGCCACCCACTAAGATGTGTGGAAAATAATCCAGAACAGGACTTCATTCTGCGGAAACATCCCTCCAAGTCCAGTGGAAGAAGAGGTCCATAAGCGGAGATCTTTCCTAGTTCTGTCAGACAGCACCAACTGGCACCCCTGCAGCACCAGCATCACTCGTGGCACAGGAGGGCACCAAGCAGTACCTATGCCAACCTGGGAGACACCTGAGGCACCCATGGCAGAACCATGAGGTATCCTCAGCAGCAATGGCATAGGGCACCCCGGCGCCCATGGTACCATGGCACCCATGGCACCTGCGGCACTCATGGCACCCATGCCACCTGCAGGTGCCTGGCGCCACCTCACGGCTCCATGGGTGCCCGGCCCCGCCCGCTACACCCCGAGCACCCGCGGCGCGTGAGACACCCACAGCACCGCCAGCGTGCCGCAACGGAGGCAACAATGACAGCACCCATGGCGCCTAACAGAGCTCAATGGCGCCGAGTCCCGGCACTGACCCAAACCAGCAGCGCCACCCACGGCACCAATGCCAAACCAGTAGCCGCGGCGCGGACCTGCGGTGCCACCAAGGTGTCTGGCACAGCACCAGGAAAAACACCGTGGAAAAGCCGATGGGAGAAGGAGAAAGTGGTGCCGTGCCGGCCCCAGCATGGAAAAGGAAGAGGGTAGGCACGAGGGGTTGACTGCGATGGCGAAGGCACTAAGAGGGCACCGTGCTCATTCTGATCAATTGACCCAGCTCCGTCCAACTGCTCCGAAGCCCGAGGCCCCGAAACAGGAAACACAGCCAGAAAAAAGGAAGTCAAACCCCTGCTCCACAGGAGCAGCCCAGAGTGAAACTGCTCACGGGCAGCGAGGACAGAGATGGAGTCGGAGTTGAGTATGCGGCTGTTAGGAGCGGGGCTTAGGGGAACCCACGAAAGTCGTATTCAGGTCTATCGCCTTCCAACGAACAACCCTCGGGCAGATGTACCAACGGGCAACCTCGAAGGGTAATCGATTCTTCTTCCCCAAACGAGGAAGAAGAGCTTGAGACTAAGCTGAGACAGATCCCCGGCACCGCCAGATTCGTGCTTGGACTGTCTCCCCGCCCCAGCACAGGACTGTTCATAGTCAGACCCTCCCCGTTACTTAGGGGTGGTGGACCAGGCACAGCCCCTCTGCCACTAACAACTTTCAACGAGTCTTCCTACTGGCCACCACACTGCCTAAGGACGTACTCTGCTGATGGCAGGAAATAATTTATTTTCTTCATAATTTTCTTTTTCTTGTTAGTAAATAAGAAATTACTACTAAATAGTTAAACTAAACAGTTAAATTAAACACTAAAAGCTGCTGTTGTATAGGCGAAAACTTTGACTCTGGCAGATGAGCAACGTCGACATCCAAGCACACTCGGCGGCGGGAGAGAAAGGAACTGAGGCGGTTGGAGGGTCGATGCCGAGATAGCCTACACAGGCGTCAGTCAGTCTTTGCGATGTGCACGCATGCGCCGGGTCCTACCTCGGCACCAACCCTTCTGAAAATTTTGCCTCCGGCTTGGTCCTAGCACCTCTGGCGCTATCCTACTAGTGTGAATGAGTGATGGAGACTTAGTCCAGGAAGATTTGCAGTTCGAGAGGAATGACTGAACTTGCATTTATAGGCCTTTTGATAAAATCCATAACCTGTATACCCTGAAGAAGGATGCACACAGCACCACAAGGGTTCAGTGATCATCAAACTGCCCTCGGCACCAGCATACTCTCATTAATGGTTAAAGACAAGTCTTGGATTTCAAGTGCATGAGCCTAAACTAAAGAAATTAGTCTGGGGCAGGATAGCTGGGTATACAGACTCAAGGGTGTCCAGAAAGGTGGGGAGAAACTACAGGGCCATTTTTGAGGTAACAAAGTCATGCTTGAGGATGAGCCACCAAGAAAAACAGGTACAAGAGACAAATCTGGTTCTCTAAGAATATCAATGGAGAGTCCTTCAAGTTCATAGAACTATCAGGAATGTAGTAATAATAATCATCATCTTTATTTGTACAAGCGCAATTGACACGTATCAAAGTGCTTTGACAATAAACATAAAATATATATTTGATGTTAACTGGGTAAGCCCACTGGGCCCAGAGTCACTTTTAGGGCAACCCAGAATTAGTTACAAAAGAAACAGTGCAAACACATAAAGGTGAAACAGTGCAATGCAAAATACATAAAGGTGAAACAGTGCAATGCAAAATACATAAAGGTGAAACAGTGAAAAGACATACACATTAATGCAAAGAGTGTATTCAATTATACAGCATACATTGAAGAGGGAGGTAATTTACAGCACATTTATACAATTCATCAGTGGCAGCTGCCAGAGTTCTGACAATGGGTTTACTGGGCAGATCCAGCGAAGGGGGGTTATCTGGCATATGGGACAGCAGCAAGGGTTGTGGTTTAGGTAGTGCAATCCTTTCTGGAAGGTAGTGAGGAGAGTGCTTCCTGAAGGTGTCTGGGGAGTTTATTCCATTGCACAGCGGTGATATGGGCAAATGATTTACAGCTAGCAGTGGAGCTGGTCCAGGAATTTTCTACCTGAGGTCCTGAGTAAACAGCTAGTTACTTTAGGACTAAGAGCCTGTTAGCCCTGCAGGAGGGGTTGACATCGAGAAGCTTAAATGTCCAGCTCAGCAGGGGTACTGGAACCGTGTGTCGGGAGGCCAGCTGAGCGAGCGAAGCTTCACAGTGGTGGGTCCTTGGATGGGCATTCATGGTGAACTGAGCGATTTTATAGTACAGAGTTTGTAATCTAGAGTGGTCAAGTTTTGCTATGCCCAATAGTGTTGGGGCAGCATAAGTAAGAGTTGGGAGGAGTATACTGTGCACAGTTGCAAGTCTGGTCTCAGGTATCATGTTTGCACTTAGCCAATAGAGCAAGCTGAGTTTCTGGTGAATGTTTTTGTCACTAGAGCAACATGAGGCTTTGATGAGCCCTGGTCCAGTGTGAGGCCCAGGTATTTGATGGATTTTACACTTTGTGGAGCCAGATACAGTGACAAGTGCGAGGATGTGGGATCGGGAAGGACCCAGGGAATTCGGACCAAACAGGAGCATGTTGGTTTTGTTAGGGTTAAGGACAAGGCGGTTTTCAACTAGCCAGGCTTCCACCTTGGTAAAGTCAGACTGGAGCAATGGCCTAGGTGGTCAGGTGCTGAGCAGATCTATAGAGGACAGCGTCATCAGTGTACTGCACCATGAAGCTGCCCCACAGTGGTTGTGGAGGTCATTGATTAATAGGGAGAACAGGGTGGGCCCAAGATTGGCCTTACGGAACCCCCTCATTTAGGAAGCGACCAGAGAGGCACCTCTCCACTTAACCTGTTGGGAGGCGGCCCAACAGGTAGTTTGGAACCAGTACAGAGTGTGTTGGTCAAATCGAAATTGCTCAACTTTGTTAGGAGGAGGGGTGGTCTACCAGGTCAAAAGCCTTGGTTAGGTCAATGAAGACTGCTCCTGTGGGGTGCCCTTGTCCAAGGCAGCTAGGGCGTCAGAAGTGAATCTGATGAGGCGGTGTCGGTACCATGCTTTTGCCTGAAGCCATGCTGGGAGGGGCCAGAGATGGTTAGCTTCTAGGCAGTCCCTCAGTTGGCAGTAAACAAGCCGCCTCCTGGATCTTAGCAAGGGGCAGAGGATAGAGGCAGGTCTGCAGTGACCTATATTTTCTCTGGCACCACCCTTGTGGAGGAACAACGAGGGCCTGCTTCCATACTGGGACTACACCTTCTAGTAGTGATCGGTTTATAAGCATGGTGACAGGTAAGGCTATGGCAGGGCAGCGGCCTTGAGCAACCATGGGTCCAGGCCATCAGGCCCCAGAGGCTGGCGGGTTTTAAGGATAGGAGATGGGGTAGTACTTCTTTGACATGCACCATCCTAAGGTGGAAGTGCGGTAGATGATTCCTGGGTATTCGTGACCAGGGGCCTTGAGAGTGGTGCGGAGGAGGATTAGTAGTCCTGTAGAGCCCAGGCCAGTGAAGAAACTGTTAAAGGCAGCTGCCGATTCACCTCGTCAGTTAAGGTTTGTCCATTGTGGGTTAAATTGCCCAGCTGGGGTTTGTTTGGGCCTTTTATCAAGGAATTGATGGTAGACCAAAAGGACTTAGAGTCAGTCAGGGTTTGTCGCTGGAGGCTTTGAGATCATCCCTTTTGCCATTTTGAGGCTTTCTTACACTGGTTCCTGTGGGACCTGTATTTAGCTAGGTCAACAGGACTTGCAGTGCGCCTGGCCTTTTCCAGGCCTTATCTTTACCTTCATTAGGTATTTCACATTGTGTGTAATCCATCTGTGGCATTGGCCTTTTGCACGCCTTTTCTTACTGGGGCATGGAGATTGGCCACAGCAGAGAAGTATACTGGAAGAACTGGATGGCATCCTGAATACTGCTAAGCAGTCTAACTGGCGTTGAGTTGACGTTTCTTAAACAGCTCTGGAAGGTTTCAGCAGAGAAGCTACAGAACTCACTAGCTATTATGAGCCTGGGGGTAACCTGGGTGGATGTTTTTCCATATGCAGAAGGTGGGGGAATGGTCACTAAGAGCATCAGACATCACGCCTGCAACGAATGTTTGCTGGGTCGGAGGCGAGGATCCAGTCAAGGGTAGAGTGGTTCCGTGTTTGGATTGTGCCTGTGACCTCCGCAATGATCTGGGTCAAGTTTGCATCAGGAGCGAAGCCTTATGAACCTGCTCAGTGGCGGGTTCCCACTTGAGGTTGAAGTCCCTAGGATCAGCAATTCAGCGGGTGGTCCCAGCCAGGAGCGTGTTAAATCTTGCAGCGCTGAGTTGCCACCACTGGGAGGGTTGTATATGCAGCCTATTGTAAGGCATTTTGCTTGGTCCAGGACAATCTTGATAGAGAGTGATTGAGCCCTGAGGAGCATGGGTGGTGTGTGGTGGATAGCTAGGCCTCCAGTGAGGTGCATGCATAAATTAGGACCCCCAAGTCTGTCCTTTTGGAAGGTGACACAGTTTACAAGCTCTACTTTAAAACCATAAATAATTAAAATTCAATAAATAACATGCAGAATCAGATCAATATCAGTGGGAGGAGAAAGCAACAATAAACCCTGGGAATCTCTAGCAAAGCCCTCCTTGGTGGAGCAGTTGGGGCGGGCGCGCCAGTAGAGGCGAAGAAGCTCTTGCAGGTAGCACAGTCCCTGTCTGTGTGGGGCTTTATAGGTCAGCAAGCCGACCTGAAGGTCATCCGCCACTGAACTGGCAGCCAATGCAGCTATGCATACATGGGTAATATGGCTATATCGAGAAAGCCCAGGCAGTAACCTGGCTGTCGCATTCTGCACCAGCTGCAAGCGGTGGATATCAACCCCGGCAGCTGTAGATAAGAAGGTGTTACAGTAATCCAGGTGGGAGGTCACAAAGGCATGGACCAATGTCGGAAAATCGGCGGAGACCAAGTGTTTAATCCGGGCGATATTCCTCAGATGGTAGAATAAGGTTTTAATGACCGACAACACCTGAGAAGTTCAGGGTTAGCTTCTTGTCAAGAATAAAACCCAGACTCCGCACCTGTTCAGAGGTCCTCAGCTGGCAGCCTCCAAGCACAAGTCAAATGCCTCCCAGCTGGAGACCCCTCTATTTGCCGACCGGTCCACAACCAAAACCCCAGTCTTGTAAGGATTCCGCTTCAACCAGTTGGCACTCATCCAGTCTTGGATATCGGATAGGCAGTTGATAAACAGCAAGACACCTGCATCCTGTTCAAGTACAAAGGACATGTACAGCTGAGTATTATCTGCATAGCAGTGAAAACTCAGTCCGTACCACTTTACAATGTCCCCAGCGGCAACATGTACACCATGAACAGCACGGGTGACAGCACAGAGCCCACGGGACCCCACATGGCAGAGAGAATGTGTCAGAGGAATAAATCCCAACACTACTTTCGGGACCTACCAGTGAGAAAGGAATGAAAACATCTGAGGACTGTACCTGACAGCACACAGATCAACCACAAGGCTCTAACAGTACTCTATGGCCCACAGTGTCAAATGCTGCAGAGAGATTAAGGATGACCACAATGGAGCGGCTCCTCCGATTTCTCACTATAAGGAGGACATTGAGCACCTGAACAAGGGCAGTCTCAGTACTATGCCTCTTCCTAAATCCCGACTGGAAGGGATCATAGATGTCATGGATGGCAAGATGGTCATTCAGATGCAGCGCAACCACCTTCTCAATAACCTTACCCACAAAGGAAGGTTAGACACAGATCTGTAGATAGCGAAAATCTGGGTTGAGAGAAGGTCTCTTAAGGAGTGGGGTCACCGCCACCTCCTTCAGAAGTCTAAAACTCCCGGTCTCTAGAACACTGGACAATCTCAACAGGACTTGGCCGATGACCTCAACACATCCCATAAGGAGGCGGGTTGGGCCTGGGTCCAAACTACAGCAGGTCGCCCGCATACTCTGAATGATGTGTACGACATCCCGATCACCACCTGATCAAAGCCGACCAACCAGACGAGCATTGCAACCTCCACCAATCGCCGCCTCAACCACTGGAGCGAAGCTAAACTGATCTCTGACCTGATGTCAGCAATCTTATCTGCAAAGAAGCAAGCAAACTTGTCACATTTCTCTTGTGATAAGGCTCTCCGTGACTCGGACAGGCTGGACTGCACAATCTGTCCACACTTCAGAAGAGCTGAGCAAGTCTGTTCCGTGCAGCAGTAATCTTCCCAGACAGGAACTCTGCATTTTTATGGAGATCACTGATTGACAGAATGCATAATCGCCATCAATTTAAGCTCGTCAGCATCAAGGCCAGATTTCCACCAGCGACGCCTAACCTCTGCCCTGCTCTCCTCATCTCCCTCAAGGTACCATCAAACCATGGGAACCGAGGAAGAAGGAGAGGGACTAACGGATGGGAGCTATAGAGTCACAGCTGCCACCACGGCCTTATTATAGACCTGCAGTAGATTCTCTGGACCCGAGCTTGCACTCTGAAGTCCCGATGGGTCCAGTGCTGCCAACAGGCCATCTGGGGTCACACCCCTTAATGGGCAGTATCGGACCATCTCCAAAGGGACAGGCCTGTGGGGACTGCCTGGAAACTGAACCTGACAGTGCAATCGTCAGATCATCTGACCGATTCCACCAGGTCGGTGCTCTCCATACCCAGTAGGAAGACCAGGTCCAATGGTGACCCAATTATGGGTCACAGAGGAAACTCATCTGTGTGAAGCCAGAGTTCATCAGCTGGAGGAAGTCCTGCCCAAAATCGAAAGTTTGTCATTGATCCAGGTGTTGAAGTCACCCATCACCATCACTGTGGGGACTCCAACAGTGTTGAGAATGAAGTCTGCAACTTCCTGCAAGAATTGCTTCCCATCCCTAGTAGACAGTAGGTGAGAAGAATTTTACCCACACCTGCACCAAGATACACTCAAAGGTTGGGTCTCCCCACCAACACATCTACCATGCCCAACTCCGTTCTAAAACAAATGGCAATGTATTCCCACCCCTACAATCCAACCTTGGGTGGTGTATCACCTAGAATCTGTCTAGAACTGCCACCTCAAGAACTGGGACAGCATTCACGTCCAGCCAGGTCTTGGTGATGCCGCCAGGTCCGATGACCCAACAAGATCGGCAATCAATACAGTAGTTACGTAAGAACTTACGTAACAGTAGATCTTCGAGAACAGCTCTTGCAGCAGGTTACACCATTAGGACTGAAGCCGCGGCGCCAGACCCACGGAAATCTTCTAGCTAGCAGTCTTCAGCGGGACCGCCCCGACATCGGTCCCGCCCGACATCAGGCGTAGTACTAAGGAGGCGGTCCGCCCAGATTCCCCAGTTCTCCGCCGGAGACTCTCGGCCGCAGGATGACATCAGAAGGGAGACCGAGGATCCGCCATCAGAAGAAAAGGGAGAAAAGCGTTAGCTCCTGCCAGACCTGATAGGCCATACCTCTTCCAAGGGGAATGGTGGGCGGGAAGGTACCTGCTGCAAGAGCTGTTCTCGAAGATCTACTGTTACGGTAAGTTCTTACGTAACTGTACTATCTTACTTGAGATACAGCTCTTGCAGCAGTTACACCATTAGGACTGATTCCCAAGCAATGGCGCCTCTAAGCATTCTGGGAGGAGGCAAATAGGAGAGATCTTGAGCAACTCCGACTCTAGGACAGGAGACCCTGTAGAATATAAGGCGAAACCGGCTCTCCGCCGTGATGTAATATCAGGCTATAGTGCCTAATAAATGTGTACTGAACTCCAAGTAGCTGCAGCACAAATGGCGAGGTGGAGACATTCATTGCGCAGTGCTGCAAAGGAGGTAGCCACCCCTTGTCGAGTGGCCCCGGACTGTACTCGGAAGGGCATCTGTTTATTGTTGTAACAAAAGGAAATACACTGGACAAGCCAGCGAGAAAGGGTCTGCTTTGAGACTGGTTGGCCCCGCATCCTCTCAGCGAAGGATACAAATAGCTGCTCCGGACGCGGAGGCTGTTTAGTCCTGTTCAGGTAGTACCTTAAGGAGCCGTGAACATCCAGGGTGTGGAAGCAATGCCTCTCCTCTATTAGAGTACCTGGGAAAATACACAGGCAGATCGATGTCCTGGTTAAGAGTGAGGCAGAGACCACCTTAGGCAGGAATTTAGGATTAGTCCTCAGAGACACTCTGTCCTGGTGGAAAATTAAATAAGGCTCCTTACACATGAGAGCATGAGCTGGGAAATTCTCCTTGCTGACGTGACAGCAACTAAAATAACGTTTTCCACGACAGAAAATGCAGCTACGCAATCTGTGGCAGGTTCAAGGGAAGCGTGAGTTGTTCCAGGACGAAGAGCAAGTCCCAAGGAGGGATGGGATCCTTCATGGATGGCCTAAGGTGTAACACCCCTCTCAGGAAGTCTCGAGAGGCATCTAGCTGTGCCACTGTGCACTGACCCACCGGGAAGTGGTAGGCCAAATCGCAAGAGGTGAACTTAATAGAGGAGTAGGCGAGACCCGAGTGGAAGAGGAAAGCAGGTATTCCAGAACCAATTTCACTGGGCATTCTAAAGGGAGAGGCCGCGTGCCTGCGACCACAAGCAAAATGGTGCCATTTCATGGCGTCGTCGCATCGTTGCCAGCTTTCTGGCGCGGAAGAACTTCTGCCCTTTGCAAGACCCGTGTCGCATAATGGCTATGTCTCGAGAGCCAGGCATGCAGGTTCAGTGAGCGTAAGTCGGGTGGACTAGTGAACCCTCCTCTTGAGACAATAGATGGGAACTGAATGGCAGCGGAACTGGAGGTTCCCTGGACAATGCTTCAGCATGGGAACCATATCTGCCTAGGCCAGAAGGCGCTACCAGGATCATCGTTGCATGCTCCTGCGCAGTTGAGAAGGACTCTCTGGATCAGCGGGAAGGGAGGAAAGCGTAGAGGAATCTGTCTGCCCAGGAGAGGGACAGCGTCTCGCCAGAAAACACCAGGCCCTGGATCTAGCGAGCAAAAATTGGGCAATTTGCGTTGGATGGAAGCGAAAAGTCCAACTCTGGGTGCCCCATCGAAGAAACAGATCCTCTACTACCTCCTGAAGAAGTTCCCATTCAGTGAACCTGGCCTGGGAGACGACTCAGGCCATCTGCGATTGTGTTGTCCACTCTGGGAGCGTGAACTGCAATCAGGCTCGCGCCGTGTCGAATTACCCAATCCCACACCTCACTAGCTTCCCTGCAAAGGGGTAAGAGTGGCGCCTCCTGTTTGTTGAGGCAATACATCACCGCCCCGTATTGTCTGTCTGAAGCAGAAGAGTACCGATGGGATTTCTGACTGAAAGGCCTGCAGGGCGAAAGGACCGCCTCTCATCTCCAGGACGCTGATGTGGAGGTGGGCTTCCTGAGGGGTCCATGTTCCCTGGGACCTCACCCGCTCAGGTGTGCTCCCATCCCAGCCCTGAGGCATCTGTGGAGAGGACTGCCTCCGGGGACGGCGCTGTAAATGGGACCCCGCAGAGAGTGTCCCTGGGTCTAGCCACCATTGCCAGTCTCGAATCACAGCGTTCGTGATTCTGACTGGCTGCTGCATGTGGTCTTGCCTTTGGTCCCACTGCACTTGAGCATCCACTGAGTTACCCGCATGTGGAGCCTGCCAAAGGGACGGTTGGAATGGCAGCATGTGTCCGAGCAAGCGAAGGACCAACCTGGCGAGGACAGTCTTCTTGCCGAGAGATCCTGATGAGGGATCTGATGCGTTCCGCTCTTTACGTCGGGAGAAAAGCTTTCCTTGGATGGTGTCCAGAACTGCGCCTATGAACTGCAGCTTCTGGGACGTACGAGGAGAGACTTCGTAGTTGATGAGAATGCCCAGAGACTGGAACAGATCCTGGGTGCTCTGAATAGCCAGCAACAGTGCCTCTTTGGAGGTGGCCATGAGAAGCCAATCGTCCAGGTACAGGAACACGTGGTGGCCTGTCTTCTTAGAGGACGCCCACGACTGCCATACACTTGAAAGACCCTGGGCCGATGACAGTCCGACGGAAGAGCCCGGAACTGAAAGTGGTGGTCGAGAAACTCAAAGCGCAGGAACCTCCTGGCGCTTGAGCTACTGGGATGTGCAGGTGGCGTCCTGCATGTCCAGGGGCAGCTAAGGCGTCCTTTTTCAGCATGGGAATGAGCCCTTGGAGGGTCACCATGCGAAAAAGTTTATGGCGACCGACATGCTGAGGTCGCTGAGGTCCAGAACTGGACGGAGGTCCCTGTTTTCTTGGAACCAGAAAGAAGTGGGAATAGTATCCGGATCCTTTTTGGTTCTCTGGGACATACTCCACCGCTCCCTTTTGCGGATCGCAGTACCTCTTGCCTGATGAGTGATCTGTGCTGTCGAGTAACGGAGAGCAGAGGAGGCCTTGTGGGTGGCTTGTCCACGAATTCTATAAAGTGGCCTTTTTGACCAACTGAAGAACCCACCTGTCGGTGGTTATGGACTGCCACCCTGGCAGGTGGTCCATGATGCGACCCCGACCTTGGTGTCCCGTTGATCCTGAGGGGCGGGGGCTGGGAAGAGTCATGCTGTGGCGGCTGGGGTCCTGCGGGCTGGGCCCGACTTTGCAGGCGTTGGCCCGGCCGGACGACTTCCCCCTAGGCTCTGCGGGAGAAGGAGCCCCTCTCTGCTGCGGACGGCGCGGGACTGCTGTCTCTGCATCCGCCTCGAAAAGCAGCTTTGGTTCCTACGAATGGAACTAAGCTTGGGTCTGTACATGGCCTGGACAGACCTACGCCTTCCCGGCCTCTTGAAGTTTGGTGAGGACCTTCTCCGAGGACTCACCAAAAGAACTTCTCCGTGAAACCAGGCATCCAGGATGTTCTTCTGGACGTCGGGGTAAATCCGGAGACACAGAGCCAAGAGTGTCTCCGGAGGCATACGCCTGAGGCTGCCGCTCTGGCCGAGGAGTCATGCGAATCATACACGGCTCGCAGCACCTGGGTTCCCACGTCCGAACCGCGGCGAAGGAGTTGCAGCAACTCATCTTCTGCTCACCTTCGGCATCTTCTCCGCCAGATCCAGTCCCTGTTCTCACAAGGCGTTCTGAAACTGTACCATGTGGGTTAAGTAGTTGAGGGACCTGATGGCGCAGGTAAGCGGATGCACACGTCAGCCTGCCCATAGCGTCCAGCTGCTTGGACTATGGGTCCGGTGGCAGGGTGCTCAAATGTTGCGGCCTCTGGGACTGGTTGTGAGAGCTGTAATGACCAGAGAATCGGCCAGAGAATGTGATGCCAAGTACTGGTCCTCCCTAGGGGCCTTGTACAGGCGGTCAGCCTTCTTCGCATCGCCGGGAGGCGTGTGGGCGTTTCCACACTGCCTTGGTGACGTCCACCAAGGGTGGCACCACCACAGGCTTTGGATCTTTCTGCGAAGATATCTGGCAAGGCAGTAGTCTCTCGGGTCGAGTTCCTCTGCGTCCCAGCCCATGTTCTCCTGGATATGTCTCATAATTTCCGAGAACGATAGGTCATCGGAGGAGATCTTGGGAGCTATGTAGGTCCGGAGAAGGGGCGCTGATTGGAGAGGGGATCTGGATCGTCCAGAAGTCCGATCCGTGTCCTCCGTCGGCCAGATAGCAGCGTCTTCTGGGTCTCTTGGGGCTGGGTGACCCTGAAGAGGATCTTGTCTGGTCTACCCTAGGAGGATCCGCAGGCTCCTAGGGGAAGATACCAGCCTGCAGCCCCGGATGGAGTAGGGGACACAGGGGCGGTGGAGTCACAGGTGGAGGAGGAGGAAGAGGAGGAGGTGTGGGAACCACATACTTTTTATGGTATCCCACCAGTAGGTGAACAGCTCCTTAACCTCGGAAATGCTGAGGCCCGACAACGGACCGGGCGCCCGATGGTCGGTTATCGGGTTCTGGCGTCGGCTCCCCAGGGACCTCGGGTTCAGGGAGGGTTCCCAGGGGTGCGACAGGACCGGGTTCGCCCATCTGGTCCTCGGGCTGGGTCAGCTCCTCCTCGGCACGCCTCCTGGCCGGCGTCGGTGGAAGGTGTAGGGTTCTCTCTCTCTACAGGGCGGGCGTCGGTCCCCGGCCAGCGTCCATGGTGGCGAGGCCTAACCGGCGACAGGCGTCTGGCGGTTGTCGGTTCTCGGGACCGATGGTGCTTGGTCGACGTCGGGTGTGCCGACGTCCTCTTGAGTGAAGCAGCTCTTTGGTCTTCCGCTGGGGAGGAGGAGGCAAGGAGACTGACCTCGTCTGGATCCGGATGACGGAACGGACTTGTGGTAGTGGTGGCGGTCCCTGACCTCGGCAGGGCCTTGAAGCCGAAGAAGAAGAGGGCCTGGAGGTCTTGGCCTGAGGAAGAGAGGAAGAACCTGAAAGAGTCTTCACCGCTGCGGGGGCTGAGAGCGGGCCCGGAAGGGAGCGGTCGGACCGGGAGCCGGAGCTACGGGAGTCAGAGGCCCTAGAAGGGACTTTGATCTCACCTCTCCTATGCTTCTCAAGGTGTCTCCGGGATTTTTCAGACGATTCCCCTTGGAGGCTGAATCCATGGCCTTAACTTTTTCCTCAAGCAGGAACACCTGCAAGGCCTTCTGGCGACGGATCTGGGTCCGGCTATTAAATCCCTGGCAGAAGGTACAGGCCTGGGTGTCGTGATCTGGGCCTAGGCACCAGGCGCAGGCGAATGCGGGTCTTTAAACAGGATTTGCTTCCCACAGGCGCACTTCGTCGGGTGGCCTTCCATGGAGGTTGGAGAGGACGTCAGACAGCAACTTTGGAGAAAACAAACTTTTTCAAAGCGGAAGAACTTAACCAGGCGTCGATGCGCTGAAAGCGAACCGAAGGTCGAGACATGCAAGTCGGCAGCAGGAAAGGAACTAGAATCTGGCGGGACCGCCTCCTTATGTACTACGCCTGGCGTCGGGCGGGACCGGCGTTGGGAGGTCCCGCTGAAGACTGCTAGCTAGAAGATTTCTGTGGGGTCCTGACACCTGCCGCTTCAGTCCTAATGGTGTAACCTGCTGCAAGAGCTGTATCTCAAAGTAAGATCATCTTGTTCTTAACGGACCTGGCGCTAGCCAACACTGCCTGGGTAGGATGGGACACCGAGGCCAACCAAGAAACCTGCCCACTCAAGATGGAACCCTTGGGTATGGGGAAAGTTAGGGAGAACCCTCTCCAGTCTCCATTTCGCCCAGGGAGTCTTCGTCCTTACTACCCCAATCCGCTGCTCCTCCCAAGGTCCAGCCACCTCCTCATGCTACCTACCCACTATCCCCAATGCCCAACAATGGCTGTAGATGTCGGCAGGTAGAGAGGGACAGTTAAAGGGATGGAGGCCCCGGAGCACCGAGGAGGAGCAACTGACTGGGAGAGCCGCCTGCCAGCACATATTCTCCTACCACCTAAAAAGCCAGCCCCAATGACTAAATAATAAAAACACAAATAGAATAAATGTCTCAAAACTGAGGTATTAACATTTAACTTTACACTCTCTTGGGCATTAAGGGTGTTGCTTCCCTTCCGTTAGGACTGAATTTGCAACATCTTGAACTATGAGCCTTTGATGCAGGCCTTGAGCGGGACTTGGGTCAATGGTAATCTCTTCGTTTATCCTTTTATTCTCATATTGAGGCCATCAGAATGAATACTCTTCCATGGTTACTTTACTTGTTTCAAACACTCCCCACAATACCTTCCCCTTTTACTTCACATCATGGAATAACGCTTTGTCTCATTTTGTTTGGGAGGCTGTCACCGTGTCTCCGATGGTCGCTCCTCCAATTATCACTGGCTAAGGGAGGCTTAAATCTTCCCAATTTACTTAGTTATTTTCACTCTGCTGCACTCAGAATGGTAGCACTTTGGATTAATACTGGATATCACTTCATGGAAAAAAATTATACTAAATGACCTTTTCAATGTGGGAAAGATTTTGTTTGCCCTTTGACAGATCTCTAATTTAAACAATTTTACTTTTGAAACGGGAATACACTTCTGTCTTGGTTCCAGATTCATGCTCTTCCCAATCTGGCTTCAGTATTTTATTTTGTCTGCTTTTTATCAACTGAGGCAGATCTTTTACCAGCCTGCACAGACTACACTTTTCGGAGGTGGCATCAGATGGGCTTGTCTTACATTTTTCAATTTTTTACACTCAGGAGGCCCTTTCCTTTTCTCAACTACAAGTCACTTATCCTCCGATGAACTGAGAGCATTTCGCTACCTGCAAGTGCAAACTTTTCTTTTACATAAAGGCTCCAAGAGGAACCGACTCCCGATCCCATGCCACTTCTTTTTTTAGACTTTGTTTATTGATTCTCATAGGCACAGAGTTTCCTACCATAATAGTCAGACATCCAACATATTAGTACAGGAAATCTGGAATAGAATATCTTGGTCTAGGCACACAGGTTACGGATATGGGGGTAAATCAACATTACATAAATTGTCATTCTGTACAGTCCTAATAGCTACACTTCCACATGAAAGATAGTCCAAATATTGTAATCCGTGAATACAAAAATTCAACATCCAGCGTTGATTAGACCCCTATGCCAATCATGGAAAATCTTAGTGTGCCCCCATACACTCTAGCAACCTTAAACAGAACCCTTTTTATTATCTCCCCCAACAACACACTGTAGATCTATATGCACAAATTTAGCAAACTAGATTAATATTTTGTTAATATGCACATCAGAACAGGTCCAGAGGTGTAAAGCCTTCCGATAACAAGAAAAGAAGAAAACCTCCCTTAATTTTAACTCCATATAGTCATTTAAGACCCTGTTAAAAGTCCTTTAGGGTAGTCCGTCAGACAAAAGATAATAATCTAAAAGACATTTTTCCACGTTGCTGATACTGTGCACAGTCCTTGCTTCTGAAATCAGCATTGAAAATCAGCTTACTTTACCCCAAGTGTCCTCATCATCCTGGTTCGAATCAGCTGCAGCTCCTGAGAGCTCTAACTCCGTTGGATCTGCTGTACACGTTTGCCCTCTTCCTCTGGATCCAAAAACCAGAACGTATTTTGTAACACACCGTCTCAACTTGTCAAATATCTCCCATTCCAATTTGGACACTGCTGGAGGGCTGCGGAGAAACTAAGGTCACTCACGCTCACATTTTTGACTTGTCCATTCTCCCTTTTGGACACAGGTTGCAACAAGTCTAGCTCGGTGGGAGGGAAGCACCCTTACTCCTGGAACTGATTCTCTTGTCGACCCCCAAAAAAAAAAAAAAAAAAAAAAAAAAAACACTGCTTAGTCCAAGGGCTATGCTTTACACATACCTGCTAGCAGCCAAGAAAGCCATTACCCACGATGGCACCAATGTTTCTCTGGCTGCCCTTTGGCATATAATTATGAACGACATGTATTATTTGGAACGGCTCACAGCTCGCTGCAATGGTAAAAAGTCGCAGTTTGAGTTAAGGTGGAGACCATGTTTTTTTTAAATTGCGGAGAAGGAGGAGGAGGAGTCCTTTATTCCCTGAAAGGAGAGGATGCTATATTAAGGGACTATTTGGCAGTGACTGCCTGGAGGTTGGTGAGTGATGACAGCCTGGACCTTACCCAAGTTGACTATAGTGAAGTATAAAGCCACTGGTGTAGCGATTGAACTTGTTAATTCACCCCTGCTCAAGTAATTTATTACCCACCATATTCTGTTATGCCACGGTGATTTTGCAAAATTTTAATGGAGTAATACTCATTCCCCTGGCATAATTTAGGCGTTTTATACTTTTTGTATTGTATTTTAGGTTGTATCGGCATTATGCATGTTGATAATATGCCTATTATCATCTCGGAGACTAACTAAAGAGCATAAGAATATCAGAGAGGTGGTGAAGGACAAGAAAAGGCCTTCACCAGATACAAGGATAAACAGCGGGGTGAAGAACAGAGACCCAGGTGAAATCAAGGGAGGCTAAGAGGGCAGTCAGGGATGCAAAGCAGACACAGAGCTTGCATTGCAAAGGGGGTTAAGAGTGGGGAGAAACAGTTTGTCAGATATACTGGGGTGAAAGGTGGGAGGAGAAATTGCTAGGCTGGCAGAGGGGTTACGTAAAGAGAAAGTCATGTCAAAGGCTTCAGATCGCTCCAGTTTTGAGTCTATTGATATTCTTGCAATACCGAGACCAGGTACAGGCTAACAGGCACACTAGCTGTCTGTACCTGGTCTCCGAATATCATGGGGTACACGGGCTCCAAACGGGCTGTTCAGCAATCTTAAGCTGTAACAAGCCTATGGAGACACCCTGGCTGCTCCCCGCCTGGCACGTCATACGGGACAGCCATGGTGCTTGTGGACATGACAGGAGGGTTTTCAGACCTAAAATGCCAGCTAGTAGGTGCAGGATCAGATATAAATTAGAGAATAAAGTATGGGGTGGTGTGTTTAGCAGATTTTACACACCCCAGGGGTTGAAATAGCATATAAACTCCAGGAGCAAAGCTAAGGGGTTTATCCAGGCATTCAACTTCGAGGGTGTGTGTAAATTCGAGTTTACACACACCACCCCATATTTTATTTATATAATTGTTGGTTAGGCTTTTCGCCACAGCCAATTATATACAATAAATGGTCTGGATGCGCTGCGTCTGATGATGTTTAGCTAAATACGCTCGCTTAGCAGCAGTTTACTTTTTTCTTGTTTTGTTGTCCCTTTACGGTGATTTTTGTTAGGAAGTTTTTTTTTTATAGTTACTTACCACCTAAAGATAGTGGCGGCAGTGCGGTTTCGACCAGCGAAGAAATCTGGTGGCAGTGGTGAAACCGGAGGGCAAGTTGGGTATGTGCATAGCAGGAACGTGCGTGTGTTGCCGTTATAAACACTCCTTTATAATGGCAATTACGCCACGCTTTCCTATGGGAAAAAGCCTAACCTAGTTATTATAATAAAATAATTACCTGTTAAGTGCAACATTTACTTCAATTTTGCATTTGCTAATGGGCCTCGCTTCACACGCAAATTGAGGCCCGCTGTACATGATATTTCCCTTTAACTACTTCTGCTCAGTTTCACAGTGGAGGACAGCAGGCCTTTGCCAGAAAATGGCATACAGGCTGCTGACAGGGAATCCAGAGTGAGGCAGAAGATATTTTAAAAGTGAAAGGGCCAGAAAAATGTCGGACAGCCTTAAGGCAGATAAGGCCCTAGGGCCAGAAGGGATGCATCAAGGGTGCTCAGGAACTGGCACTGAACTGGCTGAACACCTGGCATGGCTATTCAATAGCTTAACACAGTGTGCCTTCCCAGTTACCAATTTTTAAATAAATTAATTCAGTCGGATGTTTCCAAAAGACTGGAGGATAGCAGACACAGTTCACTTCAAAAGTGTGGGGACAAGGAGCAACCAGGTATGGCATGTCAATCTTACCACTATTGTGGGTCAACTGGTGGAGACACTTGTCAAAAATCATCTAGTGAACTACCTGGAGTGCAATGGGCTCCAAGGGAGTAAACAGCATGGGTTTGTGGCAGGGAGGGCTTATCAGACCAACCTGATAGTATTCCTTGACTGGATAACTAGGGTAGTAGATAGAGTAAGCAACAGATTTACTCTGCTTCGATTTCAGGAAGGCATCTGGCTCACTGCCACGCAGAGGGCTGCTGAACAAGCTAGAGGATCTAGGTGCAGTGAAGGACATAGATAGGTGGATAGCGATAATGGGAGAGACAGTAGAAGGCAGTGGAAAACTGAGTCAAATCCAAGGAGAGAGGTTACAGGTGGGGTACAACAGGGCCCCGTCCTAGGTCCACTCCTTTTCAGTATGTTATTCAGCAACCTAGGAGAAGGATTTCAGAGCAACATGCTTCTCTTTACAGATGACACTAAGCTCTGCAGCAGGGTAGACAGTGAGGAGGTGGTGAGGGAGTTGCAGAGGGACCTGCAAGGTTGGCAGCTGAAGTTCAATGCCAAAAGTGCAAGGTGATGCACACTGGGAACAGGAACCCCAGAACGGAATACTAGATTGGATGAGTTAAGCAGGACCCTATTACTGAGGAAAGGGACCAAGGAGTCACCAGAAGTGATTCTCTTAAACAATCTAACCAGTTTAACAAGGCCTACAGCAAGGCAACTAGGATGATGGGGTGTATTGGGAGGGATTTAATAGTGAGAGAAAGGAGGTATTACTACCGTTCTACAGACCACTGGTAAGGCCACACCTGGAGTGCCCAGTTCTGAGCCTTCACTTTAGGAAAGACAGGGACAGGCTGGAAATGGTGCAGCACAGAGTAACAAAATGATTCATAGCCTGCAGGGCCAGATCCTCACAAGGATCGGCACATGGCACAGAACATGTACTCGCAGCCAGAAAGGGGGGCAATATAATAGAGACCTTCAAGTTCCTCAACAGAATGAACAGGGTAAACTTTGAGGAAGTATTCAACAGGAATAGTGAATCTAGAACACTGAGACATGAGTGAAAGATGGCTGGAGGGAAATTCAGGAGGATGAGAAATTTTTATGGAGAAGTGGCTGAGTCACTGAACAGCCTACCAGCTGATGTGGTGGGTGCCAAGACCATTAACAGTTTCAAATACAGCTGGAAAGAGTTAGGGATTAATTAACAGTCACCCAAGGGACAGCAGTAAGATAGGAAACATTGGGGAGGGTGGCCTAGGCACCAGCCCAGTCCATATACTAGACCTCAGTTAGATAGGGTATTAGGGACAGATTAGATGGAGCAATAATTATTTATTTTTTTTAAGTATACTTTCTTTCTTCCCCAGAACTCTTGAGGAACTCTCTCCAGCTACCCCCATGTCCTCTGCTCAACCTCCCATGTCTAAGACACGCTGTTTCAGGCTGACCCAGCCCAACGATTCCCCAGCTCTGAGCCCCCTCCCCCGAGGTAGCCCGCATTATGCCCTGGGTGCTCTATCTATAATCTAATGTCTGGGCTGGAGTGGGTCCTGGACAGCAGGCTCAACTGCAGGAGTGTGGCAGAGACACAAACAGTAGGCATCTTTGCCTGTCCCCAAGGCCGGGTTTTTTCTGTTTTAATTCTTTGTTTCCCAGGAGCTCAGATGTGCCATGATGTCCAGTGCACAACGGGCGCACAGGACGTCCTTGATGCTCCCATGCCCCTTCCATTGTGGTTTCTGTCGTGAACCCGACATTGACTAGAGGTTGCTTGAGCTGCAGAAGACGATGCCCCCAGAGGAGAGCAGTCCCACGGATGCTCAATCCTTTCCTGCCCCTGCCCACCCCCGCACCCAAGGTCGCTCCCAACCCAGGTCGCCGCGTGGCGCGAGGTGGTTTCCAGCGCCAACCCCTCAGCACCAACTGGGCCAGGCCCCAATAATCTTGTTCTGACATCAGCTTCTATGTTTCACCATGAAATGTTGGTGGGAATACATGTATGCTGTAAATTTCACCAATAAAAACTTTCTCAGAAGATTGCTAGGGTGAGCAAGTCTTACTTTCCAATAGTTCCCTAGTGTCTCTACTGCTGTTAAGGGAACAGATTATTCCCAGACAACTCCATCTCCTTTCTGCCATAGGGAGGCTGAGCTGGAGCTCCAAGCTTCATATTTTCTGAACAGGCACTCTGTGCTTCTTGTTCACTGTGCACTTTCTCCTACTATGGGCAAGAACAGAAAATAAACAGAGTATCTCACAGGGCACAAATACATCAGATTGGAAAGTGAATGGAAAACTAGGAATTAGGCCTTCTTTTTAATCTAAATGAATTCAGAAAGGAGATACTAGAGTTTGGTAAAGGATTTATTGACTGGCTGAAGCTTAGATCATGACTCAGCTGCTTAAAAGGCTCATGGACCCTTCTCCTCTTGCCCTTTCTCTGACTCTCCTTAGTTTAGCTCTGCCTTTCTTTCTACTGGACTCTGCTTACTTCCTGCTCTGTGTCCCACTCGCTTGACCTATGAAGAAAAAGAAAACCACAGCAAAGGCAAACTGCACTGAATCATGGGTATTTCAATGGACACACTATTGCAATCTATGCAACTAGTTTTAAATATTTTAGCAAACATAGATGAATTGGTCAGGGTTAGATAAAAACACCTCTCAGCATCCATTTCACATTACTCACTGTTGACTGTAAACCGGCTGGAATGTCAGGAAAGAACAGGTTACTCACCTGTAACAGTAGTTCTAGGAGTGGTATATGTTGTTCATCCACACTGCTTGGCATTGTCCCCTTCCACTTTAAATCTGCCGAAGTCTTCAAGTTGGCTCCTCCCACCCACCCGGGTGGTATGTATGCCCTGCCTCCCCCATGACGCCAGATCTTAGCCCGCACAAAGCCAGGCTGTGTGTGTCCACAGCCGGGAGGTCGGGTGGGTTCTAGAGGATGAACATATACCACTCCTAGAACTACTGTTACAGGTGAGTAACCTATTCTTCTAGAAGCGTGAATATGTTGTTCATCCACACTGTTTGGCAGACTCCAAGCAGTTCTCCGGGAGGAGGGAGGCAAGGCGCACACCCCTACTTAGGGAACAGAGATTGAGAACTGAAGCCCCAAACCAGCATCCCGGTGACTAAGTCGATGTGGTAGTGGGTAACGGCGGTGTTTGCTGACTGTCAGGTAGCAGCCCGACAGATTTCCTGGATAGGGATGTCCTTAGAAGCAGCCACCGATGCAGCAGTATGGCAGGGAAAATGAGCTCAAATCATAGCACAGACCTATGCATGATGTAATCCATTTGCAATAGTCTGCTTTGCTGCAGATCTGCCAGAAGCGGCTTCAGCGTAAGTGACAAACAGCTGGCGAACCTCTCCACAGATATCTACTGTCCTCTCCTTATAACAGGAGCGAGCACGTCTCAGGTCCAAGTATGGAGCCTGTACTCCAGTCCGAGGTGTAGTTAGGTAGTAAACCGCAGTCAACATCTGGTTAAGGTGAAACTCTGAAACCACCTTTGGAAGGAATTTCGGTGGGGTGCAGGACAACTTTGTCCCTGTGGAAGACCAGATAGAGGAGTCCACCAAAGCACCTGAGCTCCCCTGTCCTTCTGGCTGACGGACAGCCACCAGGAAGGCCACTTTCACGACAAGTGTGACAGCTCACACTTGTGCATGGATTCGAATGGCTTGCCCATGAGCTTTGCCAAGACCAGCTGCAGATCCCACAGAGGTGGAGGTTCACGCACCGAGGATATGTTATCCAGGCCTTTGAAAAGTGCCTGACCATTGTCTCCAGCACCAATGTCGGCTGACCAGCCTGCCCAGTAAGCAGAAATGGCTGCCAGGTGCACCCTAAAGGTCAGACCTCTTTGGGGAGAGAGCTACAAAGGTAGTCGAGAATGCTAGCCACAGAACAGGATAAGGGGTCCAGACCTTACCCTGACACCAAATGAAAAATCTCTTCCTTTTGAAGGCGCAACATTTCCTGGTCGATTCCTTTCTAGATGCCTCCATCACGGTGCAGACATCTTCAGAAAACCCAAAGCCTGGAACCTAGCCACTCAGGTACCAGGCTGTGAGGTGCAGGGATTGAAGGTCCAGATGGAAGACTTTCCCCTGGTTCAGAGATACTAGGTCCGGCGCGGTACAAAGTCGCCCGGGGGCCTGCAGCTGAGGCTGAGGAGATCTGAATACCAGAACTGGAGCGGCCAGTCTGGGGCTACCAGAATCACCTTCGCATTGTCCCTCCTCACTTTGAGTAACACCTTGTGGCTCAGGGAAATGGAGGAAGGCATAGAGGAGGCATCCTGCAGCGAGCCCTGTTGAGGAGGCGGCATAATACAGCCTCAGCTTGATGTTTCCTGAGGCAAACAGGTCCGCCATTGGTTTGCCCAACGGGAGAACAGACTGTAATCTAACTCTGGATGGAGAGACCACTTGTGGGATGTCTGGCCTATGTGGCTGAGAGCATCCGCCAGCTGGTTTGAGGCTCCAGGCACATGGATGGCTAGGAGATCTGCCTCAACTGGCTTGCGAGGGTCCAGATGTAGAGCGCCTCCTTGCACAGCAGACGGGAGTGCATGCCGCCTGTCTGTTGAGGTAGTACATGGTCGTGGTATTGTCTGTCTGGACTTGAACCACCTAAACCTGGAGCCGAGTAGCAAAGCTGACAGTGCGAGTCTGACTGCTCTGAGTTTCAACAGGTTGATGTGGCATCGGGACTCCTCGGGGTCTGGAACCAGTGGGCCCTGTTGTCCCCTTGTGGGCTCCCAGCCCATGACAGAGGCATCGTTGTAAGGATGACCATCAGCTTGGGGTGGACAAATGGGATCCCTTTCTGCAACCGGTCTGAGGCGGTCCACCACTGGCAGTGTCCCACATCTTCTGGGTTACAGTGATCAGCTGGTCGAATGACCATATCGCTGAGTCCACTGGGCGCCAGCTCCCACTGGAGGGGCGATGCAACTGTGCCCAATGGACCACCAAGGTGCATGCTGCCATGTAACCCAGAAGGCGCAGAAAGTCCTGGGCAGGGTGCAAGTGCCCAACCAGAAATAACTGGGCAAAGGGAAGAAACCTCCGCCCTGTCGGCCGGGAGCTGAGATCTGGCTTGACAACAGTCGAGCTCTGCCCTGATGAAGGTCATCACCGGGAAGGCACGAGTTCCGACTTGACCTCACTGATCAGGAGGTCGGGTTGGGAGCAAGTCTGGAGGGCCAGATCCCTGGACCTCTCCACCTCCTGTTGGGTGGAACCTGCAGGAGCCAATCGTCATGAAGTGAGGTAAATTCTAACTCCTCGACACCGAAGATGGGCCGCCACCACTGCAATGCATTTGGTGAAGACCCGGGGCCGATGACAGGCCAAACAGCATGGCTCGGAACTCTGACAGGGTCCTCGAACCTGAAGCGGAGGAACCGCTGATGGGACGGATGGATTGGGACATGAAATAACGCGTCCTGCAGATCCAGTGAACAGAACCACATGTTTCGCTCCAAGGATGGTACGTCTGGGACAGAATGACCATCCGAAAGGTGCGAGACCTGAGAAACCGATTCAGGTCATGGAGATCTAGAATGAGGCAGCCAACCCATCCCCCGTCGCTTGGGCACCAGGAAGTACCTGGAGACAAAGCTTGGGTCTGCTGGAGGATCCGCCATGGAGCTACTGCCTCCTTGCGGAGGAGCTGAGCTATGACATCTCTAAGAGCCGATTGTGTCCACGCTGAATCCATTCCTCCCGAGGGGCGCTGGCCGGCTGGGAGGGTACTGCTTGAACTCTAGAGGCAGTCCCCAACTGACCATTTTCGAGAATCCACCTGTCAGTGATACCGGACCAGGCGGAAAGGAAGTGGCAGAGCCACCCCCCAGGAGGGCCCAGAGCTGGAGTGACGGAGGTGAGGGTGGCAACCCCACCTGGCAATGGGCAGGCTTAGAAGAGGCTCCAGGACCTGAGCCTAGCCGCCAGCTTGAGCCTGCTGCTGATGCTGCTGTCCTCCTTGTTAGGAGGGCTGCCGGACCGCAGGGGAAGAATGCCGAGTGCTTCTTCTTCTGGTTCATGCCGAAGAACCCTTGGCAGAAGTGGCATCCAAGGTGGCACTGGACTGCTCTATGCGCTGTGGGTGACCAGCCACTCCTGGACCAAGCAGGTCAGTCCCCAGGAAAGGTACATCAGCTAACTTGTACTGAGTATCCACCGAAGGAGGAAAGCCTCAGCCAAGCCCCGGCGCAGAGGCCACTGCGCAGCCATCGAGCGGACAGAAGAATCCCCTTGTGCAGGGCCGTCTGGAGCTGCTGTTTGCAACAGCATGGCCCTGGTCAAGGACCTGTTTGACCGTGGTCTGCATGTCTGTGGGGAGATGAGGGAGGACTTAGATCTAATGACCCAAGAAGGGCATGAGAGAAGTGCCATAATGACAGCCAGCTGGCCTGACGAAGGCCCAAAGAAGAGGGACGACAGATCTTTTGGGCAGTGAGGTCCATATTTTGGACTCTTTGTCCGGAGGTCGATCAGTGTCGGTCGAACTGCCAGTACGCCTGAACACAGAGGTGGTCACCAGGATCTTGGCCAAAGGGTAATCTGTGAACCCCACAAGGGACCCCATGGGCACTGCATACTTGCAGGCAGAAGGTGCTGGGCATGAGTCAGGCGCTGCCAAAGTTCAAGGGCTGGGACAACAATGGCTTTGGGCACTGGAAAGGTCTCCGCCGGGTATCCCTCTCTTTAGAATACCTGTGAGAAGGTACTCCCTTTTCTGATAGGTTCCAGGGGCATTCCGTGGAGTCGGAAATGAGACGGAGAATCCCTTAGAAGGAGGAAGGGCCTTCCTCTATCCCTGTGCAACAGATGACTCGTCATCCCCGGATGAGAGTGGAGCCGGTGACACCAGTGTCCGAAGAGTCATGATACAGCGGTCTACTGCCTAAATCACCCTCGATCCGCCAAGAGGTGTCCGGGTGACTGTAACCGACAGACATCGGGGAAGTCCGATGTCTAGTCGGTCCGCTTTCGAGGAGCCCTCCTTACGCTGCTTAGGTGGCAGTTCCACCGGGATAGGTGGAGAGACCGGGATAGGCGAACCAGTGGACGGGCCGACCCCACGGCTGAGGAACCGGAGACTTCAGTTCGGAGGGCCTGCCTTCGCCTGGGAGACAAAAGACAAGTAATGGCCAGGGTGGGTGATGAAGCCAGCTTCTGCCCGGTCAGGATCAGCTGCTGCCACATAAGGTCCTCATAGCGCCCGGAGTTTCCACTGGAGCCACTCGTCTGAGGAGGATGAGGGCGACCTGTGGCGTCGCCTCTTCCTTCAGCGCTTTGGCCCTCCCTCGGTCGCTCGGGCTGAGGGGTCCTGGACCGTGACCGAGATCAGGAAGCCGACTCGGTTGATCGGGAGACACCGTGTGATCAGTGAAACCCTAAAGTCCGGAACCAGGTCCTGATGGGGCGCCAGCAGGCTGGGTCTCCTCATCAGGAAATACTAGGACCAGAGTCCGTTCTAAGGAGCTGTCGGCCATGGCTGGCGACAAAGGGTCGATCGGGTCAAGGATTATCTCAACCTCGTTGGCCACTTCCTTGGTCCCCTGGCCAGACAGAGAGCTCCGAATGGCGCTGAGGAGGTGATCTTAACAGAGGTTGAGACTGCATGCTCTTGGGACTCAGACCTCTCTCAGTCCCAAGATTGTCTTCGTCGAATGAAGACAACGGTTCTTTGTCTCTCTTCTGAGGCGAGAGGAGTGCGAGCCGAGGGAGCCACCCGGGTGGAAAGAGACTGGCACAACTCTTTGAAAGAACCAGTAAAGGTGGAGTCTAGGTTGAGAGGAACAAAAAGCCCCGACTGGTAGGAAACACAGCGCTTCCTCTCAGATGCCTTCATGTGTTCCAGCTGCTCGGCGGGCCAGCGGCTGCGAAACCGCCCACCTAGCCTTCTTTGACTTCACAGGAGGGTTCCTTTTCCGGTCTCCCCAGCTTCAGGCATGCCTTGTGGTTATCCAGGATGTTGGGATGGAAGGCTAAGCAATAACTGCAGGACGAGGTGTCATGGCAGACACCTGGGCAGTAGACGACGTGAGATGGGGATCGGTGCGCACATCTTTTGGCTGCAGGGACACTGTCGAAATCCCAGGAAGTTTTTCCTCCATGATCGATGCTGCAAAAGCATGATCGCTAACTCGAACAAGATTCAATTTCGTAAAACCGACGATTTGAAAGCCAGGGCCTACAGGATGTGAGAGCCACGAGGAAGGCAACCTGCATCTTCCAGTGGAAAGGAAGATCTGGCGTTATGGGGTGGAGCCGAGATATACCACCGGGTGGGTGGGAGGAGCCAATTGAAGACTTTCGGCAGATTTAAATGGAAGGGGACAATGCCAAACAGTGTGGATGAACAACATATCCACGCTCCTAGAAAAATAGGTTACTCACCTGTAATCATGGTTCTAGGAGTTGTATATGTTGTTCATCCACACATTGACATGTCCTTTCCTTTTAGATCAGCCGGAAAGTCTTAGCTGGCTCCTCCCACCCACCGGTGGTATATCCTCGGCTCCGCCCTCATGACGCCAGATCTTGCCGCTGAAGCAGAGGTTGTGCGTATAGTCAGGGAGGTCGGTGGATCTGTGTGGATGAACAAATATATACCACTCCTAGAAAGTACAGTTACGAAAAACTTAACTCAAACAGTAGATCTTTGAGGAGTGTCTCCTGCAGTAGTAATACTTTTGGGTATCCAGCAGAGGCCGCTGTGGTGCATGGCAGCTCTTCTAGCAGTTCTTCACCAGGGACCGCCCACGCATGAAATCAGTGTCCTGTTTCCTATACAAGTGTGGAAGTCCCTGGTATCCTCAGTTCCCCACTGGATTCAGCTCCCAAAGCAAGGGCCAAGGGAAGCTGAGGTACTAAAGGAGTCCCAATCCTAGCCATTGGACCAGGACTTGCTCTCTAGAGGAGGGGATAGAGGGCGGAACAAACCTACTGTAAGAGACACAACCCAAAGATCTACCGCTATGGTAAGTTTTACATAAATGTACTATCTTCCACAGATTGGTCTCTTGCAGTGGGTAATACTTTTGGGATGAATCACAAGCTGTAATGCCCAGATAGGAGGAAAGTTATGAGACCTAGTAGGACTGCTGCAGGCGAAGGCTGTCCTACATCGTGATGCAATATCCAAATTGTAGTGCCTTGTAAATGTATGGATCGTGGACCAGGTAGCTGCACTGCAGATATCTGAAATAGAGGCTCCTTAAAGCAAGTCACAGTGGTGGCCATAGCTCTAATGGAGTGCTTGGACAGGTCCAGGTAAGAAACATTACTTACCATAGTAATCTTGTTTCTTCTAAGGAATCTTACTGTATTCTGACAAATGCAGTATGGTCTCACCATAGGACTGCCCGGAGCTGAAATGGTTAATAGAACCTATGCTAATAGTGGAATGTTAGGCTCAGCTGGGTTTTCAAATCACTGTCCCTGACTGCACTTCCTGCAACAGTCAGATTCTTACGAAGCATGCAGAAGCTAAAAGTACTAACTATCCAAACCAAGTTTACTACCCCTAAATACCCACTCTAACAAACAGGAGGCATCTCTAAGACTCAAGTTAACAGATGTCCAAAAACTAATAGGTACACACAGGTTTCCAACATCAGTTATACAGGTAGTGAGCAGAGCCATGTAGGTCCTAGCAGGGGAGGAAGGGTGGAAGCTCAGAAAAAGGAAGATTCCCTTAGAAAAACAAGATTACTATGGTGAAGTAATGTTTTCTTCAAACCCCAGGAAATCTTACTGTATTCTGACAAATGCAGACTACCCAAGCAGTGCCTTTGGAGGTGGGCAGAGGACCCATTAGAAACAGTCTCTGCAGAACTGCTGTGCTAAACCTAGCATCACTCCTAGCCGAGTATCCAGGCAGCAGTGCTTGGGGAATGTGTGAACTGTTTTCCAGGTAGCTGTTTTATAGATTTCAGAAGAGGGATGTCTTGGGAAGCTGCTATTGATGCAGCAGTCCTCTAGTAGAATGGGCCATAAGTCCTCGCAGGGCTGCTTACCCACTTTGCCATAACAGAATTGGATACAGACACAATCCATCTTACTATGGATCTCTTTGTGGCAGGTTTAGCTACCAACCTCTTCATAGGTCAGAAAAGCTGGGTTCTATCCCCATTGTGACCTTTTGTTTGCTCTAGGTAAGCTAATAGCTCTCTAGACATCCAAGCTATGTAGTCTCACGCTCACCTGAGGAGGAATGGTCAGTAAAGAAGACTGAGAAGGTGATGGACTGATTAATGTGAAAGTCAGATACCACCTTAGAAAAAAATTATTTGTCCTGAGGACCACCTTGTCCCTAAGGAAAGCCACATAGGTGGATTCCATAGACAATGCCTGAATCTCACCTATCCTTCTGGCAGAAGTAATGGCCACTAAAACAGCCTTCCAAGTCACATACTTAAGGTCAGCTGATGACATGGGCTCGAAGGGGCTGCATAAGCAGGTGCTATGCAAATATTTAAGTCCCACACAGGGTAGGAACTCTATGGGAGGATGCAAATGCAGCAGCCCCTTAAAAACTTTTGGAACACTGAATTAGAAACCAGAGAGGATGGCTTACCTGCTAACAGGTAGCGGATACCGCAACCAGATGCACCTTCACAGTAGAGGGCCTGAGGCCTAGGGAGTGAAGTTGGGTCAGATAGTTTAGGACTACTGATAACCCAGCCTGGTGTGATCCAGATTTTTGTTCTTGCACCGAAAGAAAATCTTTTCACCTGGAAGTATAAATCTTTCTGGTAGAAGGTCTTTTGGATACCCTAAGGACCTCCATGACCCCTTCTGAAGATTCAGATTTGCATACTTTAAGTCCTCAAGAACTAGGCTTTGAGCCGAGGGATCGAAGGTTGGGATAGAGGATCCTGCCCTGGGAGAATGTCAGCAAATTGTGCCTCCTGGGAAGGCTGATTGGCTTGGCTACTGATAAGGACAGAACCAGGGAGTACCAAGGTTGCCTGGCCCAGTCTGGGGCAATAAGAATCATTGTGACTGGCTGGGATCTGAGCTTGTTCAGGACTCTCAGCAGCAATGGGAAGGGAGGAAGGCATACAGGAACTTCCTGTCCAAATCAGGGTCAATGCATCCAGTGGTACTGCACCCTTCAGTGGGGACCTGCAACAATAATGAGGGAGCTGGTAGTTGTCTGGGGAAGCAAGAGGTCTGCCTCTGGAGTGCCCCACCTTTTGAACACCAGCTGCAGTACTTGCTTGTTTAAGGACCATTCGAGATGATTCTGATTTATCCTGCTCAAAGCATCTGCCAACACACTGTCCTTCCCTGGTAGGTGGATTGCTGACAACAAAATGTTCAGGAATAGGCCAAGGTACATATTTTCATAGCTTCTGTACACAGGGGTGTGACCTTGTGCCTCCCTGTTTGTTGATGTAGTACACAGTGGTCATGTTGTTTGTCCTGACCTGAACCACACCTTTTCCTGCAGCATGCTGGCAAATGCCTGAAGTGCTAGGAACACTGCCCTGAGCGCCAGCAGGTTGATGTGAAGCAATGATTCCCGCTTCAGCCAAGTACCGTGGACAGTATGCTCCTCACCCGGTAAGGATGCATCTTAGCGAGCACCACAGATGGTTGCTCTTGGAGAAATGGAACTCCCTGTCTGAGGTTTTCCAGATCCTGCCACCATTGAAGAGCTTGCATGAATGTTTGTGTGACTGGGACCAGCTTTGATAACCCATCTCTTTTCTGGTGCCAGTATTGTTGCGGTGATACTGAATATCCCTCATCTGAAATCTTGCCCCAGACACTGTGGCAGTTGAGGCTGCTATGTGGCCTAACAACTGAAGAAAATGTCTGGCCAGTCTGAGAGCATGAGGTTTGAAGGAGCCCACTAGCTGTCATCAGAGTGTCTGCCCTCAGCTGAGGAAGAAAACCCTTCCTCTGACTGAATCCAGTTCTGCCCCTATGAACTCCAGGAGCTATACTGGCTGTAACACTGACTTCTTCTGGTTTATCAAGAACCCTAGAACTAACAGTTCCTGTGTCAACCAGGGACTGTATGACCTCCTGGGAGACTGCCCCACTAATAGCCAGTCGTCCAAGTATGGAAAAACTGCCACTCCCTGTTTTTGCAGGTGTGCCAACCACAGCCAAGCATTTTGTGAACACCACTGGAGCAGAAGTAAGGCCGAAGGCTTTGCCCTGAACTGATAGCTGCCTGATGTCAGTCTGAATCTGAGGAATTTTCTGTGGGACTGTCTTATTAGGATATGGAAGTAAATATATTTTAATCTAGAGATGCCAACCAGTCTCCTTGCCTTAGGGGTTGGCAGAATTGTGTTTAAAGTGACCATTTTGAATTTTGGTTTCAGTAAATGCCTGTTTAGGTGTCTGAGATCCAGCATGGGTCGCCACTCCCTGTTTTCTTGGTTGTAAGGAAGTATCTTGAGTACAGGCCCTTCCTCTCTGTGAGAGAGGAACTGGCTCTATTGCTCCCAATGAGGCAGATTTAACACCTCCTTTCCAGTAAGAGTGTTTCCGATGGGGAGGAAGGTTGAAAAACTCTTACCCTCAGTCTTGGTCTGAGTTTGAAACTGAGTGCAAGGCTCGACCCACTACCTCCAGGACCCACCTGTCTGTGGTGATGGACTGCCATTCCTGGAGGTAGTAGGTTAGCTGCCCCCTGCTTGAACTGGGGAGGCGACCCAAGCAGATCCCTCAGGGTGTCTGCTTATTTTGAGGTGCTGACTGGGTGCTGGGCTGGTTTGGTTGTTGCCTCTCCTGCCTCCTCTGAAATAACCTCTCTGCTGAAGATACTGTGGATAAGCTTGAGGCTGGAAAAATGCCTGTAAGGTCTGCCCCTTATGACACCTGGCATGCTGCTTTTGGGGTGTAGGGAGTTTTATCCTTGGCAGCAGCACTTTGATATGCTATTTTGTATTCATCCTTCTTCTTCATGTAAGCCTCTGTCTGTTGTCCAAACAGGGACGAAGGCTCACATGGAAAATCCATGGCTTTGGACTGGGTATCTTGGTAAGATTGGTAGTCCTCAGCCAAGCAAATCTCCTAAGAGACACAAAGGAAGCCATCTGTCTGGCTGCAGTGTCATTGCTATCCACTGCCATCCTGAATTGAACCTGGAGGCCTCTACCCTCTCTTAGCAGCTTCCTCCAGGTCTGCTGCCATTGGAGCTGGCACAGATTTTGTAATCTCAGCACAGTGTCCCAGAGTGTCCTTTGATACCTGGCAACACAGGCCATGTATGAAGCCTGCCTAATTTTTTATTTTTTTTATTTTAGTCATTTAACCAGGTGAGACACACTAAGTTGAAAGTTTTTTATTTTTTATTTTTTTAAACAGGCGCAACCTGGGAGCACAGGGAAGTTAAGTGACTTGCTCAGGGTCACACAGTATGCAAGTGGAAGCTGTGGGATTCAAACCCAGGTCTGGTCTGCTGGATGTCACCAGATTTGCAGCTCAGAGCCTTAAACCACTGCGCTATACTGCCTCCCAAATAACTGCCAGGGAGGAACCCAGGTATTGCTTCTTTGCAACAGAATCCAGTTTTCTGGTGTCTTTATCTGGAGGATGTGATGCCAGGGAATGCTTGCTTTATCACAGGCTGCTGCCTGTACTACCCCTCATGGCTAGGGTGTCCGAAGAGGAACTCAGCCCCACCCTTAGCCACCCAATACTTCTTATCCACCTTTCTATCAACTAGTGGTATGGAAGTTGGGGTATGTAGGATTTTCATGACCTGCTTCTTCAGGGACTTATGGATGGGCAGTAAAACTATTTTAGAAGCGTGGACATCCATCATTTCCTGTAATCCTGTTCCTCCTCCTCATCAGTTGATTCCTGTGGTGGGAGGTCCAGGGATTGAGCCACTCGCTTTACAAACTGAAAATGAGAGGTATAGTCCTTGGTTCCCTTGTCAGGAAGTCAGGATGATGAGGATCTGGTGAAATATCCAGCTCAATGGTTCACCGTACTCCTCTTCCTCATCGGCATCATCGCCAATCAATCATACAATCAAATTAAAGTAATAAATGAAATAAAATAATATCGGTTCCTTCCCAGTTGGAAAACCTGAGGAGGAACCGAGAGACTTACCAAAATGACACTAATCTAACTAATTCTACCCAGGAACCAAGGACAGTGCTTCAAAATTGAAATGAAGTAAACGGACTTCAAATAAGCCAAGAAAATAATCTCTTTGGTTAGAGTGAAGGAGAGCTCTCTGGAAACATCTTACTGAGGCAAGCGGAGTAAAGAATCTGACGGTTGCAGGAAGTGCAACCAGGGACAGTGATTTGAAAACCAAGCTCGAGCCTAACATTCCACTATTAGCATAGGTTCTATTAACCATTTTGGCTCTGGGGCAGTCCTATGGTGAGACCATACTGCATTTGTCAGAATACAGTAAGATTTCCTGGGTTTTGAAAGGCTTACTGTATTTTTGTAACAGAATGAAATACAATGCGCCAACCAGGATGAAAGAATATGAGTCACCACTGGAGGCCCTTGTGACCCAGGGCAAAAGAGACAACAGTTGAGACGCCTATCTAATCGACTGTGTCCAATTAGTATAGTAGCACAGAATACGTGGACATCTAAAGTATGTAGGAGATGCTCACCCTAACTGGAGTAGTCAGGATAGCAGACTGGAAGCTCCAAGGACTGATTTAAAGTCTGTTCGGAGAATACTTTAGGAAGGAAGGCCACCCGGTCCTTGTGGAAAATCAAGCAAGGTTCCCTACACATAAGGGCATGGAGCCACTAGAAATAGGGTTTTCATGAAAGTAAACAGAGATCACAAGTGGCAGCTGGCTCAAAAGGCTCAAGGGTCAATTTTTCTATCATAAAATTGAAATCCCATGGAGGAGTGGGTCTTCTAATAGGAGGTTTAATATGTAACATTCCTTTCAAAACATCTTAGCTAGATGATGTTGGTACAGTAACCTACCATCCATAGGCTCATGGAAAGCTGAGATGGCCAAGTGGACTCTGATGGAAGAATAACTTAAACCGGACTCCAACAGTGAGACCAGGTAGTCCAGAACTTTCATCAGTGGACAAGAGTAAGGGTCCAAAGATCGACCATATGGAAAAGCGTTCACATTTGTTATTGTATGTTGCTCTTGTTGTTGGCTTACGGAAGGCCAACACAATATTGGCAACAGGAGAGGACACTTATGTGTAGTTATAAAAGATCCTCGAACCAAGCATGAAGGTGTAGAGCCTTCAGGTTGGGGTATAGGAGAGACCCGTGACACTGAGTCAAGAGGTCTGGTCTGATCTGCAACGGGACGCGATCCCAGGCTGACAGTTGTAGAGTAGGGGAAACTACATCTGCGCAGGCCACACTGGGGCTATGAGAATCAGTGTGGACAGCTCTAACTGTAGTTTCAGTAGAGTCAGTTGCAGGAGAGGGATGGGAGGGGATATATAAGAAGAGGCCTGTCCAGGGTGGGATAGGGCATCTATAGATTATCCCTTTCTGTTCAGGATAATGGAAAAATACCTGGGAAGACAGTAGTTCTCTCAATAAGCAAACAGATTCATCTGTGGAGTGTCCCATAAGTTGGAAGATTTCTTGGAGCACTTGCTCATTAAGTGTCCATTCATGAGTTGTGGACTGGTGACTCAGCCAGTCGGTTAACTGGTTGAAATGTCCTGGTAAATGGACAGCTGTTAGCGTCAACTGTTGCTGTATGGCCTCTTGCCAAACTGCAAGGGTCTCTCTGCATAGGGTGCAAGACTTCGTACTTCCTTGCTTGTTGAGGTAGAACACTACTCCAATGTTGTCTGATTGGATCAGTAACCATCCTGGCTCTAGATAGGGCCGGAACACCTGGAGGGCTAGATGGATCGCCTCTCATCTCTAAGAGACTGATATGAGACAGAAGGGGAGAAGAGGCCATTAGCCTTAGGTCTGATAAGGACTGAAGTGCGCCACTAGCCCTGTAGGGAAGCATCCGTGGTCAATGTTTGCATTGGGGGAGGGGAGACAGGAAAGGCATTCCTGATTCTGATTGTCCACCACGTCAGGGAAGACTTCAGAGAGGGAGCGACCCTGGTTTTATCTTCGAACTGTCCTTGTTTTTGGGACCACTGGTTCTGGAGGGTCCACTGGACAGGTCTCATGTGGAGATGAGCGAGGCCACCACAGGGATGACAGCGGACACATGAGCCAGAAGGCACAGCATTTGTCTGGCTGTGACTATTTTCTGAGTCTGTATATCTAATGCCACAGCTATAAGCATGTTCTGCTGGGCAGGAGGTAAGCCCTGGCTGTAACTGTATCTAGAACAGCTCCAATGTATTGGAGGGACTGTGTTGTATTTGGACTGGACTTTGGCCAATTGACAGCGATTCCTAGTTCTAGAACAGTCTCAAGGTAGCATCTAGAGAGCTGAGCAGAGCTACTTTGGAGTCTGCTTTTATAAGCCAATCGCCTAGATATGGAAAAGATGAAGTGCCCTTCTCTTCATAAGCTGCTACCACAGGGGAGTGTTCAAACTGGTAATTTTGACCCAGTAGGTGGTAGCAAAAATCTGTGGTGGGCAGGGTGAATGGGAATATGAAGGTAGGTATCCTTCATGTCTAGGTGCAAAGCTAATCTCCCGTTTAGAATTGGCATGATGGCAGGTAGGGTAATCATGAGAAAGCGTTTGTGCTGAATGTAAAGATTCAGTTGTCTGAAATCCAGTATTGGTCAGAGGTCCCCATACATTTGGGTACAAAAGAAATGGGAGTAAATCCCATTTAATGTTCCAGAAGGGGCACCGTACAACGCCTGTTTGGTCAAAAGGGCAGTCAATTCCTCCTGTAAGATGGGTATATGATGGAAGATAATGAATCTTGCATGGAGGGCAAGGGTGGAGAGAAACTCCAGAGTATGACCCTTCTAGATAATCTGAAGTACCCAACTGTCGGAAGTGATCAGTTTGCCAGGCCTCAGGCGGACGGTAAACGACTCATAGCCTCTGAGGCCTGGTCGAAGAGGCAGGGGAAGACCTATTGGGCCACTGGGGGCGAGCTCCACTGGAAGGACAGGAGTGGGCACTCCAGGGCAGAGGTGCTGCCTCTGGTGGACTGAGCATAACTTCAGAAGCCGCCTTTATTATTACCTCTGTATCGTCTTCTTTTGGAATAAGAGGAGTGCTGAGTACGGTAGGGTGAACTGGAATATGATACATGTCATGAACTGTACAGAGGGTTCTGCCTGATGCCTGTAAGTCATCCAGTAAAGTTTGAATACCTGGCAACACATTAGACCCGTTAAAGAGGGCATGAGCTACTTTATGTTGTATATCAGGTGCAAGCTCTGAAACGCTAGCCAGGCATGGCAACGCAGAGTAATACCAGTGGCTGATAATTGGGCTGAGGTATCTACGGGCATCATATCCCAACCTGAGAAGGTGACGGAGATAGAATTACTAGTTGTCACTGTAGCCAGTAATTTATCCCTATCCTATGAGGGAGGGAGTTTACTGATAAACTTTATGGCAGAAGACTCCAGGGGACGCTGATATTTAATCATATGACCCAAGTAGTTCAGGATTCTGATATTCATAGCACCTGAGGAAAATACCTTTTCCCCAGATAGTCAATTCTTCAGGATTCCTTATCAGGAGGCAAGAAGGTCATGTGCTTGGTATTTTGGTACGGTCATAAGCGGCAGTAATGACCACAGAATCTGCCTCTGGAATACTAGACAGAAAGGGGTGGTCCACAGGAGCCTGATAAAGGTGATCCACTTTGCAGGGAACAGCTGTGAGAGCTGAAGGCTGATGCCAAGCAGCCAGCATGACACTGTGGTAGGTAGGGATTAGTGGGAGAACCACTAAGACAGGCTCCTCAGGTAATTCAAGATATTCTGCCATATCCTTACATTGTTTGTCATGTTCAGTAGTACAGAATTCCATGATCATTTGGATTGGCCATCATTTCACTAAAGGTTGGGTCATCTGAGGGAGAGGCTGCCGAGGCAGAGGCAGATCTTCATCCAGGAAGAGATTTCTGAATAGGGGAGTCAGGATTAGGAAAATCCAATTCTTGAAACTCTTGATCTTTAAGATCACCGCAAATCAGGTGGCAGATCTTGGTCATCTGACAAATAGTCCTCTATACGTAGAGGAGGAGACCAGGGCGGCATGGTAGCCCTGTCACCATGAACTCTTTTAGGCGGTGGAGGGAGAGGAGATCGGGAGGATCACCCAGATCTTCAGAGGACTGAGAATGCCGCATGGCATGCAAGACCTGTCGGACTACATTGGTGAGCTCCTGCTCCTGGGAAGGAGGGGTGAGAAGGGGGGCATGTTGGAAAACAAAAGGAGGTGACAGAGGGAATGGGACATGTAGTGTGAGCAGGTCTTGCCCCTGGGTGGTAAAGACCAGGGTCCCGATCTCTGTCTGCCTGACCCTATAAGAAGCCAACTGTGTAGATGGAGGGCAGTCAATAAGGCATAAGCCATAGGTTTCCCTGAGGAATGCGAGGTCTCGTCGATGAGCCTGGAGGGAAAATGAGTTTTCTTCGCTTAAATTGTAACATGGCATCAACGGGAGAGGAGCCCTGTCAATGGGGCAGCAGTATATTTAACTGCATGCAAAGCGCTAGAAAGTGTCGTCGACTAGAGGGATAAGCCTCTGTCAATGGTGCAGTCCTGATCTGAACTGCATTTAAAGCGCTTGAAAGTGCTGTTGACTTAGAGGGTATGAGCCCTCATCGACTAAGAAGTGTTTGAATGATGATCCGGTCGATGGAGGGACACCAGAAATGGTGGCCGACAGATGGGCGCATTGAGGCAGGGGAGTGTGAGGAGGGCTTCTCCTTCTCCTTTTTCTGCCGGGAACGAGAACCAGAATAGGGGAGCCCTTTGTACGAGCCCCCTGGTTCTCCAAGAGAGACATTTTCTGCTCCATCAAAGGTGTTGAATTTCTAGCAACTGTCATCGATTTAGTTCCCTGATTAAATTCCTGACATAAACAACAGGAATTGGTGTCGGTGTGGTCCCAGACACCTTACACAAAGTATGTGATTGTCAAAGCGGTATATTTTCCTACCACAGCGGCAGGAATGGAATAAAGATTGTTTTTTTGAAGAATCAGTAGACATTCATCAAAGTTCCAGATTTCTCGTCGAGGACTGCTACACAAGTTGCACTAGCTGAGAGCCGATGAACTGAGGATACCAGGGACCGCCCCACACTTATATAGGAAACAGGAAGCTGATGTCATGTGTGGTGTCCTGGTGAAAACTGCTAGAAGAGTTGCTGTAGCACCACAGTGGCCTCTGCTGGATACTCAAAAGTATTACCTACTGCAAGAGACTACTCCGGTGGAAGAGTTACTGTTGCACATGAGTAACCTGTGTTTCTAGGGACATGAATATGCTGTTCTATCCACATGTCTTGGCAGACTCCTAGCAGTTTTCGGGAGGAGGGAGGTAAGGCATCCCTTACTTAGGGAACGGAGACTGGAGAACTGAGGCCCCAAAACCAGCATCCCGGCATTACCCTAGGTCAATGTGGTGATGGGAAATGAAGGTGTTTGCTGACTTCAGGTAGCAGCCGACAGATTTCCTGGATAGGAACATCCTAAAGCAGCCACCATTGCAGTGGTGTGGCAGGTGGAATGAGTCCTTAGCCCTCCTGCAGGCTCCTATCCACCAACCTATAGCAGAGACCAGTGCAGGATGTAATCCATCTGCCAATCATCTGCTTGGCTGCAGGTCTGCCAGGTGTGGCTTCAGCGTAGGTGACAAACAGATGGCGACAACTCCCTGAATTCTAGGCGTGCTCTCCTTATAGCATCCAGTGCTCGCCTCAGGTCCAAGGTATGGAACCTGTATTCGAGCATTCGATGTGTGACTGTGGTAGAAGACCAGTAGAGTTATCACCTGGTTCAGGTGGAACTCCGACACAACCTTCGGAAGTTACCATATCCCTATGGAAGACCAGATAATGAGGCTCGACTGAGAGCACCTGGTGCTCCCCAATCCTTCTGGCTGACGTGATAGCCACCAGACGGTGACATCTTGCACTTCTGCATCGGTTCAAATGGCTTGCCCATGAACTTTGCCAGTACCAGCAGTAGATCCCATAGTGGTGGTGGTTCGCACCAGAGGGATATGTGATTGAGGCCTTTGAAAAGCGCCTAGACCTTGCGCCACGCAGCGATTCGGTCGTCAGGGAGCTGGCCGGGGGAGGGCAAAGGGCAGGATTACTTCTCCTGGGGTGGACGCTGTCCCTCCCATAGTCCTGTTCCACCGGGTGGAGGTCCGTGGGACGCAAGCAGGAGGGCAGCTAGTAGGGTGGAGCACTCGCAATGCCTCCACATGAGTATGTTCAGTGCCCCAGATGCGATGGGAACGGGGAGGGGTAAAAGGAAAATCAGAAAAATTATAAATAAAAAGCACCAGACCACCTTCTCATAGATACATAGACAGTGTCGGCAGATAAGGGCCTATGGCCCACCCAGTCTGCCCATTTGAGCTTGTAAGTTCAGTTTGTTTTCCTAGAAGTCTGTTGTACCTACCCTGACCTCCAGAATTCCTTTATGTCTATCCCATGCATTCTTAAATCCGTGATTGTTTCAGCCCCCACCACTTCTCTGGCAGGGTGTTCCACTTGTCCACCACCCGCTCTGTGAAGAAATTCTTTCTCATGTTTCCTCTGAATCGTCCCTCCTCCAACTTCATCCCATGCCCTCTAGTCCTGGAACATCTTTTTCGCTGAAAAATAGTGTTTTCCTGCACCCTGTTCCTCCCTGTAAGACACTTGTATGTCTCTATCATATCCCTCTCCCTCCTCTCTCCTCCAGGAGTACATGTTCAGTTCCTTCAACCTGTCTTCATAGGACTTGTGATGCAATCCATGCACCAACTTTGTTGCCCTCCTCTGAACCTTTCTACCCTGTCTGTGTCCTTACGTAGGTATGGCTCTCCGTGCCAACGACTGCTGACCGCCCGCACCTACAAGTAGAGATGGCCACCAGGTGCACCTTAAGGGTCATCGACTGAAGTCCCCTTTGGAGACAGACCTTAGGTAATCTAGGATGCTAGCTACTGACAGGTTAGAGGGTCCAACCCCTGCTCTGACACCAAATGGAGAACTCTTCCATTTGAAGGCATAGCAAACTTCCTGGTCAATTCCTTCCTAGATGCCTCAACTACAGTGAGTACATCTTTGGAGAGACCCAAAGCCTGGAACTCTGCAGCCAGGAACCAGGCTGTCAGGTGCAGGGACTGAAGGTCCGGGTGGAGTACTTTCTCCTGACTGATGGAAAGCAGGTCCGGGCGTGCTGGAAGATGTCTCGGGAGCCTGATGCTGAGGGGACTAGGGTACCAAACTGGTGGGGCCAGTCTGTAGCCACCAGGATAGGACAGTTACGCAATAACTTACCATAACAATAGAACCTCGAGAGAAGCTCCTGCAGCAGGTTAACACCTACAGGACTGTAGCTGGCAGGCACAGGACCCCATGGAAAACCTCTAGCTAGCAGTCTGTAGCAAGGATCGCCTCCCGACGTCGGCTGGCCCCTGATGTCACATATGGTATAAAGGGTAGGCGGTCCCAGCGTGCCCAGTTCTCCGCTGGAGACTCCGCAACAGGATGAAAGGTGACAGCATCAGAAAACCAATGCCAGTACCTCAAGAGCAATCTAGATGCTGGCAACAAAAGCAGATTGCAGGAGACAGAACCTCTAGGGGGAAGGAGGGAGGGAAACTCAAGATCTACTGTTACGTAAGTTCTTACGTAACTGTATTATCTTACTTTGAGAGTTGGCTCTTGCAGCAGGTACATATAGGACTGGTTCCCAAGCAGTACAGGAGACCAGACCTGTCTCAGGAGGAGGTAAAGAAAGAGAAAATGGGAAGTTCCCTTATGAGAGAAGTCCCTGCAAAACTGCAAGGCCAAAGCCTACTCTGCATCAAGAGGCAATGTCCAGACTGTAGTGTCTGATGAAGGTGTGGATTGTGTGCCATGTGGCTGCTGCACATATGTTCGATGCAGACATTCCTTAGGGTACTAAAGGAGGCCACTACTCCCCTTATGGAATTACCTTTACCAAGCCCGGCAAGGATTTGTTGTACTTTTGGTAACAAAGGTGTTGCAATTTACAAGCCACTTTGAGAGGGTTTGTTTGACTACAGGCACCCTTGGGTCCTAGGAGCAAAGGAGACAAACAACTAGTCAGAACTTGAAGTTCTCTGTTCTGGACAAATAAAACCCCAAGACACGGTGAACATTAAGAGTATGAAGAACAGCCATTAAGAGTATGGAGAACAGCCCCCAGTTTGAGTGATTTGGATAATATACGGGAAGATGAATGTCCTGATTTAAAGTCATCTCGACACCACCTTTGGCAAGAACTTAGGATTGGTTCTCCAAGGCCACCGGTCCTTGTGAAACACCAAATAAGGCTCCTTGCACATCAGGGCCTGAAGCTTGGAAACTTTGAGCCAAGTAACAGCAACTAAAAATAATGCTTTTCAAGAGAGGAAGCAAAGCTCGTAGTCTAAGGATGGCTCAAATGGGGTAAGGTCAGCTTCTCCAAAAGAAAATGAATCCTAAGAAGGACAGGGTCCTGTATGGGAGGTTTTACGGCAGAATTCCTCTGAAGAATGTGTGGGTTACTCCATCTGTGCCACAGTTCTGCCTTGGACAGGAATATGGTAGGCAGAAATGACTGCTAAATGCACTTTGATGTAGGAATAGCCCAATCCTGAGTCCGAAAGTGACAACAGGTACTCAAGGAACAATTTTACCAGACAGCCCAAGGGGTCTAGGTGTTGAGCCAATGCCCAGAGACAGAAGCGTTTCCACTTCATGGCATACTTTGCTCTGGTAGAGGGCTTCCTGGAAGCCACCAGAACGTCCAGCGATCCTGTCTGAGACCCGAAATAGAGTCTGGCTAGGTCCTCAGGAGCCATGCATGAAGGTGTAGGGAGCGAAGGTTCAGATGAACCAAGGTCCCGTGTCCTGGGAGAGCAGATGAGTGCTCAATGGCAAGTGAATCTGGGTTTCACAGACAACTGTTGCAGCAATGGGAACCGATCTGTTGTGGCCATAGAGGTGCCACGAGAAACACTGCTGCACCCTCCGCCTACAACTTGAGAAGAACCTTCTGAAGGAGCGTGAAGGCATAGAAGAGTCTCCCTTCCAGGAGAGGGACAACGTGTCTTGCCAGAAAACACCAGGCCCTGGATCTAGCGAGCAAAACTGGGCAGTTTTGCATCGACAGGGAGGCAAAAGGTCTAGATCTGGCTTGCCCCATCTGTTGAATAGATCATCTACAACAGATTGAAGGAGACTCCATTCGTGTGCTCTGGATCAAGTGCAGCTGAGAGCATTGGCCAGAGTATTCTGGATCCCTGGGACATGGACAGTAGAGACCTGTAGTTGGTGGAAATGGTCCAATTCCACACACTCATTGCTTCCGGCAAAGGGGTTGGAGTGTGTGCCTCCCTGTCTGTTGAGGTAGAACACCACCGACATGTATGTTTGTACAAGGAGATGTCCTGGACATAGCATTGTGCTCAAGGTCTACAGTGAGTACAGAACTGTGGAGGGTCTCCTGCTTGCAGATCAGAACCCCCGAGTCCTGTGAACACCGAGGTGTGCTCCCATCCCCGTGCCTGGTGTCGGACGCCAGACTTAGTCCGGTGCTGCCTTTTGAAAGGGCGCCCTTCCTGTAGGGAAGGAGATGTCATCCACCACTGGAGTTCCTGATGAAACAGATTTGTGATGGAAACCGTTGGTCCAAGTATTCCCATCTTTGGTCCCATTGGACACACAATGTCCACTGGATCGCTCCTCATGTGCAGCCTTGCTTGGGGACTGTGATGATGGACACTGCCATGTGGCCTACTAGTCGTAACAGGGTCCTGACTGGTACTACTGAGGCCAAAGAGACATGATGAGCTAAGGCTTGAAGCCAAGAGCTGTGTCCTGAGGCAAAAGGCTGTCCCTTGGGTAGTGTCTAGAAGGGCCCAGATGAACTGTAGTTTCTGATCTAGCATCAGGAAGGATTTTGGAATGTTGATCGTGATACCTAGTTCCTTGAACAGAGAGCAAGTGTCCTGAATGGACCACAGAAGTTGCCCTTTGGACGGTGCAGTCAGGAGCCAATCGTCCAAGTAAGGGAAGACATAGTGCCCTCTCCTTGAGGCTGCTGCTACCACTGCGAGGCACTTGGTGAAGACCTCGGGCCGAGCGGATGGGCCAAAAGGCAGCACCCTGATTTGATAATGCCTTCCTTTGAAGAGGAATCTGAGAAACCTCCTGTGAGGCTTCGCCACCAGAATGTGGAGATAGGCATCCTGCATGCCAGTGATGCTAACCAGTTTCCTTTGTTTATCATGGGGAGCAGGCCCTGTAGGGTGACCATCCGAAACCTCTTGTACCCTAGAAAATTGGTTGAGTTCGCTGAGGTCCAGAATGGGTTGCAGGTCACCTGTCTTTTTCGCACTAGAAAGAAATGCTAGTAGAAGCCTGTGCCCGCTGGGCTGGGGATTGGGTCTGTGGCGTTTTGAGCAGCAGGGCTTGGATTTCTGCTTGAATCAGACCCATGCCCTGGTGAATAACAGGATGAGGGGTGGCCTGTCCGTGGAAGCTGGAGGAACTCTATTAAGTGTCCATTGTCTACAAGCTGATGAACCCACTAATTGGAGTCATCCTCCGCTGGAGCTTCAGCGTCGCGGCTGCCGCCTCTGACTGCCTCCCTGCCGGGGTCATGGGAGGAAGTGGGTCACAGGGAGTCAGACTGTAGATGGAGGGGAGGGGCTTGGGCCAACCTGGTCAAGCGAGACGGGCTCTGCAGAACCCTCTATGGGCACTTCTGCCTATATCCTCCTCACTGAGGCTGTTGTTGCTGAAAGCGAGGTTGTGAATGTTGTTGTCCCCACGGCCTCGAAAGCGAGGTTTCTAAAATGGCCGTTCCGGACAGTACGTAGACTGTACTGGCAAACTACTTTGCCCGTGTCTTGGAGTCTGGTTATGATCCTGTCTGTGTCGTCTCAAAGAGGACCGAACCTTGAAAGGGTGCAGCTAGCAGGTTGGCTTGTACATCCCTACGCGAACCTCGAGACCCGGAGCCAGGAGCATCTGCGAAGCATACACCTGATGCATCTGCCTTTGCAGCCGCGGTTCGCCAGTCCATAGCGCCGATCGGAGGACATGAGTTCCCAGATCTGAACCAGTCTGTAGAAGTTTAACTAATTCTGCCTTCTGCAGACATTTAGGGATGTGTTTAACTATTTTTTCCAACAAAAGCTGATGCACACACACAATTCCTAGTCGGTTCGAGCCAAACTTCTTTATATATTTATTTCACCAACTGCACACCACACCTGACATCGCTTTGGACAAAAGTCCTTATCAAAGGCTAAAAGCACCAAAATCCATGTTACCAATTTATATCAAATGACCCATGATGTCATAGTGACAAAATACAAATTCATTGGTTCTCACATCAATAATATAATAGAACACCAGTACCCTTAAAATTACATACCACATTCAGATATCATCACATATTAATAATCTAAACATTTATGACTCTAAATAATTAACCTTTAATAAATAATATTTATATTAAACTAAAAATATGTCCTACAAACTCTAGAACCTCTTATATAGTATTTATTATCATAGCGGGACCTAAAACATAATATATAACAATCATTCATCTACACTCCAAATAAGGTTTGAGTTCTAGATGTGCATTAATGCCTGGCTGTTTGTAGGCATTTAGTCTAAGAATCCACTGCTTTTCTTTTCTCAAATTTTATTCCGATAATTACCCTCTTGGGCCATGAAAGACTTTTACAATACCCACCAATTTAAAATCATGTCTTTCTGATTTCTCTTATTCTCAAAAATGTGCTGCTGTGGCATAAGTTAAATCCTGCTTATTTATGGCTCGCTGATGTTCTAATACTCTAATTTGAAAAGCTCTTTCAGTTTTCCCCAATATAAAAGTCCACAACTGCATTGCACCATATAGATAATCCCTGTGTGTTATACTGTTATCAATTGTCTGATGGTAAAATTTAATTTTTCCGTCCAATCACACTAAACTCTCTTGCTTTTACTATATAGTCACATGTACTATCTAATTTTACACTAATGTGCAACCTATATAGTTTCTAGCCAACTGCTAGTGTGTCCCACTACAGGCGTAAAATGACTTATCACCAGTGTATCTTTTAAAGTTGACGCATGTCTGTAGGTTAGAATCGGAGACTGTGAGGAAACCTCCTGTAATCCTGGATCAACAGCTAGCACATGCCAATGTCTTTTAATAATTTGTCCCATCTGCCAACTTTGAGCACTATATGATGTAACGAAATGAAACCTGTTGATAATCTCAGGCACTACTTTTTATCCATTAGCAGTTCATTTCTGTCTGCTGTAACAGCAGCCTGATATCCCTTTTCTATCACTTTATTAGTGTATCCCCTGCTGTTAAGGCGACTTTATAAACCCTTGCCTCAGTCTCAAAATCAGATTCCTTACTACAGTTCCTTTTAATTCTCAGGATTTGGCCTTTTAGTATATTCTCTGAATATGTGCAGGATGGCAACTTGTGGCATATAGTAAGGTATTACCATCAGTGGCTTTCCTAAATAAATTATTACTTAATCGCCCTTCTTTTCCCGAATAATCTGTGGTCTAAATAATTCACCGAGTTTGCACTCACATGGTATGAAAATCTCAGGTTTTCATTAGTGTCAAGTAAATAATCAACGAATTCTATCAACATTGTTTCGCCTCCTTTCCAGATTAATAAAATGCCGTCAATAAAGCGTTTCCATAATAGAACATCATAAAAAAGCAGTTCTTCTGATCATTAAAAACAACATCATTTTCATGACAACCTACATAGGCTAGCCACTGACGAGACACAAGTGGACCCCATTGCAGTCCCTCTTATTTGTCTAAAATATTACCATCAAAAGTAAAATATTTTTGTTAGCACATGTTCAAGCAGTTTCAAAATCAATTCCACCTCCTCATTCATTTTATCTCTAGAATGATTTAAAAATATGCAGCAGTATCCAAAGCCCCATCATGGGGTACATTAGTGTAGAGGGATTCAATATCAAGTGTAACCAATAAGCAATCCTCTCCAATAGATATCTCAGTCTAGCAATTTTAAAACATCTTTAGTATCTCTTATATACGATTGTAACTGTTTCACATGATTGTTAAGGATGGAGTCCACATAAAAAGAGGTTCAGTTAAACTCCCTAGGCCACTAACTATTGGACGGCCTGGGGATTCTGGCTATCTTTATGCACTTTTGGCAATATATAGAAAGTGGGTCACACCGGTATTCAACTTTCAAAATTGCTCACTTGAGGTGTTATAACAGTTTGAGGCAGTGTAGCGCAGTGGTCTAAGGCTCTGAGCTGCAAATTTGGTGACATCCAGCAGACCAGACCTGGTTTGAATCCCATAGCTTCCACTTTGCATACTGTGACCCTGAGCAAGTCACTTAACCTCCTTGTGCTCCCAGGTCGCTCCTGTAAAAAGCTTTCAGCTTAGTGTGCTATACCTGGTTAAACAACTAAATAAAAAAAACGAATAAGGAGGTGGAATTGATTTTGAAACTGCTTGAACATGTGCTAACAAAAATATTTTTACTTTTGATGGTAATATTTTAGACAAATAAAAGGGACTGCAATGGGGCCACTTGTGCTCCGCCAGTGGCTAGCCTATATGTAGGTCACTGCTAACATGATGTTGTTTTTAATGATCAGAAGAATCCGCTTTTTATAATGTTCTATTATGGAACGCTTTATTTACGACATTTTATTAATCTGGAAAGGAGATGAAACAATGTTGATAGAATTTGTTGATTATTTACATGACACTAATGAAAACCTGAGATTTTCATACCATGAGTGCAAACTCGGTGAATTATTTAGACCTACAGATTATTCGGGAAAAAGAAGGGCGATTAAGTAATAATTTATTTAGGAAAGCCACTGATGGTAATACCTTACTATATGCCACAAGTTGCCATCCTGCACATAATAGAGAATATACCAAAAGGCCAGTTCCTGAGAATTAAAAGAAACTGTAGTAAGGAATCTGATTTTGAGACTGAGGCAAGGGTTTAAAAGTCGCCTTAACAGCAGGGGATACACTAATAAAGTGATAGAAAAGGGATATCAGGCTGCTGTTACAGCAGACAGAAATGAACTGCTAATGGATAAAAAGTAGTGCCTGAGATTATCAACAGGTTTCATTGCTACATCATATAGTGCTCAAAGTTGGCAGATGGGACAAATTATTAAAAGACATTGGCATGTGCTAGCTGTTGATCCAGGATTACAGGAGGTTTCCTCACAGTCTCCGATTCTAACCTACAGACATCGTCAACTTTAAAAGATACACTGGTGAGAAGTCATTTTACGTCTGTAGTGGGACACACCAGCAGTTGGCTAGGAAACTATATAGGTTGCACACAGTGTAAAAATTGTAGTGCATGTGACTATATAGTAAAAGCAAGAGAGTTTAGTGCGATTGGACGGAAAAATAAAATTTTACCATCAGACAATTGATAACGTAACACACAGGGGATTATCTATATGGCGCAATGCAGTTGTGGAGCTTTTATATTGGGAAAACTGAAAGAGCTTTTCAAATTAGAGTATTAGAACATACGCGAGCCATAAATAAGCAGGATTTAACTTTACCACAGCAGCACACATTTTGAGAATAGAGAGAAATCAGGAAGACATGATTTTAAATTGGTGGGTATTGAAAAGTCTTTCATGGCCCAAGAGGGGGTAATTATCGAATAAAATTTTGAGAAAAGAAACGAAAGTGGATTCTTAGACTAAATGCCTACAAACAGCCAGGCATTAATGCACATCTAGAACTCAAACCTTATTTGGGGTGTAGCTAGTGACTTGTATATATTATGTTTTAAGTCCCAGCTACGATAATAAATACTATATAAGAGGTTCTAGCTAGTTTTGTAGGACAGATTTTTTAGTTTAGTATAAATATTATTTATTAAAGGTTAATTATTTAGAGTCATAAATGTTTAGATTATTAATATGTGATGATATTTGAATGTGGTATGTAATTTTAAGGGTACTGGTGTTCTATTATATTATTGATGTGAGAACCAATGAATTTGTATTTAAATCACTATGACGTCATGGGTCATTTGATAAAAATTGGTAACCCGGATTTTGGTGTTTTTAGCCTTTGATAAAGGACTTTTGTCCAAACGCCAGGTGTGGTGTGCAGTTGGTGAAATAAATATATAAAAGAAGTTTTGGCTCAACCTTATAGAGGTGTGTGTGCATCAGCTTTGTTGGAAGAAATTATGTTTAGCTGAGAGCACCACAGTGACCTTGTGCATGGTTCGTTTGTGGAGATTAAATGTGTTTAACTATGTCCATCCCTTGTTCCCAGAGAGCATTCTGGAACTGAACCATATGTGTGTTAAGAAGTTCAAGCTCCTAATGCTGCAAGTGGCTGAAGAATATATTTTCGCCCCATGGAATCCAATTGCTTGGACTCTTTATTTGGGGTTGTGCTAGTGTTTCTGCCTCGGAGATCTGTCACGAGCTGCCGAAATCACCAATGAGTCAGCCAGTGGGTGTTCAGCCAAGAATGCCTGCTCCTTGGGAGCCCTATAGAGAGACAGTCTGCCTTCTTAGGGATAGTGGCAGATGTATGGGGTCTCTTCCAAGCTGCCTTAGTGACATCTATGGAGGTATCCACTAATGGTGGTATGACCACCAGCTTAGGGTCCTTCTGACGTAAATACTTTGCCAGTTGGAACCTCTCTGGATCCAAATCCTCTGTCTCCCACACCATATTTGACTGAATATTTCTCATGACCTCCATGAAGAAGGGGTCATCAGATGGGATTTTGTGTGTCCCTCGGATCCAAAGGAGATAAATCTTCACAGACGAATCCGAGTATGAAGTGTCCGAGGACGCATAAGAGTCTGTGGAAGAGGAGGAATGGGACCGGTGATGTTGTTTCTTATGTCTATTACGGGGACTCGGAGGTGGGGTAGAAGCCTCAGAGGGAGCCCCAGCATCCAGGGTGGTAGTTACCACTGTTTGGAGCTTAAGTGGGAGAAGATCCATACGTATGGTCTCCCACAAGTAGCCAAAGAGATCCTTAACCCGTGCCAGGTTCAGTTTAGGATCTGAATCATGTGATTCAACCAAACGCCCGGTCCTGTGCTTGTGTCAGGCTGCATGGTGGGTGGATTAGAGGTGACGGGCAGCGTTAGATGAACCGGCACCGGTATCTGCTGGGGGTCCGAGAGGAGGGCTGACATCTGCCCTGTTGTCCACCAGTGGTGGGGTGAAACCAGGGATGAGGGTGCCTGTATCAGCAGTGCCAGTGTTTTGGCAGCGTAGTAACAACATCAGTAGGCTGATGTTGGTGCAGGTCATGCTGGTTGGAGGGCTGACAGTGCTGGTCTGATGTGCCAATGTCCGAATCAGGGCAGGGGGCTTGACCACGGTGAGCCTGGAGGGAGAGCGGGTCGTCTGTGAAGCGGAGTCCGAACTACCCTGGAGGCAGAGTGGAAGCCTGAGGATCTCGATCTCGAAGGGACCTCTCTTTCCCTCTCCTCTTTTCCTTATTCTTCCTAGTAGATTTTTTTGTGGTGGGAAAATCCTTTGCTAGAAGAGAATCCCACTCCATGGCAGCCAAGTGTTGCTCTGTGAGATAGGCCTAGAGTGTCTTCTGGCATCTGATCCGGGTCCGGCTGTTAACATTTTTGGCAGTCGCGGGCAATTCTGGGTATTGTGGTCTCAGCCCAGGCACAGCAGACAGGCGAATGGCCATCTTTGGACATGATCTGTTTCCCACAGGCACAACTGGATGAGTGCCCCTTAGAACAAGGCACTGGGAAGATGACATGCAGAATCCTATCGCTGAAAAGCAGAACTGTGAATAAAAAATTAAGAAATTTCAACATAGTCGTATGACAAATGTGGCAGTCGAACTAGCGAGAAGCAATCCGTGGAACCGATAAATGCGAGTCAATAGTGGGAAAAAGAACTAGGGCACACTGGGGACCGCCTACCCTTTATACCTTCTGTGATGCCGGGTGGGCCAACGTCAGGCTGGGCGGTCCCTGCTACAGACTGCTAGCTAGAAGTTTTCTGTGGGGTCCTGTTACCTGCTGGCTACAGTCCTATGTGTGTTTCCTGCTGCAAGAGCTGACTCTCGAAGTAAGACAACCTGTGCTTGTCCCTCCTGACCTTGAGGAGCACCTGTGGATCAAGGGAATTGAAGGAAAGCATTAAAGAGGCCTGGGGTCCACAGCCTCGAGAACGCATCCATCTGCAGTGAGCCCTGCTGGCGGGGGCAGAAGCAAAACAGCCTCAGCTGCGTTCTCCTTGGAGGTGAACAGGTCCATCTGAGGGTGCCCACATTGGGAGAACAAGCTGCGTACTACCTCCGGATGGAGAGACCACTCATGGGAAACCTCGCCCACTCAGTTAAGGGTGTCCACAAGCTGACTGGAATGGAGAGGAGATTCACCTCCAGTCGGCTCACGAGGGTCCAGATATGGAGAGCTTCCCTGTCCAAAGGCAGGAAGCACGTCCCGCCTTGCTTGTTGAGATAGTACATGGTCGTGGTGTTGTCCGTCTGGGTCCTGAACCACTTGACCCCAATGAGCGAAGCAAAGGCAGGGTACCAGCCGGACTGCTCGGAGCTCCAGCAGGTTGATGTGGCATCGGATTCCTCGGGGTCCAGAGCCCATGGACTCTGTGTGTTCCCCAAGTGGGCACCCAAGCCTGTGAGGGGAGGCGCCGGTCGCCAGGATGATCATCGGCTCAGGGCGGACAAATGGGATCCTCTCTAGAGATGCTCCGGGATGGTCCACCATTGGAGTCGTCCCACATCTTCTGGGTCACAGTGACAAGCTGGTCAAAATGACCTAGTCGTTGAGTCCACTGGCTGGCCAGCTCCCATCGAAAGGACGATATGCCACCAGACCACGGAGGTCAAGGCTGCCATGTAGCCCAGACGTCGCAGGGAAGTCCTGGGCAGGGCAAGTGCCCAACCACAAATGATCGGGCAAAGGATGAGAGAATCTCTGCCCTGTCTGCCAGGAGCCTGGCTCTGACTCGGCAAGAGTCTAGCTCTGCCTTGATGAAGCAGATCACCTGCGAGGGCACGAATTCCAACTTGGCGTTGTTGACTAGGAGGCCAATGTCGATGCAGGTCTGGAAGGCCAGTACCTGGACCTCTCCACCTCCTGTCTGGAGGGGCCCCATATAAGCCAATCATCCAGGTAAGGTACACTCTGAACCCTCGATGCTGAAGATGGGCCGCCACCACTGCAATGTACTTGTGAAGACCCTGGGGGCCAGTGACAGGCTAAATGGCATGGCTTGGAACTCAGAGTGTTCCCTCCACCCTGAAGCAGAGGAACTTTCAGTGTGATGGAAGGATCGAGACGTGGAAGAACGAGTCCTGCAGATCCAGGGAGCTAAACCACATGTTTTGCTTGAGAGATGGTATGATCCGAGAGAGTTACCATCCTGAAGGTGAGAGACCTGAAGAACTTGTTCAGATCATGCAGATCTAGAATGGGCGCCAGCCTCCCATCCATTCGGGACCAGGAAGAACCTGGAAACAAACCCTGAGTTGACAGGGGATCTGCGACTCTGACCACTACCTTGTTGCAGAGGAGTTGAGTGGACGTCATCTCGGAGAGCCGACTGTCCGAGATACCTCTCCTCCTGGTAGGTGCGGGCTCGCTTTGGTGGGTACTGCTCGAATTCCAGAGGCAGACCCTGGCTGACAACTTCCAGAACCCACCTGTCCACGGTAACAGCAGACCAGGCTGAAAGGAAGTGGTGGAGCTAGACCCCCATGGGAGGACCCAGAGGAGGTGTAACGGGCATGGGGGTGGTCGCCCATCCTGTCACTGTGCAGGCTTGGAGAAGGATCTGGCTGAGTGGCTGCTGGGTCCATTCTCTCCGGCTTCGGCCACTGAAGCCCCCTGACTTGGGCCGAGGGCACCAAGACTGAGCCTGCTGCTGCTGCCCAGACTGGTACTGGGCCGGCTTGACTGCAGGGGTGGAGGCCAAAAGGGCTTATGCTTCTCTTTGGAACCCTGAGATTCCTTCTGGGCAGAAGCAATGGAATCCAAGGTGGTATTGGACTTCTCGATGCTTTGTAGGTGACCCTTGACCCAGGGACCCGAACAAGTCGGTGCCCAAGAAGGGATCTGCCAGTCTGTGCTGGGTGTGCTGTAAAGATCGAGACCCTCAGTCAGGCCCTGTGGCGCATGGGTGACTGCAGCTGCCACTGAATGGGCACAGAAGTCCCTAATGACCAGAGCCGTATGGAGTTGCTGTTTTGCCACAGCCCGACACTGATCTCAGACCTGCCTGACCATGGTCTGAGGTCAGCGGGAACATGAGGAGGCACCTCATCCAGAGAGCCCAAAGGGTATGGGAGAAGTGAGTCATGACGACGGCCAAGTTCAACTGATGGAGACCCGAGCGAAGAGGCAGCACAGACCTTCTTGGCAGTGGTCCAGTTTTTGGACTCTTTGGAGGTCTATCAGAGTCTCCCATATTGCCCGAGGCCAAACAAGGAGTCGGGTCACCAACCCCTCGGCTGATGGGTGTTCCATGAACCCTGAAAGGAGCCGATGGGCACCACATATTTGTGGGCCATCCGGGCTGATGGCGCAGAACAAGAGGCAGGGTACCGCCAAAGCTCCAGGGCCGGGCTAACAATGGCTTGGACACTAGGAAGGCCTCCATCGGAGAACCCCTTTGTCCAGGATATCTGTCAGGGGATATCAAGTTAGTTTTGAACAGGCTCCAAAAGCATCCCTGTGGATTCGGAGATGAGACGGAAGATGTCCATGGAGGACGGGAGCCCTCCATCTAAAGACCCTGAGCGACTTGTCGTCAAGTAGATGGGAGTGCAGCGAGCGTCCTCGGATTCTGAACAGTCTGCAAAGATCGCTGACCATCTGTGTCACCTTTAAACAGCCGCCGGCACTCAGGCGTGAGAGTGACCAACAGCATGTGAGGAAGGCCCTTAGTGGGCTGAGACTCCTTGACCAGAGCCCCGAGGGAGGCTGTTTAGGTGGTAGATCCACCATTAATGGTGGAGGCAGGTTTCAGTCAAGCCGGAGGGCCTTCCCTGGCTCTGCAGGCAGACAGATGAGCGTTGACTGCTCTGGAGGTATCGACCTAGTGGGAGACAGCCATGTGATGGCTGGTGTGGAAGCCAGGGTTGACTTTGGACCAGCCAACACCAACTGTTGCCACATAAGATCCTCATAGTGTCGGCACAACTTGTACTGACGCCTCCTCTTCCGAGGGAGGACAAGGATGAATAGTGGCAGTGCCGCTTCTAGAACACAAAGAGTGGTGTCTTAAGAGTTATCTTCAACCTTCAGATGAAGATGACAAAGCCCCGACTGCCAGCAGCCAGAGGAAACTGGGAAAATCCATGGCTCCTTCAGGTCATCGTCGGAACCATAATGAGGTTCCCAGCAGGCTGGGTCTCCTCCCAGTAGGACCAGGCAGAACCAGAGTCCTGAACAGGGGCTGTCGGCCTAAGAGTGACAACAGGTCAATAGGGGCGATGACAATTTCAACCTTATCGTCCCACGTCTTTGCTGGCTAGCTGACAGGGGTACAGTGAAGCAGCTGTTAAGGCTGCAGTTTCGACTGAAGTCAAAACCGAGATTCCAGGAACAAGAACGTTCTCAATCCCAAGAATGACAACGGTGAGTCTACTCCTTTCTCTTGACTTCTTCGATTCTTTTACGGAATGAGAGCTATGCTGACGGGCCCTCTCCCTGGTTGGGAGAGACACGCACAACTCCTTGAAGGAGCCTGTAAAGGTGGAGCACAGTTTTAGCGAGATGAAGACCGAGGCTGAAGAGGACTGATCAGTGGCCCAAGCTGCCTCCTCCTCGAAGGCCTTCATCTGCTCAAGTTGCTCAGTGGGCCCCACAGTCACCGAGACCAGCCAGCGGGTTTCCTTACATTTGACCAGCATATTCAGTTTTTCCGGACAGCCAAGCTGCAATTGGGTGAGAGCGATCGTGGGCACATTCGGTTGAAAGGAGTGACAGAAATCGCGGGACTAGGTGTAGTGCTTGAAACCCTGGCAATAAACGCACGTGCCAGGCGAGTCAGTGCACACATCTTCTGCCTGGAGGGCACCGCAGAACGAGGCGAAGACCTGTCCTCCATCGTGGTCACAATCAAGATCGCTGTGGAAAAACTCCACGAGTATAAGTTTAGAAAGTAAACCAAGACTTGAGTGCCAGGGCCTACTCAATATGGGAGCAGTAAGGAGGGAACCTGGTTCTTCCAATGGAAAGGAAGATCTGGCATCATGGGATGGAGATGAGGGTATACCACCCAGGTGGGTGGGAGGAGCCAGTTTAAGACTTTCCAACTGATCTTAAAGGGAAAGGACATGCCAAGATGTGTGGATAGAACAATATATCCATGTCCCTAGAACCTATTTTCCTAATGGCGTGGATATGGTTCACTCATCCACATTGGCAGACTGTAACCAGTTCCGGGAGGTGGGGCAGGCACACTTCCCTACTCAGCAAACGGACTGGAGAATGAAGGCCCCAAATGCAGCATCCCAGTGAGACTCTAGGTCAATGCTGTAATGGGAGATTAAGTGTGTGCCGACTTCCAGGTAACAGCCCTGCAGATCTCCTAAATGGGGATGTCCCAGAAAGCAGCCACCGAGGCAGCAGTATGGCAGGTGGAATGAGTCCTGCATCCTATGGGAGGCTTCCTACTAGACAACCTATAACAGAGGTTGATGCAGGATGTGATCCACCTGCTAATCATCCTCTTAACTGCCAGTCTTCCAGGAGTGGCTTCAGTGTATGTAACAAAACAGCTGGGAAGCCTCACCGAATTCCAGCTGGATGCTCCACATAACAAGAGCATCCACCACAGGTCCAAGGAATGGAGACTGTTTTTGGGTTCGAAGATGGTTGATAAACTACATTGGGAGGTTTATCACCTGGTTAAGGTGGAACTCGCAGACAACCTACATAGAAACACAGAATTTGACGGCAGATAAGGACCACTTGGCCCACCTAGTCTGCCTATTTCCCTACCTAATGGATAAGCTGCAGATCCTAGTTAACCAACAGCCTACTTCCTCCTACCCCTACTAGACTTGCCTTATGTCTGTCCCATGCATTCTTGAATTCCCCACTGTGTTTGACTCTACTACCTCCTCAGGAAGGTTGTTCCATGTATCCACAACCCTCTCCATGAAATACTTCCTCACATTACCTCTGAGCCGTCCCCCATCTTCAAATTGTGCCCCTTGTTCTTGTACATCTCTTTTTTGAAAGATGCCACCCTCTTGGACTTTGTTGATTCCCTTGAGGAAGGACCTTCGGTGGGGCGAAGAACCTTCATGTCCCTGTGGAAGACTAGATAAAAAGGCTCCAATGAGAGCGCATGAACTCACTATCTTTAGGCTGGTGTGATGGCCATCAAGAAGGCAGTCTTCCACAACAGGTGTGACAGCTCACATCCGCATGTGCTCAAAGGGCTTGCCTATGAGCAGTGCCAGTACCAGCAATAAGTCCCAAGGTGGTGGCGACTCACACACCGGGCGGGGAAGAAGAACACGTGGTCAAGGCTCTTAAAGAAATGCCTGACCACCTTCTCTTGTACCACCAGCAGCATACCAGCCCGTGCCCAGTGTGCAGTGATGGCTGACAGGTGCACCTTAAGGGTCATCGATTGCAGTCCTAGCTAGGACAGATACCAAAGTAGATTCCATTTCTAGCCACAGGGCAGGCAAGGGTATCAACCTCCTAGCCCTTACACCAAATGGAAAACTTTTCCATATTAAGGCATAACACTGGCAAGTCGACACTTTTCGAGTGGTCTCCACAATGTGGAGCACATTCTCCAAAAGATCCAGAGCCTGATAGTACAGTTACGTAAGAACATCAGAACAACAGATCTTTGAGAGAGGCTCTTGCAGTAGGTAATTACAGATAGAACTCAAGGCGGCCGTCAGGACCCCACGGAAAAATTTCTAACTAGCAGTCTCTGGGCGAGGACTGCCCCGTCGTCAAGTGACCAACGTCCAAGCGACATCAGTATAAAGGCGGTCCCCACGCCCACCTTCCAGTTCTTTCCTGCCAAAGGCCAAAAGGCAAGCTGAGAGAGAGCGGATATCTCCTTCCCTGGAAAAGGAGCTAAAAAAGCTTAGGGGGGATGGAGGGCGGAGTAGAGTTTTCAAGAGCCTCTCTCAAGATCTACTGGTTACGGTAAGTTCTTACGAATCTGTACTATCTTACCGAGAGGCTCTTGCAGTAGGTAATTACAGATAGGACTAAGTCCCAAGCAGTCTGGAACAAGAAGAAGCAAGCGGAGGAGGAAACTACCCAAATGAAGACTGACTGTGACGGTCTTAGGAAAGGAGACCTTGCAGAACAGCCAATGCAAAGCCAGGTCTATGGCGAGAGGCAATGTCCAAACTGGAATGTTTCAGTGAGTATGGACAGAAGTCCAAGTTGCGGCTCACATATGTCTGCCCTGAGCATTCCTAGAAACAAGCAGCAGGGCAGTGACCCCTCTGGTGGAGTGGCCTCTGACTTGACCTGGCAAGGGTCTTGTTGTACTTGTAACAGAAAGTGATACAATGAGCAACCATTTAGATAGGCAATGCTTAAAAACAGCACTGCCTCTCTTTAAGAGCAAAAGAGACAAACAGTTGATCAGTCTTTCTGAGATCCTTCGTCTGGTGGTGTAGTATCTCAGAATTTCGTGAATATTCAAAGTTTGCAAGAGGTACTCCCTTGACTGGAGTGCTGCATAAAGAAAAGCAGGCAGCTCAATGGATTGATTCAGCGTAGATTCCGCTACCAACTTAGGGAAGTACAGTTACGTAAGAACTTACCGTAACAGTAGATCTTCGAGAACAGCTCTTGCAGCAGGTTACACCATTAGGACTGAAGCCGCCAGGCCAGGACCCCACGGAAATTTTCTAGCTAGCAGTCTTCAGCGGGACCGCCTCAGACGCTGGTCCTGCCCCTGACGCCAGGCGTAGTACATAAAAGGCGGTCCCCCACAATCCCCAGTTCTCCCGCCCGCTGGATGACATCAGAAGAGGAGACCGAGGATCCGTCATCAGATGGCCAAGACTAAAACAAATTGTCCCATCTCGAAAGATGGCTATTAGGCTATGACCTACCTCCTCAAGAAGGGGGATGGTGGGCGAGGAAGAACTGCTGCAAGAACTGTTCTTGAAGATCTAATGTTAGCGTAGTTCTTAAGTAACTGTACTACCTTACTCGAGATACAGCTCTTGCAGTAGGTTACACCATTAGGACTGATTCCCAAGCAATAGCGACAATCTTCGCCATCGGGAGGAGGAAGGCAGAGATTACAACCCTGCTCGAGCCTGGGACAGAAGTCCCTGGAGGACTGCTAGGCGAAACCTGCCCTCCGCCTTGAAGAAATATCCAGGCTGTAATGCCTAATGAAGGTATGCACCAAGCTCCAGGTAGCTGCAGCACAAACAGCTGAAATGGAGACATTCTTCAGCACTGCATTGGAGGTGGCCACTCCTCTGGTAGAATAACCCTTGACCACAGCGGGCAAGGGTTTGCTGCGCTTGTCATAACAGAAAGAGATACACTGGATTAGTCAACGCGAAGAGATTGTTTAGAAACAGGATTCTTTCATCCTCTCAGCAAAGGAGACAAACAGTTGATCCGCTTTCGATACTGTTTGGTTCTGGACAGATAATATCTGAGACACCTGTGAACATCTAGGGTGTGAAGCAGTGCTTCTCCCGACTGGTGTATCTTGCAAAGTACACTGGTAAGTCGATATCTTGATTAAGGCGAGGCTGAAACCACCTTAGGCAGAAACTTAGGATTTGTCCTCAGGATACCCTATCCTGATGGAAAATTAAATAGGGCTCTTTGCAAATGAGGGCATGCAATTCAGAGATTCTTCTCACGAGTAACTGCAACTAAAACGTTTTCCGACGAAAGCGTGGCTCTAATCTCGGCTGGTTCGAAAGGTGGCAGCGTAAGTTGCTCAGGACAAAGGGCAAGTCCCAAGGAGGAACCGGATCCTTGATAGGTGGCCTAGGTGGAGGACCCCCTTAAAAAGGCATGAATAGTGTCCAATTGAGCCACCATACGATGGCCTATGGGGGCACGATAAGCCAAAATTAGCAAAGATGCACCTTGATTGAGGAGTAAGCTAGTCGGATTGGAAAAGTGAAAGCAGGTATTCCAGAACCAGCTTTTTGGGACAGTCTAAGGGCGAAAACCATGATTTGAGCCCACAAGCAAAACTTGCGCCACTTCGTATGTCAAGCCGGGTTTCCTAGCGGCGGAAAGTACTTCTGCCACTTTTTGCGAGACCCCTGTGGCGCAACATGACATATGTCTCTAGAGCCAGAGTATGTAGGTTTGAACGGGAAGTCCGGATGGACTAGTGAACCTCCTCCTGAGACAACAGATGGGAGCTGATTGGCGGAGTTCCCGGATAGATGATGCAGTGAGCGGAACCAGATTTGCCTGGGCCAGAAGGCGCTATCAAGATAAGCACTGCATGTCCCTCTAAGTTTGAGGAGAACTCTCTGATCAACAGGAAAGGAGGGAAGGCATCGAGAATCTGCCCGCCCAGGAGGGACAACGCATCTCGCCAGAAAACACCAGGCCCAGGATCTAGTGAGCAAAATTGGGCAGTTTTGTGCTGGATGGGGATGCTAAAGGTCTCAATTCTGGAGTGCCCCATCTACGGAACAGATCCTCTGCCACCTCCTGTAGAAGCTCCCACTCATGGACTCTGGCCTGAGAACAACTCAGGCTGTCCTGCTTGTGTGCCACCCGGGGCGTGAACTGCAATAAGGTTTTGCGCCGTGTGCTTACCCACTCCCCACTCTCATGGCCTCCCTGCAAGCGGGTAGGAGTGCGTGCCTCCTTGTTTGTTGAGGTAATACACGCGAGTATTGTCTGTCTGCAACAGCAGAGTACTCGGTGGGATCTCCGACTGGAAGGCTTGCAGGGCATAAGGACCGCCTCATCTCCAATATATTGATGTGGAGATGAGATTCCTGATTGTCCATGTGCCCTGGGACCTCACCCTGTTCAAGTGTGTGCTCCCCACGAGCCCTGAGGCGTCTGTGGAGAGTTACCGTCGGGAGGCAAGGCGCTGTGAAAGGAACCCCCCGGAGAGGTTTCCCGGTCTAGCCACCATTGCTGGTCCCGAATCAGGGCTCAGATCTGCAAACTGGCTGCTGCAGATCGTCTTGTCTTTGGTCCCACTGCACCTTTAACATCCACTGGGTTAACAGCGTGTGAGTCTTGCCATCGGACTGTTGGAATGGCGCAGCCATGTGTCCGAGCAGGCTAAGGACCAGTCTGGCTGGGACAGTCTTCTTCACTGACAGGTCCTTATGAGGGATCGAATGTGTTCCGCTTTGTCCGGCGGAAGAAAAGCCCTTCCTCCGGCAGTGTCAGAACTGCCCCTATAAACTGCAGTTTCTGGGATGGTACCAGGAGAGACTTCTGTAGTTGATGAGGATGCCAGAGACTGAAAAAAGGGCCTGGAGTACGATGAATGGCAGATCCAACAATGCTTCCTTGGAAGGAGCCATGAGAAGCCAGTCGCTTGAGTGCAGGGAATACATAGTGGCCATGTCTCCTCAGAGAGCGCCACAACTGCCATGCACTTCGTAAATACTCGGGGAGCCGATGACAGCGAGGAAGCGCTTGGAGCGGACAATGGTGGCTCTGAGGCTTCGAGAGCACAGGAACCTCCTGTCGCCTGAGCAAGAGAGATATGCAGGGAGGCCCTGCATGTCCAGGGATGCTAAGCGCCTCTTCAGCATGGGGATTAGACCCGAAGGGTAACCATGAGGAAGCTTTGTCAGACGACCAACAGATTGAGTCGCTGAGGTCCAAAATTGGACGGAGGTCCCTGTTTTCTTTGGAACCAGGAAGAAGTGCGAATAGTATCTTAACCCTCTCTGGTTCTCTGGAGCGTGCTCCAAGCTTCCTTTTCCAAGTGTGAGCACTTCCTGTTGTATATGCAGAGGCGTGCTGACCCAGTGGCGGGAGGCAGAGGAGGCCCTGTGGGTGGGTTGCCTATGAATTCTATAATAGCCTTTTTCGACCAACTGTAGCACCCACCTGTCGGTGGTGATCGATGCCACCCTGGCAGGTGGCATGCGTGCGACCCGACCTTCATTTCCCCGTTGATCCTGAGGAGGGGCGGGGCCGGAAGGAGTCATGTGTGGCAGCATTGGATCCCGAGGTTGGGCCGACTTTGTAACTCGTTGGCCTCTGCCTGAGAATGTACAGCCTGGGCTTTTCGGGTGAAGGAGCCCCTTGTTGCTGGTCAGAATGTGGTTGTTGCCTTTGTGTCTGGCTGCTGAAAAGCGACTCTGGTTCCTCTAAAGGAACTAAGTGAGACCTGTACATAGCCTGCACAGATCTAACTGCCTTCCTGGCATCTTGAAGTTTGGTGATCACCCTCTCAGAGGCCTCGCCAAACAAAACTTCTCATGGTAAAGGGCGCCATGATATTTTTCTGGGCGTCCGGGGTAAACCCAGAGACAGGGATGTCACCAGTGTCTCCGGGACTATGCCTGAGGCTGCAGCCTGGCCAAGAGTCCCAGAGTCGACATGGCTCTAAGCACCTGGGGTTCCCATCGTCCAACCCGTGACAGAGGAGGTTACCAGCTCCTCCTTTGACCACTGTCTGGCATTTTTCAACCAGGTCCTGTCCCTGCTCCCACAATGCGTCTGGAATTGAACCATGTGGGTGAGAGAGTAACGACCTGATGGCGCAAGCCACAGCCGTCGTCGTGCACCTACCCAGGATATCCAGCTGTTTGAACTCTGGGTCCGGTGGCTGTGTGCTCAAGTGCTGTGGTTTCTGAGACCTGTCATGTGAGGCCGTGATGACCAGGGAATCGGCCAGAGGATGGTTCGCCAGGTACTGGTCCTCCCTTGGGGCCTTGTACAGGCGATCAGCCCCGGCACTGCTGGAGTCGATACGGACGCTTCCACGCAGCCTTGGTGGCGTCCGTGAAGGTGTCCAGCAAGGTGGCACTACCACAAGCCTTTGGGTCTTTCTGCGAAGGTAGCGGGCAAGGCGTTGTCTCGGGTCTAGCTCTTCAGCGTCCCACCCCATATTTTCCTGGATATGCCTCATGATCTCAGCGAACGAGGGGTCATCCGGAGGAGACCTGGGAAGGTCAAGTGGGTCTGGAGAAGGACGCTGATTGGAGAAGGAGATCTGGAGCACCCAGAGGTGTCAGATCTGGAGTCCTCCATGGACGGGGTATACCGATGCCGTCTGGGTCTCTTGGGGCTGGGGACCCTGAAGTGGATCTTAAAGGAGGCCTTCTCCTGTCTGAAGATCTGTCCCTAGGAGGATGTTGGCTCCTTGGGGGTCGATGACCGTCCTACTGACCCCTGGGTGGGAGTGGGGGCGCAGGCGTTGAAGAGGTAGCCGGAGATGAGGGTGTACGGTGACCACATCCTTCTTGATGGTGTCCCACCAGAACATGAAGAGCTCTTCACCTCTGTCAGATTCAAACCCAACGACGGGCCAGGAACGGTGGTCTGTCGCCGGGTCGGACTGGATCCCCAGGGGTCTCCCGCCCAGGGAGGGTTCCAGTGGAGCTCGAGGCAGTTCCAGAGTCGCCCGCCTGCTCTTCGGGCTGAGTAATATCCTCCTCTTCCGGACGCTTTCCGACCGTCAGTAGGCGGTGGTGTGGTCCTCCCCTCTGCAATGGCGGACGCCGGTCCCCCGCCGACGCCCTCGGGGCTAACGCCTGACTGGCGACGGGTGTCGACGGTAGCCAGTTCCTGGGAGTGCCTATGTAGCTTGGCTGACGCCGGGTGGACCGGCTGTCGGGCCCAACGTCCGCTTCAAGGAAGTCAGTTCCTTAGTCTTGCGCTGGATTGGCGGGCGGCTGAGAGACTGACCTGAAGTCGGAGTCCGGGTGACAGGAGGAAGACTTGTGGCGCCCCAGACCTGGACGAGGCCTTGGAAGGAGGGATGAAGCCGCTGGCCTGGAGGTCCTGACAGGCTGCAGGGAGGAGGAACGCTGGACGATCTAACCTGAGCCAGGGAGGCTGAGGCGAGCCCTGGAGGAGGCGGTCAGACCTGGAGCTGGAGCTGCGGGAGTCTGAGGCCCTGGAGGGATCTGGGTCTTGCCTTCTCCCGGTCTTTTTCCCGATGCCTATGGGTCTTCCCAGGCGACTCCCCTTGGAGGAAGGTTTCTCTATCCATGGCTTTGAGTTTTTCCTCAAGAAGAAAAGCCTGAAGGGCCTTCTGGTGGCGGATCCTAGTGCGACTATTGAAGCCCTGGCAGAAGGAGCAGGCCTGGGTGTCGTGGTCGGGGCCCAGGCAGCGCACACAGGCAGAGTGAGGATCCTTGAAGGGGATCTGCTTGCCGCAGGCACATTTCGATGGATGACCCTCCAAAGAGGTGTTTGGAGAGGACATCAGATGAATCCAGTAACAGAAGCAAAAACGTTGAAGTTCCTAGTCTCCATGCGCTAGAAAGTGACCGAGAGGCCGATGCTGCGATGTCGCTGACAGGAAAAGAACTGGGGACTGTGGAGGGACGCCTCCTTATGTACTACGCCTGATGTCGGGCGGGACCGACGTTGAGGGCGGTCCCGCTGAAGACTGCTAGCTAGAAAATTTCCGGGGTCCTGACGCCTGACTGCTTCAGTCCTAATGGTGTAACCTGCTGCAAGAGCTGTATCTCAAGTAAGATCTTAGGGTTGATACAGAGCCACGATTCCTTGTGAAAATCAAATACGGGATTTTGCACATCAGGGCCTGGAGCTCGGAAATCCTTCACAAAAGCAATGGCCACTAGGAGAGAATCTTCAGTGAAAGGAACTTTAGGTCTGCTGAAGCTGCTGGCTCGAATGGAAGCAGAGTAAGCGCCTCAAGAATAAAATTCAAATCCCAAGGAGGGGCACAGACACGAATAAGGATCTCAAGTTGAGAACCCTCTAAGAAAAGTCTTGAGACTTCAACTGCACAAAAGTTCTGTCCCCAAAAGGAACATGGTAGCGGAGATGGCCGATGTGAACCTTCAGAGAGGAATGACTGAGACCCAGATCAAAGAGATGGCGATGTATTTTATTTATTTAGCTTTTGTTGACCAGGTAAGTGCACTAGAAAATCCTGCCTATTTTCAGGACAACCCGGGGAAGTCTCCCAACAGAGCAAGAGAATGGCTCGAAATCTTGGAAGAGGCCCAAATAGAGAACAGTTTCCATTTCATGGCATAGGTAGATCTAGTGGAGTGCTTTCTGGCCTCCAGCAGAATCTCAGCCACCAGCGGAAACCCCAAATTGGGCTTCAGCTACATCTGCAGGAGCCACACGCAACTGAAGGGACTTGAGGCTTGGATGGACCAGGGTCCCTGATCCTGGGTCAGCAAAGGATGCGATCAGAGGAAGAGGTGGTTCCTCTGAATACTGTTTTCAGAAGAGAGAACCAAACTTGCCTGGGCCAGAAAGGAGCCGATGAAGATCATGCAAGCTTCTTCTGAGCTGAGTTTCTGTAAAACCCTTGGAATCAAGGAAATCGGGGAAAGGCACAGACTAATCTGTCCTTCCAATCTAGAGACAGAGCATCTCTCCAAAATGCTGTGCCTTACGGCGAGCGAGCAAAGGCAGGAAGTTCTGTATTGTGAGGAGACGCAAACAGGTCTACCCGTGGTGTTCCCAGTGCAAGACTATATCGCCTGTTACCCCCTGACCCAGTTCCCACTGCTAGCGTAAGCAGACGACCGACTGAGGTGGTCTGCCAACGTGTTCTCACCCCTGGGACGTGAATTGCCATGAGGTGAAGGTTGTGCTGCACTGCCCAATCCCAAATTCACCTCGCCTCCCTGCAGAGAGGGTAGGAACGAGTTCTTCCCTGTTTGTTGATGTACCAGACTACACACATGTTGTCTGTCTGGACGGCCACATGCCCAGCAGCAGATACAGATGCACAGCCTGAAGAGCATACAGCATGGCCCGGAGCTCGAGCACATTGATGTGAAGTGTCTGTTCGAGCCTGGACCAGGAGCCCTGGGTCCTGTGAGACCCCAGATGGGCTCCCCAACCCTCACTCGAGGCATCTGTTGTCAGTGTCTGGGAGGGGCAGAAAGGAACCCCCGGCAAAGGTTCTCCTGAACCATCCACCATTGCAAGTCCCGAACCACAGGACTGGAGACCAGAACATGTAGATCTAGGTCGCCCACCAACCGATCCCACTGAGACCAAGCCCACTGAGAGATTCTCATGTAGAGCCGAGCAAGAGGGACTGTCGGAATAGCAGCCGCCATAAGTCCGAAGAGGCAAAGGACTGACCTGGCGCTGACCTGCCTGTGGCTGGACAACATGCTGACCTGAGCCTGAGTGTGGCCGCCTGTCCTGTGGCAGGAATGCCATGCCAGAGGTCGTGTCCAGGATCGCCCCAATAAACTGGAGCCTCTGGGACGGGATCAGATGGGACTTGGCCTGGTTGATGGTAATACCCAGGCTGGTGAAAACCTGCAGGGTAAGGGACAGGAAACACAAGTGCTCCTCCCTGAATGGGGCCGCCAGGAGCCAGTCGTCCCATGTACGGGAAAACCTGAACCCCTGGGTACGCAGGTAGGCCGCTACCACCGAAAAGGCATTTGGCTAATACTGGGCACCGGGAAAGACCAAATGGAAGGGCCTTGAACTGGTAGTGGTCCTGGGAAGGGCAAATAGGGATATGTAGGTAGGCATCCTTGTCCAGAGTGCACAGCCACTGTCCCGCAGAAGACTCTGCAGAGAGAGCATTTTGAATCTTTTGTACTCCCACAACAAGTTCAGGGAGCTGAGGTCAAGAATCGGCCTCACGCCTCCTGACTTCTTCGGGACCAGGAAGAAACTGTAGTAGTAACCAGTCCCTGAAAGTGGGATGGGCCGGGCTCCATCACCTCCTTCCAAAGAAGAGAGGATATTTCTTCCTGGACCAGAAGGTGGTGTTCTGGGGAGTAAGACGACCGGGGGTCGAGGTGGTTTCTGAAGAAACTCTATTGAGTGTCCTGCAATCAGCTGCAGCACCGAGTATCTGAAGTGATCCTCTCCCAACCCGGTAGATGGAAGGAGAATCTCCTCCTACGGTTCCTCTGGGAGGCCCAGAGGCTGTGGGAGAGGAGAGGAGTCAGGAGGTGTGAAGCAGCGTCATGGCTGAAGCTCCCGCTGCTTTTCTGGTGGGCAGGCTTGGCAGCTGGAGGGCCCGACGCTTGTTGGCCCACTTTCCCTGAGGTTTTGCCTTGGGCCGAGAACGCCTGTGAAAGGGACGACGAGAGTTTGAGGGAGCCTGTACAAGGAGTCAACAGACTTAAGTGCAGTACCTTCTCCTGCAGATCAGTGGTGATGTCTCGACATCGCCACTGAACAGCACTGAACACCTGAAGGGTGCGTCCTAGATAGCAGACTGCACCTCCGGGACCAAATCTGACACCCGACAGGCATGATGTCAGCAACCCCACGGCGAAAGCCGAGTCCGACCAGCAGCATCCACTGTGTTGTACGTGGCACGGCGCATGTGCCAACTGGTCAACGCGCAGACCGACTAGGTCAGCCACTTTCTGCTTCGCCTGAGACTCAGGAAGGATTCAATTTAGTTTCCACCTCGCTAAGGATCGCCTTCTGATAATCCCCCATGTGAGTAACACAGTTCAGGGCCCTGATTCCCAGAGTGGAAGAAGCATAGACCTTCTTTCCGTGCTGGTCCAAAAAGCGGATTTCTTGGGTGGTGATGACTCAAGTGCTTGGGGTTAGCTGAGACGGCCGTGAACGGCACTAATCATGATCGCATCAGCTCTGGGGTGTGAATTCAAGAGTCAACACCCTCCGGGCCTGATTTAGCCATCCGACTTCCTCGGAAGGGGCTAATCCACGGGTTGCTTCCAAATGTGGACACAAGGTCGGCATGAGGCTCGATCCTGGTGGAACCAGAGTAGAGCCGGTCTCTGGCAGATCCAGGTGCGAGCGAGTTTTTATGCTGTGGATCCAGCTCCAAGGATTGCCACTGATGAACAGCCTGGATTTTATGCAGCAACTCCAGGAAAAAGGATCCTCAGGAGGGACTTGAGAGGAGTCCTTGCCTGGGTTTGTCTGGAGTGTGTGGCTCGTTGTCCGGATCAGAGCGGCTGTCTGAGTCATCCGAGGTTTCCAAAGAGGATGAAGAAGAAGAGGACCTCCTCCCAGCGTGGGGAATGGACCCTTGGGAATCCTCGAAGCGTAACCTCCCTGCCCTGGTACCACAGGGCTCTCCTCTGTGTCAGGAGGGGAGGGAGTCTCGCCACGGACGCCTGACGCCAGGGTCCAAACCGGGCCAGCATCAGAAGACAGCCTCTACTCCCTGGTGAGCTGAGCCTTGGCCTTGGCCCTCCAGGAAGCTAAAGTCTCCTTCAGATCCACCGCAGGTGAGGGGCGGTGGAGGAGGGGGGTGGATACTGGGATATCCGTATGGCACGATCCGTAACCCGATGGTGGAGCACCTGGCTGCACTGGGGCATGTACCGCGGCGCTGGGTACGGCCGGGTACTGGGGTGCCAGATACTGCAGACCTGGGTATGATGGTGACGGATACCACGGGTCGGATAACCAGGTACTAGGGGCTCTGAAGGAGCAGAAGGCTCTGGGAACAGCCCAGCAGGCGGGCCCGAACAGGAGACCCGCATAGGGGCGGCGCCCAACAAGGGGATGCTGGCGGTGGCGCGCCAGAGGACCCGACGCCGGGTCATCCGCCCAGTGGGAGGGAGACCCAAGGCAGCATGCCAACATCCTCCCTGTCACCCGGGAAAGAGGGGTTACCATCCCCGGGTCCAGCAAGGGAGACGCTGGGCCTCGGAATGCAACGAACATTGCGGCGAGCTTGGGACGATGGATAGGTCTGAGGGTCTGGCGCGGCTCCTAACACCAAACTGCCGCCGGAGGACGACGACGGCTTATCAGAGGATCCTGGCAGACGCAGAAGCGGCGCCAGACTTATCGGACCCCACGCTCAATAAAAGCCGTGGATGGAGGGACGGCCTTGGCAGGTGCATTAGAGACTGTGCTGCCCTGAAGGGTGGGTGTCTTATCAGCCTACTTGGTGGGCATCGGAGGAGCAGACGTCCGCTTACCGGGCCGCTTAGACCAGGGACGACGCACGGGTGGCGCTCCTTACTGGGAAATGACTGCTTCCTTTGACTTGAGGCTCCTAAGGCCCGGGCGAAGCCAATGGGAGGTCGAGACCGCCTTGAAGAGTCCAAGACGACCACACGGAACTGTCACCCGGAGGGGACGTTACCTGCAGCACCACGACTTCTAGCCAAGGTCACAGCAACCGTAGTAGAGGAGTCCCGTCCAGGTGCTGCTTCGCGTGTGGTCCTCCGAGAAGCAGAGGCCCGCCTGAGTTTTTTTTAGTTCTTTCTTCCATGGAGGTCATCTTAGGTTTGAGACGTGAGCCTCCAGGGACTGCTGTCTCCGCTTTCGGGTGGCAGCGTTAAACTGCTGGCACTTCTCCACGGGGTGGTTGGGGGCCTAGGCAAAAAGGCCCTGGGAATGTCTGTCCTTGTGCGGAGTTGGGTGCAGCAGGAATCGTGACTTGTTTTTGTGCTCGGAGGGAGTCGGGGACGACATACACGGTACCTGAGGTAAAAACTGATGAAAATCTGAAGAAAAGCGAGAACAGATGGCAAAACTACCGACGACAGACTGGCTAAGCAGTGAACTTAATCACAGGCGCTACAGGAGCTAACGGCGGAAAGAACTGAGCAGGTGGGCATGGGGGACCGCCTTTATACTGACGCCACTTTACGCCGGTCACCTGACGTGTGTCCCCTCGCCAGAGACGGGCTAGCTAGAAATTTTCCTGGGTCCTGATGCCCGCCGCTTCAGTCCTATCTGTAATTACCTACTGCAAGAGTCCTCTCAAGTAAGATCTCTAGCTGCTCAGGAACTAGACTATGAAGTGAAGGAACTGAAGGTCTGGGTGCAGGATCATCCCATTGTCAGTTCAGTAGATCTGGGGAAGAGGTAACTGCCACTGGCATCTGCTGCTACGACTCAGGAGATCTGGGTACCAGAACTGGTGAGGCCAGTCCGAGCTATGAGGATCATCTGAGTCTTGTCCTCTAAACTTTGACCACTACCATGAGGATCCAGGAAAGGGTAAAAGGTATACAGGGGCCTGGAGTCCAAGGCCTTGTGAAGACATCCCCACCAGTGTCCTGGACTCTTGGGATGGGCGCAGAACAGCCTCAGTTTTATGCCTCTCAGGAGGCAAAAAGGCCCATCAGAGGGGTGCCCCACAGGGAAAGGAGGTTGTCGCACCTCCTGCAGCAGGGACCACCAGATGTGTCACCTACTCAGCTGAGAGCGTGTGCCAGCTGACTGCTGCTGTGACATGGCCCACCAGGAGATCTACACCCAGGCTATGCATGAGAGTTCAGGTGCTGCAGGCCTCCGACAAAATGGAAGGGAATGTGTGCTGCTCTACCTGTCATGTAAAACATGGTTGTGATGTTGTTCGCCTGGAGTTGCATGACATGACCACTGACTAGAGAAGCAAATTCAGAGCCAGACGCACATCACGGGAACGCCAAGGACCCTGGGTGACCGGAAACTGTGGGTTCTGTAATCCTCCAGATGCATGCCCCATCCCACCAGAGACACGCCTGTCGTGAGGGTGACAGTTGGTTCTGGGTGACAAACAGGACTCCTTCTTCCAGATGTTCCAGTACCAGCCACCAGTGAATGGCATCCCACATGGGTTGGGTCACTGTAACTGGCTCATCCAAGTGTTCTAGGCATTGAGACCACTGACAGCCAACTCCCACTGCAGGTGCTGCATCTGCCAGCAAGCCTACTGACCACACTGGTGTAAGATGCCTTATAAAATAAACAGCCAAACATGATGTGACCTGCATGAAATTGGTTTTATGCACAATCATCCTGGTCCTAAACCACATCACATAATGAGCAAATTAGTCTTCCTACAATCATAACTATCTCCCATCAGTCCCCTTATAATCAGAAAGTACAGTTCGTAAGAACTTACCGTAACAGTAGATCTTGAGAAGAGCTCCAACAGCAGGCTACATCTTAAAGGACTATGCATTGAGGCACTAGGACTCCACAGAAAACTTCTAGCAAGCAGTACCCAGCTGGGGTCCACCCCTTCACGTCAGTCCGATCCTGACGTCACCCTCTGTATTAAAGGGCAGTCCCAGCCCCAGACCCAGAGGTTGTTCAGCAGAAGGAAGCTGAAGCAGGTGCCAAAAATTCCCAGAAGAGAAAAGCATAATAGGGTGATGGAGTGAGGGAAACAGCACCTGCTGCAGGATCTCTTCTTGAAGATCTACTGTTACTGTAAGTTCTTACGTAACAGCACTATCTTGTTTCGAGTATGAGTTTCTGCAGCAGGCTACACCTTAAGGACAGAGTCCCAAGCAGTGTCCCAGAAGGGAAGAAAAAACAAACAGGGTGGTAGGAAAGAAAACATGTAATTCTTGTGATAGGAGGCCTTGGAGCACAGCTAGGCCAAATCCTGCTCTTTTCAGAGGCAATGTCTAGAGTGTAGTGCTTGGCAAGTATGCACAATTCAGGTTGTGGCAGCGCAGATGTCTGCCATTGAAACATTCTTCATCGCTGTGAAGGATGCAGCCATCTCCCTTGTTGAATGTTCTTTGACTGGCCCTGCAAGCGTTTGTCATACTTGCTGTAGATGAACATAAGGCAACTGCCTAACCATTTTGACAGGGTTTGTTTTGCAACAGGCTTCCCAGAGCCCTGGGGCAAAAGAAACAACAGATCAGACTTATGGACCAACTTAGCACGGTCCAAGTAGTTACAAAAGATCCTGTGGACATCTGGAGTGTGAAGGAGGGCCTCCCTGATTCAAATACTTGGGGATAATAAACCAGAATGCAGATATCCTGGTTCAGTGTCAGCTCAGATACTACCTTCTGTAGAAACTTAGGATTGGTATGAAGATACACTCAGTCTCTGTGAAAAACTAAATAAGGTTCTTTGTACATGAATGCTTGAAGCTCTGAAATTCTTGAGCGAGTAATGGCAACTAAAATAACGCTTTCCATGAGAGAAAGCGAAGGTCTAATCCACGGTCAGGTCAAAGGAGGAAAGGTTCATTTCTCTAGACAAATAAAATATCCCACGGAGAACATGACCCCTGATGGGAAGTTTTAAATGAAGCATGCCCTTAGAAAGGTATGGTGTGAGATCCAACTGAGCAAGGTTTCTACCCTCCATAGGTGCATGATAAGCCGAGATGGCACAAAGGTGCACCTTAATGGATGAGTAGCGCAGCCCTATGTCCGACAGCGAGAGAAGATACTGCAAGACTGAGTTCACTGAGAAAGAAAGAGAGTCCAGGGAACCTGCAGCTGCCCAGGTGCAAAGAGTTTCAATTTGTGATACTTAGACCATGTAGTTGGCTTTCTTGACTCTACTAGGACTTCAGCCACCCTCTGCGAAACATCATGATGGGAGACAGCTAGGTCTGCAGAACCCACTTGCGAAGGTGTGGAGACCGAAGATCGGTGGACTAGTGTGTCCTGGTCTTGAGATAGCAAGTTGGACGACAGAGGGTAGTGGGAAGGAGGTTCCACTGCCAATCGCTGCAAGAGCGGGAACTATATCTAGAGCAGCCAGAATGAGGCTATCAAAATTTTGCTGCCCCTTCAGCCTGCAGCCTGAGCAATACTCTCTAAGAAGGGGAAGGAGGAATGCATAAAGACACCTCCCTGTCCAGCAGAGGGACAATGCGTCTCACCAGAAAACACCAGGCCCGGATCTAGCAAGCAAAAATTGGGCAGTTTGGTGCTACATAGGATGCAAAGACGCCCAGCTCTGACGGCCACATCTTTCAAGAGGTCATCCACCACTCTTGAAGCAGCTCCCACCCGTGGTTGCTGAAACAAGAGCAACTGAGTTCATCTGCCAGGATGTTTTGGATGCCTGGAACATGAACCGCTGTCAATGTTAGTCTGTGCTCTATGGCCCAGTACAACACTCTCATGACTTCTCTGCACAGAGGGTAGAGTGCACCCTCCCGCTTGTTGATATAAAATACTACCGACATGTCAGTCTGAACAAGCAAGGGACCCTGGGAAAGGTGCATCTGAAAGGCCTGCATGGTATACAGAATCGCCCCATCTCTCATCTCTACAATGTTGATATGCAGGGCACTTCTAGGTCTGACCATGTGCCCGGAGTATGGTGATTCTGAAAGTGAACACCCCATCCTAGACCCGATGCATCCATGGTCAGGCTCTGGTTCTGTGAATCCAATTGGAATGGTACTCCATATTCCAAATATGGATAAGTTAGCCACCATAAGCGTTTGCTGAACAGCCCTCGATATCGTATGGGATGTTGAAGTAATCGGACCTCTGGTCCACTCACTTAGGATCCATTAGGGAACTCTCTATATGCACGCCTGCTCATGGACTGTAGGCATGGCAGCTGCCATATGTCCCAGAAGTTGCAACATAGTCCAGGCTGTGACTAGGTTGGCTGAAGCTATTCTGGACGCCAGATCTCTCAGCCGAGTGGTCCTGCTGGGTGAGAGGAAGGCACTTTCCTGCTTTGTGTCCAGAATGGCCCCATGTACTGCAGACATTGGCAGGGCTAAGGACAGGACTTTGAAAGGCTGACTGTTATCCCCAGCTGCTGGAACATCTGGAATGTGTCCAAGAGGGTGTATATTAATCTGATCTGGAGGGAGCAGTTAAGAGCCAATCCTCTAGGTAGGGATAGACGGAGTGGCCCCATCTCCTTAGAGCTGCTGCAACTATCATGACATTTGTAAACACCCTCGGTGCTGAGGAGAGGTCAAAAGGCAAAGCCCAGAATTGGTAGTGGTTCTCCTGAAAGTGAACCAAAGGTATTTCTGGTGAGCTGGAAACACCGGATGTGCAAGTAGGTGTCTTGCATGTCCAGGGAGCATAGCCAATCCCCTGACGTAGCATGGGAATCAGGCCGGTAAGGTCACCATTCTGAGCCTTTGTACCGATGCATTGGTTCAGTTGACTCAGGTCTAGTATGGGTCACAAGTCTCCTATCTTCTTGGGAACAAGGAAGAAGTGGAATAATACCCGGTTCCCTGTTGAGGAAGAGGAATGAGCCCGATGGCTCATTTTAAAAGCAAGGCCTGGATCTCTTCCCTGATGTGGGCTGTGTGAGCCGGAGAGTATCAAGAGGAGGCTGAAGGATTGTCCGGGAAGTTCGACAAACTCCAGCGATAACTCTTTCTGATAATATCCCTGAACCCATACATCTGTGGTACTGTTGGTCCACCCTTCTAAGTAGGGGAGAACCGACACCCTACTACCTCCTTGTTGACTCTGGCTGGAAGAATGGGGGGGCAGGCAGAGAGTCATGCATGAGTGGCTGGGGTGGGCAGCAAGGACTGGGAGGATATGGCACTCCTAGGTCCGCTGTTCCCAGATGGTTGGGAGAGAGTCTTTCTCTTGAAAGGACCTCGGTGCTGTTGGCCTCTCTGTTTGTTGGCACCCGGGCACCAAAAGGACTTACGCTTGGACTGCTGGGGATCCAGCTGGTACATATGATAAACGGGCTGCACTGCCTTTCTTGAGTCTTGCAGATCCGTTATGATTTTCTGTACCTCCTCCCAAGAGGATGGATCCATGACAGGGAGCATCCAGGATAGAATCCTGGAGGTCCTGTCTAAACCCGGACACCGCAACCAAGAGTGGCGGCGGAGGCAGAGCCAAGTGGCTGCAACTATAGCAGCTGTGTCCACTGAATCATAGGATGCCCTCAATACATTTTCCTATGTCCAGGCTAGACTGAAGAATGTCCATAAGTTCTGTACGAGATGGACTGTCTGGTTGTTTTTGGGCCAACTCAAGAGCTTTCTTCCACAGAGATTTTGATACAGCACCATATGTGCCAAAAAATTTAAGGATCACATGGAACAAGTGGAAGAGGCATAAACTCTTCTCCCGAACTGGTCTAGCTTCTTAGATTCCTTGTTGGGAGGCTGCAAGCTCATGTGCTTGGGCTGCTTGGTCCTGCAGCGTGCTGTGGGTAGGACCATGGAATCTGTCATGGATTCTCCCCAGGAAGGGCTCCACTTCAGGGGCCTGTATAGCCTGTTCGCCTTTTGGAAATGACTGAAAAGGAAGAATTGCTCCCATGCAAGTCTGATTAGGTTCTGAAGGAGTGACCAGAGGGGAATGACCAAGGGTTTAGGATCACTCATGCCCAAGAAGGTATGCAACCTTCTTCTCTCCAGGTCCAATTCCTCCATATCCCACTGGTTTAGGTATTGGATATGGCGCATTCGTCCATGAAGGTCAGGTCTTCTGGTGGGGAACTAGGTGAAATGCGATTACTTCTGGGTCTGGGAGTAGTCCTTGGTCAAGAATCTGAGGAAGAAAGACGGCTTCTGGAGAAGAAAGAGGAAGCTGACCTCAAATGTTTGCGCCTGTGCCAGTATCTGCTCCTGTTGGAGGAGGAAGATGACCTAGAGGAGTGGCAATGCCTGCCCCTGTGTCTGGGCGCTCCAAATCTAAACCCTTAGATGGGGCTCCTGGTATGGGCAGAGATGCAGGCTGGAGTGTCCGTATCGGAGTCTTGTCCAGGACCAGGGGTGGAGGCTGTGACGGAGTGAGAGTTTTGGTGGGGGAATCATCCCTTTAACTAAGTCCCCTTTACGTGTTCCACCACGATATGAAAAGTTGCCAGACGTCTGCTAGGGAACCTGTGGAGCATCCAGAGGATTACTCAGTCCTGGTGTTACATCTGGGTGTGTGTCCAGGGTGGCAGGTTTGTAAGATGTCGTCTGATTGCCTGTGGTCGGGTACCGGAGCAGTGGGCGTTTGGTCTGACGTCATCGACAGCTGCCCGGGCGCTGCAGCTGATCCGCCGCGAGATGACAGTCCTAACGCTGGCTTCTGAGGCAGTAGACCTGTAGGTGTCTGAAGTAGGGTAGCTGACCCGGATGTCTGGTCACGGACGCCTTATCTTGTGGCATCTGCCCTTGGCCCTTCCATTTATTGGAAGGCCTGTTGTTCGAGTGTGCATCAGGGTTTTCGGCTTAGTGCCGATAGCTTCTCAGAGGGGAACATTCTCTCTGAGCATGAATGTTCCCGCATTCGCGTCAATCATCGGAAGCAGACGACTAACTGGAGGCAGCAGATGTCTGATCCTTGCGGCAGATGCCTTAGACCAAGGAATGCTGGAAGGGCCTAAGGCTTAAGGAGAGACCTGAAGAACTCCCATTCACTGAAAGGCTAAGGGCAGAAGCCTTCATCAATGTCAGGCCAGAGGAAACAAGGCCTTATGGGGGTCTGCTCTCTTGTCAGAGCGCCAAACTGAAGGTTTCTCCTTCCGATGACTTAGATCTGGAGGGGACTGACCTACTGTGCTCTTTTTTCCCAGTGGTGGTGGTGCTTCTTCTGCTTGTTTCTCTTTATGGGAAGTCAGCAACCGGGAGGCTAAGGAGCTGGCCTTTGACTGCTGCTGGTGAGGGACATAGCTGCTGCTCCATGGGGTAGGCCTGGAGTGTCTTGTGGCTATGGCTCCTGGTCCACTGGTTACATTTATTGCAGTCCGGCAGGCATTAATGTTGTGGTCAAGCCCAAACAGAAGAGGCACTGAGAGTTGTCATCTTTCATTGAATCTGCCCTACACGGACACTTGGATTTCCGTCGCATGGTAAAGGAAGAAGAAGACAGAGACGACAAACTAAATGGAGTTTTTGAGAGACAAAAATGGAGTACGCTAACAAGAAGCACAAAATGGCGGTCGACAGATGCAAGAAGGCATCTGAGGAGCCAAACCACATGCGTCGATGAGAAAAGAATCCAAAGGCCAGACAGCTGCTCTTTATACAGAGGGTGATGTGGTGGCGGTGGACCATCGAAGGCAGACCCCAGCTGGGTACTGCTGGCTAGAAGTTTCCATGGAGTCCTAGTGCTCATGCATAGTCCTTAAGGTATAGCCTGCTGCAGGAGCTATATAAGTAGGATCTGATCTTCCGTCACAAACATGGCTGCTACCTTTGCACTGTAAAAAAAAACTTCCAACTGGGCCCTAAAAATAAAACTACCTTAAATGAAAAATAAAACTAATTAAATGTTGTTTCCATGATCATATTTTCATAGGTAGAAGGTTCAAGTCAAGCTGTGCTATTAGAGCATAACAGACTTGCCACTTATCAGTGGAACTATTCTCTTGTATTATCTCCCACACATTATTTAGAAAATTTTAAGAGAGCCATACTAACCGCTTCTACTACCTCTACTGGAAGTACACTTCATACATCAAACACTCTTTGATTGAACCACTGTTCCCTCCTACTGGTTTTATACAATTCTCCTTTTAATGGATGATGGTGAGTTCTGGTTGCCCTTTCCACATTTGTTTTTCTACATAGACTGGCAGATTCTGGATTACCTCATCATTCCATGCCTTGTACACATAACATAAATCCTCTGGATTCCTATAAGTATGGAATACAAGCCTATCTATCGTGATATGGTTTATTTTTAACCAATATAACTTTCTTTGTTAACCTTCTCTGTACTCTTTTCATCATCGTAGTACCACCTATACTTTGTGAGGTAGACAAGGGGACCCCATATTCCAAAATGGGTCTAACCATGGTTCTGTACAAGGGGGCCAATACATCTCCCCTTCTACTTGTTGTATTCTTAAGATATTACCCATAATCATATTTGCTTTTCTTACTGCCTCTCTAGTATACATATCAAAACTCAAATTACTGGTAATGATCCTCCCAAGTCCTTTTCATTCTCAGTAGTAGATATGATTTTGTCGTTAATTTTGTACTGTGCTCTTGCACTGTTTGACCCAAATGCATAACCTTGCATTTACTTTAATTGAACTTCAGTTTGTGTTTATTTGCCCATTTCTCAAAGTCTTTAAGCTGTTTTTGAAAGTTCTCATTTTATTTAACATTATTAACAATAGCCCCTACTTCTGTATCGTCTGCATACTTTTGAAACCAGGCCTCGCTGGATAATTGCATACTGGATACAAAGGTAGCAAACAAAAGGGGTCCTAAAATCGAACCTTGGGGCACTCCACTTGTTACCTTCCCAATTCGATAGGTGACTCTGATTTGCACCTTTGTGCCCTGTCCTCAGCCAAGATTTTATCCATAACACCAAACCTTTATCACACTTATGTCAAGCAGTATCTCTATTAAACTTTCATGGCAAACCGAATCAAAAGCTTTGGTATAATCCAGGTACACCACATCCACTGGCATGCCCTGATCCAGTGCCTGGCTTAGCGGCACAAAAAGTCTTCTAAATTACCAACACAAGATCTACCCTGCATAGATCCCGTTGTGAGACATCTATTGCCCCTAGTTGTCTCAAATTTTCTTCTAGACAGATTTTCACAAAACTTTCCATTATTTTACCTACTACAGAAGTAATGCTAATCAGGCGATAATTTTACACTTTGGTTATATCTCCAGCTCTATGTATTGGTGTAACATGAGCAACTTTCCACTCATTTATCACTCTAGCTTGTTCCAGTGATTTACTGAACAATAAGGCCAGGGTCCAGTTAGTTCATTAGCCATATTATTAAGAAAGCATGGGTGAAGTTTCGGGGCCACATGTTTTATGTTTATCTAGGGCTATTAACTTGTCATGGACCTGCTTATCTGTCATACCTGGGCTCTTGGTCTCTCCATTTTCACTTAATTCAATCTTCATTTTATTTGTAAAGTCATGATCTTGAAACACACTTAGGAAGTAAGTATTACATTTTTTGCCATATCCACTTCTTTATCTATTGCTATCTCCCTCCCTTAGGTCACTAATCTGTTTACGACTATTTCTCAGACTCCCATATACTTATAGAACTGTTTACAGTTTTATGTTTAAGCTAAGTTCAATTCTGCCTTGGCCTTTCTTGTCATTTTACCGCTGCCTATTGTTCTCTCTTTCCAACGTCAGATGTGCCCTAAATTTTTGTATGCTTTGTCCTTTAGTTTAACCTTTCTCTGTATTCTTTGGTAAACCATTTAGATTATCACACTTTCCTTACACGTATGCAAGCCAAAATTAGAAACATTAAGTACTGTGTATTGTTTATAGTTTTCATTACAACTGTTTCTTTGCAGACAATGAAAATCCGTCTAGCTTTACCTGCTCATCAGGAAATCTCTTCTCGTGCTCTGACAGTGAGATAATTGAGCATCTGGTTGTAGAAGAGGCCTTTGTTTTGTGTGTGTGTTTGTGTACAGTATATGTTAGAGAGGAACATTCTACCAGTGGAACTGAGGAGAATGTTGAATTCATGTATTCTACAGTAAACATTCCATGTCTTGATCCCAGCAAAGGACAAACTTAGTCCTAGCAGTAATACAATGACATCATCGACATCATTGCAGTGGGTGGAAGGACTATTTTATCATAAATGCTCACAAGTGGCCTCAACTGTTTTCCTCCCCATGAACCACTCTGCGGTCATCCAACTGGGAAATTTCCACAGATGACTGGCCAGGCAAGCCGGTCCCCAGATAGGAGTCACTGGTAGGAGCTCCCTAAATGGGCTACTGTGGAGACAGTTCCACCCGTGAAGTTTAGAGACACGCACTTGAGACAGCAGTCTTGGGTGGACTAACGTGGGCTAGATCTGCAGGGCCATTCGACTGCAGGGTTGGGGATAGAGCCCTACCCTGCTCCACCAAGGTCCACTGCTGCCACAGAAATGCCTCATAATGCCTCTGCATCGGGTGGTGGAGCCTCCCTCATCTGAAGATGAGGAAGACTAGTAGTGCTGGCAGTGGTGTCTCAGGTTGAATGGGATCGAGGAATTCAAGGAGCCCCTTGACATCGACCTGTTACTAGACCTCGACTGTCAACCCGGAGGCCAATGATAAGGAGACATGGTCAATGGTGCGGTGAAGACCTCTTGCACCAGTGCCAACTCGTGATCTCTGGAGGAAGCCGATCCCAAGCAGGAATGACCAGGGATACCGACCACCCCATGCCCTCCTGAGGACTGGGATGATGGGGTCTGGGAAACAGACTCATCGTCGCCCCCTCTGACAAAAGGTCGATGGGGTCAAGAAAAATCTCAACTGCTTGACCAATCGGTGTTGAAGTTGGCAACCTGAATGAAGTTACTATGGAGCTAGTGACCTGCCCCTCGGCCAGTAGGGACTCGGCCAAAGCTGAGCGCTTGACAACCATTGAGCAGCCAGGAGTAGAGGTTAGTGGGTAGCGTGATCTCTCCAGGTTCCACGACTGATGGGGTGTTTCTTATTCTTGTGTTTTACCATGGCAGGCAGGGCTCTCTCTGAAGGTCTCGAGTGCCCAACACGTATCATGGATCTGCCTTGTGAAGGACACTCCAGTGCTGGATCCAGCTGAGAGAAGTGCGAAGCCAACGAGGTGCCTGCCATGGCCTCAACCACTGCCTCTTCCATGGACGCTAGTGCATCACAGACCCGCCGCAGTGAAGGCTGCCTTAGAGTCAACCTTGGCTGCAATTTAGGTTCTCGATCAGCTGGCGAGGAAAGATGAGCTTGTCTGTAACCGAGGATGGGAGCATTATTGGCAGAAGCTGCAACCAGCAACGTTGTGTCATTACCAGGATTAAAGGCATGACATGGGTGGGTCCATCACGACATCTTCCGCCAGCATGACGCATGGTTTGAAGCAAGGCAGGAGTTCACTTCCTTGTGTTCCGTGTTTTCTATCGGAGGTCAAGAGTGGGACAGAGGAATATACAAAGTGTTTCAGAAAGCAGAAATGTAACTAAGTTTGACAACGGTGCACTTACTAGACCCTATGGGTGGAGCAAGAATATACCATCCAGGTAGTGGAGGAGGTTTTTAAAGACATCCCAATAAATCAGCTTTTAAGGAAGAAGTGCCAGTGTGTGGCTAAATTAACCATATCCGCACCTGAACTGCTAATTAAATGAGCTTAACTGTGCCTAGCGGTCAAGTAAGCAACATATGACAGGGTCTGTGGTTATGAGGTAATTAACACAAAGCACCCCACTCTGTGGCTGGAAGTGTGGTAGTACCCAATAATTCAAGCCCTGAGTGTGCTACTGCATTTGAAAATGGCACAAAAAAACCCCAAAACAGAAGACTAAATAAACAGGGGCTATGCCATGGCCCCAGTGAATATCAGATACCCCCAGCTTGACCTTATGGTGAGTGATGTCAGCAGTTAATATGCACAAGGAAAATATCAATGATAGTCCCACTGGCGTCATGGCATATCCCATTTATGCCAGACCCTGCCATTTTCTGTTGATGTGTGTATTTTTATTTCTTTCTGCTTATTCGTGTTTTTTTTTTTTAAATGAAGCAGTTTCTTTAGAGTGGTATGTTTTTCGGATGATTGAGCAGTTATTATACATAACGCACATGATGCATATCGTCTGTGTCAGGGTGTCACTTAACGCGTACGCTTCACCATAAGCGTGTAAAGTAAGTGGAGGAGCAAGCGAGAGCCTTGTGGGTAGCATGGAACATCCATGGCCTATAGTGAAGAGAGACAGTGAGACTCTTTGCCGGCATGACTGTTAAGAAGTGCTGACCAGAGCACCTGTCAGGGCCAGAGGGAGGTATGGTAGAGGAAAGCTCGTGGAAGTGTAATTTTGGGCAGTCTGGGTGAAGTAAGAGGAGTGCACAGTTTAGAGGGAGTAAAAATGAAAGTAGTGAGCAGGGCAAATCCGTGAAGTTAGCAGCTGACTTCTAAAAGCAGAACAGCACTGTTGGCACTGCCGACTCCAGCCAATGAGGATCTACAGCGACAATATTTTACGCCACTGTAGGCGTACAGTGAGAATATTACAATATTCTCCTCTAGATCCCCAGTTGCAAAAATATCACTAATATTTGCCACTATTTATACTCACTGATAAATCAGTTCTCACACCAAACAGCTGTGTTTGCTCCAAAGAGGTCATATTGGCTGGCAGCTAAGAAACTTATGTTGTTAGCCAAATCTTTTGTTTTCCCAACTGTCCCAGTTACTGAGAACTCCAAATCAGTGTTCCAAGACTTGAAAGGCACTTTCCAGACCGTGTGGTTACTGGTCAGTTACCACACAGGTCTGGAAAGCTACTGACCAATCACATACTAACATACTAAAATGCCAGCAGAATAGGCCCTAACGGTCTTTGGTGACTGCTCGTTTGGTCAGCCCCACCCTGGGAACTGACCTTCCTGCCCTCGCCTTCTCTGGCTTCTCCCTTCCCAGTTCGGATATTCTCGCTGCATTGGATTTTGGTTCCAGAACCCTTCCCTGTACCTGCCCCACCCCTCTTGAACCCCTCCGACTCTGCCTCCACCAGCCCCTGGGCAGCGCATTCCATGGCTCCACCACCCTCTCAGTGAAGTAGCACCTCCTCCTTTCTCCCTGAATCTTCCCCCTACAGCTTCCACCCCATGCCCTCTAGTTGCCCCCCTCCTTCCTTGCAAGCTACCCTGACTGCTCCTCCCCATTTACCCCCTTCATGTACCTGAAGACCTCTATCATATCCCCGTCCCTCCTCTCTTCCAATGTGTACATATTTAGCTCTTCAAGCCTCTCCCCATAGGTCCTGTCTCCCAGGCCCCAAATCATTTGGCTGCCCTCTTCTGGACCCTCTCCAGGAGTTTAATGTCCCTCTTTAAGTGTGGCCTCCAAACTGCACGCAGTACTCAAGGTGCGGCCTCACCAAGCAGTTATACAGAGGGAGTATCACTTCCCTCCTTCTGGAGTGATCCCCTAGCAATGCATCCCAGCATCCTGTTGGCCTTGGCTGCTGCCCTCCTACAAGTCTCAAGTTGTTCATCTTGACATCCGCCACCACCACCCCAAGGTCCCTCTCAGCCATCGAGACTTGTAGCATCCCCCAGGTGTACACTTGGCCTGGGTTTCTGGCCCCAGGTGCAGTACCTTGCATTTCCCTGCATTGAACCTCAGCTTCCACTTTCTAAACCATGTTTCCAGAGCCTCCAGGTCCCTCTGTGGGGCACCTCCCCTCCTCCCCATCCACCACTGCCCCAGTTTTGAGTCATCCATAAAGAGACTCATCTCACTCCCGATACCTGTCCTTATGTCAGAGGCGTGGGCGTTGAACAGGAGGGCCAGGACTGATCCCTGTAGGACCCACTAATGACCCTCCTTGGGGATGAGACTATCCGCCAACTACGACCCTCTGGGTCCGGTCCTGGAGCCAACTGCCTATCCATCTGATCATCTGGTTCCCCACCCCATTTCTCCCAGCTTATCCAACAGGCCCTTATGAGGAACAGAGTCGAATGACTTGCTGAAGTCTAGAAAGAGGACATTCACTGGTCTACCCAGGTCCAAAGCACTCGTCACCCAGTCATAGAACTTACAAGGTTTGTCTGACCACGATTTCCCAGGGCCGAATCCATGCTGTCTATCGTCCAGGCACCCTGACTTTTCAGGTCCCCCAGCCTCTCCTTGACAATGCCTCCATCACCTTGCCCACCATCGATGTCAGGCTGACAGGCCTGTAGTTCCCTCCACCTCCCATGATCCCCCTTGTGGATAGGCACTATATCGCCACCTTCCAGTCCTGGGGCACCCACCTTGTCCTCAGAGATGGTGAAAAGCTCCGCCAGGGTTTCGCCAGGACATCCATAAGTTCCCTCAGCACTCTGGGATGTAATTTATCGGCTCCGTGCTTTCTCTGTCTTAAGGGACTTGAGGGCTTCCCTCACTCTCTCTGCTGTGATTTCCACTTCCACTACCTCTTCTCCTGCTTAGCCTTCCCCCCTCCTGCCAGTGATGCCTCCCCTCTCCCCAGACCCGCCTCGATCGGTGAGGTCACCCCTCCTCAGTATCACTGTCTCCTCCCATGTATGATGCAGCACCCCATTTTCTTGGTGAAAACTGAGGTGAAGTACTCATTTAGTACCTCAGCCTGCTCCCGGGTCTTGTGCCCATCTCTCCGTTTAATCCTGCTAATCTGCCCTTCACCCTTCATTTTTCCCAATGTATCTAAAGAACCCTTGTTCCCTCTCCTAATTTCCTGGCCAGGTTCTGCTCCTTTCTTGCCTTGGCCGCCACCGCCACCTAGTGGCACTTCTAGCCATCAGCTCGTACTCCTCGATCCTTAAACTCCTTGAGCACTTGAATTGCCTATAGGCTGCCTTCTTTCCCGCACCACCTCCTGGACCTCCTGGTCCACCAGCAGGTTTAAGACCCTACCGCATTTTAGGTCTTACTCTTGCACAGGTGCTGGTAGCATCCTGCACCCTCTCCTGATGATTTTCCACCTACTGTCAGCGTCCATGTCTGACCCAATCACATCAGATGCTCCTGAAGGATCCTTCCCATTTCCTTAAATCCGCCCCCTGAAGTCAGTTACCTCCGTCTTTGTGCAGTCTTCTACCCCTCCTAGGTCCAGGCAGAACCAGACCGTGGCATGGTCCTCCCGCCAGCGGGTCCTTTACCTCAGGCCCCAATCTGGTCACTGTCTCCAGAACCACATCCAGTACCCGTGCCTCCCTGGTTGGTTCCCCACCTGCTGAGTTAAGCAGCGTCTTGAAAAACATCCAACAACCTCTGTTCCCTGGCCACCGAGGAGGTCATAGTCTCCCAGTCTGTTCCTGGCATGTTTAAGTGCCCCAACACCACCACCCTTCCCTGCCCAATCTGCAGTGTCTCCCAACATCTGCCATCAGACTCTCCTGCAGCTCCTCTGCGCAGAGGTCTACACCACTCCTATTTTACTCTCTTGTCCCCCTTGTTATCAAGATGACCAAATCGCCTCCACGGTTCCCTCCGCCTCCTCTACTCCCCCTATGCCAATGCAGTTTTGACTATTACTGCTACCCCTCCTCCCTTCCTCCCCGTCCTTCCTGAACATAGTGTAACCCTCCAGGTTCAGGTCCCAGTCATGTCCTGGGGTGGCCCAGGTCTCAGTGACCGCTGCCACATCCACCGCTCCCTAAGTTAGCATCGCCTGGAGCTCAGGCATTTTATTGCCCAAGCTCCTGGCATTTAACAGGACAGCTTCCACCTTTCCCTATACTTCCATTTCCCTGCTCGTGTTCCCATGGGATTCTGTTTTCCCTGGTCTGCACTTCACCAGTCGGCCTTTTCCATGTCGTCCAGCTCCCAGGGGTGGAGACAGAATCCTCCTTATCGGACCCCTCGACAGCCTTTTCTCCCATCCCTCCCCTTCACAAGTTTAAACCCCACTTTTCACCAATGAACCCCTCTATTTTCAACTAGGATTCCCCTCCTCAAATTGAAATGGAGCCTATCTCTAACATACAGCTCCTTATCCTCCAGGTCTTCCCCAATCCCCATCAACCCATACCTCTGGCCTCACACCACTCCCTGAGCCACTGGTTTATCTCCTAATCTTCCTTTGTGTTCCCCACTAGCCCTTGGCACTGGCAGGATTTCTGAGAAGGAATCGTGCATCCCTATGACATGACAGACCTTGGCAAGCTCCCTGAACCTTGCCTGTATCTCTAACTCGCTGCTTCCTCAATGTCATTTGTACCCAGGTGGACCAGTATGTCCGGGAACCCCACAATCTTCGCCAGCTGATACACCTTGTGCTTGGCCTTGCATCGTTAGTCCAGGAAGCAGTTTGTTTTAACTGGCCAGGCTTCTCCCTCCCTATCCCATTTGATACCCCTGATCATAGAATCCCTCAACAGGAGCACTCTGACCGCTCCTTTCCTCCATCCCCTTCCGTGTCCCTCATCCTTTCTGAGCGCCTCCACCCAGCCAGCTCCTTGTTCCTCCCCCTATCTAGGCGCCACATGCCGCCCCATCTTATTTACCTGGCCACCCCTCCCTCTGATCCCTGCCTCTCCTCCTCCCGAGTGTCCTTCTGTACCTTGCTACTCCCTCCTCACTGCTCACGACTGGTCCTTCTGTCCTCCCTTCCTTCCTGTCTCCGTTTAGTCCCTCCTTGCTTGTCATGCTCCCTGGCCTAAACCCTCAGCTCCCTTTACTGTATCTTCCTTGTACTTCTGGTCCGTCTCCTTGCCCTTTCCTCCCAAATGGTCCTTCTCCTTGCGCTTTCCTCCCTCTTCTCCCTGCTCTCATCCACTGCACCCCCTTTTCCTGCATTCCAGGTTCCCCCTGTTCCTCCTGCTATCCATCCCGCCTCCTGCCCCAACTCCTTTCCATCTCAACCACCCTGTCATGGCTACATCACACCCCTCATCCTCAAGCAGAAGAAGAAGAGAACTGAAGCGGTTACTGAGCGAGGTCCGATTCACCTCCCGCCTTGCTTCCTTCTGTCCAGCCCCAGCCATCGGCTACTTCCCTGAGAATGTTGTCCCTGGGGTCCCTCTGTGAGGGTCCCAGTTACCTGCTTCCTTGGTAGTGTCCTCCTTCTGGGCCCCTCTGCCAGGGTCCCTATGTGACCCCAGATTATTCTCCTGCACTCCTTTCCTATGCCTCCGCCCCTAGTGCTTGGTGCAACCCCGTGGGAGATCCCTGCCCTCTTCCCAACCACACCTCCCTGTTCCCCAGCTGTCTCCTAATCCCTGCAACCTCCTCCTAAACTGTGCCAGCTGGTAGCACATGGGCAACCACCGAACTCAAGCCCAGTCCAGTATCACATAACTGGATTTTCTTGCCTATTTTATATTTTGTCAAAATGACCAGAAAGGTAAACTTACAAAATAAACAAAAAAGCATGACCCTGCTGTTTATCAACATAATTAGTTAATCTGTTATCGATGGGCTGGATGGAACCTGCAGGGATCATATGGAACAGTAACTATTTGACTTCTCAAGTAACTTCAACATCAAGCCATATCTGGTCTTAAACCAGTTGGGCCAGCAGTTCCATTCATAGGGTGCTGCCCATGGCATCATTCAATGATGTTAACCCTCAAAAGTTCTGGTTGTCGTGGGTACTTTGTAGCTCTGCCTGTGACCAAGGAGAGGCTCAGTGGAGAAAATAACTTCTAAGAAGACTGCAAGAACCAAAAAAAAAAATAAAATAATATGGAATAATGTTTGAACATGAAGGAGAACATCCATGTAGCTACCCCACAGCTATGGTGTGGGGCAGCCCATAGACTTGCACTTCTATTAGTGTACTGAAGGACATTTCTTTACTGTGGATCTTTGTTATCTGTTTGATCTTACCAGCTTATCCATCCTTACATATTCTCAGCAGCCACTCAGGCAGCCTCCCAGAATCCCTAGCAACAGACATCATGATCTGGAATCAGCCATTCGAGAATCAACACGGGAAGTAGATTACTGAAGCAAGAGCTGAGAAGTAGTTCATTTCTGGAAGGATTAACAACCAGCTGGGGTGGAAGGGTGGCCCAAGAAATAGCCCTGGGCCACCATCCTCTAGCAGGTCATTAATCCAAGAAAATGACTGCCTTGAGGTTGTGACTGAAATTATAAGTCTAACTGCAGTAATAACTTTTGTTTTTGCCATTTTCTTTTAGTTTCAAATAGGTTTTAGCTGTGTGACACGAACTGTGCGCGCCATGCGCAGCAGCTGGCTCTGTCATTTCTAAGATGTTAATGACTGACCAGTATCCAGTCAGGAGCCTCACAAATTATTAATTTATAATTAGATCTTAAAAGCCCTGATTGTTGGCGGATGAACACACTGCAATCCGAGGCCTAATTAGCTTCTGGATTACTGCTGGAACACCAACAGGCCAATAGGAGCTTCAAAAGCTCAATAATGTATTGTTAAGTACTAAGAAACCACTAAAAGCACAGACACTGGTCAAATATGAAAACAGAAACAGTACACTACCTTATTCTGTGATGACACTGTGGAATGGCCTCTGCTCTGCCCATTGCTATAAATGGATTTTGTAGATTTCATCTACAACATTTGGAAGAATGACAGGGATCAGCATGCTAAACTTGTAATCTAGTTTAAATCTAGAGTTGCAGATGGAATACCCACATTCTAATTTCTTTCATTCAGTTCACAAATGTAATGAATGAACCTCAGGAATAATGCAGCGTAACAGTGTTCTTAAATTATCACAAAACAATTATTTAAAAAAGCTGGCCATTAAATTGAAATATGGCAGCCAAATTGCAATAAAAAACAGGTCCATGCAACCCCCCACCACCACATACCTGAAAACAAGCTGTCACTGCACAGCGTTCCTTTCCCATTAAAATTACAAATAAAAAATATTAAAATTGGTATTCGGACAAAGACTGCCGTGCTACTAGCAATTTCACACTTGTGTAAAATCCAAGCTCAAAGTTATATCTAAGATCTCGATACATAAACCACATCTCCCATAGGCATGCATGATCTCTTTACTCCAATACGCTGATCATATTATAAATCAAATTTCCCCATCTTCCCCAGCTCCTAACAATGTATGGGGACAGAGTCTGAACCCCAGAATTACCAACACTTGATGGGATAAAAATGAAACACTGTACAGGGGTTGAATCTGAGCGGAAAAATTACCCATTCCTGATAAGCTAAAAATGTAACACAGTTTTTTTTTGAGGGGGAGTGAATCTCAACCCCAGAATTACTCACCCGATAGGCTAAAAATAACACTATATGAGGACCAAACCTGAAGCACAGAATTAGCCATACTCCTGATAGGCAAACACTGAGCCACTCTGGTAGTGGGAAGTCAAAATGTAGTAGGCACTTTCAGGACTAGACAGCAAGGACTTAGCACTCTTAGTCAAAAAACTTTCAGACCACCAGTCTTCTTCGCTTATTTTGTGATAAACATCAGCAGTGCAACCAGTGTAGCCTGAGGAAACCACAGCAAACCAACGTTTTACACTTGAACGAGTGCTCTGTCACGGTGTAATGCACCCTTGTGATCACATTTATGTATAACATTTAACTTTAATCATTAAAAGCATGAGGAATGCATACAAATCAATTTAGTTAAGTATTTCACACCTGTTGCTTCATTATTTTATCTCAATCTCTTATTTAAGCTGATTTTTTGATGATCAAATATATTGATGTCACAGCTCTAAAACAATAAAGGGACATAAATGAAGCAGTATGCATTCCAGCATTATCCACAGAGACACTCTATCCAAAATGCTTCATAATTTCCTAACATAAGAAGAAAAGGAACTAAAAGTATTGATAGTCATAACAGCATGCATATAGACGGGAGGGGGGCAGCATTTTGAGAAACCAGAAGAGGGTGAGCATTAGCTTGAGGGCAGCTCTGCTGATTCAGATGCCACGTTTTTTTTCTTTTATAAGAAGATCTGGAGTATGAGGAGAGACTATACAACAGTCCCCAATATCCATTACCCACAGGAGAAGTCCACTCAATCTTATGCCAGATGGGAGAACAAAGAAATTGTGGAGGACAAAGTAGATGAGCAGGGGTAGGAGGGTCAGGAAGGAAGGAGAAGAGCCCAAGGTACTGGCAACAGAAACATGTACACTTTCAGTATCAGTATTAACTGATGCCGATGCTTTTCAGGAATATTTGACATCAGAACTGAGTTTCCTTTCTAGTGAAGAAACTCAGCTCTAGGACAGTGCAACTTTAAATACTGAATGCAAATTGAGACAACAGCTCCAACGAGTGAGACTGTGCATACTGAATATGTGAATAATGTCATTAATTTATCTAGTTATGTCTCAGTGATACTGAACTTAATGTGCAAAACAGAGATTTGAGTTTGTACCTACTGTCACAAGCGCTCTGCAGGTCAGGTCCTCTGTTCCCACAGTGCCAACCTCAAAGTGCAATAGTGTGAACAGGAGACAAACAGGGTAACCCTCCTGTCTGTTTTGGGTCCGAGTCACCTACCAGCCTCAAGTCCTGAGGGTCAAATGTGAACCTTATGCTAGCATTTCCAGTTAACAGGCTCAGATATATATTCTCTTTGGGGAAATGCAATACAATCCTTCGCCAGGGCACTCAGCCAGGTTCCCAAAATGTACCCTTACACACCCTTTTGAGCTCTTTACAGATGTCAGAATTTTTTTATTTTAGTCTTTGGTAACTGGGTAGGCCCACTAGGCACAAGTGCCTGTTTTCAGGGGCAACCTGGGAGCACTGGGCAGTTAATTGACTTGCTCAGAGTCACACAGTATGCAAGTGGAGGTTGTGAGAATCAAACTCAGGTCTGGTTTGCTGGATGCATCAAGCTTGTTCACACCTTGTTCCTCTCACCTCTAGGCTATACTGCCAGACCTTAAGCAATGATTCAGCATTCAAATGCAAAAGAAAACTGAGAAAATACAGACAATTTCAAGGAAACTATTGTTTACTAAAAATTGTAAAATATCAAACACAGAACATATCGTTAATAATTACAGTCAACAAAATAATTGGGAAATTACAGAACAAAAAAAACTCCTGCAGACAGGGGTATCCATTACCCTCCCCTTATTATTTGCACTATATATAGAGCCTTTAGCTCAAAGTATCCGCTTAAACCAGAATATCAGTGGGGTGGAATTGGGAGGAAAGGTATAAAAACTAGCTTTATATGCTGATGATGTCCTACTTTACCTCCACAGACCCAGAGGTCTTTGCCATAGGTTTTATGCAAATAGAAATTTTCTCAAAACTATCTGGATATAAGCTAAACTGAACAAAAACTGAGGTTCTGACCCTAAACTGCTTGAGTACCCTTGAGACTTCAGCATAAATACCCCATGAAATGGGACTGCAAAGATGGTTAAATACCTGGGATTTATCTTAGTGGAGAAACATCTCTCCTTTTGTGGGCTAGCCACTGCATACTGCACTTTGCTTGTCTTTTGGCTGTGTTTAAGCTCCATGAACGATCACCTCCTAGCACTTTTTATTCATTAATTATTATTTATTGTTTATCATTCTGCGTTTGGAGACCAAATCGAATTGGAGACTCTGGTATGGTTTGCTGCTAACTTTAAATCGCGGTGGCGTTATGGGCTAAGGCTGTGGACTGCGGACAAGTTTTAGCAGTTGGATTGAGTTTTGAATCGGACTGCAGCTTTTGGCTTTTGGTGAAGTGAACTTGGATTTTCGTTATGTGAACGGGGACTGTAAATTGACAATAAGGATTATAAGGCAGACTGATCGCGTAAATCTTGGAGCTTTGAGGGAGTGTATGAACCTGCTGACTTGGAGTGGGCGGTGAGATTTGGAAAGTTTGGAATCTATCTCTGCTCATTTTCGTGAAATTTTTTCTGATTTGGCATTGGATGCTTTGAGGCGGCGACTTTTGAGGGAGTTACAGGGGTGGTTGCTATTGGCTGGGTTCAGGCGGGTGACACCGACCTTAGGCCAGCTGAAGGGCTGGTGAGTTCCCGTATTCCCCAGACTCTCCAGAGGTCTACCGGTGGGTGGGCGCTATTCGGGGCTCGTTGCTCTGGATCCGGCTGATTAGTGGCCGCTGTCAGGATTTTTCCCTTTTTGTTGATTCTGAAGCCTTCAGTTCCATTGATTTTGGATTTGCTCCTCTGCTCCTTTGACTTTCTGCCCATGGTTTATGGTCAAAACTTTATTCCATAGACATACATTCCTTCGGTTTAAGGCAGTCTGTTTGCCTGTTTTATCTTTGATCCCTGGGTTGTGAAAGAGTCTGGGGTCTGAAGATTCAAAGACATTGGCTGCTTTGAAGATTTATTATTATTTTATTATATACTTTGTTACTAATATGTCCTCTTTCTCCAGGTGGTGAGAGTGTCTGGGGACTGAGAGACTCTGGTTGTATTGCACTTACTCTTTCGCTTCTGTGAAGAGTCAGTGCTTGAAATACTTTACTTATTGGTTCTATTTCCAGCTTCAAAGATTTGTTATTTACATCAGATTTATTTGATTTGGACTCTGGTGTTAAGTTTATGATTTATATTTTTAGTGATCTTTAGTTTTATTTAGCATTTTGTTGGGGTGGGTTAGAGGAGATAATATTTATTAATTTGTATGTTTATTATATTTTTATAGTTTTGTTATTATTTGTTATTTGAGGTGTATTTATTTGGGGTCGGGTTGAAAGAGAGTTAGTTTGTTTCCTGGGTTTTATTGATTTTTTTAAGATGTGTTGGGAGGGCTTTAAGGCGGTCAGAGCTATTCTCCCACTCTGCTCTGGAGCCTCCGCCTCTTTCATTGTCCGCTTACCTGCGTTTTTATTAAGTGTCATGCATTGGGGATAATGAGAAGGCACCTGAGAGGTGGGGGGACTGGTCTGAGTGAGAGAATGGAAAGGAGTGAGCAGATGGGGATAGTTGGGACTAGGAGGCGCCCTGGGGCAAAATGGGATGGAGAAGGGTCCTCCCTTTCTGATTTCCATACCCAAGGACTCCACGAACTGTGGGCAGGTACTGCGCTCCTCCCTGAAAACCCATCCAACTCGGGTGGTGCTATGTAATGCCAGGTCTATTAGAAACAAGACTGCTATTATTGCAGATCTTGTTGCAACATCTGACCTGGCATGTATCACCAAGACCTGGCTTGATGAGAATGAAAAATGACTCACCTTAGTAATGTTGTTTCTTCTAATGGAGTCTTGCTATATTATGACATATGCAGTATAACCCCAGGTTAGAACTGCTCCAGAGGTGAAAGAGTTAACTTCCATGCAGGGCATGGAATCCTGTGTGAGCTCGGTTGAACACTCTGTCTGTTGAAGCTCAAACTTAAACTGTCAGATCTTCTGAGCAAAAACTCACTAAGGTTCTGTGTGGAAGCCGTAAACCTACACTAGCCACTGGCTACTAACTACAAAACACCTTTTGATCTTGATCCCAAAACAAAGACTCAAGTGGGAGTTCAAGAAGAAACTTAAGCATAACACCCAAGTACCCTAGAAGGGTGAAATGAAGTGGGCATCAAAGAAGTGCCAACATTGCACTGCCCACCCACATCCCAAAACAGAGGTTCTGAGAGGGGCAGGCTGGGGGAGGTCATAATATAGCAAGACTCCCTTAGAAGAAACAACATTACTAAGGTGAGTAATTTTTCTTCAAACAACATGAAGTCTTGCTATATTATGACATATGCAGACTACACAGCAGTACCTCCATGGAGGAGGACAGAACCTACTTGGGAAATAGGCTCTGAAGCCGGCTGTGCCAAATTGAGCATCACTCCTAGCCTGGATATCCAAGGAGTAATGCTTAGTAAAAGTGTGAACTGTTTTCCAGGTAGCTGCTTGACATATCTCTAGGATAGGAATGTCCCTGGCAGCAGCCAGAGATGCAGCTTTACCTCTGGTAGAGTGAGCCCTCAGGCTTGAGGGAGGAACCTTACCCAGTTTTTAGTAACAGAATCGGATACAAGATACAATCCACCTGGCAATGGATCTTTTTAGTGGCAGGTTTCCTTTACCAGCCTCACCATAGGTGAGGAACAATTGGAGGATTCAAACCTGTGACCCTTGAGTGCGTTCTATATAGTAACTAAGGGCTCTTTTGACATCTAAACTATGCAATCTCCTCTCACCAGAGGAGGAATGGTCAGTGAAGTACACAGGAGAGACATGCATTGATTAAGGTGAAAGTCTGAAACCACCTTAGGCAAAAACTTCCTGTTAGTCCTGAGGACTACCTACCTCTATGAAAGGAGATGAAATCAGGCTCCACTGACAAGGCTTGTAGCTCACTTATGCTCCTGGCAGAGGTGATGGCTACCAGAAACACAGTTTTCCAAGTCAAGTACTTCAGCTCTGCTGAAGACAATGGCTCAAAGGGGTTGCATAAGCTGAGCGATGCAAATATTAAGATCCCAAGCAGGGCAGGATCCTGAACGGGGATTGGTGTGAAGCAACCCTTTAAAAAACTTGGAGAACACAGGGTGAGCTGATAAAGAAGAGGGCTTACCTGCTGACAAGAAGACAGACACAGCTGCCAAGTGCACTTTTAGGGTAGCTGGTCTCAGCCAAAGAATTCAAATGCACCAAATAATCCAGGATGGTGGGCACACCAGCAGATTCTGGGAAATATGTTTACCAGCACACCATATGGAAAATCTTTTCCATTTTGAATTATAGGTAGCCCTGGTGGAAGGCTTCCTAGAGGCCTTCAAGATACCCAATACACCTTGAGAAAGGTGTAGGTCAGCAAACTAACTCTTCAAGAGCCAAGCCTTGAGATTAGAGATTTGAGGTTGGATACCAAACTCTCCCTGGGCACAGGTTAACAGGTTGTGATTCCTGGGAAGGCATAGGGAGGGTGGACTGCTAAGGACATGAGGTGGGTACCAGGGCTGCCTGGCCCAATCTGGAGCAATCAGGATCATCTTGCAGGATTGAGATCTGATTCTGACTAGCACTTTGAAAACAAGAGGAAGGGGAAAAGCAGAGAAACTTCCCTTCCCAACTGAGAAGGAAGGCATCCAGAGGGACTGAGCCAACACTGGGGCCTGCAGCAAAAAGGGAAGTTGGTGATTGTCTGGGGCTGCAAAGAGATCTATTTCGGAGTGCCCATCTGGCAAATATTATCTCCAGTACCAGGGGATCCAGTGCCCATTCGTGATGGCCCTGGAAATCCTGCTGAGAGCATCCGCTAGGACATTGTCCTTGCCTGGGAGGTGAACTCCCGTAGGAGAGGCGTTCAGAGAGTAAGCCCAGAGACCACAACTTCATTGCTTGATTGCACAAAGCCGTGAACCGAGTGCCCCTTGCTGCTCGATGTACACATTGTAGTGGTATTGTCTGTTCTGACCTGAATTACCTTGTTCTGGACAGATGTGGAGAAAACCTGAAGTGCTAGAAAAACTGCTCTGAGCTCCAGCAAATTGATGTGGAGCAAGGGATTCCTGAGGGGACCACAGCCCTTGGGTGGAAAGGTCGCCCATGTGAGCTCCACCCAGGAGGGATGCATCTGTAGTAAGGGTCAAGGAATGAGACTGGGGGTGAAGGGAACCCCTGTCTCAGATTGTTCTGATCCTGCCACCACTGAAGGGCCTGGATCAGGGTTGAGTCACTTGAATCAATTTGGTTGGGGATCCGTCCTTTGAGACAAAAGGCTCTCAAGCAGACTGAATGTTCCTCATCTGAAATCTCGCTCCTGCACTACTGCTGTAGAAGCAGCCATGTGCCCCAGGAGCTGTAGGAAATGCCTTGTTGGTCGAGAGACCTGCAGGGTGAAAGAGGAGGCCAGAGACACCAGGGTCCTTGCTCTCTCCAGAGGAAGGAAGGCTCTGGCTGCTTTTGTGTTCAGTTCTGCGCCTATGAAGGTGAGAAGCTGGACAGGCTCCAGAACTGACTTTGGAAGACTGAGAAGGAAACCTAGAGATGTAAGCAGCTGCTGGGTTACTTGCAAATGAAGTTTCACCTGTTCTGGAGACTGGCCTACAATGAGCCAGTCGTCCAGATAAGGAAGATGGCAATCTTTGCCTTCTTAAATGAGCAACTGCTACTGCCAAGCATTTTGTGAACACCCTTGGAGCCGAGGAGGCAGAGGGCATTGCTCTGAACTGGTAATGGCCTGAGGGCAGTTCGAATCTGAGGTACTTTCGATGGGAGCTTCTGATGAGAACATGGAAGTAGGCATCCTTGAGGTCCAGGGAGGCTAACCAGTCCCTGGCCTAGAGAGGGTAAAATAATCCCAGGGTCACCATTTTGAACTTTGGTTTTAAAAGGTGCTTGTTTAGATACCTGAGATCCAGAATGGGCGCCATTCTCCTGTCTTTTTGCGGTGAGGAAGTACCTGGAGTACAACCCTTTGCCCTGGTGTATGGGTAGAACCCTTTCCACGACTCTGAGAGCCAGGAGGGCAGAAACTTCTGCTTCTAGGGCAAGTGCCTCTGATGGGTTTGCAGGTGGAAAGATCTGGCTCTCATCTTGAAATTTTTGAAGCTGAGAACCAGTCCCTAGCTTACTACCTCAGGACCCACCTGTCTGATGTTAAAGACTTCCAGTCCTGGACAAAGTAAGCCAGCCTGCCTACGGTAGTGGAGAATCGGCCCTGGCTACCCCAACAGGAGCCTGTTTTGCAGGGTTTTGGGTTGAGGGGTGAAGCAGGCTTACTAGAACCCCTTCTGCCCCTTCCTCTAAAGAACCCCTCTGGGCATAAGCAGAAGAGGAGGCCTGGGCTTGGTAAAATGGCCTATGAAAGGCCTGCCCCTGCCCTGACATGCTGCCTTTGAGAAGTGACTTGCCTTTCTTTGGCCTGTGCACTCCTATAGGTGGTCCTATACTCATCCATTTTCTTCATATAATTCTCTGTCTGCTCCCCAAACAGAGAATTTCCCACAACAGGAAAATCCATCGCCTTAGACTGGGTATCCTGTGACAGGGCAGTACATCTGAGCCAGGCCATTCTGCGAAGAGACACAGATGTAGCCATAACTCTAGATGAAACATCAATAGAGTCTACAGCAGCATGAAATTGCACCTTGGATGCCTCAATACCATCTGCAGCCACCTGCTCCAGCTCCCTGGCAAGCTGTTCAGGGTCTGTTTTGCTAGGAGCCAGGACAGTATCCCACCTGGATTTCTGGTACCTAGCTGCGTAAGCCATATAATTTGCCTGTCTGAGTCCCAAAGATGCTGCCATGTACTGCTTTTTGCCATGGCATCCATCCTCCGGAATCCTTTTCAGGAGGGTGAGAGGCTAGAGGAATATTAGCCTTGTCACAGGCTGCAGCCTGCACTACCCCACATGGCTGCACTGCTGAGATAGAAACTCCATATCAGAGCCTGATAAAGCATACCTCTTGTCCATCCTTTTATCCACAGGGAGGATAGAATGAGGAGTTTTCAGAATTTTTACTGTCTGTTTCCTAAAAGATTTATGCAAGGGAATAGACAGTCTCCTAGACTCTGGAATATCCATCATTTGCAACTTTCTTGTAAAACAAAATAGAGAGAGGGACTCAGATAGCCTGGGAGGATACTCCTGAAGGTCTGTCTGGAGAGATGTCCGGTTCAATGGGCACATCCAGACTGTCAAAATCACACTCACTCTCCTCGTACCCTCCTCCCCTTCCCCTGGTTCATAAAATCTTCAAAATCATAATCTTGAACTGAGGAACGGACCAAACCGGCGCTGCTCAATGGTGCCGTTCGGACGGAACTGGGGAAAGAGACTGGACAATCTGAATAGCTTTGGCTATTTCCTCAGCCGTTGGAGAAAGAACTTTTGGCCCCAAACTAGCTGACCTTCTAGCCCTTTTAGTTGGAACCGGCTCCTCAGAGCTGGCTCTTCATTGCCGAGCATAAGCTCCCTAGTCAGAGGCACTCCCTCAGGTTTGGTTGGAACCGAACCGGGCTGGCCATCCGGTCAGCGGACTTTTGGCCTCCCTTTCCCTGAGCCTACCAACTCTTTTTTCCATGGTGGCAGCAGGAAAATTTTTACAAATCTGGCAGTCTGCATTGAGGTGGTCAAACCCCAGACAATATACACATGGTGTGTGGGTCAGCCTTGGCAAAGGCTTCCCCACAGAGCCACAGTGCTGAAACCCAGTAGGTCGGTTTTTCTTTTGGGTTTCTCAGACATAGTGCCAGCCTAACCAAAACTTTGCCGTTAGCGGCAATCCACCAAGCAAGACTCTCTTATCGGTTCCCAACCGTGTATCACCGGAGTCGTGGAAAAAAGCGTAATAAATCCGTTTTTTAGAACCGATAGAACGGAACCGCACTCTAAAGGGCTAGAAAGTAATTTTAAACCCCTCTGATCGGTTCAAACCGAACCGAAAAAGACGTTACAAGTTCCACACAGAAGAAAAATAAAAAGTAAGCCTATCTATTACTTACAATACCACAGACAGAGCTTGAACCGGCGATTGACGGTTAAATTTGGTAAAATAAACCGAGAATTACACTTTAAAACCGACAAACAAACCGAGCAGCAGGAGGAATCTCCGGGCGACTGTTCAGTGAGGCAGAGTAAAGAATCTGACAGTTTAAGTTTGAGCTTCAACAGACAGAGTGTTCAACGAGCTCCGCTCAAGATTCCATGCCCTGCATGGAAGTTAACTCTTTCACCTCCGGGCAGTTCTAACCTGGGGTTATACTGCATATGTCATAATATAGCAAGACTTCATGTTGTTTGAAGCAGGTCCAATACTAGCTTCTGCTGCTCGGCTGGGTTCTCGGTGATACGCCCGAGAATGGATCGTAAGCGGGAAGTAGCCATCTTTTTAAAATGGAGTTGAGTCTTGTGGATGTCCCAGTGGGTAGCACTTCGATCCTTTGAGTGTATCCTGGGAGCAGGTGCGGGTTCAGGATTCTCTCATCTATCGACCACCCGGTGATGGTGGAGAATTCCTGAAGGAGTTCTGCGGACTTCATTGTCGACATGACAATGGAGTCGCCCAGATGGTTAATACTGGGTGACTTCAATGCCTGGGTCGACGATGAACTCTCGCATTTTGGAAATAATCTCCTCCAACTTATGATTATGTTGGGCTTCTCACAGGTAGTTACCTCTGCTACCCATATAGGGGTCACTCATTTGATCTAGTGTTACTACTGGTTTTGGACATCACGCATTTGGGGTGGAACCGAATGCGTGGACAGATCATCATACCATAAGTTTCAGCTTGGGGCACCCCAAATAGACCTGCCTCTACGGAGATGGTCCAGTATAGCCCCTTTAAGGGAGTTACCCCAGAGGGTCTACTGGCAGTATTGGATCCATCAGGTATTTCAGGTGAGTGCATGGGTCCAGAGAACCTCGTTCTTGCCTATAATAAGGCAGTGAGTAAGGCCCTGGACTTAGTTGCCCCTGTCTGTGTTTGCCCACTCACTCAGTGCCCAAAGACTCTATGGTTTGATGAGTCTTTAAAGGAACTGAGGAGAGTGGGGTGAGAAACTAGAGAGGGCTTGGCGGAAATCCGGCCTTGATGCGGACAAACTTAGGTTGATGGACCATTATGGTTCCTATCAATCTGCAATCATCCGTAAGAAGGCAGAATTCCTGTTCAGGAAGATTGCCTGCCTGTGAACCGACCGGCTCAGCTCTTTCAGACTGTCGACAGACTGTGCAATCCACTCTGTCTGCAGTCTGGAAAGATTTTAAAAAAAAAATGTGATGAGCTCCTTGGTTCTTCACAGATAAGACTGCCAAGGTGCGAGGAAGCAAACACCTCTGCTACCTGATCTGACTTTGGTAGGCCAGAGCTCATGGATATAGTGAGGTTATGCGACCAACCAGCTGTAGTTTGGATCCGGGCCCTCGTCACTATTATTAGGTTGCGTAGATACTATCTGTCCGATCCTTGCTGAAATTGTCTGGAATCTTTGGAGCAGGGATCTTTCCTGACCCCCTAAAGGAGGCGATCGTTCGACCACTCCTAAAAAGCCTTCATTGAATCCGGACTGTTTAGCTAACTACAGACCTATCTCTAACCTGCCCTTTGTGGACAAGGTTATTGAAAGATGGTTGCACTACAACTGGATGACCATCTTATAAATCACAATGTCTATGATACTCTTCAATCAGGTTTAGGAAAAGACATAGCACTGAGACCGCCCTTGTCCGGGTTTTAAATGATCTCCTGATTGAGAGAGATCAAAAGGCTCGTACTAGTCTAGTCCTTCTTGATCTCTCTGCAGCATTTGATACTGTGGACCACGGTGTGCTTTTAGGCGCCTGCGGCTTTATTGTGGACTGACTGGTACAGTTCTACATTGGTTTCGTTCTTTCCTCACGGGTCGGAGGCAGAGGGTTGTTACTGGAATTTATTCCTCTGACGCCATCTCCTGTCCTGTGGGGTGCCGCAGGGCTCCATCTTGGCACCCATGTTGTTTGCTGTGTATATGCTGCCACTGGGAGACATTATTAGGCGATACGATCTGTGTTTTCACTGCTATGCAGATGATACCCAGTTGTACCTGTCCTTTAATCCCGGACAGGGAGATGCGATCTCCGTGCTTAACAACTGTCTATCTGAAATCAAAGATTGGAAGAGTACCAGCTGGCTGAAGTTAAACCGGATAAGACTGAGGTGCTATCTGTGGACCCCTGTCACCTTGAGGCAGGTTGTAGGGCTGGGATTCCATCGGGCATATGGCTCGATGGTGTCCAACTTCAACCTCAGATCAGGTATGTAATCTGGGCGTTATTATAGGCGACGGCCTGACCTAAAATCTCAGGTGTCGGCCGTTGTCAAATCTTTCATTTACCATCTTAGAAATATGCTCAAGTGAAACACCTGGTTCCTCTGGCTGACCTTCCCTACCTTGGTCCACGCCTTTGTGACCTCTCGCCTTGATTACTTCAATGCCTTGTACCTAGGGCTACCAGGGGTTGATATCCGCTGCAGCTGGTGCAGAATGCAGTGGCCAGGCTTCTGACTGGGACATCTAGAAACAGTCATATTATGCCTGTGCTGTGCGGACTGCACTGGCTGCGGTTCAGTGGTGGATCATCTTTAAGGTCGGGTTACTGACTGTAAAGCCCTACGAACAGGGACATGGTATCTGCAAGATCTCCATACTCCCTACTGTCCCTCTCGCTCACTCCAATCCACGAGGATTGCAGAGATTCCAGGTTCGCTTAAAGACATCTGGGGCACGTGCATTTTCACGCTTCCCACCCTGTGGAATTCTCTACACGCCGATACGAGGTTGCCTGACCGTCAAGAGTTTTAAATCTGAGCTAAAACCTTTTTGTTTTTAAAAGCATTTAAAGATTGATTTTATTATTAATAATTTTATTAATTAATGTTATTATTGACATCGCTATGGTTTTTGAAAAGCGCTTATAAATAAACTTTTACTTACTTAATAATTACCGCCTTTGATTAAAAATATAAAAGTGGACCTACATAAATGGAATGTATTACCGTTCTCATTTTGCTATAGACTACAAATTATTAAAACTAATGTGGTGCCCAGACTAATGTACCTCTTTCAGAGTGTACCTTGTATCATCCACGCCAAGAAATAGTGGCCTGGCAGAGACTTCACATGACCTTTCTGTGGGCAGGGCGTAACCCAGAGTGTCATGCAAACACTTTATTTGGCCAAAAAGATAGAGGTAGAGCTTGTCCAAATTTGCAGGACTATTGGACAGCCGCACATATGAAGATAGCATTGCTATGGGTGCATAAACAATATACAGCCCACTGGCAGCAGACAGAATTACAGTATAATACAGAATATACACCTACGATGTTTATGTTTTCTCAAAAAGTAGAGGATTTAAACACCAGTGGCTACTGTCCACAATAAATGCCACCTACAAGGATGGTATGTAGTACACGTATGGGTTATACAGCTAGACATAGCTGGATGTATACATGGTAGACAGGGGACAAAAGTTTTCAACCAGCTATTGAATATCAGTGGTTCCTGAAGCAGGTGGAGAAAGGGTTAAAAGTCGGCATGGCAGTTAATATAGGCAGACACTTTAATGCCTTTCGAGAGCTTGGCAAGAAAATTTGGATAGAAACAATCAGACATACTATACTATTTTCAAATAAGGGAGTGGTTAATAAAAATGTAGAAACACACAATTATTAGAGGACCCTAAGCCCTTCCTCGGGTATACAAAACACTTTGGGCCTCTTCCAGTGGTAAAGGGGCCATCACTAAGTTATACTGGAACCTGATAACGGACAGAGCCCATACACTACAGGCCTGTCAACACAAGTGGGTACAGGATGCTGGAGTCAAATATCATGACTCCTGGTGGCAAACAATTTATTTAAATAGCTGGAAGGTGACATCCTCACCAAATTGGCATGATTTTGCCTGGAAAATGAAACTCATATTTCTTAACCCCACTACGACAGGCCAACATGGGGATTCTAACTCAAGGGAAATGTTGGAAGGTTGTGAGGGACATACTGTACAGTACAGGCAGTTTGACACACACATTGTGGTCTTGTCCACTACTTACATTATACTGGCGAAATATAGAACACCTAACAAACCTGTTTGGGGAGGAGAGATACAGCTGGGCCCAGAACATGCCATGTTGGGGATTAAAATTCCAAGGAATTCAGGGTAAGGAGGGTCATTACTTATGGGCTGTTCTGATTATAGTTGCTCTTAAAGCCATTATGAAGCGATGGTTGCAAACAGACTCTCCAAGGTTTATGGAATGGGTGAATCTTATAGAAAGAAGATAAACTACAGAAAGAGTGACGTAAAATTAATCAAAGAACAGAGCAATTTGTGAACAGATGGACCCGTTGAGAACTCTATAAGGAACAAGTAAGCCTAATCCTTACTACAGACTGAATACTCTCAGTCCTTACACTCTCCCAAAAGCAAGGTGGTGTGCTTTCTGAGTGCTCACTGGGTTCCTGCTACAGGGTCCCCCCTTAGAACTTCCCTTTACCTAATGATATATATACATGTAGTTCCTTCTCTCTGACTATTTAAATAATCCTGTGCATAAAAAGAATAAGAACAATTAACTCTGTCTTGACTTGTGAAAAATGCGTCCCAGCAGTGTTTAAGTGTTGTTTTTTATCTCTGATTGTATTTATGTAGTTGTTGTTTCTGACTAAATAACATGGCAAAGTAAACCGTAAGTGATTGCTTAAAGGGAAGGATTGCTGTAACCAATATCTCTCACTTCTATACTACAAATGAAAAGTTAATTTCTGTAACCTCGGTTTAGCTGTATTGACCATCAATGTCATGTAATGGTTTATGAACTCCTATTTTTACTCTGATGTGATGTAATCAACTCTTCAACTCGATAAACAAGTATTAGAAAAACAAAAACTCCTGCAAAATACTTAAAAAATTTCAGCTGAATTAAATCTCTCTAAAGTGCCTAGTTACCAGTCCACAGACTATGTGTCTGATTTTCAGAGAGTCCTTCTGCACCAACTTCTCAGATGCAGGCAATATTCAAAATCGGTTTTCTCCACCTCCTGGTGATGTCACCCATGAGGTCACTGTTAGATCTGTGATAAATCTGCAATCTGAGTATGGATATCCAAAAGGGATATTATTTTTCTGCTGGCTGGAATCAGCAGTTACCAATAAAAACACGATGTGATAGTCTTTGCAAGCAGGTTCCTTTGATGGCTCATAAACCCACATCTTGTCCTAGTTCCCTTCATGGTGAGAAAACCAAGAGGAATAAGCCAAATGACTTCCCTTCCTGCTATGTCATAAAATGCATACATGAGAACCAACTTCAAAGGAATATTTTACGATGTCTTATCACCTGTCAAGTTTTATAACATCCTGCTGATTCAGCCACACTAACACCTTGAGTTCAAAGGTCACTCATCAGTGCTAGGCTGTTTCTTCTCTAAGCAGACCTTCACATACCATATATTTAAATCACAATTTATAAATATAATATTATGCAGGTGGCAGGCGTCACACCAACAAAACGGTGAACAAATTTGAAACAAATAGATTTGTGAGGTTGTTGAATTTAAAATGTCCTTTTTTTCAACCAAATAAAGTATGTTATACTGAAGAGTGACTAAAGAGTCTGGTGATATTTCAGAGAGTCAGACATCTACTACTAATAGCATAAATAGTTTGGGGGCAGGAGTACAGCATTAAAGGCCTTCTACATTTATACCTCCATGAACCCCACAGTTAATACTTTTATAAGGCATCTGGGTGTTTGGCTGGACCAGCACCTCAGCTTCTCTGTGCATATCCATGCTATCCTAAAGAAACTGCACCCCAAGCTTGGTGATCTGTACAGGAAACATAGTTGCATCCCGCTGATCAGAGGCGTGAAATTGTCCAGAAGATGATACTCCCCATCTTTGACTACTGTGGCGTAGTCTATGGTGCAGCTCCCAAATCTTCCCTGACCAAGTTGGACACTCTCCAACTCCTTCTGCCACTTTGCTCTCGACTCCCTCCGCTCCCACCACTGTGAACTATCACTCTTAACATTCCTTCCACTGTCTCACAGACACATCTCACACTATGCCAAACTAACCTCCAAATTCTGGTTTGGAGTGTTCCCTCCAGTCTCTCATCCTCTCTCTCCACTCCACCTCCCTACCCACTCTCTCAGATCTAATGTGCCCACACCTTGGCGGTCCCTGACGTTCCACCCTCATCGGTCAGACTGGTTTTGCCCGTTTCCTTAAAATCTGGAATTCCCTCCCTCTGACATAAGACCTCCTCCTCCAACTACTCCCTTACCTCTGCCCTACAAATATCTCTCCCTCAGCTGTTCCTGCTTTAACCCTCCTTAATACCTAACCCCAGTTTCTGCCTTCCCACCTGCCCCCCCACCCCGGCAGGGTTCTCAGCATCCTGAAGGGAGAAATCAGGAAATAGCTACTCCTTCTCCTCATATTCAGTTCTTGCCTCTCTCCCTCTCTTCTCCACCGCCTTCTGGGTCACCTGTGTGCACAACCTACCCTGTCCTTTTTACTCCAACAACACTTGCATACTACCTTGAGCCTGCTCCTGGTGTACTCATGCACTATAATGGTTCCGTTGCATTGTTACTATTTTGTACATTTATATGTTCTTTTGTATGATTTTGGACATGTATTGTAATTTACAATGTTCCACTACTGTTTATTGTACAATACCTTGTGTTCCAACTATTGCATAATCTTACAATGTTGTACTGTTTGATCTACCACATACTATTTGTAACTGGTCATCCTTCACAACCCTATGTAACCCTTTCCCCACTGGTTGCACTGTGAGACGAGCAACTTGTTGTTCAGTGTGCTCTCCTGGTGAAACATTTCAATAAATAAAATTTCCATATAAACCCTCTTGTGATGAATCTTAGATCCTATTTAAAAGCCACTAAGGACATTATTAATTTGATACCACAGATGTATGTTGGGAGGGCAGACAAATGGTGATCTTGGATGTCACCAGTTTACACAGCAACATTCCTCATGATTTTGGACTTGAAGCTTTTACATTACTTTTAGAAAAAAGGGAACAAAATCCCCAAATCATCAGTTATTAACAGATATGGCAAAAATGGCGTTGGAAAATAATGTTTTCAGCTTACGGGTCAACACTTTATACAGAAAAAAGGCACAGCGATGGGGCAACATTTTCCCGTAATTATGCCAATTTGGCCATGGGGCTATGGGAACACATTGTAATATATAACCTGCAGAATCCATTTAGTGAGAAAGTAGAATTCTGGCAATGTTATATTTATGAATGTATAATGGTATGGTATGATACGCCTTCTGAGTTAAAAGCAATCAAAATGTATACAGAAAGTCACAAACCTGGCTTCACATTTGATGTAAATATAGCACTGATGAGTTAAATTTTTTGATATTACGATCAAGAAAATGGATACAGGTGACCTTTTGACCTCCCTCTATCAGAAGGAGATAGATAACAAGCATTTGTCAATGCCGAATGTTGTCTTGCTGGCATTGGCATTGGTAGTGCAAGAGTTAGAGAGATACATAATAGGAATGGCAGTGAAGTAGTGAACTGAGACCAACCTCACCTCACCCTGCGAGAGTTGACAGGCACTGGGGTGTGCCTTGAGGTCGTCGGCCATAACGCTCATGCCATTTCACCTCACCTACCCTGCAGACACTGACAAGGTGTTTGCAGTCGTTGGTCTTTGGGCCCTAAGCTCACCCCATTCCATAAGGAAATCAGCTAAGATGGGTGCAGTATAGGAGAATGGGGTGAGCTGTGGGGCTGAAGAGTCCAAGGCACACCTCCATGCCTGTCAGTGGCTGCAGGGTGGGGTGAAATGGCTGAGCATTACAGCCAACAATCCCAAGTCACAGCCTTGACGCCCTGTCAGTCTCTACAGGGTGGGGCATTACAGTTGGAAACCCTAACACCCGGGTGTGTGTTGGTAGTTTCACTTCAACTGTTCAACATGGGATTTTGTGACCCCACCTCATAAACAGTGGCAGTATAGTTTGTTAGCGAAGGTGATTTTGCACAGCGACTGTGACATTTGGCTCACAGGTGCGAAAACACATTTCGGGCAGGATGTGAAACATGACAGCTGTACTGTTCATGAGGAGGTGCAACATGATGGTAATTTTGAAAATCTGAAGTTAAAATATGAAATATTGGTGAAGCCACTGCATACTAAGAAACAGCGCAACGCACGCCTGTAACGTGCATTATTTTGGAGATCTTTTAACTAAATTTTCAACATTGGCATTTTGGGACCTCCACTCATGAACAGTGTGTCTGTGATTTTGTTAATCTGTCCTGAAAATTGATTTCCCACAGTGATCACGTCATTGTGCATCACAGTGAAAACATATTTCGGGCAGGATGTGAAAAATGACAGCTGCACTGTTCATAAATGCGTGTGAAAAAATGGTAATTTGAAAATCTGGAGAAAATATTAGAAACTGCTGAGTACGAGCATGCGTGGAAACTGCATAATACGCGCTATTAACAGAGTCATTTGTTTGAATTTTTTCACCAAATTTGTAACATAAGCTTTTGGGACCCACATCGCGAACAGCAGCACTGTTGTTTTGATTAATCGGTCCTAAAAGTGATTACGACAGTGCCCATGAAATGACTTTTGAGACTGAATAGCAGAAATGACAGTGCATGTGTTCATGAGGTGGGGCCCCAAGAACCTCATGTTGAAAATTTAGAGCAAAAGTCAAAAAATGGCCGAGATATCCACCTAAGTTGAAACTGATGGCATTATACAATTTGTCCCTGGAAGCAGCCATCGATGCAGCAGTATGGCGGGTAGAATGAGCTCTTAACCCTCTGGGAAGCTCCTTGCCCGCCAACGTAGCACAGACCTATGCATGATGTGATCCATTTTGCAATGGTCCGCTTTGGCTGCAGGTCTGCCAGAAGCGGCTTCCAGTGTAGGTGATAAACAGCTGGCTAACCTCTCCATGAATTTCTCGCTGTTCTTTCCTTATAGTAGGAGAGAGCATATCTCAGGTCCAGAGTATGGAGCCTGTACTCGGCATCCGAGGTGTGGTTAAGGTAGTATACCGGCAGAGTCAACACCTGATTAAGGTGAAACTCTGAGACCACCTTGGAAGGAATTTTGGGTGGGGTGCAGGGCAACTTGTCCCTGTGAAAGACCAGATAAGGGAGTCCACCAAAGTGCCTGAGCTCCCCTGTCCTTCTGGTTGACGTGATAGCCACCAGGAAGGCCATCTTCCATGACAAGTGAGAGCTCACACTTGTGCATGGGTTCAAATGGCTTGCCCATGAGCTTTGCCAAACCAGCAAGAGATCCCACGGAGGTGGAGGTTCACGATGGAGGAGATATGTGATCCACGCCTTTGAAGAAGCGCCCGACCACTGTCGCCTGTGCCAGTGTCAGCTGACTGGCCTGCCCTGGTAAGCAGAAATGGCTGCCAGGTGCACCTAAGGGTCGGGGACTACGCACCTTTGGAGAGAGACCAAAGGTAGTCTAGAATGTTAGCCACAGAGCAGGATAAAGGGTCTAGACTCTTACCCTGACACCAAATGGAAAATCTTTTCCATTTGAAGACAACATATTCCTGGTCAATTCATTCGAAATGCCTCCAAAACAGTGTAGACATCCTCAGAAAGACCCAGAGTCTGGAACTCTAGCCACTCAGGTACCAGGCTGTGAGGTGCAGGGATTGAAGGTCCGGATGGAAGACCTTCCCTGGTTTAATGATATCAGGTCCAGGCGTGTGCAAAGCCGCTCCAGCGGCCTGCAGCTGAGGCTGAGGAGATCTGGGTACCAGAATTGGCGCCAATCCAGGGCTACCAGAATCACCCCTTGTCCCTCCTCACCTTGAGTAACACCTTGTGGATCAAGAGAAATGGAGGGAAGAGCATAGAGGAGGCCTGGGGTCCACGGCCTCAAAAAGGCATCCCCTGCAGCGAGCCCTGCTGAGGGGGGCATGGTACAGACTCAGCTTGGCATTCTCCTGGAGGCAAACAGGTCACCAACGGTGTACCCCAATGGAAGAACAGTCTGTAAGCTATCTCTGGATGGAGGGACCACTGTGGGATGTCCTGGCCTAGGCGGCTGAGAGCATCCGCCAGTTGGTTTGAGACTCCTGCCACATGGATGGCTAGAGTCTGCATCCAACCGGCTGACGAGGGTCCAGATGCAGGCGCCTCCCTGCACAGCAGGCAGGCGTGCGTGCCGCCCTGTTTGTTGAGGTAGTACATGGTCGTGGTATTGTCTGTTTGGACTTGAACCACTTGACCCCGGAGCTGAGGCGAATGCTGACAGTGCCAGTCTGACTGCTCTGAGCTCCAACAAGTTGATGTGGCATCGGGACTCCTCGGGGTCCAGAACCCGTGGGCCCTGTTGTCCCCCATGTGGGCTCCCAGCCCATGAGAGAGGCACTGGTTGTGAGGACGACCATCGGCTTGGGGCGGACAAACGGGATCCCTTCCTGCAACCGGTCTGAGGTGGTCCACCACTGGAGAGCGTCCCACATCTTCTGGGTTACCGTGATCAGCTGGTCGAATTGACCATGGTGCTGAGCCCACTGGCGCCAGCTCCCTATTGGAGGCGATGTGCCACCTGGCCCAATGGACCACTGAGGTGCATGCCGCCATGTAACCCAGAATGCATAGAAAGTCCTGGGTAGGGGCAAGAGCCCAACCAGAAATGATCGGGCAAAGGAGGAAAGAACCTCACCCTGTCCACTGGGAGCTGGGCTCTGGCTTGACAAGAGTCTAGCTCTGCCTGATGAAGCCCATCACCTGTGACGCACGAGTCTCGACTCTGGTCTTGTTGATTAGGAGGCTAAGCTGAGAGCAGGTTCGGAGAGCCAGATCCCAGGATCTCTCCATCTCCTGAAGGGAGGAACCTGCCAGAAGCCAGTCGTCGAGATAAGGGCAGATTCGAACTCCTCGGCGCGAAGATGGGCTGTCACCACTGCAATGCACTTGGTGAAGACCCGCGAGGGCTGATGACAGGCGAATGGCATGGCTCAGTACTCGTACAGGGTCCCTCGACCCTGAAGCAGAAGAATAGCTGGTGGGACGGACAGATTGGGGCGTGAACGATGCATCCTGCAGACCAGAGAACAAAACCACGTTCGCTCCAGGGATGGTATGATCTGGTTCAGAGTTGCCACCGGAAGGTCACGAGACCGAGATACTGATTCAGGTCGTGGAGATCTAGGATGGGGCACCAACCCCCATCCGCCTGGGCACCAGGAAGTACCTGGTACAAAGCCTGGGTCTACAGGCAGATCTGGCACTGGAGCTACAGCTGCCTTGTGGAGGAGCTGAGCCGATGGTCCCGAAGGGCCCGGCTGTGTGTGAAGCTGAGATCCTTTCCTCCCGAGGCGTGGGCTCGGCTGGGTGGGTACTGCCCGAATTCAGAGAAGTCCCTGCCCGACCACTTCTAGAACCCACCTCTCAGTGATATCGGACCAGGCGGAAGGAAAGTGACAAAGCCGACCCCCATGGGAGGACCCAGGGCAGGCGTGGCGGAGTAGGGGTGGCAACCCCAAGCTCGTAACTGAGCAGGCTTAGAGGAGGAGGAGGAGGAAGTTCCTGGACCAGCGCCTCGGCCTCCTTTACGGGCTGTTGAGGGCCCTGCTTGGGCCTAGGCGCAAGCTTGAGCCTGCTGCTGTGTTGTTGGTGCTGCTGACCTCCTTGATAAGAGGCTGCCTGACCGCAGGGAGGACTGCTGAAAAGGCTTCCTCTTCCTCTTCTGCTGGTTCTTGCCGAGGAACCCTTAGCAGAAGTGGCATCAGAGTGGCTGGACTGTTCAATACGCTGGTGGCCTGCCACTCCTGGCCGAACAAGTCGGTACCAAGGAAAGGCACATCGGCTAACTTGTGCTGGTATCTGCCCGGAAGGAGGATAACCACAGCCAAGCCCTGCGGCGGTGGCCACTCAGGTTGCTAAAGAGCAGGCACAAGAATCCCGATGTCCAGGGGCGTCACTGGAGCTGCTGTTTGGCAAAAGCACGGCCCTGATCACGGGACTTGCTTGACCATGGTGTACAAGTCCGCTGGGGGAGAGTACTTCATCCAATGACCCTAGGAGAGCATGGGAGAAGTGTGCCATGATTACACCGAACTGGCCTGATGAAGGCCCAAGGAAGAGGCCACGTCGACCTTTACGGGCAGAGTGATCCATGTTCTTGGACTCCTTGTCTGGAGGTCGATTAGGTGTGTCAACCAAGCTACCAGTATGTCTAAAGGCGAAGCAGTCACCAGGCTCTCAGCCAAGAGATGTTCCGTGAATCAGTAGGGATCCCATGAGGCACCCGCATACTCACGGGCCATACAGGCAGATGGTGCTGGGCAGGAGGTTGGACGCTGCCAAAGCGCAAGGCTGGACCAGTAATGGCTTCAGCCACTGGGAAGCCTCTGTCAGGTATCCCCTCTTAAGGATATCCGTGAGGGTACTCCACCTTTTCTGGATAGACTCCAGGGCATTCCAGTGGAATCTGAAATGAGGCAGAGGATGCCCTGAAAGGAGGAAGGACCTTCCTCCAGACCCACGAGTGACTCCTCATCACCCGGATGGGAGTGCAAACTGGTGGCATCCAAGTCGAAGAGTTGGGGTACAGTGGTCTCCTGCCTATGTCCCCTTGATACGCTGAGGGCGGCCAGTGGTAACCATGATGGACAGGCATCGGGAAGCTTGGTGTCTGACGGTCCTCTTTTGAGGGAGCCCCGAGATAGGATGTTTAGGCAGTGGTTCCACCTTAATCGGTGGTGAGACTGGTATGGGCTTAGGAATAACGACTGCCCCACAGGAGGAAGAACCAAAGATTTCGGGTCTGAAGGGTCGGTGTCAGCCCTGAGGCGCAGGCCAAGTAATGGCTGGGTGGACGGCATAGCCGCTTCTGTCCGCCAAAATCGGCTTGTTGCCACATAAGCTCCTCAGAGCGCCGACGGAGTTTCTGTCGAAGCCTCTCCTCATCCGAGGAGGATGAGGACCTGTGGTGGTGCCTCTTTTTGAATGTTGGTGGCCTTTCTTGGTTTTCCGCTGTAGGAAGAGACCGAGTCCTCGATCGAGACCAACAGGGTCAACCAGGATCCGGGTGAAACCGGGCTTGGTGAAATCAAGGCCCGGATCAATTCCTTGATGGGGACACCCGAAGGAAGTGTCTGTCATCGGGAAAGAAAGGACAGGGTCCTTCCAGAGAATCGTCGATCGGAGTCGGTGAAATCAGCTGAGAACAATCTCAGCCGATCCTCAGTCTCGGCCTGGCCAGACGGAAGATCCCTGAAGCTGGCGGCCAAGGAAGCGATCTCGACTGAAGTCAAGGTCGCAGTGTCCTGGGACTCGGACCTCTCTCAGACCCAGGAGCGTCTCCTCTTCCAAGGCGTTGGATCCTTGTCCCTCTTCGAGGGCAGGAGGAGTCTTGAGCGAAGCCTCACCCCTGGTGGGAGAGACTGGCACATCTCCCTGAAGGAACCTGTGAAGGAAGAACCGAGGGTTGAGAGGCACAAAGAAACTTGGCTGCTTCTTCTTCGGCCTTCATCTGCTCAAGCTGCTCGGCTGATCCTGCTGCCGCAGAACTGCCCACCTCGCTTCTTTAGATTTCACGGAGGGTTCCTTTTCTCCTGTCTCCCTACCTTAAGGTCGCCATGTGGTTGTCGAGGATGTTGGGATGGAAAGCCAAGCAAAGGTACAGGTGGTGGTGTCATGACCGACACCTAGGCAGTACACACAGGTAAGGGAGGTCGGTGCGATATTTTCTGGCCGCGACGTACACTGGCGAAACCTGGGACAACTTGTCTCTCCATATCCAATGTGCTATTATCGGAATAGAAACTCTTGACGAGTTTGAGAGTTAAATTGGTAAAAGCGACAATACGAATCAAGGCCTACGATGGCTAGAGTTAGCACGAGGGAACCTGAATCTTCCAGCCGAAAGGAAGATCTCGCGCCATGGGCGGAGCCGAGGTATTTACCACCCGGTGGGTGGGAGGAGCCAGCCTGAAGACTTTCCAGTGAGATTTAAAGGAAAGGGACATGCCAAAGAGTGTGGATGAACAACATATCCACGCTCCTAGAAAACACATTATTTTTAAAAATTGGGATATACCAAAGCTGAAGTAAAATTAAGGTAAACAAGGAAAATTGCCTAGACTTACTTATAGAAGGGGCATGCAACATTAGGGATCCAGATTAATAAGCGCGGTGGTTTAAGGCTCGGCTGCAAACCTGGAGACCTTGGTTTGAATCCCACAGCCCCCACTTGCATACTCTGTGACCCTGAGCAAGGCACTTAACTTCCTCGTGCTTCCAGGTTGCACCTGTAAACAAGCTTTCAGCTTAGTGTCTCTCCCAGGTAAAACAAAGGTTCAAAAAAAAGAAAAAAAGGATCGTACAGTGTGAAGACGTTGGTCTGTGGTCTCCTCAGGCTATACCAGGTGCACTGTTGATTTTAACTAGAGATGCTGGCGAACTGCAGCGAATCTACCAATCCGGAAATATTCTGTGAATTATTTTGCAGGTGCAAATTGCAAAATTTCACATTTTGCAGTGGAAGATCACAGTTTTCTGGTGAAATTTCACAATTACCAGGTGAAATTTTGCATGTCACATCCGCAAAATATTTTACTAAATATTTCATACGGCAAAACTGCAGATTTTGTACAACACTATTTTTACCACAATAAATTAGAAATGAAAAGACTGGTGGTCTGAAAGTCTTTTTTTAACTAAAGTACAGGAGTCATTTCTGTCTAGACTGTAATAATTGGACTTGCTGAGCACCTTTCTCCTTACAGCGACCTTTTGTATTTCATTACTTTCGGATTAGTATAGACACCTGCATGTAATGTTTGTTGTTCAACAGCTTAAGAGACTAAAAATCCCAAACACCCTCCGTGACCAGCACTGCTGACTGGAAAGCTGCGTCACTGCAAGTGTGGATGCATCAAGCAATGAATCCAGTAGGACAGCATTCAGGAAGATCAAGAAAGGCTCAGAACAACCAGGGTAGTATAAACATGGCTTAAATGTCAGAACAGTCCATCCTAGGCATAACTCAGGCACTGAAAGACCCTCACCTTTTTTCCGTTCTGTTCCAGTGGTGACAGCGATTTTCTTTTCACACCTTTTTCAGCTGCAGGATGTGCAGGTCTCTCCAGGTGATTTTTCCAGGAAGGCGATTTTCCCCTATCAAAGAAACTCTTGTCAGTTTTGGCAAAAAATTACTGCTGCAATAAGCAGGATGCCTCATAACATAAAAAAATACTAAGAATTTCAGAACCTTCCATTCTGTACTGCCAAAGGCATTTGTTTGTAACCAGTCCATTAGAATCTGTTCCTGCTGTTTTCCTGCCCTGTAACCTGTCCTCTTCCTGTGACTCAATCATTTCCATGGCAATGGGTTCTAATGTCATAAGCAAAAGATTATGACTTCAGGACAGGGATAAGCAATCTAAGCTAATGGAGGTGCTAAGACATACCTGCAATCTGAGCCCTACAAGTAAAAATAAATAAATAAATAAATCCCTGGACCCAAACACCAATAAAAGATTAACTACAAAAATACATTCAGACCCTTTAACATTTTTTCTAGTTTTCCCTGACTGCTCTCACATATGATTGCCATCTGGTAGTCCATGTGCCACTTAATGCTTGCAAAGGGATTCAGTGACAGAGACACTGTATACAGAAAGTGGCATCAAGAGGCATGCTGTCTAATGATTACCATCAAGGAAACCATGCAGCTTAAAAATATAGAAAAGACTAACTTGTAAAATTGTTCAAATTTTACTTGGACTCAATTAGCTTATATTTGAGGACTGTCCCTCAAAGGCCCTAACGAACGAGCTCCACATTTATAGGGCCAATTCTTTATTATTGACACAGTAACCATCAGCCCAGATAATGGAATTGTCATGTTTAATTTTAAAGCACTCAAGTCTCCATGTCTGCTCTCCTCATAGCTGTGAAGCACTGCAACAAGAATGATTTGCCAGGAGAGTAAACTGAATGGAATGGCTTAGTGGCCTGCTATAAGGATCTAAAGAACAGCCAGCACTAGAGTCCCACACCAAGTGTGTAGCTGGTTTCAATTGAACTTTGTGTGCAAAACATTTTTGTTTGTTTGTTGTTTACTTACTGTGTACTGCAGCATAGTAGATTGTATCAGACTATCATCATGTTGACTTGCAAGCAGACATCATCTGTAACTACAAATCCCAGAATCTCCATGCAGCTGACCTCAAAGAAGGCTGCTGCAGTGGAGAATCACTAGCCTGCAGTGCATGTTACTCATTTTACAAGATCCAATTCACATGTTTGCTGGTTCCCACTGTTCTCCCAGGGCAAAGTACTGTCCTCTGTGACTGACCAGCAAACAAAATATCAGAGCTTATAAGAATTCTAACTTGCACTGCAGGCTATTGAAATTACACTGCTGCAGTCCTCTGATGCCAGCTGCAGGGGATTCTGGGAATTTGTAGTTACAGACAATGCCAGCTTGCAAGTCAACAGAATGAGTTTGATACAATCTACTATACTGCAGTAAACAAAGTGAAAATAAAAATTGTTTTGCACACAAAATGCAAACTGGGATCAGCCACACACTTCAGTGTGGGGCTGTTAGTGCTGACTGTTCCCCTTTGTCTATAGCCTTTTATCCTGCTCCTGAAGATGATGGTCCGGGGCCCTGGCAGAGGGCTATTCGGGGTCCCTCTGATCTGAGGCTAGCTCCCAGCTTCATCGACAGTCTACAGTGTGAGGCCTTCAGTACTGGGAGGATACCAGTACTGGAGGCTCAAAGTTTTCCCAGAATTTCACCCTCTGCACTGGGGCCATGTGACCATTTGTTAGCTCTAGCATACTCAGCAGTGTCAGCTATGTTCTGCACCTTGCAAACTAGCAAGATACCTCGAACCCACCAAGAGAGGGTTGATGAGGCACCAACCCTCCTCGGGCTGGTATGTGCTGTTACCCTGGCTGCCAAGACTAGAAGCCTGCTTTGAACTCCGGTCACCTGCATGGAAATATAACATGACTCTGCCTGGGCCACATAGCCAGCAGTCCCCCTGGATATTTCCTGCTTCTTTCCTTCCTTTACAGAAGAAACAGTATTAACAGCTCAATTAACTTTTCTTACTGCTTCTTAGATGCTCTGCCTCATGACTGACCCTTCTAAGGTTACTTTTTTAATTCAATTTATTTACTCCTCAGGGCATGATTACGAGGGACATACCTCTTTTACCCTCAAAATTGCTCTGCCCTCATGGAACAGGCGCTGACCACAGGGAAGGTGCTGTAAAATTCAGACTTTAATGCATAATCATAATATTCTACAATTCTAAATCAAAATTAACTTGGTACAAATAAACAATGGTCTCCACAGTGTTCAGAGCTTGCATCTCAATGTTTGAGGATGTGTCCCTGAATTTGGGGGTCAGCTGTCCCCATCTGGAGTGCCCGTGTCCTCATTTCAGTGGCAAAGGTTGAGAGGTATGCCTTATGGTTACACTGCCTAATGGTAACCCAGCCCTAGTGCCTTAATATTTAAAACTGCAATCTCACTGCACACATAAAGTTCTGTACTATATTGTACAACACGGTACTGCCCAGAACAGTCAGCAAGACCTGTAGATTATTGTCCTCGGCATAGGGTAGAACATACACACCTGCCGGACTTTTGGCTTTCTTCAGACCCTCAGCAGGGATTTGTCCACTGGTCTCTTGGAAGGACTCTCTGTGCTCCACCACTGCTGCCACTCAAGGAATCCGTGTCTCCCTTTGAAGATCCGGCAACTACTTCGAAATCGCTTTTCTCCTTGGAAAGTTTGTACAGCTCCTGGGTTGAGGAACACAACAGATAATCAATTGCAAACTGTTTCCCTTCTAGGTTTTGTTTGCCATGTCTCAATTTAGTATTTACTGCTGGTACCAAATGTTTTGGCTACTCTGTTTTGAAACTTGTAGCTGTGCATCAAGCACTGTCTCTCTGTACCATTGCTTACTCTGTCATGTACTGTTTCCTTGTGATTTATCTGTATTGCCTGTGACCTGCTGCTACTATTTGAATATAATATCTCAAATCGTTTGTTCTGTGCCATTGTTTGTGGCCCGGCCACGCTTCTGAAAATGGTCCTTGGGTCAGTGCACTTACCCGTAAACAAAGACTTAAAATAAATAAACCATACAGTAGCATACTGCACATAAAGTATGGAGAACGTGGACTCATCCTGAGGAGGGTATATATAGAAGCCAAAGCAACAAAACTCTAAGCATATGAAGATTTTCTGGCAGCCATCAAATACCTAGTACTAACCTCAGAATTTTAAATGGCCTACTAAATCTTTCCAGCTAGAAGCGAACTAAAGCCAAGACATCAAGGGTCCAGACACTTTTGGGACTGGGATGCGCTTAGTGGCAAATTCTTCAACATGTAGTATTTTCTTCTAAATTGTTCTACTGTAACTTGTTAAATAGAGTTTCCAGATTCCACAAACTTAAAAGTCTTTACATAGGTGATGATGTATTATGAGTTTATGCAGTTCCCTGGCACACCTGCAAGTGTGCATTCTCCAAAGTGCATGGGGTCGACATGGAGGCATGCTCTCAAGCATGAGCAAAGAACAATTTATTGTAAATCAATGGTCTGATGTCACTGTGCAACACTTATGCAGGAAATGAAGCAGCTAACCTCCACCTGGAAGTTGTAACAGGGTCAGAGGTGGTGGTAGGGGTGATGGGGCCTTCCATCCATCATTTTGCTTGGCAGAGAAACTAGAGCCCCAGTCAGTGGAGATGCCATAGTCCCTCTTTGTGGCTGATTTGGCCAGACCCTTTGTTACAGCTTCAGAGGGGTATTAACAGCCGACTCTGTGGCTGCCAGGGCTGCTGATGATGCTGACCATAAAAACACCCAAGACCTGCTAAGCGGTGTTGCCCTCTGTCCATGATGATCAATGCAATGAAGTTCAAGTTAACACTGGAGTCCTTGACCTAGTGAGATACTATAGTCCTTCACCCGAGAGCCAAAGGGCCCATAACCCATCAATGTGATGCCCAGCACAATCTACTGGACTTCCTGCTAGAAGAGAGACACCCTAAGGCACAATTTGTGAAGGAGACAGACTGTAGCAGCAACTGACCTAGTAGAGGGCTCCAGTCATGTCCAGGGCTACCTGGAGTGGGTGACAGGCCACCTGAAGCGCCATACACCAACAGATCCACCTGCCACTCCTCCAGAAGCAGAGACCACAGGTATGAAAGCTGTACATACAGCTTACGGTTATAGGAGTACATCACCTGGGGCATACCGGGAACCAAAACATACACCATGGAGCCACCCTGGTCCTGTTTCTTGGATTCTGTGTCTGTAGGCTTCAAAGAAGGACCCAGGATCCCAGGTTGTGAAAACTGTGGCAGAGATTAAGCCCTTTAGTAACAAGTGCTCAATGATAGCAAGGGGCTCACTAGTAGGCACTGCGTACCTGTGTTTACTTTTCAGCATACCTTTCCCTAATCTAGAGTGTTAGATCCATAGCTGGCTGGACACCAGAAAGGCAAATCCCATGGAATTATCTTTGGCCAGGATGTCCACCAAGGAATAAGGTGCCACACTGTGAACTGCCTCTAGAGGCATGTTAAGAGCCAATGACACCTTATTAAAGCAGCATGCACGTTACAGTGAAATTATGCACCAATATCTTTTATTCCATTTAAAATGGCCATTTTCTCCTGTCTTGAAAGATGCCCGTTTACTCCCATTTTAAGTCTGGTTTAGCATTTCTGTTTAAAGTATCGCTATCCCCAGATGTTCATCAGTATTCATTGCTGTTTTCAATGCCCTGCCCCATTGGTCAGGAAGCCATATCTGCTGCATGCTAGTTCACCACAGTCACTAAAAAAAAAACAGGTTACTCTTCTGTAACCGTAGTTCTATAAGTGGTATATGGTTCCATCTTCACTTGAACAGTTCCACTGGAATATGTTAATTTGCCAGATGTCCAAACTCCTCCCACCACCTGGGTGGTGCACCTCCGACTCCACCCGTGATGTCAGATCTTGCATGCTGGAAGCAGGGATCCATGTGCCACTTGCTAGGGGAGGCCAGGTGCTAATGCAGATGTGAATCATGTACCACTCCCAGAACTATGGTTACAGGGAGAACCCTATTTTTCTGGGGACGTGGCTATAGTTCACTATCCACACTCTGGCACACTCCTTCCAGTTCTCTGAGCAGACAGGGCAAGGTGTGCATCCCTATTAGCGAACCGAGATTGGAGAACTAAGGAATGAAAACTAGTATCCCAGTGTGATTCAAGGTTGATGTGGTAGTGGGAAATTAAGGTGTGTGCAGACTTACAGATAGCAGCCCTGAAGAGTTCTTGGATAAGGATGTCCTGGAAGCAGCCACCGAGTAGCAGTATGTCTGGTGGAATGAGCTCTAAAGCGTTACAGGAGGCACCTTACCAGTCAACCTATAGCAGAGGTCGATGCAGGATGTGATCCAACCATCAATCATCCGCTTTGTTGCTGGTCTGCCAGGCGCAGCTTCAGCGTAAGTGACAAACAGATGGCAAAATCTCTCCCAGAACTCCAGCCGTTCACTCTAATTAATAAGAGAGTGCCTATACGGGTCCAAGGTAGAACCTGCAGTCAACCTCAAAGAGAAGTCGATAAAGTATACCAGTAACTTAATCACCTGGTTAAGAGGAAACTCTGACACTACCTTTGGGAAGAACTCAGGTTGGAGCAAAGGATGACTTTGTCCCTGTGGAAGACCAGGTAGGAGACTCAGCCAAGACCACCTGGAGCTCCCGATCCTTCTGGCTGGCGTGATGGCCATCAGAAAAGGCGTCTTCAGCGACAGGTGACATCTCACACCTGTGCATGGGCTTGAAAGGCTTGTTCATGAGCATAGCCAACATCATCAGTAAGTCTAATGATGGATGTGGTTCATGCAACAGAGGACAGGTACTCAAGGTGCTTGAAAACCGTTCAACCACATTCTCCTGGGCTACCGTTGGCTTACCACCCGTGCCTGGTAAGCAGGGATGGCTGCCAGGTGCACTTTAAAATCATCACTCACAGTTCAACCTGAGACAGGGACCACTGGAAGTCCAAGATGCTCACCACAGAGCAGGCAAGGGATCAAGCTCCTTACCTTGGTGCCAAATGGAGAACCTCTTCTATTTAAAGGCATAGCACTGGTGCATTGACTCCTTCCAGGGGCCTCCACAATGTGGAGCACTTCATCTGAAAGACACAAGGCCTGGAGCTCTAGCGGTTAGGAACCAGGCTGTGAGGTGCAGGACTGCAGGTCCAGGTGCAGGATCGTCCCCTGCTGTCTGATCAGAAGATTCAGGTGGGTAGACAGCCCACGGAGGTCTGCTGCTGAAGCTGAGGAAATCCAGGTACCAGACATGCCTTGGCCACTCTGGAGCTATCAGGATCATCCATGCTTTGTTCTTCCTTGCCTAGACCACTACCTTGTGGATCAAGGGAAAGGGAGGAAGGCATACATGAGGCTGCGGCTCCAGGACCTCAAAATGCATCCTCCACCAGCATCCCAGACTGTGGGGGTGAGAGTATAAAAACAGCCTCAGTTTGGCATTCTCACAGGAGGCAAACAAATCCACCAGAAGCATGCCCCATCAGGGAGAACTGGTGGCTCACCATCTCTTGATTCAGTGACCACTTGAATAACATCTCTCTGACTCAGCTAAGAGCATCTGTCCAGTTGACTGTTCTCTCCTGTGACAAAAATCGCAGGAGATCTGCACCAGGCTGAGCACAAGGGTCCAGGTGTGGAGGCATCCCATCACAAGGGGAGAGAGGAGTTCCACTCTTCCTGCTCAGGTAGAATATGGTTGTAGTGTTGTCCCTCTGGAAATACACAACTTGACCTCTGACTAGAGGAACAAATTCCACCAGCGCAAGTCACATTGCATGGAGCTCCAGCAGGTCTGTGTGTTGATGGGACTCGGGGTGACTAGAACCCATGGGCTGTGTTGTCTCCCAGATACACACCCACCTCACCAGAGATGCATTCATCATAAGTGTGATGGTCAGTTCCGGACGGACAACCAGCATTCCTTCCTCCAGGTGTTTGGGGACCAGCCACCAACGGATGGCATCCCACTTTGGTTAGGTCACTGTGAACGGGTGATGGCCCAAGTCCCACTGGAGGTGGCGATCTGCCAGTGTGCCCAATGGACCACAATGGTGCAGGATCCTATGTACTGGAGTAGCCTCATGTAATAACGGGAAGGGCATGTGAGCCCTACCTGAAATGACTGGGCAAAGGAGATCCAGTGCCCAGTCCGCGGGGAGACAGGCCTTGGTCCACAGTGAGTCTGGTTCAGCCCAGGTTAACGGATTATCTGTGTGGGTACCAGTTTGGACTTGTCCATGCTGACTAACAGGCCCAAGTCTCAGCAGATCTGGAGAGCCAGATCCATGGACCTCTCCACAGCCTCTTGGGACGAACCAGCTGACAGCCAGTTGTCCACATAGGTATACATACTAACACCCAGACACAGCAGCTATGCTGCCACCACTACCATGCATGGTGAAGACCCTGGGCACCGAGGCCGGCTAAATGGCATGAACTGGAACTGGTGGTACAGGACCACTTTCGCTCAGAACTGGAGGTACCAGTGGTGAGACTGATGGACTGGGATGTGGAATAATGCATCCTGTAGGTCTAGGGAGCAAAACCATATGTTCTGCTCCAGTGAAATAATAATCTGATACAAGAGTGACCATCCAGAACTTGCATTTCTGATCGTAGATCCAGTATGGAGCACTAATCCCCCATCTGTTTTGAGAAAAGGAAGAATCTGGACACAACACTGACTGGCCAGGGTGTCTGGGACACGGTTATTGCCCTTTGCAAAGAACTGAGCATTATCCTCCCGAAGGGCAGACAGTGTGTCCTGTAACACCATGGATTCCAGAGGCACATGGTGGTGTAAGGTGGAGAGCCTCAAGTCCAGAAGGAACCTCTGCCCACTACTTTCAATGCCCACTTGACCATTGTGATAGTGGACCAACATCACAAGAAGTGATGTAGCTGACCTTCTACAGGGCGCAGACAGGACGGGTGGAGGGATGACATTTTCCAACCTGCCAGGGGCACTAGTGGCTGCAGCCTGAGGGCACCACCACTTTTCTCCCACATTTTAGACCCTGGTTCCTGGACTTGGGTTTGAGGCACCAGGTATGGTACTGCCCTGGTGTGGCTGCTGCTAAAGAGGCTGGGGCTGAAAGGACCAACACTGGAAAGCCTGCATCTTTTTCGTATCCTTCTGGCACGATGCCACAGAATCCAAGGTGGCACTGGACTTCTCAATAAAGGTGAGATGTCCTTCCACCACATGGCTAAATAGATCTGTTCCTAAGGGAACACTGGGTCAGCTTGTGCTGGTGTCCTCCATGAAGGTGGACAGATGGAGCCAGGCCCCGTTAATGTATGGTGATCCAAGGCCATGTAGAGCTGGTATTTAGCCAGAAACTGACCTTGGTCTCTGATGACCGCCACCGCTGACTACTGATCAGACATGAGGTGAAGGAGGATGGAATAGTACAGTTACGCAAGAACTTACGTAACAGCAGATCTTCGAGAACAGCTCTTGCAGCAGGTTACATCATTAGGACTGAAGCCAGTTGGCAGCAGAACCCCACGGAAAACTTCTAGCTGGCTACATACATTGGGGACTGCCCCGTCGGCCCTGCCCGTCACATACATCATACAAGGGGCAGTCCCCAGCATCCCTCAGTGCTCCTGCTGGAGACTCCAGCATAGTGATGTGATTCTGATGGGAGACAGAGGATCTGCTTCCAGAGGAAGACCAATAGGAACTATTACTGCAAACGCAGCTGATATCCTGAGAGGAAGGTGGGTTGGAAGTACTGCTGCAAGAGCTGTTCTCGAAGATCTACTGTTATGGTAAGTTCTTACGTAACTGTACTATCTTACTCGAGAAACAGCTCTTGCAGCAGGTTACACCATTAGGACCGAGTCCCAAGCAGTGACAAGGACTACCCCTACATTTGGGAGGAGGATAGAAGGGTGAAAGGGAACCCTCATAAAAGAAGCCCTGCAGGACGGTAAGGCCAAAGCTCGCTTGCACATGGAGGCAATGTCCAGACTGTAATGTCTGATGAATGTGTGTACTGTGCTCACATAGATGCTGCACAAATGGAAGGAGCCAACACATTTCTCAGGGAGGCAAATGATGTTGCCATTCCTCTGGTAGAGTGATCCTTACCAGTCCCGTAAGGGTTGTTTCACTTCTGGTAACAAAACACAAAGCAGTTTACCGACCATTTTGAAAGTGGCTGTTTAGACATTGATGCCCCTAACATCCTGTGGGCAAAGGACAAAAATAACTGGTCAGACTGTCGCTGTGGTCTGGTCCTAGTCAGGTAGAACCAGAGTATCCTGTGCGTATCTAATGTGTGCAGGAGAGCCTCTCCCCATTGGAATACTCTGGATAGTACACGGTAGGTCGATATCCTGGTTAAGGGTTAACTCTGACACTACCTTGGTAGAAACTTAGGACAGGTCCTTATGAAAATCAAATATGGCTCTTTGCATATGAATGGTTGAAGCTCAGAAATTCTCTAGCAGAAGTAACTGCAACTAAAAATAATGCCTTCCAAGAAGGCATAGCTCACAATCTACGGCTGGTTCAAGGGAGGTAGTGTGAGCTGTTCTAAAATGAAGAGACAGTCCCGGGGAGGGGATCGGATCGCTAATGGGTGGCTTCAAGTGGATGATGCCAAGCAAGAAGGTGTGTGAATAATCTAGTTGGGCCAAGGATTTGTCTCCTAAGGGTGCATGATATGCAGATACTGCAGAAAGGTGCACCTTTATTGAGGAGTAACTCAGCCCTGCTTCTGATAAGGAAAGGAGGAACTCTAATATCGATTTCACGGGCAGATTAAGGTCCGGTCTGAAGCGAGGACCAAAAAGCAAAACCTGCGCCATTTCATGGCATACGTGGCATAAGTAGAGGTTTCCTTGCACTGCCACTAGGGCGTTAGCCACACTGTCTGAGACTTCGGTGGCGAAGACACTGCTAGGTCCTCAGGGCCAGGCGTGCAGGTATACGGATCTGAGATTCGGGTGAATCAAGGGACCTGTTGTGTTGCGACAGTAAGTGTGAGCTGAGTGGAAAAGGAAAGGGTGGCTCACTCGCCAGGCCTTGGAGAAGAAGAAACCATCTCTGTCTGGGCAAATATGGGGCCACCAGAATCATGACTGCTCTGCCATCATGCAGTTTGAGCAGGACTCTCTGGATCAAGGGAAGGGAGGAAGGCATAGAGGAACCGCCTGTCCAGGACAGGACAACGATCTTGCCAAAAACACCAGGCTCTGGATCTAGCGAGCAGAAAAACAGGTTACTCACCTGTAACAGTAGTTCTAGGAGTGGTATATGTTGCTCATCCACACTTTGGCATGTCCTTTCCTCTTAAATCTTGCGAAGTCTTCAAGCTGGCTCCTCCCACCCACCGGGTGGTAAATACCAGCTCCGCCCATGACACCAGATCTTAGCCCGTTGGAAGCAAGGTGATGTGCCTAAAGCCGGGAGGTCAGGTGGAGTGGGATGAACAACATATACCACTCCTAGAACTACTGTTACAGGTGAGTAACCTGTTTTCTAGGAGCGTGAATATGTTGTTCATCCACACTCTTTCAGACTCCAGCAGTTCTCCAGGAGGAGTGAGGCAAGGAGCACACCCCCTACTTAGGAAACAGAGACTGAGAACCGAGGCCCCAAACCAGCATCCCGATGTGACTCAAGGTCGATGTGGTAATGGGTTATGAAAGTGTTTGCTGACATCCAGGTAGCAGCCCGACAGATTTCCTGCATAGGGATGTCCCTGGAAGCAGCCACTGATGCAGCAGTATGGCGGGTAGAATGAGCTCTTATCCCTCTGGAGGCTCCTTGCCCGCCAACTCATAGCACAGACCTATGCATGATGTAATCCATCTTGCAATGGTCCATTTGGCTGCAGGTTTGCCAGAAGCGGCTTCAGCGTAGGTGACAAACAGCTGGCGAACCGCTCTCCAAACTTCCGCCATTCTCTCCTTGTAGTAAGAGAGGCATGTCTAAGGTCCAGGGTATGGAGCCTGTACTGGCGTCCGAGGTTTAGTTAGGCTAATATACAGACAGAATCAACACCTGGTTAAGGTGAAACTCTGACACCACCTTCGGAAGGAATTTCGGTGGGGCGAGGACAACTTGTCCCTGTGAAAGACCAGATAAGAGGAGTCCACCGAGCGCCTGGAGTTCCCTGTCCTTCTGGCTGACGGATAGCCACCAGGAAGGCAGTCTTCCATGAAAAGTGTGAGAGCTCACACTTGTGCATGGTTTGAATGGCTTGCCCATGAGCTTTGCCAAAACCAGCAAAAGATCCCACGGAGGTGGAGGTTCACGCACCGAGGGGATATGTGAGCCAGGCCTTTGAAAGCGCCTCACCACTGTCTCCTGTGCCAATGTCGACTGACCGCCCGCCAGGTAAGCTGAAATGGCTGCCAGGTGCACCTTAAGGTCGATGATCGTAGACCCCTTTGGAGAGAGACTAAAGGTAGTCTAAAATGTTAGCCACAGAACAGGATAAGAGGTCCAGACTCTTACCGACACCAAATGGAAAACCTTTTCCATTTGAGGCATAACATTTCTGGTCGATTCCTCACGAGATGCCTGCACAACTGTGTAGACATCCTCGAAAGACCCAGAGCCTGGAACTCTAGCCGCCAGGTACCAGGCTGTGAGGTGCAGGGATTGAAGGTACTGATGGAATGCCTTCCCCTGGTTCAATGATATCAGGTCCAGGTGTGTACAAGCCACTCTGGGGCCCTGCAGCTGAGGCCGACGAGATCTGGATACCAGAACTGGCAGGGCCAATCTGGGGCTACCAGGATCACCTTGCCTTGTCCCTCCTCACCTTGAGTAACACCTTGTGGATCAAGGGAAATGGAGGGAAGGTGTAGAAGAGGCCTGCGGTCCACGGAGTCAAGAAGGCATCCCCTGCAGCGACCTCTGCTGGAGGGGCGAGCATGATCAGCCTCAGCTTGGTGTTCTCCCTGGAGGCAAACAGGTCCACCAACGGTTTGCCCCAACGGGAGAACAGATTATAAGCTACCTCTGGATGAGAGAACCACTGTGGATGTCTGGCCCATGCGCTGAGAGCATCCGCCAGTTGGTTCGAGACTCCTGCCACATGGATGGCACAGAGATCCGCCTCCAACCGGCTGACGAAGGTCCAGATCCAGAGCCTCCTTGCATAGCAGATGGGAGCGCGTGCGCACTGTTTGTTGAGGTAGTACATGGTGTGTTATTGTCCATCTGGACTTGAACCACTTGACTCTGGAGCTGAGTAGCGAAAGCTGGCGGTGCCAGTCTGACTGCTCTGAGCTCCAGCAGGTTGATGTGGCATCGGGACTCTTTGGTATCCAGAACCCGTGGGCTCTGTTGTTCCCCATGTGGGCTCCCCAGCCCATGAGAGAGGCACTGTCGGTGAGAATGACTGTCTCGGGCAGACAAATCGGATCCCTTCCTGCAGACGACCTGGGACGGTCCACCATTGGGTGACAGTGACCAGCTGGTCGAAATGACCCTGACGCTGAGTCCAGTGAGCGCCAGCTCCCACTGGAGGGGCGATGTGCAATCTGACCCAACGGATCACTGACGCGCATGCCGCCATGCAACCCAGAAGGCGAGGAAGTCCTGGGCAGGGGCCAGTGCCCAACCAGAAATGATTGGGCAAAGGAGGAAAGAACCTCTGCCCTGTCCATGGGAGCCGAGCTCTGGCTTGACGAAAGTCGAGCTCTGCCCCGATAAAGCCACATCACCTGAGAGGGCACGGTTCCAACTTGGCCTCATTGATCAGGAGGCCTAATTGGGACAGGTTCGAGTGCCAGGTTCCTGGACCTCTCCACCTCCTGCAGGGAGGAACCCGCCAGGAGCCAATCATCGAGGTGGGGTATATCAAACCCCTTGACTCGTGAGATGGGCCGCCACCACTGCGATGCACTTGTTGAAGACCCGAGAGGCAGATGACAGGCCGAACAGCATGGCTTGGAACTGCAGGGTCCCTTCCACCATGAAGCAGAGGAACCGCTGGTGGGACGGATGGATTGGGATGTGGAAAACGCGTCCCTGTAGAACCAGTGAACAGAACCATACATGTTGCCCCAGAGATGGTATGATCTGATTCAGAGTTACCATCCGGAAGGTACGAGACCTAAGATATTGATTCAGGTCATGGAGATCTAGGATGGGGCACCAACCCCCGTCTGCTTGGGCATCAGGAAATACCTGGACACAAGCCTGGGTCTGTGGGAGGATCCGGCACTGAGCTACCGCCTCCTTGTGGAGGAGTTGAGCAATGTCGCCCGAAGGGCCGACTGAGTGCAAACTGAGATCCTTTCCTCCCAAGGGGCATGGGCTCGGCAGGGAGGGTACTGCTCGAATTCAGAGGCAGTCCCGACCGACCACTTCAGGACCCACCTGTCCAGTCATATCGGACCAGGCGGAAAGAATGATGGAGCCAGCCCCACAGGAGGACCAAGAACTGGCGTGACGGGTGTAGAGTGGCCACACCTGACCTGGCACTGAGTAAGCTTGGAGGAGGAGGAGTCCTGGACCGGCATCTCGACCTCCTCTGCGGGCTGTTGGGGACCCTGCTTGGGCCTAGGGCGCAAGCTTGAGTCTGCTGTTGCTGCTGACCTCCCTGGAAGGAGGGCTGTCTAACTGCAGGAGAAGAGTGCCGAAAAGGCTTCTTCTTGCGCTTCTGCTGGTTCTTGCCCAAGAACCCTTTGCAGAAGTGGCATCCAAGGCACTGGACTGCTCTATGTGCTGGAGGTGACCTGCCACTCCCGGACCAAAGAGATCGGTGCCAAGGAAGGGCACGTCAGCTAACTTGAGCTGAGTATCCGCCGGAAAGAGGATAACCTCAGCCAGGCCCTGCAGCTGCTAGTGGCGGGCACAGGAATCTCCAATATCCAAGGCCGTCTGGAGCTGCTGTTTTGCACGGACTTGCTTTACAGTGGTCTGCATGTCCGCCAGGAGATGAGGAGGACTTCCTCTAAGCGACCCCAACAGGGTGAGAGAGAAGTGTGCCATGATCACTGCCGAGCTGGCCTGACGAAGGCCCAAGGATGAGGCCGCATACACCTTCCGGGCAGAATGGTCCATATTCTTGGACTCCTTGTCCGGACGGCGGTCAGTATCCGCTGAGCTACCCGGTAGTCTAAACACAGGGCAGTCACAAGGCTCTCGGCCAAGGGATGCTCTGTGAAACCCGCCAAGGACCCCATGGGTACAGTGTACTTGCAAGCCATGCACGAGACTGAGCCGAGAAGAGGCAGGCGCTGCCATAGCTCAAGGGCCAGGCCAACAATGGCTTCGCCACTAGGAAGGCCTCCGTCGGGTATCCCTCTTAGGATATCCGTGACAAGATATTCGCCTCTTTTGTATAGGCTCCAAGGGCATACCGTTGACTCTGAAATAAGGTGAAGGATGCCCTGGAAAGAGGAAGGACCTTCCTCCAAGCCTGTCATGACAACTCATCATCGGGTGTGAGTGTAGACCAGTGGTATCCGAGTCCGAAGAGTCGGGATATAAGGTCTTCCGCCTATGTCCCTTCAATACGCCAAGGGTGATCGGGGACAACAGTGATGGAAAGCATGGGGCAGGCCCTTATCTGTCTGGTCCTCTTCGAGGAGCCTCCCTGAGGCTGCTTAGGCGGTGGCACCAAAATTGGTGGGGAGACCGGAGCAGGCCGAACAGGGATGCGTGCCGGTCCTACGGAGGAAGAACCGGAGTCTTGGTTCGGGAGGGGTCGGCGTCGGCCTAAGAGGCTGAGGCCAAGTAATGCACGTAGTAGCGGCAGAGCCGGCTTATGACCGGTCAGAATTAACTGTTGCCACATAAGGTCCTCATAATCGATGGAGCTTCCGTCAAGTCTCTCCTGTCCGAGGAGGATGAGGATCGTGGCGATGGCTCTTCTGAGAGTGTTTGTGACTTTTTTCGGTTTTTCGATCGAAGAGGTCCTGGTCCTTGATCGAGATCGGGGGTCGGCTTTGTTCGATCGAGAGGCCGGAGTCGGTGAAACCGAGGTTCCGGCTCCTGTCCTCAATCGATACCGAGGCTGGGTCTCCTCGCCGGGAAGGAAAGGATAGGTCCTCTCCAAGGAGTTGTCGACTGGTGTCGGCGACAACAGCTCGATCGGGTTGAGAGATATCATGGCGGTTGGCTGTTTCTCGGCCTCGGTGCCTTGGCCTGGACGGAAGGTCCCGAGAAGCCGGCGGTTACAGGCGATCTCGACCGAGGCCGAGACCGCAAGGTCCTGGATTCAGATCTCTCTGTCCCAGGAATGTCTTCTCCCGAGAAGAAGACTTAGGGTCCTTGTCCTGCTTTCTAGGGCTGGAGGAGTGCATGCCTGAGGGCGCCTCACCCCTGGTGGGGAGAGACTGGCACAGCTCTCGAAAGGATCCTGTGAAGGTAGAGCCAAGGTTTAGCAGCACGAAAAAACCTTGGCTGGCCTAGGCTTGGACAGCTTCTTCAAATACCGCCATCTGGTCGAGCTGCCCGGCGTGATCCCATCGCCACGGAAATGCCTACCTTGCCTCCTTCCATTTCACACGTGGATTGCGAAGTCTGCCCTCCTGCTTAAGGCACGCCTGCGGTCGCCCAGAACATTGGGATGGAAGGCCAAGCAGATGGTGACTAAGAGGTGTCATGCACGACACCCAAACAACAAACACACGAGACGGGGGATTGGTGCATGACATTTTCTGTCCGGGGGATACCGCAAAACCGGGGACGACTTGTCCTCCATGTCCGATGCACTCGGATCGAGATCGTAAACTAACATCGAGTTTCAAAGAAAGTGATTTGCGTGAAAACCGTCGATTAGTATCCAGGGCCTACGATACTGCAGAAGTAGCACGAGGAACCTGAATCTTCCAGCGGAAAGAAAGATCTGGCCATGGGTGGAGCCGAGTATTTACCACCGGGTGGGTGGGAGGAGCCAGCATGAAGACTTCCATCCAGATTTAAAGGGAAAGGGACGTGCAAAGAGTGTGGATGAACAACATATCCACGGCTCCTAGAAGTGGAGCAATTTTGTGTTGAATGGGAGGTGAACAGATCCAATTCTGGCATCTCCCATTTTGGGAACAGAGTTTCTGCCACTGTTTGCAGGAGCTTCCATTCGTGTGCGATGGCTCGATATCTGCTGAGTAGATCTGCCAGCATGTTCTGTAACTGGGGAAAATGCACTGCAGATAGGGTGATATTGTACTCTATTGCTCAGTACCACACTCTCATCACTTCTCACAGAGTTGATATGAGTGAGTGCCCCATTGTTTGCTGATATAGAACACTACTAACATATTGTCTGTTTGGATCAGTAGATGTCCTAGGGTTAGGTCCGTTTGCTTTAAAGAGTTTTACAAGGCCTGAAGGACATAAGGACTGCCCCCATCTCGAGGGCATTTAAGTGAAGTGTTCTTTCCATCCCTGACTATAGTTCTTGAGCCTTTTACTGCCCAAGTGGGCGCCCAGCCTGAACCTGATGCATCTGTGGTCAGGATCAGTGAAAGGTACGAGACAGGAAGGAACTCCTATCAATAGGGTGTTCCGGAACCAGACACCATTGCAAGACTCTGAGAATGGAACTGGGGACAGAGACCAGTTGGTCCAAGTCATCCTGGCGTTGGTCCCACTGGACCCTGAGTGTCCACTGAATGGTTCTCATGTGTAAGTGTGATAGGGGAACTGTGGCTATGGCTGGCGTCATGTGGCCTAGAAGACGCAACTATGGTCCTTGCTGAGACCTGTTTTGTCCCATGATGTTCCTTGTCAAGCTTTGTAGATGTTCTGCCCCATCTTCTGGTGGAAAGGCCCTTCCCTTTCTGGTGTCTAGGACCACATCAATGAACTGCAGTCTTTGGCAAGGTGAAAGGGTCAATTTTGACAGGCTGATGGTGGCACCTAAGGATTCAAATATTAAATGGGTGTCTTGCAGAGCATGATTTAGCTCTCTCTGAGATGAAGCTGTCAGGAGCCAGTCATCCAGGTAGGGAAGACATGGTGCTTCTTCTACTGAATGCACTGCTACTACTGCCAGGCATTTGGTGAATATCCCGGAGCCGATGACAGGCCGAAAGGCAGGGCTCAGAATTGGCAGTGGTGACCTTGAAATTCAAATCACAGGAACCTCCGATGATGTTTCAGCGATTGGAATGTAGAGGTAGGCATCCTGTATGTCCAGCGATGCTAGCCAAGTGTCTGGCGTAGCATCGGGATTATACTAGTAAGGTGACCATCCTGAAACATTTGTATGCCACAAAGGTGTTGAGATCACAGAGGTCTAGGATGGGGTGCAGGTCCCTGTCTTTTGGGAGCTAGGAAGAAGTGGGAATAGTACCCTTTCCTCTCTGGATCCCTGGGACCTTTTTATGGCCTCCTCCTCGAGAAGGGCACTGATTTCCTCACACAGATCAGTGTGACATGTTGTCTCAAATACAGAGACCGCAGTGGCGGTCTGGATGGTGGTTGCCCAGTGAATTGATACGAGTGCCCTTTGAATTAACTGAAGCACCCATTGGTCTAAAGTGCTTTGTCCCCATCCTGCTAGGTGTCTTGAGAAGAGACACCCGACTTCTTCTTCCTTTGAACCAGAGGGGAGGAGGGGCTGCAATAAGTCAGGCAGTGGAGGAGGAGGGAAGAGTTGCTAAGGAGTTTTGTGTTCCTGGCACCTGAAACTCCTGCAGCTCGAGATGGGTCTTTGCAATTAAAGCCACCTATCTGCTGCTGTCCGAATCAGGGCTGCTGTCCTTATTGCCTTTAAAGTGGTTCTGTTGCCTCTGAAATGGCTTTGGCTTAGGTCTGTACACAGCATGTACAGATCTTAACCGCCTTTCCGGCATCTTGCAGTTTTGTGATTATTTTCTGGACTCTTCCTTGAAAAGGACTAAGCCGCTGAATGGGAATGTCCAGAATGCCCTTCTGAAGTCTGGTGTAAAGCCTGATACCCTCAGCCAGGAGTGTCTTCTGAGGCATACTCCTGATGCTGTGCTTCTGTGGCTGAATCTGCCGAATCATATGCTGCTCTGAGTACCTGTGTGCCTATATCAGAGCCTGTTTGAAGGAGCTATGTCAGTTCTTTTTTGGTTCTCAGTCTGAAAGGTTTTAACCAAGCCTTGACCTTGTTCCCAGGTATTTTGAAACTGGACCACGTGGGTCAGAAAATTTAATGAGCGATCTAACATGTTGCTGAGGCATACATTTTCCTCCCCATAGAGTCAAGTTGTTTCACTCTCGGTCCAGGGGCTGGGTGCTTAGGTGTTGGGGCCTCTGTGTGTCTGTCGTGAGTGGCAGTGATTGCCATGGAATCTGCCACTGGTTGCTCTCCAGATAAGGAGCCTCAAGAGGGTCCCAATATAGGTGGTCCGTCTTCTTGGGGACTGCTAAGGAAGTAAAGGGTGCTTCCAAGCAGCTTTTGTCATGCCCTGGAAGGTCTCAACTAATGGGGGACCACCACTGGTTTGGGATCCTTTGTCTTAAGATACTTGGCAGGCACTGCCTTTCAGGATCTAAGTCTTCCATGTCCCACCCCATGTTATCTTGGATATGCCACATTATATCCATAAATGTTGGGTCGTCAGGGGCACCTAGGTAGATCCCTTGGGTCTGGTGAAGGATACTAAATGGAGAGCTTGATCTAGAAGATTCCAAGAGGAGGGTGAGACTTGTCCAAGGAGGAGGAATCTGACCTCCTGCGGTGCTTTTAGGTCTGTGTACTCTGGGAAAGCAGGAAGGGGTCTGTGATGGAGACCTCTGCTGCTTCTTTTCTTTGAGTAACTTCTTGTCCTTAGACCGGCCCCTAGGTTTGAGACTCTCCTCTCTAGGGGTGGTCTGTCTGGGCTTTTCTCCTTTGGAGGAGCAGGCTCTCCACCGGTGGTTTTGGTGGGAACTACATCCTTCCTAATGGTTTCCCACCAATAGGAAAACAGTTCCTTCACTTCAGAGATGCTGAGGCCAGGCGACTGACCTGGCGTCGGTTCCTCTTGAGGTGCCATCTGACCATTTCCTGGGTCTGATGATCTGCGGTCTGACATGCCCGTCGTCTGATCCTTGCGTGGCGTCCAGGTGCATGGGAGGTTTACTTCCCCTTGTCTCCTGATACATGGTCATCGCGAGTTGCTCGACCATGGCGTCCGCACCTTTGTCATCCGAACGTCTGGATGGACCAACGTCCAATAAGGACGAGGTAACGTCCTTTTCTATGAGAGTGGACTCTGTCGGTGGTCATTGGTCATTAGGGCGTTTTGCGTGTGTCGATTTCAGACATACACTGGTCTGGTCTAGAGGTCCAAAAGGACGTCAGATTTGAGGTCCATTTAGTGGATGTCTCTGAGTTTCCTGGGGTTGGGAGGCTGACCTCAGTGGTCAGAGTCCCGCGCCGTCCAGGAATCGGAGCCTGTAGTAGTGGCCAACCTGGAGTGTGCTTTCCTTGAGCGATCTGTGGATGCAGATCGGCCTGAAGGCTGTCTGTGAAGATTCTTTCGCTGGACTTTAAGGGGCTGGAGGGTGGATGAAATGCCGCCACCACCTGATGTCTGGACTTGGGCGGGGAGGCAGGGTCTTTGTCAGAGACAGAGATGTGTTGGAACAGGCGAGTCCGAGTTTGCCCTGAAGTCAGATGTCCTAAAGATGGGAAGCGCTCTTTCTCCCTTTCCTCTGTTTTCCTTATTTTCCTTGATTTATGGGAGGACTCCTCCGTGAGGATGAACTTTTGCATGGCTGCTAATCTTTTTTCTAATAGGAAGGTCTCCAAAACTTTCTGTCAACAGATCTGCGTGTGGCTGTTAAAATTATGGCAAATGGGACAGGCCTTAATGTCATGTTTTGGGCCTAGGCACCCTGACACAGGCTGTGTGTTTATCCTTAAAAGGAATTTGTTTGCCACAAGCACACTTTGAGGAGTTCCTCTCGACAGATGACATCGGGAAGATGACATACGAAAAAAGAAAATCGGAATTTTCAAAAAATAAAAATAAATCAGTAGTAATATTCAAGTAATGGCGTCATTCGATAACTGAAATCCGTGAAGCCAATGCTTGAGTTGTGGCCGGGAAAAAGAACTGAGGGGTGCTGTGGGACGCCCCTTTATGATGTAAGTGACGCCGGCTGATGTTGGGGCGGTCCCCGCTGTATGTAGCTAGCTATAAGTTTTCTGTGGGGTCCTGCTGCCTGCTGGCTTCAGTCCTAATGGTGTAACCTGCTGCAGGGTTGTTTCTGAAGTAAGATCAAAATTCCATTAGTGGTGTCGTGAAACTGGCTGTCATCAAGGCATAACTAGCCTTACGAGAGACCCAAGGGTGTCACAGCATACACCATTCTGCGCGTGTCAATCTTACAGGACTCTTGTCCCAAGGCTTGCATGCGTCCCCTGGTGTCCAGAGTTGTGAAACACAATCGGTCACTGCCCTCCATGGAGGGGTGGTCAGAAAACCCAGAAATGTACCCAGTAGGAAGCGCATACTTACAGACCAAAAGGTGCAGGGCAGGATGCTGGACACTGCCAAAGCTCCAGGATCAGTCCCAAAATGCCTTCAGCCACGGCAAAGACAACCCTCTGGGATTTGTCCCTATCCAAAATATCTGTGAAGGGGTACAAAGATGTTTTTGACTGGTTCTAGTGGCACTTACATGGACTCTGATATTAAGTGGAGGGCTCAAGGACACCAGAAGTCTCGGGAGGCCACGGACTTGTGGTCTGAGTCATCCAAGGACTCCTCAGAAACAGCCCTTGACGGTTTCTTTTCACGGACCACACGGGTATCCTCTTCTGGTGATCTGCACCGATAACCAGCCTGACATACCAGTGGACGAACAGGACTCCTTGGACAGAGCACTCACTTTTGACTGCAGTGGTGGTAGCTCCACCTGAAGTGGTGGATTAACAAATGTAGAGAGCACCTGCGTAGTGTGGACTAGCAGGGGCACCACTGGTGGCTGCCAGATGACATAACATCTGGGGAAGAGCCCTACTCTGTCCTGCGATGGCCCACTGTTGCCAGAGGAGATCCTCATAGCTGGTGCTTCTCCTTCGTCAAGGAGCACCACTAGCGATGCATCCTGGTTGAGTGAGAATTTGTCAGCCTCAACCATCAATCGACTGCTAGAAAAGCATTCTGGATGGTTGTGGTATACCACATGACTGCTAACATTAAGGAGACTGGCATGGAAGCTCAATCACTGGCGGAGGCTGCTCCCACCCAGGACTGGATGGGAACACTGACTAAACCATGTCCTCTTGAGTGAAGACCAGGTGCACTGGGGTCTGCAAGATCCAATTCCTCAACCTCATCTGCCAACTGCTCAACAGACTCAAGGATAGTTTCCATGGCCTGCTCAACCGGAGCCTAAATAGACTGTCTTGAAGGGGTATTAAAGAGCCCATGAACTACCGACCTGCCCCCGACCGGGCGGGTGCCCGATCACAGTCAAGCAGTTGGGCGAATCGAGGGACAGAGAGGACCTCCATCTCTCCCAGTCCCACGACCAGCACCGTGGAGCTTGTGCTTAGAACTGCAGTGGGCAGAGCTCTTCCCCAGGGACTGGAGGGTCAAACTCATGTCCCGAAGCCCCTGGTGAATGACCCTCTATAACTGGCCCCAGCTGGGAACAGCGCTGAGACCAAGGAGGTTCCTGCCTGGGCAGCCGCCACTTCAGTCTCAAATGCTGCAAGCAACTGAGCAGAACCGGCCTCAGCAAAGGATTTCTTGTGGCCCCTCAGGACGCCCTTCAATTCCGCTCTGATGGTCGACCCAGTGAAAGCCACAGCTTCCTGTCCTCGAGGGGCTCAGAAAGCATGCTGAGACAAAGGCTGCACCTGGCTACGTTATGCTTCCCTCCCAGGCAATACATGCATGGGTCATGTAGGTCAAGTGACCATACCGCCTGCTGGCAAAGAACATAGAACTTGCACCCAACTTCTGTTGCTCCATCCATGATCAAGAGGGGAGTTGAATGAACCAAGGAAATAAATCAAAGTAACTAGAAAACTCTGAAAAAGTACAGTTACATAAGAACTTACTGTAACAGCAGATCTTCGAGAAGAGCTCTTGTAGCAAGCTACACCATAAGAACTATGCCACCAGGCACTAGGACCACACAGAAAACCTCTAGCCAGCAGTACCCAGTGGGGACCGCTTCTGACGTCCATCAATTGTATAAGGGGCAGTCCCAGCCCCACTTCAGTTCCACCACTGGAAACCCGCAGATGGATAAAGGGAGCACAGAGGAGGTTCCAGAGTTCCCAACAAGGGGAGGACAGGACCACGGGCGAAGGAGTAAGGGAAAGCTGCCTGCTGCAAAGCTCTTCTTGAAGATCTACTGTAAGTTCTTATGTAATTGTACTATCTTACTTAGAGTGTTGAGCTCTGCAGCGGCTACACCATAAGGACCGATTCCAAGCAGTACAAAGGTAAACCTGCAGAAGAGAGGAGGTAGGTAGTCTTATTGGAGCCTCATGAAAGGAGACCTTGTAGAACAGCTAGGCCGAATCCCACTATCCTCCTGAGGCTATGTCTAAACTGTAGTGCTTCATGAAGGTGTGAAATGAGTTCCAAGTTGCTGCAGCACAAATTTCAGCTGCCGAGACATTCCTTACAGCAGCAAAGGAGACGACTCACCCCATCCCAAACCCCGATGGAGTGTCCCTTCACCGATCCCAGTAAGGGTTTGTCGATTTGATAACAGAACGTGATACAAATTACCAACCATCTGGATAAAGTTTGTTGGTAACAGCCACTTCAAGGGATCTGGGAGCAAAGGCGACAAACAACTGCTAGGTCTTATGAACAGAACGGGTGCGGTCTACATAATACCAAAGCGCCCCTCTGTTCAAATACTGTAGTAAACAGGAAGGTTGATGTCCTGGTTCAGCTGAAGTTCAGACACCACCTTCGAAGAAACTTAGGTTAGTTCTAAGAGACACCCTGTCTCTGTGAAAACTAAGTAAGGATCCTTACATATGAGAGCCTGGAGCTCGAAACTCCTCCGGGAGAAGTAAAAGCCACTAAAAATAACGCTTCCAAGAGAAAAAGTAGCACGCAGTCCACGGCTGGTTCAAGGGAGGCAGCGTGAGTCCCAAGGGGGATGGGATCCCTAATGGGAGGTTTCATATGCAGTATACCCCATAAAAAGTACAGAATAAATCTAGTTAGGCGACAACCCTGCCCTCCACCTCCGCATGATATGCTGAGATGGTGGAGAGATGCACCTGATGGAGGAATATCGGAACCCTGTGTCTGAAAGAGACAGCAGATAATCCAGAACGGAGTTCACTGAGTAGGAAAACGGGTCCAGGGAACAAGCCGATGCCCATAAGGAAAAACGCTCCACTTCATGGCATATGTAGAGCATGTGGAAGGCTTATGAGCCTCTACCAGGACCTTGGCTACCCTAGGAGAGACCCCCATAGTGGGAAACTGCTAAGTCTGTAGGGAGCCATGCATGAAGATGCAGGGATCGGAGGCCTGTGATGACTAGGGTGCCCTGCTCCTGAGCGAGCAACCGTGAGGACCAGGGAGAGGGATTGGAGGTTCCATTGCCAGCTGTTGTAGCAGGGGAATCAAGTCTGGCGTGGCCAGAGCGGGGCAACTGGAATCATCTCCATCCTCTCCTCCTGAATCTTGAGCAGCACTCACTGGAGCAGAGGAAAGGAAGGAACAGCATAGAGGAACCTCCCTGTCCAACAAAGAGATAAAGCATCTTTCCAGAAAACACCAGGCCATGGATCTCGCGAGAAGAAACTGGGCAGTCTGGAGTTGCATGGGAAGCAAAGAGGTTCAGTTCTGGATGACCCACCTTTCAAAGAGGTCATCTGCTACCTCCTGAAGCAGTTCCCACTGTGAGTCCTGGACCGGGTCTGTTGAGCCCTGCCTGCTAAGACGCTTTGAATTCCTGGAACATGGATCCAGGTTGAGACCATGATCTATGGCCCAGTACCACACCATCATTGCTTCCCACACAGAGGGTATGAGTGTGTCCCTCCCGCTTGTTTATATAGAATACTACTGACATGTTGTCCATTTGTATAAACAGGGGCCCCTGGGCAAGGTCCGTCTGAAAGGACTGAAGGCGTAGAGGCCGCCTGCATCTCTAGGATGTTGATGTGCAAAGTCAACTCTACAGCTGACCACGTGCCTTGCATCCGTGATCTCGAATTGGGCTCCCCATCCAAGGACGGAGGCACCAGTTGTCTAAACTGCTGCGGTGAGCTGCCTGAAAAGAACCCCAATGCCAGGTTGGGGACGCCTGCCACCAGGACAGAGTCTGAGACACAGCTCTCAAAATCCAAATGGGACATTCCAGGTCATCTGACCTTGATACCACGGAGTCCTGAGGGTCCACTGAGGCACCCACATGTACAAGCATACTAGGGGCACAGTCACTATGGTGGCTGCCATGTGCCCAGCAGCTGAAGCATAGGTCCAAGTTGGAACCTTGGTGGAGGAAGAGACCAAGAGCCAAGCTCTGTAGTCCAGACTGCAGAACATCCAACAATTCTGTTTTGTGGGGAAGTCCGGCTGCTTCTGGGTGAGCTCCACAGCCTTCTTCTAGAGGAATTTCTGGTACTGCACCATATGGGCTAAAAGACCATATAGTGCATGTGCTAGAGAAAACTCCTTCAAATTGATCCAATTTCTTGGATTCTTTATCGAGTGACTGCAAACTCATATGTTTAGGCCATCTGGTTTTGCCGTGTGCTGCCATGAGAACTAGGAGTCTGCTTTGGGGTTCTCCCCAAAAGGGCTCATTCTTAGGAGGCTTACAGAGCCAATCTGCTTTCTTCGACAGTCATGGCCCTGGACGGATACTTCCATACTAGTTTAGTCATGTCTTGAAAAGGTGGGACTACCATAGGTTTGATTCACCATACCTAGAAAGGTAGCAAGCCGCGCCTTTCTGGATCCAATTCTCAGTATCCCACTGATTGAGAAACTGAATATGGTGCATAACATCCATAAAGTTAGGGTTGTCCGGGGTGACCTTGGCGATCCTCAGTCCTCAGTCAGTCATTTTCTGGTGGTGGGTAGGAAGAAGTAGGCTCTTGGTTAACTAGAAACTGCAGCTTATCCAATAGACAGTTAATTGGGCAGACTAGGTGGGCCAAGCGGTCCTTATCTGCTGTCAAAGGCTGTTTCTATGAGTCTGAGTACGAGACGAAGACCTCCTCTGAGGATTCAGAGGAAGGAGACCTGGAGACAGTCTGTCTGGGCCGATGCCCGGACTTACAGCGCACTAGCAGGAAACCTCGAGGAGGAAGACCTCCTCAGACCTTTCCGATGATGAACTTCCCACTTAAGGCTTCCTTGGGGTAAGAGACTCCGTGGGAGGGGGCCACCCTGTGGGACGTGCCGTGGAGATACTGGAGCCGCACCGTGTCAGCAAAGGTGTAGGAGGCTTGTCCTTAGGAATAAGGTCCCCTTAACCATATTTCATCAAGCAGAAAACAACGCCCCATCACCGCTAGGGAAACTAGGGAGGCCTGTGGGCACTCTGGATCCCTAGGAGCGCTGCTGGGTCTGGAGTCTCGCCCAAGGGTCTGCTAGGCACTGGCATCTCGCTCAGACCCTGAGGCTCCCTGTCATCAGGTCCCGGACAGACGGTTCGGGGCGCCGGGCCAGTCTGGTCTGGTGAGTCTGGGATGTCCGGCAACCACCCATCTGGCATTTGAGCTGGTGACGTTGGCCTGGCTGGCGTCGGTCCTCCAGAGGGAGGGCGGGGACATAGGCATATCTGGCGTATGACCCTGGGGACAAGAGTCTCCTCAGGCTGCCTTTCGGTTGGCGGCCTTGTGGGGGAGTCGCCTGAGAGGATTTGGACATGGAAGCAGAAGCCAGGATTTACGGGCTGCTTCCTAGGGAGCGATCTCTGAACGCAAAGTGCTCCTGATGCCCGTGCTCGTTGTCAGGGCCAGAGGACCTGACTGATGACAGCTGCATTCCAGACGGATACCCGGTAGAATTTTTGCTGGAAGTCTTGGCTGAGTCCCTGGCCTTGGTCCCTGCGACCTGCTGGAAGGGCTGAGGGCTATGGGAAGGACCCGGCTCATGCCCTCAAGAGCTCCCACCTGATGTATGGACAAGGGCGAAGCCATCATCAACTGCAGTCCCGAGGAGGAGAGAGTCGCGGGGAAGTGGGGACAAAGTCCACCTCCCATGAGAGTGCGAATGAGAGGACTTACACTTGATGAGGAGACTGGGAATGAAGACCTATGCTGCTGCTTCTTCCTCAGGATAGTGCTTCCCGCTGGTCAGCTAGTCCTTGAATGAAGACGGTGACCTATGAGTGGAAGAAAAGCCCCTGGTTTCTGCTGGAGAGGGTGAGTCGTGCTCATGAGGCAGGTCTCCCAAGTGGCAGATCTGCACATCACTGATTTTGTAGCAGTGCAGGCAGGTTCACGCGGTGGGTAGGCCCAGACAGAAAAGGCAGTCCAAATGGCTGTCCTTGCCTGGGATTTGTTTACCCTCAGGTGCACTTTGTCTTCCACCGCCGGCTGTGACCTAAGGGTAAGACATAAAACGGTAGAAAATCAGTGAAAAAGGTGATCAAAAATGAACAAATGGTGGTCGACAGTGGCAATGAGACGTCCGTGGAGTCGATGTGCATGGGTCGATGGTGGGAAAAGAACAGAGGTGGAGCTGGGGACTGCCCACTTATACCACTGGCGGATGTCAGAGGCAGCTAATGTCAGGGGGGGTAGTCCTCGCTGGGTACTGCTGGCTACAAGTTTTCCATGGGTCCTAGTGCCTGGCGGCATAGACCTTATGGTGCAGCCTGCTGCAAGAGCTCCAACTCGCGAAGATGAGAAAGTTTACCTATGGTGCACTAAATCCTAAGCGACAGCCATAAAGGAGGTGACCTGATCTTCCAGTGGAAAGAAATAATTTGACATCAAGAGGAGGAGTTGGGGGATATACTGCGAGGGTGATGGGATAAGCTTAGCTTAAAGTTGTCTGACAAATTAGCACACTCCAGTGGAGCTGTCAGAGTATGGATATTGAATCATATGCCCCTAGAAATGTTAAAATTGTGTGCTCCAAACCAACTGAGAATGCTTATGGAAAACCTGAAGACAGCCATATTAAAAGGAGTGTTGATTCAATGATTTCAAGTATTTAAGTACTACAGCAGTCTCAAAACAGGAAAAGATTATTTTACAAGGAGGAGAAAAAAGGGTAATCTATTAAAAAATGAATAGGTATATGAACTGTTGTGCCCTTTCGGCTACTCCTCTCAAGCAAACTGCATCTGCGTTTGAAAACCTGTCTAAGGCAAAGCTGCCCAAAGCTCCCTACAAGCAAGGGGACTGCTATGCCCTTTGGGCTACTTCCTTCAAGCAAACTGCATCTGCAGTTCGAAAGCTTGTCTAAGGTGAAGCCGCAAGCTCCCCTACAAGCAAAGGAAAATACAGTTATGTAGGAACTTACCGTAACAGTAGATCTTCAAGAAAGGTTCCTTCAGTAGGTCATTACATATGGGGCTGGGCGCCACCTGGCGCCGGGCAGCACAACAGACTTTTCTAACAATCCCTGACGGGGACCGCCTCACGCCACATGACCAACGCCAGTGTGGCCATATATACTGGGCAGTCCCCACGCCGCTCTCCAGTTCTCCCGCTGAACCAGGAAGAGGCCTGACAGCAGGAGCAAACAGAATTTGGAGTCCCTCTGTAAGAAGTAAATTGAGGGAGAACGAGGGAGGGAAAATATGACCTACTGAAGGAACCTCTCCAAGATCTACTGTTACGGTAAGTTCCTACGCAACTGTACTGTCTTACTGAGAGGGTTCCTTCAGTAGGTCATTACATATAGGATGGAGTCCTGCAGGCCCTCCAAAGAGAGACCGAGAGAAACAAGGGAGGAGGAGAAAATAACTCCAACGGAAACTAGGAACCAGAATGAACCCAGCCTAGGACAGAAGGTCCTGCAAGACAGCTAGGCCAAGGCCAGACCTCCGCCTAGAAGCAATGTCCAGACTGTAGTGTTTAGTAAAAGTGTGGACAGAACTCCAAGTAGCTGCGACACAGATATCAGCCGAGAGACGCTCCGCAAAAGAAGCGGAAGCAGCCATGCCCCTAGTATAATGACCTCTGATGGGACCTGGCATAGGTTTTTCAGACTTTTGGTAACAATATCGAATACAGTTGCCTAACCATTTGGAAAAGCACTGCTTGAAACCGCTTTGCCCTTTGATCTGGGGCAAAAGAAACAAAAGCTGATCGCAGCTAAGGAAATCCTTGGTTCAGTGTACGAAGCAATCAAGGATCAGATGGACGCCCATGGTGTGCAGGAGTGCCTCACCTCCATTCAAAGGGGATGGAAAGTAAACTGGAAGCTCTACTGATTGGTTCACATTGGCTTCTGACACCACCTTGGGTAAAAACTTAGGATTTGTCCTGAGGCCCGCCCAGTCCTTGTGGAAAATAAGATAAGGCTCTTTACAAACCAGGCGTGAAGCTCTGAAATCTTCAGCTGATGCAATGACAACTAAAAATAATGTCTTCCAGGAAAGGAAGCGCAAGTCACAGCTCATGGCCAGTTCAAATGGGGAAAAGTGAGCTTCCAACACAAAGTTCAAATCCCAAGGTGGGACTGGGCTGCGGATGGGGGTTTCAGATGGAGGATCCCTTTCAGAAAGGTTTCTGAAACCTCCAACTGAGCCAGGGTTTACCATCCACCAGCTCGTGATACACTGAAATTGCCAAAAGGTGGACCTTAAGGAAAATATGACAGATCTGAGTCTGACAGATGAAAGAGGTATTCCATCACTTGTGGGGCAGAACAAGAACAGGTTACTCACCTGTAACAGTAGTTCTAAGAGTGGTATATGCTATTCATCCACACTCTTTGGCATGTCCTTTCCCTTTAAATCTGGCCAGAAGTCTTCAAGCTAGCTCCTCCCACCCATCCAGGTGGTAAATACCTCGCTCCGCCCATGGCCAGATATTAGCCCACTGGAAGCAAGGTTGTGCGCCTAAACCCGGGAGGTCGGTGGGTGCATGTGATCAACATACACCACTCCTAGAACTACTGTTACAGGTGAGTAACCTGTTCTTCTAGGAGCTGGATATGTTGTTCATCCACGCTTATTGGCAGACTCCTAGCAGTTCTCCGGCAGGAGGGAGGCAAGGAGCACACCCCTACTTAAGGAACAGAGAATGGAGAACCAGCCCCAAAACCAGCAGCCCGGCATGACTCAAGGTCGATGTGGTAGTGGGTAAGAAGGTGTCTGCTGACTTCCAGGCAGCAGCCCGACAGATTTCCTGGATAGGGATGTCCCTAGAAGCAGCCACTGATGCAGCAGTATGGCAGGTAGAATGGGCTCCTATCCATCTGGGAGGCTCCTTGTCGCCAACTCATAGCACAGACCTATGCATGATGTAATCCATCTTGCTATGGTCTGTTTGGCTGCAGGTCTGCTAGAAGCGGCTTCAGCGTGAGGTGACAAACAGCTGGTGAACCTCTCCATGATTTCCGCCATCCTCTCCTTATAACAGGAGACAGCACGTCTCAGGTACAAAGTATGGAGCCTGTACTCAGCCTCCGAGGTGTAATTAGGTAGTATACCAGCAGAGTCAATACCTGGTTAAGGTGAAACTCTGACACCACCTTCAAAGGAATTTCAGGTGGGGTGCAGGACAACATTGTCCTTGTGGAAGACCAGATAAGGGAGTCCACTGAAAGCATCTGAGCTCCCTGTCCTTCTGGTAGATGTGACAGCCACCAGGAAGGTAGTCTTCCACAAGTGTGACAGCTCACACTTGTGCATTGGTTCAATGGCTTGCCCATGAGCTTTGCCAATACCAGCAGTAGATCCCATGGAGGTGGAGGTTCACACACCGGAGGAGATATGTGATCCAGGACTTTGAAAAAGTGCCCGACCACTGTCTCCTGCACCAATGTCGGCTGACTGGCCCGATCCGTGAGCAAATGGCTGCCAGGTACACCCTAAGGGTCGATGACCGTGAGACCCCTTGGGGAGAGACCAAAGGTAGTCGAGAGAATGTTAGCCACAGAACAAGATAAGGGGTCCAGACTCTATTCCTGACACCAAATGGAAAACCTTTTTCCATTTCAAGGTGTAACATTTCCTGGTCGATTCCTTTCTAGATGCCTCCACCATGGTGTAGACTTTTTCGAAAGACCCAAAGCCTGGAACTCTAGCCGCCCAGGTACCAGGATGTGAGTGCAGGGATTGAAGGTCCAGAAGGAAGACCTTCCCTGGTTCAGAGATATCAGGTCCGGTGTGTACAGCCACTCCGGGGCCTGCAGCTCAGGCTGAGGAGATCTGGATACCAGAACTGGTGCAGCCAGTCTGGGGTTACCAGAATCACCTTCGCCTTTGTCCATCTCCCTCAGCTTGTGTAACACCTTGTGGATCAAGGAAATGGAGGGAAGGTGTAGAGGAGGCCTGGGGTCCACGGCCTCAGAAAGCAACCCCTGCAGCGAGCCCTGCTGAGGGGGCGGCATGAAACAGCCTCAACTTGGTGCTTTCCTGGAGGCAAACAGGTCCACCATCGGTTTGCCCCAGTTGGAGAACAGGCTGTAAGCTACCTCTGGATGGAGAGACCACTTGTGGGATGTCTGGCCCAAGCAGATGAGAGCATCCGCCAGCTGGTTCGAGGCTCCTGCCACATGGATGACTAAGAGATCTGCCTCCAACTCGCCTACGAGGGTCCACATGCAGAGCGCCTCTGCACAGCAGACAGGAGTGCATGCCGCCTGTTTGTTGAGGTAGTACATAGTCATGGTATTGTCTGTCTGGACTTGAACCACTTGACCCCAGAGTTGAGGAGCCAAAGCTGACAGTGCTAGTCTGACTGCTCTGAGCTCCAACAGGTTGATGTGGCATCAGGACTCCTCGGGGTCCAGAACCCATGGGCCCTGTTGTCCCCATATGGGCTCCCCAGCCCATGAGAGAGGCATCGGTCAAAGGACGCACTGCCTGCTCGCGAACAAAACGGGATCCCTTCCTGCGCCAGTCTGGGGCGGCCACCACTGGAGAATGTCCCACATCCTCTGGGTTACAGTGATCAGCTGATCGAAATGACCATATCGCTGAGTCCACTGGGCAGCCAGCTCCCATTGAGGGACACATGTGCAACCGGCCCAACGGACCACCGAGGTGCATGCCGCCATGTAACCTAGAAGGTGCAGAAATCCTGGGCAGGGCGCATGCCCAACCAGAAATGATTGGGCAAAGGAGGAGAGAACCTCCGCTGTCCGCTGGGAGCCGAGCTCTGGCTTGACAAGAGTCGAGCTCTGCCCCGATGAAGCCCATCACCTGGGAAGGCATGAGTTCCAACTTGGCCTTGTTGATCAGGAGGCCAAGTTGGGAGCAGGTCTGAAGGGCCAGATCCCTGAGCTCTCCACCTCCTGTTGGGTGGAACCTGCCAGGTGCCAATCGTGAGGTAAGGGTACCCTGACACCCCCGAAGGTGGGCCGCCACCACTGCAATGCATTTGGTGAAGACCTGTGGGCCGATGACAGGCCAAACGGCATGGCTCGAACTCGACAGGGTCCCTTCGACCCTGTAACGGAGGAACCGCTGATGGGACGGATGGATTGGGATGTGAAAGAACGATCCTGCAGATCCAGTGAACAGAACTACGCTTTGCTCCAAGGATGGCATGATCTGGGACAGAGTGACCATCCAACGGCGTGACCTGAGAAACTGATTCAGGTCGTGGAGATCTAGAATGGGGCGCTAGCCCCATCCGCTTGAGCACCAGGAGGTACCTGGAGACAAAGCCTGGGTCTGCAGATGGATCCACCATGAGAGCTACTGCCTCCTTGAGGAGGAGCTGAGCAATGTTGTCTCAAAGAGCCGACTAGGTGCATGTGAAACTGCTCTTCCCGAGGGGCACGGGCTCGGCTGGGAGGGTACTGCAAAATTCCAGGAGGTCCCTGACCGACCACTTCAAGAACCCACCTGTCCGTAGTGATAGTGGACCAGGTGGAAAGGAAGTGGCGGAGCCGGCCCCCACAGGAAGACCCAGCGCTGGATGGAGATAAGGGTGGCAACCCCACCTCGCCACTGGGCAGGCTTGGAGGAGACTCCAGGACCTGAGCCTCGGCCTCCTTTGCAGGCCTGTTGGGGTCCAGGCTCGGCCGAGGGCACCAAGCTTGAGCCTGCTGCTGATGCTGCTGTCCTCCCTGGTAGGAGGACTGCTGAACCGCAGGGAAGAGTGCCGAAGGGCTTCTTCTTTTCTTCTGCTGGTTCTTGCCCAAGAACTCTTGGCAGAAGTGGCATTCAAGGTGGCACTGGACTGTTCTATGCATTGTTGATGACCGTTACTCCTGGGCCAAACAAGTTTGTCCCAAGGAAAGACAAATCAGCCAATTTATGCTGGAGTATCTGCCGGAAGGAGGGAGCCTTAGCCAAGCTCCCGCGGCGAGGCAACCGCGGCAGCCACAGAGTGGGCACAAGAATCCCCAATGTCCAGGGTCGCTGGAGATGCTGTTTGGCAACAGCACTGTCCTGATTACGGACTTGCTTAACCGTGGTCTGCATGTCCGGGAGATGTGGGAGGACTTCATCCAACGACTCGAGAAGGGCATGAGAGAAGTGGCCATGATTACGGCTGAACTTGCTCTGACGAAGGCCCAAGGAGAAAGTCGATAGACTTTTCCGTCAAATGGTCCAAAAGCTTGACCTCTTATTGAGGGGTCAGTCAGTGTCAGCAGAACTGCCAGTACGCCTGAACACAGAGGCAGTCACCAGGCTCGGTCAAGGGTGTTCTGTGAACCTCACAAGGGACCCCATGGGCACCGTGCATGGCGGGCCGTGGGCAGATGGTGCTGGACATGAGGCAGGGTGCTGCCATAGTTCGAAAAGCCGGACCAATAATGACCTCGCCACATGAAAGGCCTCCGTCGGGTAACCCCTCTTGAGGATGTCCATGAGAGGGTACTCCGCCTTTTCTGGATGGGTTCCAGGGACATCCCTGTAGAATCAGAGACGAGATGGAGGATCCCTGAAGGAGGAAGGACCTTCCTCCATTCCTGTGCTAACGGATCGCACTCATCATCCCCGGATGAGAGTGGAGCCCAGTGACATCAGAGTCTGAAGAGTCGAGGTAGCGGCCTTCTGCCCAAGTCACCTTTGACCCGCTGAGGGCGGTCCGGGTGACCATGACCGACAGACTCCGAAAGCCCGTATCTGGTCGGTCCTCTTGGAACGAGCCCTCCCACAGGCTGTTTAGGGCGGCGGCTCCACTACTATCGGTGGAGAGATCGAATTGGCCAAACTAGAGGACGGCCGCCTCATGGGGCCGGGAACCAAAGGCTTTGGTTCCAAAGGGCTGCTTCGGGTCTAGGAGGCGAGAGCCAAATAATGGCCGGGTAGGCGGGCGGAGCTGGCTTGTGCCAGGACAAAATCAGCTGTTGCCACATAGGTCCTCGTGAGCGCTGACTGAGTTTGCCGGAGCCTCCTCAACCGAGGAGGACGAGGATGACCTGTGGTGTCGCTCTTTTGGAGTGCTTGTGGCTCTTCCTTGGCCGCTTGGCCGAGGGGGTTCTACACCGACTCAAGATCGGGCAGGCCGACTCAGTCGCTTGGGAGACACCAAGGATCGATGAAACCAGAAGGTCCGAATCGGATCCTCAATGGGGACACCAGCGGGCTGGGTATCCTCACTGGGGAACACAAGGACCGAGTCCTCTCCAAGGGGTTGTGGCTGGGGTCGATTGATCGAGAACACCCCGACCTCACTGACCACTTCCTGGGTCATCTGGCTAGACGGAAGGTCCATGAAGCCTGCGTCGAGGAAGGAATCTCGACCGAGGTCGAGACCGCGATGCTCCAGGGACTGAGACCCTCTCGGTCCCAAGAGCGCCTTCACTGAGACGAAGACAAGCTAGGTTCCTTGTCTTCTAAGTAGAGCGTGAAAAGGTGGCTCGGCGCCACCCCGGTGGGAGAGACTGGCACAACTCTTAAAGGAACCTGTGAAGGTGGAGCCCAGGTTGAGTGGAATGAAAAAGCTTCGATTCGCCAAGCGTAGGCAACTTCTTCTTCGAATGCCTTCATGCATTTCAGCTGCTTAGGGAACCCGCAGCCGCAGAAATCGCCCACCTAGCCTCCTTGACTTCACCGAGGATTCCTTTTCTGGTCTCCAACTTCAAACTTGCCAGGCGGTCGTCCAGAAGATTGGGATGGAAGGCCAAGCAATACTTGCAGGATGAGGTGTCATGGGCAACACCAGGCAGTAGACGCATGTGAGATAGGGATCGTGTGCGACATCTTCTCGCAGAAGGACACCGTCGAAATCCTTAGAAAAGATTTCTTCCATGATCGAGGACGAAAAGCACGATCACTAACTCGAATGAGTTTTAATTTCGTAAAACCAAAGTTTTGAAAGCCAGGGCCTACAAAATGCGTGAGCACAAGGGAGTCAACCTGTATCTTCCAGCGGAAAGGAAGATCTAGGCCATGGGGCGGAGCCGAGTATATACCTGGGTTGGTGGGAGGAGCCAGCTTGAAGACTTCCGCAAGATTTAAAGAGGAAAGGGACATGCCAAACAGTGAGGATGAACAACATATCCACGATCTTAGAATAACATCTTTGGTGTCGCCACCAAAAAGCACTGAGCCCGGAAGGGGGTGTCCTGAATCGCAGACTGTACCTCGCTGGCGAGGCCAGAGATGCAGAGCCAGGAATGCTGCTCTTAAGGCGACGGGTAGCTGCCGAGGTGCGAGCCACAGAATCGACGGAGTTGTATGTGGCTCGCAGCATGCTTCCAGGAGAAGAGAGAGAGGTGAAGATCCTAGCAAGCTCCTCCTTGAGGCTCGGGGGTTCCATTGACTGGACTCAGGCCTCTAACCTGGCTAAGGTAGCTTTTGGTGTGACACCATGTGGGCCACATAGTTGAGGGATCTAAGCATGCATGGGTCAAGCATAAACTTTTCTGCTGAACTGGACCATCTGCCTCGACTCTTTGTCTGGAGGAGAGGTGCTCATCTGCTTGGGTGCAGTGAAGCTTATCATGAGCAGCTGAAATGACTATAGAGTCCGCCTTTAGGATGTGTCTTAAGAAAAGGAGCTTCCTTCGCGCCGGTATATCCTGTCCACCCTCTTGGGGACAGCCGGGAGAGAATGAGGCATCTGCCAGACCGTAGAGGTGAGGTCCGATCCAGGGAGAATGGGACCGGAGACAGAAACTCTAAGTCCAAATGTTCGGCTAGTCTCAGTCTCATGGGGTCTTGATCCTGTGACTCCCAGTCAAAGAAATCTTTCATGGACCTCAGAAGATCCGAGAAGGAGGGTCTTCTTGGGGGCTTTGGGGAAACCTTGCCTTTCAGACCCTCAGGTTCTCCAAGGCATCCTCCTCCAAATTGTCAGCATCCTCGCATCATCTGACCCCTCATCAGGAAGATTATGAATGTCCGAAGGGCAATGTACTGAGGTGCCGCCCCAGACGTGTACCATGGATGGAGAAGAGCCTCTGGGACGCTGGACCTTGGAGCATGGAAGTAGGAGTCTTGTCTCCAGGTCTGACATCAACTCGAGAAAGCGCCCTGCCACCAAGACTGGATTAAGGTCTTGAAGTCTGGCATAGCTGGAGGGGTGGAGGAGGAGGAGGTTGCGAATTAAGGGGAGGAGGAGAGAAATTACTGGTGGGTACAATGGTAACCCTGAAAATAATTGTAGGGGTTATAACCAGGTTAGTACCATCCAAGGGAACTCCACTCAAGCCGGAGAACCAGCCAGGAAATGGTCCCCACGGTACCCAAAGGGTAATGAGAGAGTTCGGGGTCTAGTATAAATCCCCATTGTCAGATCTGACAGAGGGGGACCCACGCCAGTCCCGCTGTAGTGTAAATCATCAGGGGGTCTGGCGCCGGGATAGCCAATGTCAGGGAGACCGCACCGCCCGATCCGCGTGGCCGGAAGGCGATCCGCGGGGCTGGCATCGGGCCGGACGGGCGGGGGTCCCGCCAACGGACTGGGTCTGCGTCGAGCCAGAGGCTCAGGCAGACCACTGGGCCCTGGCTGTGGAAAAGTCAAGAGTATCTGATGTCAGAATTGGAATCGCTGGATCCCACGGGATTGGGACCGGATATTCGCAGTTCAAGGGATCCCACCTGGAGGAGGAGGGTCCTCCACTGTATGGCCAGACGGTTGAGGAGGAGCCTCCTTCCGCTGACCTCGCCAGGGGAGCGGGACTGACCCAGAGGACTGGTCTATGACGCTGAGGGTTCTACACTGTCTCGCCTGAGATAACCACCTGAGAAGGGAAGGGTATGGGTGAAGGAAGAGGTGGGAGAGGGCATTCTCCACCTGGTTCTGCCGGACGCCGGGTGAGGCGCGTTAGGCCTCGACGGGTGAATCACGCCGGAGTGGCCACTGGAGACGGACGCCTTACCAAACGGAGCCGGGCAGGTGGGGAGGATCAGCTGGTGCTAGAGCGGGTCCCCAAGGCTGGGAGCCGTTTCCGTGGCTAGCGAACCCAGAGGAGATGGGGCCGACTTAGCAGCCATAGCGGTGCAGTCATCGGAGGAGCAGACGGTCGACTGACCCAGAGAAGATTTTTCAGACTGACCATCTGAAATTTTCTTAGGCGGCGGTTGAAAGACGGCCTTGCTTGTCAAGGACTGCAAGGCCTCAGGTTGGTCTGTGGAGTGCTCTACAGACTTCTCCTTGTGGTTTTTCTTGGAGGAGAGGATTTCTGAAGAGGACTCTCTGGTGTGGTCCATTTGCTTCTCTAGTGAAGCTAGGTGGACTTTTAGAAGGTGGGCCTCAAAGCCTGCTGTCTCCGCTTTTGGTGGCCTGATTAAATGCTTGGCACTGAGCAGGATGGTCTGGGCCCAGACAAATCACGACTTCAGATGACTGTCCTTAGAGGGATCTGCATGTCACAGGACAAGCACTTCTTGGGTGAAGACATTAAGCAAATGTAGAATTCAGATGAAAAATTTAATGAAGGAAAAACAATACGACGCATCTAACTAACACGATTTATCGCTGTATGGAAGTCTGCAATGCACTGACACGAGGTGACGGCAGAAAAGAACTGGATGGCGGGCATGGGGACCGCCCATTATATACAGCCATGCTGACGCCGGTCACATGATGTCAGGTGGGCGGTCCCCGACAGGGATTGCTAGAAAAGTCTGCCGTGCGTCCGATGCCTGGTGGCACCGTAGTCCTATATGTAATGACTTACTGAAGGAACCCTCTCAAGTAAGATTTGTTGTGCCCTTCGGCTACTCCTCTCAAGCAAACCGCATCTGCAGTTTGAAAACCTGTCTAACGTGAAGCTGCTTGAAGCTCCCTTGTCCTTTCGGGCTACTTCTTCCAGCAAACCACATCTGTGGTTTGAAAATCTGTCTGAAGGCGAAGCCGCCCAAAGCTCCCATCAAGCAAGAGGACTGTTGTGTCCTTTCGCTACTCCTCTCGAGCAAACCGCATGTGCTTTGAAAACCTGCTGGTTCACGCGGCCGCTTGAAGCTAACTCTACAAGCAAAGGGACTGCTGTGCCCTTTGGGCTACTCCTCTCAAGCAAACAGCATCTGTGGTTTGAAAACCTGTCTAAGACGAAGCCGCCCAAAGCTACCCCTACAAGCAAGGTAATGGCTTGAACTTTTGAATTTTGGGCCACCGCAGGAGGAATCTCACTTGCTCCTGTCTGCCAGCAGAGTTTTCCTCGCACTAAGTGCAGCAAGGCAGAGATCATCTAGGAATTGCTGCCAGGACTGCTCTCTCTGCCTGAATTTTACAGATGTCTCACTTAAAGCAGCTTAAATTCTGATGTAGAGAGCTGTTAGAGTTGATTTAAGTTTGATATTTAGAGTTGTTTTAAGCTTTTTTGTGTCATTTTCCATTAGCAGATTATAAAGATCTGCCACTAGAGGGACCTTAGTTTTTTTTTTCTTTTGCAGTGTTACTGAAGTAAGAGGATCTTTCACTGCCAACTATAGGCCCTCAATCACTCTCTAGCCAAACCACTATAGATACTTCATTTTGCTTTCCCATTGGCCGCCAGCACTGCTGTCCACCTAGCCTGCTCCAACCATACTACAGCTCTGAAAGTTAAAGCTCAACTATTCATGATAGCCAAGTAAACACTACTGTGCACTACGTCCAGCCTGGTACTTCTCACTGTAGCAGACTACCTCATAGCCCTATCCCTAATGCACCCTCATTGCCAACTGCATTGTGAATCTGTCCCCTCATCATTTGACTCATGAATTCCTGTCAGTGTATATCCCTTCCTTATCTGCCAAAAATACAGGTTACTCACCTGTAACAGGAGTTCTAGGAGTGGTACATGTTGTTCATCCACACTTATTGGCAGGTTCCTTGCCGCTTTAAATCTTGCTGGAAGGTCTTCAAGTTGGCTCCTCCCACCCACCCGGTGGTAAACCCTCAGCCCGCCCCACGATGCCAGATCTAGCCTCGCTGAAGCCAGGATGTGCGCCAAAACGGGAGGTCGGTGGGTTGTGTGGATGAACATATACCACCTAGAACTCCTGTTACAGGTGAGTAACCTGTATTTCTAGGACGGGATATGTTGTTCAATCCACACTTATTGGCAGACTCCAAGTAGTTCTCCAGGAGGAGGAGGCGAGGCGGTACCCCTACTTAGGAATATGGACTGGAGAACCGAGGTCCCAAAACCAGCATCCCGGCGTGACTCAAGGTCAATGTGTTAATGGGAAATGAAGTGTGTGCTGACTTCCAGGTAGCAGCCCTGCAGATTTTCCGGACAGGGACGCCCCTAGAAGCAGCCACCAAGCAGCTGTATGGCGGGTAGAATGAGCTCTTATCCCTTTGGGAGGCTCCATGCCCACCAGCCTATAGCAGAGATCTATGCAGGAGGTGATCCACCTGCCTATCGTCCGCTTGGCTGCAGGTCTGCCAGGTGCAGCTTCAGCGTAGCGACAAAAGCTGGCGAGCCTCTCCTCGAACTTCAGCTGTCCGCCCTTATAATAAGAGTGTGCCCTTCTAGGGTCCAGAGTATGGAGCCTATATTCGGCCTCCGAGGTGTGATTGGGGTAGAACACCGCAGAGTCAGCACCTGGTTAAGGTGAAACTCCACACCACCTTCGGAAGGAATTTCGGTGGGGCGCAGGACAACCTTGTCCCTGTGGAAGACCAGGTAAGGAGACTCAATGCAAAGCGCCTGAGCTCTCCCATCCTTCTGGCTGATGTGATAGCCACCAAGAAGGCGGTTCCCACGACAGGTGAGAGAGATCACACCTGTGCATTGGTTCAATGGCTTGCCCATGAGCTTTGCCAGTACCAGCAGTAAATCCCACTGGAGGTGGAGGTTCTCGACTGGAGGAAATGTGATCAAGGCCTTTGAAAAGCGCCCGACCACCTTTTCCTGCGCCATCAACTGCTTCCCGGCCCGCGCCCGTAAGCAGAGATGGCTGCCAGGTGCACCTTTAGGGTCGGCGACCTAAGCCCTTGACTAGAAAGGGACCATAAATAGTCCAAAATGCTTGCCACAGAACAGGAGGAAGGGTCCAAGCCCTTGCCCTGACACCAAATGGAGAATCTCTTCCATTTAAAGGCGAGCATTTTCTGGTCGACTCCTTACGGGACGCCTCAACAACATTGAGGACCTCGCCGGAAAGACCCAAGGCCTGGAACTCTAGCCGCCAGGAACCAGGCCGCCAGGTGCAGGGATTGAAGGTCCGGATGGAACACCTTCCCCTGATTGACTGAGAGCAGGTCCGGGCGAGCTGGAAGCTGCCTCGGGAGCCTGGAGCTGAGGCTAAGGAGATCTGGGTACCGAACTGGCGGGGCCAGTCTGAGGCTATCAGAATCACCTGCGCCTTGTCCCCAAGGGAAATGGGGAAAGGCGAGAAGAGGCCCGGGTCCACAGCCTCGAGAAGGCATCCCCTGCAGCGAGCCCTGCTGAGGGGGCAGGCATGAACAGCTTCAGCTTCGTGCCTCCTGTAGGCAAACAGGTCCACCTGAGGTGTGCCCCAGAGGGAGAACAGATCTTGTACTACCTCCGCAGGAGAGACCACTCGTGAGATGCAGCCCCTATCCAGCTCAGGGCATCGGCCAGGGTGTTGGAGGCCCTGCCACATGAATGGCTAGGAGATCCACCTCCAGGCTGCGCGACGAGTGACCAAATGCGAGAGCCTTGCATAGAAGCAGGGAGCGGGCCCGCCCCTGGCGTGTTTAGGGTAGTACATGGTCGTGGTATTGTCCGCCTGACCCGGACCACTGGACCCGGAGAAACGGAACAAAGGCGGTGAGAGCTAGGCGGACCGCCTGAGCTCCAGCAGGTTGATGTGGCATCGGGACTCCCGCTGGGACCAGAGGCCGCGCACCGTGTTCCCCAGATGGGCACCCCAACCCATCAGAGAGGCATCGGTCGAGAGAGAGACTGTCGGCTCGGGCGGACAAACGGGATGCCCTCCTGCAAATGGAATGGAACGGTCCACCACTGGAGAGTGTTCCACATCTCCTGGGTCACTATCACTAGCTGGTCCAAAGGATCGCAGCGCAGGACCACTGGCTGGCCAGTCCCCACTGAAGGGGCGTGTGCCAGCGAGCCCAACGGACCACGCTGGTACAGGCTGCCATGAGACCCAGGAGGTGCAGGAAGTCCCGGCAGGGCACAATTGCCCAACCAGAAATGACTGGGCAAAGGAGGTAAGAACCTCGCCCTGTCTGCCGGGAGTCGTGCTTTGGCTCAAGAGAGTCGAGCTCTGCCCCGATGAACAGGATCACCTGCTTCGCTCGAGTTCTGACTTGGCCTCGCTTGATGAGAAGGCCAACTTGAGAGCAAACCTGGAGGGCCAGATCTCTGGACCGCCCCACCTCCCTGCCTGGAGGGGCTGCTATCAGCCAATCGTCCAGGTAAGGGTACACCTGACCCTCGGCACCACAGGAATGCTGTCACCACTGCCATGCATTTGGTGAAGACCCTGGGAGCTGAAGATAAGTCGAAGGGCATGGCTCGAATCAAGAGGGATCCTCTGCTCGAAAGCGAGGAATCTCCATGTGACGGACGGATAGGACGTGAAAGAACGCGCCCTGTAGGTCCAGAGAGCAGAACCACACACCGTGTTCCAGATATGGTATTATCTGTGCCAGAGTGACCATCCTGAAGGTTCGAGACCTTAGGAACTTGTTCAGACGTAGGTCGAGATTGGGGCGCCAGCCCCCGTCTGCTGGAACCAGGAAATACCTGGACACGAACCTCGGTCTGAAGGGGGTCCTCACCTCCGGTGATCACCTCCTTTTGAGGAGGAGAGCGATGTCGGCTCGGTGAGCCGCCAGTGAGGCTGCGGACCCCGAGGCCCCCTGAGGTGCGACGGCCTGAAGGGGCGGACCTGCTCGAATTCCAGAGGCAGGCCTTTTCCCACCACCTCCAGTACCCACCTGTCCATGGTAACAACAGACCAGGCGGAAAGGAAGTGTCCGAGCCATCCCCCACGGAGGGATCCAGGGGTGAGGTGACAGGGATGGGGGCGACACCCCTCAGCCCGCTCACTGGGCAGGCTTGGAGGAAGGACTGGCCGAGGGACCACCTGGGCCTTTTCCTCCCTGCTTCCTGTTGGAGGAAGCCGACGGCTTGGGTTTGGGATGCCAAGATCGAGCCTGCTGGCCCTGACGCTGCTGGGCCGGGCGGACGGGCGAGAAGGACGAAAGGGCTTAGGCTGTGGCTTACGGCCTTTGTCCTTCTGAGCGGACCAGACCGAGTCCAAGGTAGCATTGGACGCCTCGAACCTCTGCAGGTGACCTTCCACCCCAGGGTCAAGAGGTCAGTCCCAAAGGGAACATCCGCCAACTTGTGCTGGGTATCCGAGGTAAAGGTGGATATCCTCAGCCAAGCTCGACAACGCATGGCCACGCGGCCGCCACAGACCTGGCACATGAGTCCCCAATGTCTAACACAGTCTGAGCTGTTGTTTTGCCACCGCCTGCCCTGGTCCCACACCTGCCTGACCGTAGTCTGCAGATCCGCAGGAAGATGAGGGACAACCTCATCCAGGGAGCCCAACAGGGCGTGAGAAAATGTGCCATGAGGACGGCCGAACTGGCCTGACGAAGGCCGAGAGAGGATGCAGCGTAGACTTTTCGCCCGGCATAATCCAATTTCTTGGATTCCTTGTCGGGAGGTTTGTCTACATCCTGGCGCTCGCCTCGCGGAAAACGCTGTCGGTAACCAACCCTCGCCGAGGGGTGTTCCAAAACCGGACAGGGAACCGTAGGACCGTGATACTTCCTGGCCATCCTGGCAAGGCGAGGGCAGGAAGCAGGACGCTGCCAAAGTTCCAAGGCTGGACCCACTATGGCTTCGCCACCGGAAAGGCCTCCATAGGAGAATCCTCGTCCAGAATCTCCGCGAGGGATACCTAGCCCATTTAGAAACGGGTTCGAAGCCATCCCAGTGGACTCCAGATGAGTCGAAGCAACCCTAAGAAGGAGAAGGGCTATCGCCCACTGACTGCCCTCCCAAGGACCCAAGTCCATGCGCTTGGAGAAGAGGGAGGAACTATCATCGGACTCGGAAGAGTCCTCAAAGAGCTGCTCGGCCTGAGCCACCTCCACCTGCCGAGGTTTATCGGAGTGAGGGTGACAGACAGCCTATGGGGCAAACCCAAGGCCGACCGAGAATTTTGGTCGGAGCCCCAACTAATGGCTGTGGAGGCGGAGGTTCCATCAGAATCGGGGTAGCTGGAATTGGCCGAACAACCGCCCTGGGAACAGGCCTCGGCTACAACGAGGGGTTGTTTCGTCGCTCTGGTGACAGCCACTTAATGGCCGGGAAGACGACTGAGTCGGCTTATTCCGGGTCAAAAGGAGCTGTTGCCACATGAGTTCCTCGCACTTCTCGACAACTTACGCGCGCTTCCCCTGTCCGGAGGAAGAGGAGCGGCGGCACCGCCATCATGGTGCCGAGACCGCCTTATGGCGGCGGATCGTCGGACCGCGAGGATGTCCGAGACCGAGAGTCTTGACTAGGCCGAGGAAGGCGAGGAGAAGTGTCGGAAACCGCACTCCTTGGCTCGACCGAAGGCTCCGGAACCGGAGGCACAGACGAGCTGACGGGATCCTCAACTCTCACCAGGGGAACTGAGAGGGGATTTCAGCTCCAGCAGACAACCTGCTCAACGGTCGAGAAAAATCTCGACCAGGTTGCCGGGAGTCTCTGTCAACTGACCTGACGGGGACACCGCGAAGCCAGTGGCCAAAGCTGAGGGGTCGACCAAGTCGACTGCTCACAAGGGAGGGGGATCTTCCCGCCTCCCAAGAGCCGACGGAGAGACTTACTTTTGCTCTTTTTGGACCTGGAAAAGGTCCCGATAGTTGGACCCTCACCTTCGTCCGAGAGGTCAGACAAAGTTTCTTAAAAGAAGCAGAGTACGAGGCACCGAGAGAGAGCGGACAAATGCCAGCAGCCGAGGTAGAAGCGGCTTCGCCACCTCCTCTTCGAGGGTAATCATCTGCTCGAGCTGATCCGCCAGCCGCCCGCCGTGGACACCGCCAACCGGCCTCTTTAGATTTCACCAGTGGAATTCTCTTCTTGGGTGCCCCAGTTGTAATCGGGCAGCACGGTCTTCAAGGACGTAGTCAAAAAAGAAGAGCACAAGTCGCAGGCCCGCGGGTCGTGCTCAAGGCCCAGGCAGTAGACGACGTGGAGTTCGGATTCGCCCTAGACATCTTCTGCCCGAGGGCACCTCCGAAACCGGAGTTGATTTGTCCATCGCAGCCAGAGAAGAAGAAGACCAAGTCTTTTAGCAAAAACTTTTGATTTCAACTTCAAGAATTAGGAACCAGTCTTAATCGCAGAGTGTTAAGGAGGGAACCTGAGCTTCCAAGCAGTAAGGAAGATCTGGCGCCATGGGCGGAGCCGAGAGTTTTACCACCCAGGTGGATGGGAGGAGCCAGCTTGAAGACCTTCCGCAAGATTTAAAGCAGCAAGGAACCTGCCAATAAGTGTGGATGAACAACATATCCATGTCCCTAGAACAGATATTCTTCACTCACTCAAGCTATCCCCAATTACAGCTCTCTTACACCCTTGAAATTGCTCCCAGTGGCAGTTCAGCATTTGGTAATGGCACTTCCAACAAAATTTTCTACCAAATCTGCTCTTCTCCAGTATTTCCCCAAGTAAGGATACGATGCAATGTATCTTGGATAACCCAGTTATAAAAGTTGGAAACACTCTCCTTACGACAGACTGGCTCCCTCAATTACATGGGGCTGGGTTTCTGACTTTTATCAATCAACTGGACTCCTATCATCTACAGAATTGCTTGTTAAATTTCAGATTTCTCCAATCCATATTTTCAAGGTATATCAGTTGAGACACCTTCTACTGCACAAATTTGGTTCGGCATCGGTACCTCAGGATTGAATGATTTAATAATGCAAACACAAGACCAGGCAACTCAACCCCACAGTATATCTCTGATATACAATCTCTCCTCTCTACCTTCTCTCCCGCTATTTTACCAGGCTCCGCGATATGGGACTCTCTCATCCCGGATCATGGGGTAAACTGGTCGGACATATGGCATGATCTATATATCTCATGACACCCAAGATCGGCTAAGACTCACTCAATATGAAATAATAATACATATTACACCCCAGTTAAGTTAGCCAAAATGGGACGCTTTGCAGTCACCCGCTTGTGTTAGATGCGGAAGTGGATGGAACACCATTACATATTTTCTGGACCTGTGAAAAGGTGTCCCCATATGGGTCAAAATCAAGTCCCAAATTGATCCTCTGTTGGGTCTGGATGATCTCTTTACTCCAAATGTCTGTATGCTAAGAGATTATTCCCAAATTCAGGTTAAGGAAAGGAAATTCCATATTTGTCTTATTTCCATGGCAGTGAAAAATTAATCCTCAAACATTGGATAGATCAGTCCATCATTTCTTACACGGAATGGCTACATGATATGTCCTTTTATTTCAGAACAGAGAAACTGATAGCAAGTCTCAGGAATAGACCATCTTCCTTTGATCATAAATGGAGTGAGTTATTTGCTCTCTACCTGAATCAAAAGCCCTAGGTTCTCTAGCTCCTCTATGGAGGTTACACCATACAATATATGATCTGTGTATTATGGTTATGAGAGATCCTTGTCGCTTGGGTGTTGGGGGTGGGGAAGGGGTGGATGAGGGAGGGTTTATAGCCTAGTTGTTTTATCTACTGCATTGTATTCTGTTGTGAGTTTAAAAATGAATAAAGCTTACTAAGTTGGAAAAAAAAAAATAAGTGCATGTTGTTCTCTATCACCTGCACGCACCCTCCCATCTGGATGTGCTCATCGCACTGGGGCTGCCCTTGAATCTGTTGAGTCGCTTAAATACCTGGTGGTCACCTTGGATCACTTACTTACACTGGATGCACACGTAACAGCTCTCACCAAAATCCTTAACCAAAAATTGGGGTCATTTCCGCATTTGTCCTTTCACTTCAACTGCCTGTCACAAGATTGCGGATGCCACCCTCACGCCTCCTACCACACAGAGGGTAGGTTTGCTTCAAACCCACACCGCCATCATTGTTGTGATATCCTATCTGCCCTGGGTTGGTTGCTCTATGAGGACAAAATGCACCATGCCACCCTGAGCTTTTTTCACAAGCTAATACATCGATTCACCCTCCATGCCTGGCCGATATCATCCAATGCTCGACTCCCCAGCCTGCTCTCACATCTGCCTCCCTACCTCTTCTCATAGTCCCAAACCTGCATCTCTCCGTGGTCCAGAGATCTTTCATCTTTTCTGCTGTGTCCTCCTGGAGCAGCTTACCCTCATCAGTCATGGCTTGCTCTTCACTCCCTCAATTTCCAATGCTGCTTGCAAGCTCATCTAGCTGCCCCACCTGCTCCTGCCATTTGATGACTTCCGGCTTTCACTCTCCTCTGCCTGTGTGCTTAGCATCACAGGACTTCTCAATTAGGTACAATGTTATGTGTACAATCTGAATTATGTACAATGTTATCTGTAAACAGGGATTTATGATTATGTTACTGTTTGTCATAGTATACTCTGGTACTGTTATCTATACTAATGGTTCTTAACTGTAGTAATTATGTTCTCTGTACATTTTTTATGCTAGTTGTGAATGTCTGTATGACATAATTGAGCTGTATTATAACATGTTCCTGTAACTATATTAGTTGGTCTTGTTATTGCAATTGTCATACTGTATGGTTTCCTGTGTCAACTATTGCACTAGCTGTGTACTGCACTTACTGGATCAGCCAATGAAAATGGGACTGTCTTGTCTCAGTGGGCCTACCCAGTTACCAAAATTCAATAAATAAATAAATGAATGAATGAACAAAATGTTCACCACAGCATGCGCTACTGCTTTAAGAAGGAACATAGAGAATAAGAAACCAATCAGTGGGATGGCGTTTGACATCCAACTGTCCTCATCTTTGCCCACTACATCTTCACTGAGCCTTGAGGTGGGCACCAAGTGGTCAGAGTTGTTTGAGTCATGGTGTCTCTCAGTCTCCCCAGTGGATGGCACTCTGGAGCCAGGAAAAAAAAAAAAAAGTTCAATGGTAGGGAGTCCATTGCTTATCTGAGAGTGGTGCAGCTGTCACTGACAGGCCACAACCTGGCAACCCCTTCAAGGTGCCTGGGATCTGCTTAGAAGCCCTCAATGGCAGATGAAACAGAGAAGGAAGATGGTGGAGCTGGCAGGGGTGCTGGAACGCTCGCAGAGCTGTACGCAACGCTTTGAGGGGCCGGAGACTGCTATGAGCTGGTGGAAGCAGAATAAGACTGTTCTAGGTATCTGGGGAGTCACTGATGCACAAACCAGTAAGGTCAGCCTGTTTTAGTGTTGGTTACATTTTTGTCTGTATGACGAACCCAACCATGAGGAACAACAGGATGAGGAAGAATGCCTTGACGGTTGTGCTTCCCAGAATGGCAAAGCAGAGAACAAGAGTGGGACAGGGTTCAGGATACAGACCGTGACAGAGCCCAAAATCTAAGTGGGTGTTACATCCTTTTGGTTCTGGTCCTTCACATCTCGACCGGGTCAAGTCCCTCAACTTCCTGACTGGAATAGACATAACTGGAACCACACCAATCAAAGCAGGGACGAATGGAGATGGGCTACTCAGAGTTTGTCTGACCAGTGGCAACACATCTGGCAGCTAAAATACAGAAGGAGGCAAGACTGGGGCTGAGCAGACTGAACACAGACACCCAGAGGGTGGGAAATCTATGGAACAGCCAACCAGCATAGACAGGAGCTATGAAGACAGTATAAGCTTTCAAAGTATGCCTGGACAAATCAAGGTAATCACAGGGTAACAGGAGGCCCTGGCATGTGGGTAGGTGGTGTAATCTGTATAAATTAGAGCATACTTTTCAGTCCATGCTTATGATCGGACAAGGGGACCTGGTGGGCCCAGAGTCTCTTCCAACTTTAAATTATTACTGTGTGGTATCATAGCTGACCCCATCATTACATCCCTATTAAGCAGAACTTTAAGAAGGAACATAGAGAATAAGAAACCAATCAGTGGGATGGCATTTTCTGACATCCAACTGTCCTCATCTTTGCCCACTACATCTTCACTGAGCCTTGAGGTGGGCACCAAGTGGTCAGAGTTGTTTGAGTCATGGTGTCTCTCAGTCTCCCCAGTGGATGGCACTCTGGAGCCAGTAAAAAAAAAAAAAAAGTTCAATGGTAGGGAGTCCACTGCTTATCTGAGAGTGGTGCAGCTGTCACTGACAGGCCACAACCTGGCAACCCCTTCAAGGTGCCCGGATCTGCTTAGAAGCCCTCAATGGCAGATGAAACAGAGAAGGAAGATGGTGGAGCTGGCAGGGGTGCTGGAGCTGCTCGCAGAGCTGTACGCAACGCTTTGAGGGGCCGGAGACTGCTATGAGCTGGTGGAAGCAGAATAAGACTGTCTAGGTATCTGGGGAGTCACTGATGCACAAACCAGTAAGGTCAGCCTGTTTTAGTGTTGGTTACATTTTGTCTGTATGACGAACCCAACCAAGGAACAACAGGATGAGGAAGAATGCCTTGACCGGTTGTGCTTCCCAGAATGGCAAAGCAGAGAACAAGAGTGGGACAGGGTTCAGGATACAGACCGTGACAGAGCCCAAAATCTAAGTGGGTGTTACATCCTTTTGGTTCTGGTCCCTTCACATCTCGACCGGGTCAAGTCCTCAACTTCCTGACTGGAATAGACACAACTGGAACCACACCAATCAAAGCAGGGACGAATGGAGATGGGCTACTCAGAGTTTGTCTGACCAGTGGCACACATCTGGCAGCTAAAATACAGGAGGAGGCAAGACTGGGGGCTGAGCAGACTGAACACAGACACCCAGAGGGTGGGAAATCTATGGAACAGCCAACCAGCATAGACAGGAGCTATGAAGACAGTATAAGCTTTCAAAGTATGCCTGGACAAATCAAGGTAATCACAGGGTAACAGGAGGCCCTGGCATGTAGGGTAGGTGGTGTAATCTGTATAAATTAGAGCATACTTTTCAGTCCATGCTTATGATCGGACAAGGGGACCCAGGCCCAGAGTCTCTTCCAACTTTAAATTATTACTGTGTGGTATCATAGCTGACCCCATCATTACATCCCTATTAAGCAGAACAGGTAGAATAGATGGGAGTCATTTCAGCCATAGTGGGTCAATCTTTGACAAGGTGACCTGCACTCCCATTGATATAACTCATGAGTAGGGCTATCAGATGATACAACTGACCCAAAAATACAGGTTACTCACCTGTAACAGGAGTTCTAGGAATGGTATATGTTGTTCATCCACACTTATTAGCAGGTTCCTTACCGCTTTAAATCTTGCCGGAAGGTCTTCAAGTTGGCTCCTCCCACCCACCCGGTGGTAAAACCTTGGCCCGGCCCATGACGCCAGATCTAGCCTGCTGGAAGCTAGGTTGTGTGTCAAGCTGGGGAGGTCGGGAAATGTATGATGAACAATATATACCATTCCTAGAACTCCTGTTATAGGTGAGTAACCTGTATTTAGGACATGGATATGTTGTTCATCCACACTTATTGGCAGACTCCTAGCAGTTCTCCGGGAGGAGGGAGGCAAGCACACCCCTACTTAGGAATAAAGACTGGAGAACCGAGGCCCCAAAACCAGCATCCCGTGTGACCTCAAGGTCGATGTGGTAGTGGGTAATGAAGGATGTGCCACTTCCAGGTAGCAGCCCTGCAGATGTCCTGGATAGGGACATCCCTGGAAGCAGCCACCGATGCAGCGGTATGGCGGGTAGAATGAGCTCTTATCCCTCTGGGAGGCTCCATGCCCGCCAACCTATAGCAGAGATCTATGCAGGAGGTGACCCACCTGCTTATCGTCCGCCTGGCTGCAAGTCTGCCAGGTGCAGCTTCAGCGTAGGTGACAAACAGCTGGCGAACCTCTCTCGAACTTCAGCCGTCCGCTCCTTATAATAAGCGAGCCTTCTAGGGTCCAAAGTATGGAGCCTCATATTCGGCCTCCGAGGTGTGATTGGGGTAGAACATCGGCAGAGTCAACACCTGGTTAAGGTGAAACTACACGACACCACCTTCGGAAGGAACTGGTGAGGGCGCAGGACAACCTTGTCCCTGTGGAAGACCAGATAAGGAGACTCGATGGAAAGCGCCTGGAGCTCTCCCATCTTTCTGGCTGACATGATAGCCACCAAGAAGGTGGTCTTCCATGACAGGTGAGATGTCACACCTGTGCATCAGTTGGAATGGCTTGCCCATGAGCTGCTAATACCAGCAGTAGATCCCACGGAGGTGGAGGTTCTGCACCGGAGGGACATGTGATCAAGGCCTTGAAAAGCGCCCGACCACCTTCTCCTGTGTTACCGACTGCTTCCCGCCCATGCCCGTAAGCACAGATGGCTGCCACTGCACCTTAAGGGTCGCCGACCAAGCCCTAGCTGAGAAAGGGACCACAGGTAGTCCAGAATGCTTGACAAGGGACAGGAGGAAGGGTCCAGGCCCTTGGTTCTGACACCAAATGGAGAATCTCTTCCATTTGAAGGCGTAGCATTTTCTAGTCGACTCCTTATGGGTTGACTCCACGACGTTGAGGACCTCGCGGAAAGACCTAAGGCCTGGAACTCTATCTGCTCAGGAACCAGGCCATCAGGTGCAGGGATTGAAGGTCCGATGGAATACCTTCCCTGATTGACTGAGATCAGGTCCGGTGGGCTGGAAGCCGCCACGAGCCTGGAGCTGAGACTGAGGAGATCTGGATACCAGAACTGGCGGGCCAGTCTGGGGCTACAGAATCACCTGCGCCTTGTCCCTCCTTGCCTTGAGAAGCACCTTGTGGATCAAGGGAAATGGGGAAAGGGCAGAAGAGGCCCGGGTCCACGGGCCTCGAGAAGGCATCCCCTGCAGCGAGCCCTGCTGAGGGGCGCGGGCATGGAACAGTCTCAGCTTGCATTCTCCTGGAGGCAAACAGGTCCACCTGAGGAGTGCCCCAATGGGAGAAGAGATCTTGTACTACCTCGCGCAGGAGAGACCACTCGTGAGAAGCAGCCCCATCCGGCTTAGGGCATCGGTCAGGGTGTTGGAGGCTCCTGCCACGTGAATGGCTAGGAGATCCGCCTAAGGCTGCGCACGAGGACCATATGCGGAGCTCCTTGCATAACAGCATGGAGCGTCCTGCCCTGGCAGTTTAGGTAGTATATGGTCGTGGTATTGTCCGTCTGGACCTGAACCACTTGACCTCAGTAGAAATGGAGCGAAGGTGGTGAGAGCTAGACAGACCGCTCGGAGCTCCAGTAGGTTGATATGGCATCGGGACTCCCGAGGGGACCAGAGGCTCAGCGCTATGTGCTCCCCAGATGGGCACCCCAACCCATCAGAGATGCATCGGTCGATAGACAGACCGCCGGCTCGGGCGGATTTAACGGGATGCCCTCCTGCAGATGTGCTGGAACGGTCCACCACTGGAGAGCGCCCACATCTCCTGGGTCACTGTCACGGGCTGGTGCAATGGATCACAGCATTGTGACCACTGGCTGGCCAGTCCCCATTGAAGGGGAAACATACACCAACGGGTCCAACGGACCACGCTGGTGCAGGCCGCCAGGAGGCACAGGAAGTCCCGGCAGGGCGCGACTGCCCAACCAGAAATTATTGGGCAAAGGAGGAAAGAACTGCCCTGTCCGGGAGCCAAGCTCTGGCTCAAGAGAGTCGAGCTCTGGCCCCGATGAAGAGTATCACCTGCTTCGGCATCGAAGTTCGACTCTGGCCTCGCTTGATGAGGAGGCCAATCTGAGAGCTAAACCTGGAGGTCCAGATCTCTGGACCGCCTCCCACTTCCACTCTGGAGGGGGCTGCAATCAGCCAGTCGTCCAGGTAGGGGTACACCCGGACCTTTTCAGGCCAAGAGGAATGCTGTCACCACTGCCATGCATTTGGTGAAGACCATGGGAGCTAGAGAGAGGCCAAATGGCATGGCCCGAACTCAGAAGGGATCCCTCCACTCTGAAGCGGAGGAATCTCTGATGAGATCGGATGGATCGGACGCCGAAGAACGCGGCCCTGGAGGTCCAAGGAACAGAACCACATGCCTCATTCCAAGGATGGGATTATCTGAGCCAGAGTGACCATCCTGAAGGTCCGAGACCTTAGGAACCTGTTCAGGTCGTGGCAGATCGAGAATGGGGCACCAGCCTCCCGTCCGCTTTGGGACCAGGAAATACCTGGACACAAACCCGGGTCTGGAGGAGGATCTGCCACCTTCCTGATCACCCTTTCTCGAGGAGCACGGCAATATCGGGCTGGCGGTCTGACAGCGAGGTTCAGACTCTGTGACCCCGGGGCGACGGCTCAGAAGGGAGGGTCTGCTCAATTCCAGAGGCAGGCCCTTTCCTACCAACTCCAACACCCAACGTCCGTGGTGATAGCGGACCAGGCGGTAAGGAAGTGGCGGAGCTGCTCCCAATGGGAGGGACTCTAGGAAGAGTGACGAGGTTGGGGGCGACACCCCTCAACCCGTCCACTGGGCAGGCTTGGTGGAGGAACCAGCCGAGGGACCTCCTGGGCCTTCACCTTGCTTCCTGTTGAGGAAGCCGCCGTGGGTTTGGAACACCAAGCCGCGAGCCTGCTGGCCCTGTTGTGCTGCAGGGTCAAGGATGAAAGGACTTATGCTGTTGACGGCGGCCTTTGTCCCTCTGGGCGGAAGTGACTGAGTCCAGCGAGGCATTGGACTTTTTCGATCCGCTGGAGGTGTCCTTCCACCCAGGGTCAAGAGGTCAGTCCCCAAGAAGGACATCCGCCAACTTGTGCTGGGTATCCGCCGTGAAGGTGGATATCCTCAGCCACGCCCCCGCACGCATGGCCACCGCGGCCGCTACTGACCTGGCACAGGAATCACCTATGTCCAGAGCAGTCTGAAGCTGTTGCCGCTCACCCGCCTCAACCCTGGTCCGCACCTGGACGGACCGTGGTCTGCAGGTCGGCCGGGAGATGAGGGACAACCTCATCCAGGGAGCCCATGAGGGCGGGGGAGAAGTGGTACCATCAGCACGGCCGAGCTGGCCTGTCGGAGGCCGAGGGAGGACGAGCGCACACCTTGCACCCAGCAAAGTCCAGCTTTTGGACTCTCTGTCAGGGGCTTATCCACGCCCCGAGTGTTTCGAACACCGGAAGATGCTATCGGTGACTAACCCTCGGCAGAGGGGTGCTCCGAGAAACCAGGCAAAGAGCGGTAGGGACCACATACTTCCTGGCCATCCTGGCCGAGGGCACAGGACAGGAAGCAGGCAGCTGCCAAAGCTCCAAGGCTGGGCCGAAAATAGCCTCAGCCACAGGAAAGGCCTCCGTGGGTGAATCCCCAGTCCAGTATCTCCGCCAGGATACTTGGCCCATTTGGACACGGGCTCGAGCTGCATCCCGGTGGACTCCGAGATGAGTCAAACAGACCCAAGAAGGACAATGGGCATCGTCCAATGACTGGCCCCTCGAGGACTCCAGGTCGACCTGCCTGGAGAACAGGGAGGAGTCGTCACTGGACTCTGAAGAGTGTGCGAAGAGCTGCCTCGGCCTGAGCCACCCTCCACCTGCCTAGGATGGCGGAGAGTGAGGTGACCGACAATCTGTGGGCAGGCCGTGGTTGGTGCCCCAGGCTTCGCTGTGGAGGCGGAGGTTCCACCACAATTGGTGGAGCAGCTAGTTTCGCTGAACAACCAGCCCAGAAATGGGCATCTTGACTGGCGAAGCGGTTGCTTCGGGTTGTTCGGGCGACAGCCACTTGATGGCCGGGGATGAATTGAGTCGATTACTCCCGGACAGCAGTAACTGCTGCCACATAAGCTCCTTGTAACGCCCGACGCAATTTACGTCCGAGCCTCCTCATCCGAGGAGGAACGGTGTTGCCACTTACTTCAGTACCGACGCCGCGATGTCGGGGGAACGGCTTGACCGAGATGAAGTCCGAGACCGACCCCGGTGACTAGGGCGGGCTTGGAAGGGGGCGGGGGACACCCGCCTTTCCCTCGGCTCGGCACTTAGCTGGCGGGACCTGCCGCCTGGCAGCAGGCAGATCCTCGGTCTCCACCGGGGAACCGGCGAAGGTGGGTTGTTGGCTTCACCAGTCAACCCGTCCGACGGGTCTAGGAATATCTCGACTGCCGCCACGGGAGTCTCGCAGGCTGGCCTCGACGGGACATCTGGAAGCCAGCGGCCTGAGCCACAACTTTGACCAAGTTTCACGGGTCGGCTGTCCGGGAAGGAGACCTCTCCCGCTCCCCACGAATGCAGACGGTGGGACTTACCCTTCGACTCCTTCTTCTTGGGCCGAGGAATGTCCCGATGGCCCCTCTCCCTTTGTGGAAAGGGACTGACAAAGCTCCTTGAATGAAGCCGAGACACGAGGAACTCAGAGAGAGGATAAATGTCACGTTTGAGGAGGAGGAAGATGCGGCCTGGGCCGCCCTCCTCGAGGGCCATCATATGCTCGAGCTGCTCAGCTGGACACTACCAACGAGCCTCTTTGGATTTTACCAGCGGTATCGCTCGGGCACCCGAGCTTCAATCGGCAGCGATCCTCCAGGACGGTGGCTGAAAAGAGCGCACAACTTGCAGGCCTGTGGGTCGGTCTCAGGCCCAGAAGCAGATGCATGCGGAGGCGGATCCGTCCTGGACATCTTCTGCCCGGTAGCTACCTCCGAAAGCCGGGATCAATTTGTCCATCACAGCCGAGGGATAATCGAAGACCAAGTTTAGAAAACTGAAACTAGTTTCGGACGAATCGAAGAGTTAGAATCCAGTCTAAAACGCAGAGCACTAAGGAGGGAACCTGAGCTTCCAAGCGGTAAGGAAGATCTGGCTTCGGGCGGAGCCGAGAGTTTTACCACCCAGGTGGGTGAGAGTAGCCAGCTTGAAGACCTTCCCGAAGATTTAAAGCGGCAAGGAACCTGCCAATAAGTGTGGATAGACAACATATCCATGTCCCTAGAAAAAGCATGTTAGCTTGTGGCAGCTCTCAGTCTTGCAGGAATGATATGAGCAAGGCTGACCAGCAGCTACAACCCTTGAATTCGATGTCGATCCTTCTTCAGGTGCTATGATACCTATGACTGAGAGAATCCTCCTAATTTTGACTTGCATAGTTCTGGTTTGCTAACAAGATTGTAGCCACTGGAGGTGGCCACAATCAAAATACAAGTAGCTCATAAACTGATGTAAAAAACGTTTGCAGAGGCCTCCTGTTGATCCAGCCATGCATCAGCTCATACCTGGGACTGACTCACAGTAAGCCTGAGCTCTCCCATAGAATTGGTGGTAGGCATCACCTCCAGCTGGACATTTGATCCTGCCATGGCCAAAAGGCCCAAATGTCCATGTGTAGGCCTACCTTCAGTGACCAAATAAGTTGATCCTCTACCGATTTTGATGTATAAACATGCACCAAATGCAGCTTTTGATGTCATGGTTAACCCCAGACAATAAATGCAGGAGTCATGCTTGTCAGTGATTAGTACGGTAAAACTACTCACTGAATTGTTTTAAACCAGTCTTCATCTATAAATACATGGCATTGACACAGCACAGAGTCAGAAAAGTGGGACAGCCAAGGAGTTTATGGAAAGGGCTGGTCCAGTAGTGCTTCATTCACTATGCTTGCAACCCAGGTTTGGAGCAGACCCGGTCGCTTGAGGGCCAGCAAGGGCAATGATTGCCACCTGGCAGAGGTAATATAGCAACAAAGCGTTGCACATCAAGGGCAGGGCATGCTACCACTCACGCTCATTTGTGTGCAAAGTCCTGGGTCCACCAGAGGCGCTGCTGGCACCTGTCCAGAGGCTCTCATACTACCAACATGGCAGGCCAATCACCACCACTGCAGTCCTTGGCAAGTTGTGAAAGTAAGTTCATGAGAAGGTCTATGAAAGTGTGGGGGACAAAAGGGACCACGGATGGAGAAGAGCTTGACTGAAAAAGATTTTTAAAAAATATATATATATATATATATTTATATATACACACACACACACCATTGACAAAGTTATTTATTTAATTTCTGCTGACCAGGTAGATGCACTAGGCAATCAAATGCCTATTTTCAGGCACGACTTGGAGACTACAGGTAAAAGCTTTACAAAGAAAGTGTTTAAAGCAGGACACAAAGCGCCATTTTGACAAAACAGTATGGCATACAATATAGCATCAGCAGAAATGGTATATCAACAATGTCAACTAGCATAAGGAAGGAGTACGTACAACAAGAAGGTCAATGGAAAGTTTAAACTTACACAAGGTGCAAAGGGGATATGGAGGAGATTACATAACAGGTCATGATCAAAAGCCTCAAATCCAAATTTGTATGCATAAACCGTGAAGGAGGGATCTGCACTTTCAGTGGAAAGAAAGCTCTGAGAAAAGCGTGGTGCAGATCAGAGGACATATGACTGCACGGTTAAAGGAGTCAAGATAAGAAATTATTCCACATTCTGGGCATGCTCAGTGAAACAGCAGTAGTGAGCATAAGTTGACTAAATTCAGAGGGGCAGAAAATTGTTTTTAACTTCACGTTCTGGTTTTTCTTGACAAAGTTTAACTGGCTGCCCTGCCCTTAACTAAAACCCTTTGCTGGGTGTGTGTGACAAAATCATAACAGTTTCTGTGAGGTAAATATTTTCTGTCTAAACAGTAAAGCAAGAAAACTAGAAAAGATAAAAGTAAAAGCTAGAGAAGAGGGAACGGTGCAGTTCTGTGATGGCATGCAGTGTGCGACTGTGTGTGTACTTTTGTATGGAGTGAAAGCATGTTTAAGTGTGCATTTCAGAGACAGTGGTGCAACTATGTTACCATGTCTACAAATCCAGAAAGTTCATGGCCATCAAGAAGCCGCTGGATCAGTGACTTGTGCTGTGTCAGAGAAAATCAGAACTGACCTCAGAAATAAATGCTGCCACTTAGCTTATCTGGTGGTGCGTAGTACAAGGCAATTTGCAGTGCAAGAAACAGAACACTGCAGCGTCCGACATTCTTCTGGCAATACTCACCCAGACATACTGTACATGATGCGACTAGGTCAGCCTTCATAGATTAAACTATAGTAAGTACTTTCATATTTCTTGTTCTGGCTGTCTCCTCATCTGGAAAAGACTCAAACATCCATGCCTTTCTCCAAGCTCAATACGGCATATGCTGTGCACCATCTCCTCGAAAGTGCTATGAACAAAGATTATGGGGTTGAAGTGTGACAGGCTTTTCATCTAGAGCCCAACCACCTGACCTCCATGTCAGCCCTGCCATCTGGAGCTCCAGCAGCTAACCTCCATGTCATCCCTGCCATCTAGGACTCTACCACCTGATCTCCATGTCAGCCCTTCCATCTACAGCTCCATCATCTGACCTTCACATCAGTCCTCCCAACAGGAGCTCCTCCACCGACTTCCTAGTCAGCCTTCCCACCTACAGCTCTACCGCCTGACATCCATGTCTAGCCACCTATCTGATGCTCCAACACCTGACCTCCATGTCAGATACCTATCTGGAGCTCCAACACCTGACCTCCATGTCAGATCACCTGTCTGGTGCTCCAGCACATGACCCCATGTCAGATTATCTGTCTGGATCTCCAACACCTGACCTCCATGTCAGATCACCTGTCTGAGCTCCACCATCTGCTAATGTCAACCCTTGCATCTACAGCTCCATTTGAACACCATGCAGCTATTTTATCTATACCAGTCACAAGGACTTCCTAAGCTGGGCTCTAACCCTGGCACCCCACATACTACAGGACACCACACATACTGCACGATACATTTTCACTGCACCACTGTCAAGAATTGATTTCTTACATTTTTTTTTCCTTTTACCTTGAGTCGAGGCAGGTTGGTTGCTGTTTTCCAATCCTTGTCGTCTACTAATGCGAGTACACCGTGGAAAGCGGATAGAGATGCCATCGGCAGTATGGGCCTCAGACTTCAGAACTCTGCCCCTGTAATCTCCTATACTGGTGCTTTCTAGATAGATGGATAGATATTTTACTTCATAGCACCTTTACAATTATAACACAAGCAATAATAGAATCTGTATAGTCAATTACATCAATGTTCTAGTAGCTATACACAAGAGCAACTACCAAATTAATTACGTATGGCTTGCTTAAGTAACCAGAATCTGACTGCTTATAAAGAAAGATGTATATGGGGGCTTTACAATGGTCATCATGGTGCAGCACAGCTCCTCTCTTCCACCTACACACCATTCTGGTGCCCTTTTGACAGCTGCTACAGCAGGCTTCAAAAATCGAGCTATAGACTGTAAAGCCTATGTTACGGGACCAATGGCCGCCGAGGTATGTGGTGGTGGTGAGCTGTCGGTTGCTGACTATAAGACTGTCTTGTTCTTTAGATTATCTAACTGGTGTCTTGGCCAAATTTCCCCATTCAATTTCAGCTGGTCTCCATCTGCATGCATCCTCCCCAAGACGAGGCTGAAAATAGGCAGAATTGCTCAGTCCTCATTTCCCAGTCAACTAAAACTAAATAAAAACAATAAATAATAGCATTCAATTTGGACTCTTAATAGTCCTGAAAGCCATACTTCACTTTTAATATTAAAGGTATGTTGCCATAGCTATGTGTTTTATTATTAGGTGACCAGTTTGCCTAGGGAGGTTGATTAAGCTGTTATAGTATATGGTTAGGGTTTACTGTGGATGGAAAACAATGGCTTTCCAAATGCTGTTGCAGGACAGTTCAAAGGTCAAAAAGTTGTTGTACTATCGTTCTGATGTCACACTGATAGTACAACAACTTTTTGCCCTTTGAGACTCCTACTTGATTGGTGGAAACAGTCCGTGATTAAAAATACATTCTAAAATGGCAGATTCTACTTAACGAAAGGGTTACGAGCAAACAGTTTGGACATGGAGTGCCATAATCGCCTGTGTGTCCAAACTCTAAATTTGTAGTTTTTTTAAATCTCTGGCACAGTTACGGCGAAGCAGAGCAGGACCATAGCAATTAATACTGCTATATTCGGGACATGACAGAAACACAGCATAACTGCAGTGAGGAGGACCGGTATCTTGGGGACGGGACTCGAGCCAGACCAGTGCAGGAGTGTCAAAGCAAGGTATGAACCTTGTGTCCATTTGGGGGAACCATATACTATAAAAATAGTGATGAGTTGACTATCCACAACTAAGTCTGTGTTTCCATCTTGGGAGTTGATAATGCCATGGAAACCTCTCGAGGTCTCTATAACATCATCAGTTTCCCTTGATGGAAACACAGCCTTATTGTGGATAGTCATCCATCCACCCACAGTTCTATATAGAAGGAACTGAAGGGACAGGATCGCTGTGTTCCAGGACAGTAGCTGTTGCTTGTTGTTTATCACAGGGTTCTTGTGGATTTTACTTTAGAAGGTTATTTTTTCTTTCTTACTTCTAAGGGCTAGCAGGGTATTGTTTTGGGGCTGTTGGAAGTTTGAAAACTGGTCTGGTGGCTGTAAGTGGGCTCATTTGTTGGATGTTTCACTGTGTAACAGGCTGCGCTTGGGGAGGCCTATTTCTTCTGATTTAAAACCTATTTGGTGGGATTTGCTTGGGCCTGGGTGTTTGAATTGGAGACCTATATCTGTTAATTTCAAGCCTATTTTGATGTGTTGTTAGTGAAGCTGATTGAATTGGAGACCTGTTTCCTTGGCAGCAAAACATATTTTGGGGCTTTGAGTTGAATTTTGATTCCTTGTTGCTGACTTCAGTAGCTGCAAAGATTACTGCATAGTGGGGGGAAGGTGTTAATGGTCTGGCCAGGTCTCACCCAGCTAATTGACTGAGGCAGAGCTGAATCAGGTTTGTGGTGTTGGCTGCTTTGTCTTCTCAGAAGGAACTGGAAGGGACAGGATCAGTTGTGTTCCAGGACAGTAGCTGCTGCTTGTTGTTTTCATGGGTTCTTGTGGATTTTACTGGTAGAAGGTCATTTCTTTTCTTTCTTACTTCTAAGGGCTAGCAGGGTATTGTTTTGGGGGCTGTTGGAAGTTTGAGAACTGGTTTGGTGGCTGTAAGTGGGCTCATTTGTTGGATGTTTCACTGTGTAACAGGCTGCGCTGGTGGAGGCCTATTTCTTCTGATTTAAAACCTGTTTGATGGGATTTGCTTGGGCCTGGTTTTCGGCTGCTGGGCTTGGAGGGGAGACACAGGGCTGATACACTCTCTCCGAGTCGGGTGTCTGCCCAAGACCCACCCCCGAGTTCTGCTAATTTATAGGGGAACACCTGCCCTGCAACTGGGGAAAAGGCTGCAGGTGCAGCTCATGCAGTTCTAGCTGCTGGGGTTGGACTTAAAGGCTGGGAGGGAGGAGCTTAGGGAGTTGTTCATTTCCTTATAAGTTTACTGTGTTGTACTGCACCTAGTAACAGGGTTACTGGTGTAGTGGGACTGTCTCTAAGATTAGTGGGTGACCTGATTAGGCAGTAGGGTGTATCTTGGACTGGGGGAACCTGGTGGCTCACCCAAGGAAACCTACTTGGAAGGGGATAGAACCACACCGCATTAGGGCCAGCATCTTTGGAGGGTGGTGGGGTGCACAGGGTGTGGAGCAGCCATGATACTGGACTGGGCTTGGAAGTTTGGTGGTTGCCCAGTGTGCTACCAGCTGGCACAGCTAGGAGGAGGTTGCGGGGATTAGGAGGTAGCTGGGAGAAGGGGAGGTATGGTTGGGGAGGGGGCAGGGGATCTCCCACAGGGTTGCAGCAAGCACTGGGGAAGCGGCATAGGGAAAGGAGTGCAGGAGAATACTCAGGGGTCACATAGGGACCCTGGCAGAGGGGTCCAAAAGGACACTACCAAGGAAGCAGGCAGGTAACTGGGGACCCCCACAAAGGAGGGACAGAGGGACAACATTCTCAGGAAGTAGGCAGATGGCCAGGGCTGGACAGAAGGAAGCAAGGCGGGAGGTGGATCAGACCTTACACTCAGTAACCGCTTAATTCTCTTCTTCTGCTCGAGGATGAGGGGTGATGTAGCCATGACAGGGGTGGTTAGAGACGGAAAGGAGTGGGGGAGGAGGCAGAGGCCAGATAGCAGGAAGAACGGGGAACCTGGAATGCAGGAAAATGGGGAGCAGTGAATCAGAGCAGGAGGGGCAGGGGAAGAGGGAGGAAAGCGCAAGGAAGAAGGACCAGTTGGGAGGAAAGGTAAAGAGAAGGACCAGAAGTACAAGGAGGATTCAGTAAAGGGAGCTGAGGGTTTAGCCAGGGAGCACAATAAGCAAGGAGGGACTAAATGGAGACAGAAGGAAGGGAAGACGAGCCAGACTAGTTTAGCAGATGGGGAGAAGGACCAGTTGCAGCAGTGAGGGGAGTTAGCAAGGTACAGAAGGATACTCAGGAGGAGGAGAGGCATAAGATTGGAGGGAGGGGTGGCCATGGTAAATAAGGAGGGGTGGCATGTGGCACCCAGATAGGGGAGGAACAAGGAGCCGCTGGGTGGAGGGGCCAGAGAAAGGATGAGGGACATGGAAGGGGGAATGGAGGAAAAGGAGCGGTCAGAGTGCTCCTGTTGGGGGATTCTATGATCAGGGGTATCAAATGGGATAGGGAGGGAGAAGCCAGCCAGTTAGAACAAAATGCTTCCTGGACTAACGGTGCACAGGGCTAAGCACGAGGTGTATCAGCTGGCAAAGGATTGTGGGGTTCCCAGACATACTGGTCCACCTGGGTACAAATGACATTGAGGAAATAGCGAGCTAGAGATACAGGCAAGATTCAGGAAGCTTGCCAGGGTCTGTCATGACATAGGATGCACAGTTTCCTTCTCAGAAATCCTGCCAGGAAGCAAGGGCTAGTGGGGAGCACAAAAGGAAGATTAGGAGATAAACCAGTGACTCAGGGAGTGGTGTGAGGCCAGAGGGTATGGGTTGATGGGGGATTGGGGGAGACCTGGGAGGATAAGGAGCTGTATGCTAGAGATAGACTCCATCTCAATTTGGAGGGAGGAATCCTCAAGTTGAAAATAGAGAGGTTCACTGGTGAAAAGTGGGGTTTAAACTTGTGAAGGGGGAGGGATGGGAGAAAAGGCCGTCAAGGGGTGCCGATAAAGGAGGGACTCTGTCTCCACCCCTGGGGACCTGGAGGATTGCAGGAAAAGGCCGACTGTGCAGACCAGGGAAAACAGAATCCCCATGGGAACACGAGCAGGAAATGAGTATAGGGAAAGGGTGGAAGGTGGTCCTGCTAAATGCCAGGAGCTTGGGCAATAAAATGCCTGAGCTCCAGGCGATGCTAACTGAGGGAGCAGTGGATGTGGCAGCGGTAACTGAGACCTGGGCCACTGCAGGACACGACTGGGACCTGAACCTGGAGGGTTACACTATGTTCAGGAAGGACAGGGGGAGGGAGGGAGGGAGGTAGCAATGATAGTCAAAAACTGCATTGGCATAGGGGGAGTAGAGGAGGCGGAGGGAACCGGAAGCGATGGGTCACCTGATAACAAGGGGGGCAAGAGAGTAAAAATAGGAGTGGTGTATAGACCCCTGCCCTGGCAGAGGAGCTGGAGAAGAGTCTGGTGGCAGATGTTGGGAGACACTGCAGACTGGGCAGAGGAACGGTGGTGGTGTTGGGGACTTAAACATACCAGGAACAGACTGGGAGACTATGACATCTTCTGTGACCAGGGAACAGAGGTTGTTGGATGTCTTTCAAGACGTGTTCCTAACTCAGCAGGTGGGGAACCGACCAGGAGGCACGGGTACTGGATGTGGTCCTGGCAGACAGTGACCAGATTGGGGGCCTGGAGGTAAGGGACCCATTGGCGGGAGTGACCATGCCACGGTCTGGTTCTGCCTGGACCTAGGAGGGCTAGAAGGCTGCACAAAGACAGAGGTAACTGACTTCAGGGGAATGGATTTTAAGGAAATGGAAGGATCCTTTAGGAGCATTTGATGGACTGGGTCAGACATGGACGCTGATAGTAGGTGGGAAATCATCAGGAGAGGGGTGCAGATGCTACCAGCACCTGTGCAAGAGTAAGACAAAATGCTGGTGGGGCCGAAAACCCTGCTGGTGGACCAGGGAGGTCCAGGAGGTGGTGTGGAAAGAAAGCAGCCTATAGGCAATTCAAGTGCTCAAGGAGTGAAAGGATCGAGGAGTATGAGCTGATGGCTAGAAGGGCCACTAGGGTGGTGAGGGCGGCTAAGGCAAGGAAGGAGCAGAACCTGGCCAGGGAAATTAGGAGAGGAACAAGGGGTTCTTTAGATACATTGGGGAAAAACGAAGGGTGAAGGGGCAGATTAGCAGGATTAAATCAGGGAGAGATTGGCACAAGACCCGGGGAGCAGGCTGAGGTACTAAATGAGTACTTCACCTCAGTTTTCACCAAGGAAAATGGGGTGCTGCATCATACATGGGAGGAGACAGAGATACTGAGGAGGGGGACCCTTACCGATCGGGCGGGTCTGGGGAGAGGGGAGGCATCACTGGCAGGAGGGGAGGGCTAAGCAGGAAGAAGAGGTACTGGAAGTGGAAATCACAGCAGAGAGAGTGAGGAAGCCTCAGCTCCCTTAAGACGGAGAAAGCACAGGGCCGGATAAATTACATCCCAGAGTGCTGAAGGAACTTGCGGATGTCCTGGAAAACCCCTGGCGAGCTTTTCACCATCTCTCTGAGGACAGGGTGGGTGCCCCAGGACTGGAAGGTGGCGCATATAGTGCCTATCCACAAGGGGGATCAAGGGAGGTGGCAGGGAACTACAGGCCTGTCAGCCTGACATCGTGGTGGGCAAGGTGATGGAGGGCATTGTCAAGGAGAGGCTAGGGGGGACCTGGAAAAGTCAGGGTGCCTGGACGATAGACAGCATGGATTCTGCCCGGGGAATCGTGGTCAGACAAACCTTGTGGAGTTCTATGACTGGGTGACGAGTGCCTTGGACCTGGGTAGACCAGTGGACGTCCTCTTTCTAGACTTCAGCAAGGCATTTGACTCTGTTCCTCACGTGGGCCTGTTGGATAAGCTGGGAGAAATGGGGTGGGGAACCAGATGATCAGATGGATAGGCAATTGGCTCCAGGACCGACCCAGAGGGTCGAGTTGATGGGATAGTCTCATCCCCAAGGAGGGTCATTAGTGGGGTCCCACAGGGATCAGTCCTGGGCCTTCTGTTCAACCCCACGCTCTGACATAAGGACAGGAATCAGGAGTGAGATGAGTCTTTGCAGATGACTCAAACTGAGGTGGTGGTGGATGGGGAGGAGGGGCTCTGGAAAGATGGTCTAGAAAGTGGAAGCTGAGGTTCAATGCAGGGAAATGCAAGGTACTCCACCTGGGGGCAGAAACCGGGCCAGAGTGTACACCCTGGGGGGAATTACAAGTCTCGATGGCTGAGAGGGACCTGGGGGTGGTGGTGGATGTCAAGATGAACAACTCTGAGACTTGTAGGAGGCAGCAGCCAAGGCCAACAGGATGCTGGGATGCATCGCTGGGGATCACCTCCAGAAGGAGGAAGTGATACTCTCTATATAACTGCTTGGTGAGGCCACACCTTGAGTACTCATGCAGTTTTGGAGGCCACACTTAAAGAGGGACATTAAACTCCTGGAGAGGTCCAGAGGAGGGCAACCAAAATGATTTGGGGCTTGGGGACAGGACCTATGAGGAGAGGCTCGAAGAGCTAAATATGTCACATTGGAAGAGAGAAGGGACCGGGGACATGATAGAGGTCTTCAGGTACATGAAGAGGGTAAATAGGGGAGGAACAGTCAGGGTGCTTCAAGGAAGGAGGAGGGGCCACTAGAGGGCATGGGTGGAAGCTGGAGGGGAAGATTCAGGGAGAAAGGAGGAGGTGCTACTTCACTGAGAGGGTGGTGGAGCCATGGAATGCACTGCCTAGGGGCTGGTGGAGGCAGAGATGGTGGAGGGTTCAAGAGGCTGGGACAGGTACAGGGAAGGGTTCTGGAAGCAAAATCCAATGCAGCAAGAATATCCGGAACTGGGAAGGAGAAGCCAGAGAAGGCGAGGGGGCAACAAGGTCAGCACAGGGTGGGGGCTGACCAATCAGCAGACTCGAGACCGTTAGGCCCTATTCTGCTGGCATTTTAGTATGTTAGTATATATATCCTGAGAAGTTAACAGCAATGCAATATTCAAATGTGCTATTGAGTTTTAGTATTCAAATGTGTTTTTTTTTTAATGCTGCTTCTCCGACCCTTGGCTGGCCCTCCTTTGGGCCACCAAGGCCCCTACCACCACCACCGATCTCCATAGCCATCCACTGCCCATTACTAGCACCATGCGTCTTCTGGGTAACCCGACGTAACCCTTCGCCGGGAGGGCCCTACTCTTGAGGGCAACCAGGGAGGAGACTCACCCGTAGTGCTTTCACATATCCCAGTCACAGCAAGCGTGGCATGTGGAAGAACTATCAGCAGTCACCAGTCGGCCAAGGGTGTTTTTCCTCTTTTATGCCAGCCTGCCACCCTCCGTCCACAATGTGGTGGCACCCGCAACAGTCACCTAGAGCTGCAACATCGTTGCCAATGGGCCACCAGGAGCCACTCTACAATGATGCCAGCTCACCCCGGAAGGAGAGTATTCAGAGGATGCTCTGAACCTCCCCACCAGCCTCTGCTCCTGTCGTCCTTGGCTCGGGCATGAACCTGGTTGCTAGTGTGTGCCAGGCGATACCCTAGCCAGCCAAATATGTTTTGAGTGATTTAAGGAACTATTCTGGTCTGCAGAGCACCGCTGGAAGTATTCTAGTTAATAATTCTTTTATGGGAATCTGGGATATGGTTAGGTACAATGTCATTTTAATCATACTATATCTCTGCTGATGGTGGCAATATGCCTTGTGAAAACTAATTTCTTGCATTATAAAATAAGGTAACCCCTCAATTTGGTAACAAGTTGCAGGGGCATCTGATAACCTATCTGTAAAATTCCAATTGCCATATAATTATGAATGGCAGCAAGAGGTCTGCTCTGCGGCATGGTGGTACCAACTCTTGGCTCCAAAAAGTACACAGCTAGGGCAAAACAAGAAGCACTCACCTTTCCTAATTGAAGAAGCACTAACAACCACTACACTAAAATTTCCCTGCATAGTGCCACCACTACGCCATTAACCTCGTGGTCTGCAAGGCACCCCACTCCCCTTTCTGTTCACCAAATCCCACTTGCTCCTCACATTTATTTGTTTGCAATCCCTGCTCCAATTGCTGATCTCTTACCTGAAACTGCTTCTTTACTCCTCCCACTGCTAGTAGATATAAACCCCTCTTTCTCTCCACAGAAGCTGGCACAGGGGTCGTGGCGGCTTAGGACTTTTACTTCCGCTGCATCGCCCGACCGGACCGTGGAACCCCTCACCCCACCCGAAGCACAAGGTATGGGAAAGCACCACTGAGAAGCACTCTTTCTGGCACCATTTTCAAACTACTGAACTTTTGGCAACAGCTCTTCAGAGGTCGGCTACTGCTTCTCTGCGCTGCTGTGTGTGGTTCTACCCGCCGGCACTCTGCGCTGCTCCTCCTGCCCTCACCACCACCCTTGGTCGGCTCTTCCTTTTATAGGCAGTTTAGAAGCAGTCACATGACTGGTTTTCTCTTTATAGGCAGTTTGAAGCAGTCCACTATGACTGGCTAAAACCCATCAGCCCACTTTTCCATTTGCAGCTTATCAGCTGCTTCCACTAGAAGGCGTAAATCAGATTCCATTACAGCCTTACTAGTATACCTGTCCCAGGATGCTGTTTCTTACTGCCTTCTTTTGCTTCGCTGTGGCAGCACTTGCCTCCTTGCCCCTCAACCCTCCCTGTGGGGGCCCTCACCTGCCCTGCCCCTCGCTGCTCCCTCAGACACACACCTATTCCCTCCCTCAATCGCTTGGCTCAGGACTTGATCCTCGACCACTATGGGATTATAAATGCATAATCCTACCACCCTCTTTTTACCTGGGGCTCTCTATTTTAAAAATCTTCAACCCTCAGCCTCCCACCAGCCTCCTCTCATCGGTGCTTAACTAACGCATCCAAAACCCATTTCAGGACAAAAACAATGTATCTCTATGCTCTTCTCCTACTCTGTCAGGGACATAGATAGAGGTAAACCCAGGCCCAAATTCTACCAACACCCCCACTCCTCTCACTCTCCCCAAAGGTCTCACATACTACACCTAAATACCTGCAGCCTGCTATCCAAAATCTTGCTACTAAAACCTATCGCTTAATACACGACCCGACATACTGACCATCTCTGAAACTTGGCTAAAACCTCACCACACGGATGCGGAAATCTCCATCCCAGGGTACACAATAATCAAGCATGGCAGGCGGGGACTAAGAAAGGTGGTCAAACAGTAGCCAATTCACTATTATGGAGATCCCTCTCTTCTCCAAATATAGACACCTCATTAATTAAACTATCAATTCCATTTTCCGCCCTATATATGTGTCTAGCATATACTGTCCACCATGCACACCCACTGAGGACATCCTCTCCCACCTAACCATACTCGACCCTGGCTAAGGTGGGGAACTCCATGCCACAGGGGACTATAATGCCAACTGGTTAGGAGCTGACAAAACCCACTTGAAAACCAAAATAAAAGCTCTAAACCTCAAGCAACTCATAAACGAGCCCACCAGACTCAACCATAAGTCTAAAACCACTCCCTTTGAACTGAGCCCTCACCACGCACCCACATAGAATCCTTGAAGCAGGCTACTTCCTGACTCCATTAGTGATCACCACATAATTTACCTGATCAGGAAGGTTCTACAGCCCCCAAAAGACTTTATCGCCAGGTCATACAACTCCCTGCACCTAATTCTCTCCTAGCTGACCTAAGAAGGGTGAACTGGTCACTGCATCACTGAGGCCTCTTCCACTGGCGTTGCCTATAATGCATTTCAATCCAGTTTCCTAAAAGTTTGGGACATACACGCTCCTCTGCGCACCAAAGAGTTAGAGGGCACATCTCCCTGGATCACAGCTGACATAATCAGGAAATGCCACTCTAGGGACCATGCCTGGAAATCCTATAAGAAACTGGGCTCCCAGGCCTCCTTACTACTTACAGAGCCCTAAAAATGCTTGCACAAATACCATCACCAAGCAAAAAGTCCTACTTCCTATCTACCTGCAGTACTAATTCTAATCACCATATGGACTTTTGGAAATCCCTCAAATCCCGCTCTCTCCCCACCCCACCCCTACACATTACTAGTAAATGGCTCCATCATCTCCGACCAAGCTGTGTTGCTGGAAGCTTTCAACACTCATTTCTCCAGCTTCGAGACAAACTTCTATCCCCTCCGACATGAATACCTCAGCCCACCCCACCCCGCCCCTCTTCCCTAGCACTCACCCCCAGTCCCTCCTTTCTTATTCAACCAGTCTCCCCATGAGAAGTCCTCCACTCCCTACGTGCACTTAACTGAACAAGGTAAATGCCAGTCATCCCTGGCGCAAGATGCTATTCTTATCAGCCCCTGCCATAGCCTCCCCGGCCGCACTTCTCAACCTCTCCTTCTCACTGGGTAAGGTACCAACGTCATGGAAAATGGCCACTGTCATACCCCTCCCTAAAGGCGATGACCCTTCATCCCCAAGCAACTACAGACCTATTTCCCTCCTCCCTATTCTGGCAAAACTTCAGGAGTGACTTGTCCTGTCCCAACTCACTCAGTACCTGGACTCCTCCTCTTTTACCCTTTCCAATCTGACTTCATAAGCCCATTCTACCATCACCTCCCCTGCATGTCACGGGGACATCCTCACTGGCATCGACAATGGACACATCACCACGGCCATTTTATAGATCTAGCCAAGGCATTCGATACCGTCTCACATGCCCTACTCATCTCCAAACTCTCTGATGCGGGATAGCTCACCCAGCTATAGAATGGTTCCAAGATTATCTAGCGGGTAGGATGCAAGCGGTCAGACTAACCACTCACCTCTAACCCCTTCCAGTCACTTCAGGTGTCCCCAAGGGTCTGTCCTTGGACTAATTATTTTCTATATTCCTAAATGGCCTCCCTTCTGCATGCTGCCACTCATCCATCCAAGTGTATGCCGAGATACAGTTCTATCGCTTCTGGTCTCTCAACTAGCAGTGTGGCATCTCTCCTTCAGGAGGATTTCTCAGCCGTCCAACACTGGTTCATGTCAAATCAGCTATCTCTTAACCCAACAAAGACTGTGTCGCTACATTTAGCTCCCAACAAGACTCTCCTGCCAAACACCCTGTCCCCTGTCATTACCCTCCAAGGGCACCTCTTGAACAATGCACTAGCTATAGATATCCGGGCGCCTGGCTTGACCAACACCTAGATTTCGCCTCCCACATAGACTCCCTGCATAAGAGGCTGCTCCCTAACCTGGGGGCACTCTGCCGTAACAAAACCTGCCTCCCCAAGGAAGCAGGCTCACCATAGTCAAAAATTATACTCCCAGTTCTGGATTATGGTGACACAGTATATTCTATCGCCCCTCGTCTACCCTGACAAGTCTAGACACCCTATTCCACTCTTCTGCTGTTTCATCCTCGACTCCTCACTATCCACCCACCACTGTCGTTATACAGCTCCTAGCCCTGCCATCTCTCCATGACCAGTAGACTAATAAGCGGTGCTGGCTTTCTTCAATTTTGGACTCCTCCCTCCCTACCTTGAATCTACCTTATCTCAACAACCTCCCCTCGTACTCCTTAAGAGGTGCACCCCCAGACTTCTACACGTCCCACTAATGCGCATCTACCAAAGGCCAGTCAGCTTTCAAATTTAGGATCCCCAGTTATGGAATGCCCTTCCAGCCCCATCAGACATGCACAAAATCCCGTCAACGCACCAGACTACTCCAGGCACACTTCTCCTCCAGCTGCTTATGCTAATTTGCAGTTAGCCCTCTACTAAGTAATCATAATTTGTTCAGGAGTACTCCTGGTATGGTAATGTTATTCTGTCTGTAATTCTTTCCTGCTTGTAATTCGTGCTCAAAAACTGTATTATTCTGTGTTTGAAATCATATACAATGTTCTCTATTTCCATTTCTGTATTTAAATGTTCTTCTATATACCATGTACTGGGCTAGGCCCTAGGTCGCATCTGGAATCGAGCATGTTTGCTCAGTATGCCTTCCGTAAATCTCAGTAGATAAATAAATAAACAACTGTTTGTCCTGTTTCAAGCATCTTATTCTGGTGCAAATCAGTGCAGCTTATTTAAAAAACAGTGCTGGGAAGGCAACACAAGGCATAAAATGGCGCACTATTTTATGCAGAGCTAACATTTCACGCCCAGTGCATTGTCAGAGATGTGCAACTCACGAGGAGTCCTGATTATATAGCAACCAGCTTTAAAACATCATAACTACATCCACCATGACACAGAGTGAAGAATTAAACAGCATGGCTATACAAAGTGCCAATACTTAGTTTCAATTCAAGCTCAGGTTACAAAAGGCAGATGCATTAAAATAAGCTGGACAGGAGCAGCAATCCATGCAACAGCTCATCTTCCCTGTGTCACTTTTTTGTGGAAGGAGCTGGCACCAGCAGTGCCATCCACGAGGCCGACGCACTGCATGGCGCTCATGGGTTGGAAAGAAATGGCCAGTGGCTCCTCATCCACCTCAGTTCTGCATCTTCCGCCGCCGAGACAGCACCTCGCCTACAGCAGCAGAAAAGTTCTAGTTACTGAGTCATTGCATGCCATTGGTGTGCACCTCTCGAGCCTTTCCAACGCCGCCTTGGAGTTGCATTTGATATTGCCTGTTAATACCTTAGCCCCGGTTCTTCCATCCGTACTGCTCAATTAATTGGAAATCTGGTAAGATCTCCCTTTTCTTTCCTTAGCGGTGTCAAGTCTTTGCTGTGTTTTTAGTTAAGTTACCGTTGGCATCATGCCAGGTTTGAGAGACAAGAAGCATTCTTCAGAAGTGGACCAGCCTCCTAGCGCGGTGTCTCTACAGCTGGTGAATTTCGTGATGGACCAGTATGATGTCTGCCTAACCTGCCTTGGACCTCAGCACAATATGGATAACTGCGATGCCTGCTTATCGATGGACTGCCGTGTTCGAGTCCCACACGTTCAAAGTCATCAGGCTCCGCTGACTTGGAGGTGTCACTGCTCATGAGGATCCAAGCACAGGTCACTTCGCACTTCCTCTAGGTCCCCTCCTGGGTCTATATGGACAGGTGAGGAGGGCTCCTCCTCTTCAAGCCTTGCTGTGGAGGAGGTCTCTACTGCAGTGCCAGAGAACTGGTCTGGCTCCCGCTCGAGGCAGGGAGTACTGCTCTGGCAGTCACTTCTTTGGAGGTGCAGGCTCCCCTGTTGTCGGGGCCCATGGTTGCTGGGTCTGGCATGGGCGTTACTCGGTGCCACCCTGGATCCCAGAGCTGTTCACAGCTTCGCTGATCGAGGCTGCACCGCAGGGTGCTGGGCCTACTGGTGAGTGACGCCCGACGGCCGGAGAGGCTTCCAGGGTCGCCAGTCTGAAGCGCCTAGATCTCCTCCTCTCCGGAGATGGATCAGGAGGCTGATCCAGACTGGCGACCAGACCTCAGTCTCGGGGGTTCTCTGGGGTCCAGGGCCCTTGTGCTTCCCCAAGTGCCCCTCCCTGAAGCTCTGGTGACTGTGTACAGTGCCAACAGCGGTACAAGGGTGGTGGCACAGGTCAGCAGTTCAGGGCTGGGATCCGGTGGTCCAGGCGTTGGGGAGGGTCAGCTGCTGTCCCCAGTGCCATCCCTCACTCCTGGCGTGAGGACGGAACCCCTCCTCTGCAGCTCTCCTTGGGGAGTCTGCGAGTTGGAGGCTCGTATGGCATAGAGTTGCGAGAAGAGGTCTTCCTCAGAGTCAGCAGGGGTTGAGGAGACACCTCATCTCCTTCGAGGGAATCCTCCTTGGGTGGGGCTGGGGCCCACCCTTCTAGAGTCATGACCCAGGTCCCTCATGGGAAGTTTCCCTTTCAGGGCTAAGTCTGGACTGTTTCACGTTGCTTCACAGGCCAGTGACAGAGCAGACTTATGGATCCCCCGTTCTTCCAGGATCACCAGTTAGGTGTCTCAGCCTTGGCAGAGGCATGCCACTTGCTGTGGTCAGTTCTTCCCCTTGCCTCTGCATCCAGACCCTCTTCTCTCAGGTCATCCAGTCCTTGGGGACCTCTGACCTGGGATCAGATCCCAGGCTGCAGATTTCCCCATTATGTTAGGGCCATGGATGAGCAGGTCTTTCATCTGTCTCCCTCCACAGCTGGAGTCTGACTAGTGAGGCTCCTCTGCCTCAACTTTCTCCATCAAAGAAGAAATTTTCTGTCCACCTGTCCTCTGACACTGATCAAGCCCAGTATGAGTTCTTCCTTGCGAGGCTGGTCCAGAACATGCATATTTCCTATGTGGCTCGTTGCAATACCGGTAGCATAAAGCCTTCTTAGGCAAATACGGTGCGGACCACTTTGTGGACCCGTCCTGGGCTATCCCTTTCCAGGAGGTGTCATATGGCACCTGGCAACTTCCATCTGTCCCAACTCCAGCCCCTTTGGACAGCCAGTGTTGGTACTGCGCATCCCAAAGGTCTCCAGGCACTCTGCCACATTCCCTTATGGGACTGACGTGACTGGACACCCCTACCAGGCATAGACGTCTGATCTGCAACCAGCCCCCAGATCTGGACTCTGCACAGTTCAACTGCCTGGGGTGGAGGAGTCTTCTCCTCGGCACAGATGCTCATGTATTGCTTCACATCAGGTCCACCATGCTGCCTATAACAGACACCTGTGGGTGATGCTGGGCCAGGCACTGGCATCGCTGCTTGATTTGGAGGCTACCAGGCAGGCCACAGCCCTCTCCGCAATGGGTCTGGAGCTGGCAAGGCACCAGCCAAGGGCACTTTATGACGCAATGAAGTCGCTTCACTACATGCGGGACAGCAATCTGCATTAGGCAGACAGTGTGGTTTCACCTCTTCGGTCATCACTTCTGGCCCAGCGTAGGGTGATGGCCTCTGCATTCCAGGGTCCTGCCTTTTTCCCCACAGGGCGAGATGGGAACTGCAGGGGCCTTCCTTCCCCAGGGAGCGGGGGACCCGCCTCGTCCTGATCAGTCCCAGGCCTAAGCTGGTCTGTAAGAGTCTTCTCCCATGTTCCCCATGGGGTGCTGAGGGATGTTAGTTCCACAGGAAGTGCTGAACCCCTCTGGTGACACAGGAAAGATATGAAAATTATGTACCTACCATAATTCTTGATCTTCACATGTATCTTCATCATTCATCACTGAATCCTGCCCACCTTCCCTTCAGAAGGCCTCAGTGCCTGGGCGATGCCTTCTTCCTGCTCACCCTCCTCCTCGGGGATCCAGTTGGGTCTCCACTGTATCCTTTGGGCCCCTCCTTGTTTTTAGGGGCGGCGGACAACAGTCTTGGAAGGAGGGCTAGCAGAACCTCTCAATTAAGACTGGGGTGGGGACTCCTGGTGGGTCCCTCTCCCTTGTCCTGGGTGGGTCCTCCGGGGTGGTTCACTCCCTCAGGTGTATCGCCTCATTGGGTCCCCTAGGATGGGGAAATGGGGCTGGCAGGGACTCGTCCTCCCTTTTCCTTCTCCTGTCTACCTAACAATGTAGCAATCGAGAAATCCTGAATCTGGCGACACATGCCTTCCTAGGCTAGTTCATTGCTAACACGCTTGGTCATTCTTCCGTGGCCTGTTCCTTTGTGGAAGCATTGCACAGGGGTCTGGCAAAGTCCCTCTTCCCATCTCAGCCCCCAAGGGACTGCCTGCGCAAGTACTGCGCTCCCCTGGGATCTCCAGGTGTTATGCACCACCCTACTTGAGTGAGCTCCTGGACACCCCTTCGGGCATCATGCAAAAGGCATGGCTGCCCCTGAGTCAGACTCAGCTGAGTTTGACCAGTGGGGCATCAAGGTCTTCTTGGCAGCAAGCCTTCTTCTGTGCATGGCAGTGCACCAGGCTGATTAGGCTACCTACTCAAGACACCTATGGGCGATGCTGTGCCAACTCCTGGCATCTACACCTGATTTAGAGGTAATCAGGCAGGCCATTAGCCTTTCAGCACAGGGTCTAGAGCTGGTGAGACACCAGGCAAGGCGTCTTATGACACCAGCAGTGACCTCCAGACTGGCAGGAACTGTGGTCTGCATTCGGCACACAGTGTGGCTTAGCCTATCAAGGTTGTCACTTTTGGCCTGGTGTAGAGTGACTGCCTCCCCTTTCAAGTGGCCTGTTTTTCTCCAGCAGGGTGCACAGGAGTTAACGAGACATCTTCCCTCTCCCAAGCAGGAGTCACAGTCTTGCCCTGATTGCTCCACGAGCCTCGCCAGGCCTCTCAGGGCCCCTGCCTTCCTATGTTCTCCCCACAGGAGGTTAGGGACACTTCTCCCTCAGGGAAGCTTAGTACCTTTAGGTACTTGGTACTCACCCACCTGTGATGAATGGAAGACTGATACAGGTAAGATATGAAAATTATGCATCTACTGTAAAGTACAGTTACACAAGAACTTACCGCAACAGTAGATCTTGAGAACAGCTCTTGCAGCAGGTTACACCATTAGGACTGAAGCCATCAGGCGTCAGGACCCTACTGAAATTTTTCTAGCTAGCAGTCTTCAGCGGGACCGCCTGACCGCCGGGTCCCGCCCCGACGCCGGGCGTACACGAAGAAGGCAGTCCCGCCATAATCCCCAGTTTTCCTGCCGGAGACTCCAGGCCGCTGGATGACATCAGAAGAGGAGACCGAGGACCCGCCATCAGATGGCCAAGACTAAAGACAGACCTTTCCAATCCAAAGGATGGGTGTTAGGTTAGAACCTACTTCCTCCAAGGGAATGGTGGGTAGGAAGGTATCTGCTGCAAGAGCTGTTCTCGAAGATCTACTAGTTACGGTAAGTTCTTACGTAACTGTACTATCTTCTTGAGATACAACACTTGCAGCAGGTTACCTCGATTAAGACTGTTTCCCAAGCAATGGCGACATTGAAAACCATCGGGAGGAGGAAGAGCGGAGATTAAGACCCCGTCTCAGCCTAAGACAGAAGTTCCTGGAGGGCGGCTGGGCGAAACCAGCCTCGCCTTGAGGCGATGTCCAGGCTATAATGCCTAATAAAAGTATTAACCGAGCTCCAGGTGGCTGCAGCACAGATGTGAAGTGGACACATTCTTGAGTGCTGCAAATGAGGTAGCCACTCCTCTGGTAGAATGGCCCTTGACCGCTCCTGGCAAGGGTTTTCTCGTTGTCATAACAGAAGAGATACACTGAATGAGCCAGCGTGAAAGGGTCTGCTTCAAAATAGGAGCCCTTTCATCCTCTCAACAAAAGATCGAACAGCTGCTCCGCTTTCTGGTGCTGTTTGGTTCTGGTCAGATAATATCTGAGACACCTCCGAACATCCAGGGTGTGAAGCAGTGCTTCTCCTCGATTGGTGTACCTGGGAAAGTACACTGGTAAATCGATGTCTGATTAAGGGTAAGGGCTGAAACCACCTTAGGCAGGAACTTAGGATTTGTCCTCAGGGATACCCTATCCTGGTGGAAAATTAAATAAGGCTCTTTTCACATGAGAGCATGTAATTGAATTCTTGTGCCAAAGTAACTGCATCTAAAACGTTTTCCACGACAGAAGCGTAGCTTCGCTAATCCGTGGCTGGTTCAAGGGAGGCAGTGTAAGCTGCTCCAGGACGAAGGGTAAATCCCAAGGAGGCAGGGATCCTAATGGGCAGCCTAAGATGGAGTACCCCTTAGGAAGGCACGAGTAGCATCCAACTGAGCCACCATGCGATGGCCTATGGGGACATGATAAGCTGAGATTGCACAAAGGTGCACTTTGATCGAGGAGTAAGCTAGCCGGATTGAAAAAGGAAAGCAGGTACTCCAGAACCAGCTTCTCAGGACAGTCTAAGGCGAGAAACCGCGTGTTTGAGTCCACAGGCAAACCTGAGCCACTTCATAGCGTATGTTGCGGTTTTATAGCGGCAGAAAGCTGCGTCCTGCCCACCTCTTGCGAGACCCCATGTCGCATCATGGCTATGTCTCTAGGAGCCAGGCATGTAGGTTCAATGAATGTAAGTCCGGATGGACTAGGGAACCCCTCCTGAGACAATAGGTAGGAGCTTATTGGCGAAGGCGAAATTCCTGGGACAACTGATTCAGAAGCGAGAACCAAATTTGCCCGGCCAAAAAGCACTATCAAAATAAGCATCGCATGCTCCCTCTACGAAGTTTGAGAGGACTCTCTGGGTCAGCGGAGAAGAGGAGGGCGTGAAGAATCTTCCCCCAGGAGAGGGACAGCGTCTCACCAGAAAACACCAGGCCCTGGATCTAGCGAGCAAAAACTGGGCAGTTTTGCGTTGGATGGGACATAAACAGATCTAATTCTGGAGTGCCCCATCTGTGGAACAGATCTCTGCCACCTCCTGTAGAAGTTCCCACTCGTGCACTCTGGCCTGGGAACAACTCAGGCTGTCTGCGACAGTGTTGTCCACCGGAGCGTGAACTGCAATAAGGTTTGTACCATGTGAATTACCCATTCCCACACCCTCATGGCCTCCCTGCAAAGTAGGAGTGTGTGCCTCCTTGTTTGTTGAGGTAATACATCACCGCAGTATTGTCTGTTTGTAACAGGAGAGTACTCGGTGGAACTCTCTGACTGGAAGGCTTGCAGGGCATAAAGGACCGCCCTCATCTCAATATGTTGATATGGAGATGAGATTCCTGGTAGTCCATGTTCCCTGAGACCTCACTCCGTTCAAGTGCACTCCCACCCCAGCCCTGAGGCATCTGTGGAGTGTGTTATCACCGGGACGGCGCTGTGAAGGGAACCCCAGGAGAGGTTCCCCGATTTAGCCACCATTGCCAGTCCCGAACCACGGTCTTCGTGATTCTTACTGGATGCTGCAGATGGTCTTGTCTTTGGTCCACTGCACTAACATCCACTGGTTACCCGCATGTGGAGTCTTGCCATCGGGACCATTGGAATGGCGGCAGCCATATGTCCGAGCAGGCGAAGGACCAATCTGGCTGGGACGGTCTTCTTCGCTGATAAGTCCCTGATGAGGGATCGAATGCGTTCCGCTCTGTCTTGGGAAGAAGGCTTTCCCTTGACAGTGTCCAGAACTGCCCCTATGAACTGCAGTTTCTGGGGACGGTACCAGGAGAGGCTTCTCATAGTTGATTAGGATGCCCAGAGACTGAAAAAGTTCCTGAGTATGCTGAATGGCCATCAGCAATGCCTCCTTGGAGGGGCCATGAGAAGCCAAGCCGTCCAGTGCAGAGAACACATAGTGGCCCGTCTCCTCAGAAGCGCGCCACGACTGCTGTGCTTGGTAAATACCGGGGTGCTGATGACAGCCCGAAGGAAGCGCTCGGAACTGATAATGGTGGCCGAGAAACTCGAAGCGCAGGAACCTCCTGTGCACCTGAGCAATAGGGATGTGCAGGTAAGCGCCCTGCATGTCCAAGTACACCAAGAAAGCGCCCTTCTTCAGCATGGGGATTAGCCCTGGAAGAGTCACCATGCAGAAGCGCTTGTAAATGACAGACATAGTGAGGTCGCTGAGGTCCAAGATCGGACGGAGGTCCCTGTTTTCTTTGGAAGCAGGAAGAAGTGAATAGCATCCTGCTCCTCTCTGGTTCCCTGGAACATGCTCCAAAGCTTTTTCTGTAGAAGCATGAGCACTTCCTGCTGTATGAGCAGGGCGTGCTGACCGAAAGCGGAGAGCAGAGGAGGCCTTGTGGGCAGTTTGTCTACAAATTCTATATAATGGCCTTTTTCGACTAACTATAGCACCCACCTGTCGGTGGTGATCGACCGCCACCCTGGCAGGTGGTCCATGATGCAGCCCCGACCTTCATCTCCCGTTGATCCTGAGGAGGGGGGGCCAGGAAGAGTCATGCTGTGGCAGCATTGGATCCTGCAGGTTGGGCCGACTCAGTGGCTCGTTGGCCTCTGCCTGAGGATGTCTTAGCCTGGGCTTTCCGAGATAAGGAGCCCTCTGTTGCTGGCCGGAACGTGGTTGTTGCCTTTGGATCCGGCTGTGAAAGCAACTCTGGTTCCTACGAAAGGAACTAAGTCTAAATCTGTACATGGCATGGACAGATCTAATAGCCTTCCGGCTTCCTGCAATTTGGTGATCACCTTTTCCGAGCACGCCAAACAAAACTCGCCATGGTAAGGTGCATCCATGATATTTTCTGGGCGTCCAGGGTAAACCTGGAGGCGAAGCCATGAGTCTCGGAGACACACGCCTGAGGCTGCCGCTCTGGCCGAAGAGTCAGCAGAGTCGTGTACGGCTCTGAGCACCTGGATCCCCACATCTGAACCCGTGTGGGAGGGTTGCAGGAGCTCCTCCTTTTGGCCACCGTCTGGCAATTTCTCCGCCAGGTCCTGTCCCTGTTCCCTAGCGTTCTGGAACTGAACCATGTGGGTGAGGTAATTCAATGATCTAATGGCGCAAGTCGAGGTCAGACACGCAGTCGCCTGCCCAGCACGTCCAACTGCTTGGACTCGGGTCCGATGGCTGCATGCTCAAATGTTGCGGTTTCTGAGACCGGTCATGAGAGGCTGTAATGACCAGGAGTCGGCCAGAGGATGGTTAGCCAGGTACTGGTCCTCCCTTGGGCCTTGTACAGGCAGTCAGCCTACTTGGATTGCCGGGTCGAATGTGGGCGCTTCCACGCTGCCTTGGTGACGTCCACAAAAGTGTCACCAAGGGTGGCACCACAGGCTTGGGGTCTTTTGCCGAAGGTAGCGGGCAAGGCGTAGTCTTCGAGGTCAAGCTCCTCAGCGTCCCATCCCATGTTCTCCTGAATATGCCTCATTATTTCGGAGAATGAGGGGTCATCCGCAGGAGACCTAGAAAGTCGCGTGGGTCCGGAGAGGGCGCTGATTGGTGAAGGAGACCTAGAGCATTCAGAGATGTCAGATCTGGAACCCTCCGTGGGCGGTGAGTACTAACGTTTTCTGGGTCTCTTGGGGCTGGCGACCCTGAAGAGGATCTTGTGAGGCCTTCTCTTCTCCAAAGATCTACCCCTAGGAGGTGTTGCTGGCTCCTGGGGAAGGTGCTCATCCTGCTGACCCCTGGGTAGAGGAGGGGTGCAGGTGTCGGAGGTGCAGCTGGCGCAGGAGGAGGCTGCGTGGTGACCACATCCTTTTGATGGTGTCCTACCAGAAGGTGAAGAGCTCCTTCACTTCTGACAAGTTTAGGCCCGATGACGGACCAGGCGCCGTGGCCTGTCGTCGGGCCGGCGTCGGTTCCCGGGGGTCTCTAGTTCTGGAGGGGCTCCCATGGGAGTTCGACAGGTCTGGGATCGCCCACCTGGTCTTCAGGCTGGGTGAACTCCTCCTCCGACAACGCCTCGCCACCGGCACGGCGTAAGGGCGGTGGTGTGGTCCTCTTGACTGCGTATTCGACGCCGGTCCCCCGCCAGCGTCCTGGGGGCGAATGTCTGACCGGCGACAGGTGATGGGCGGTCGCCGGGTCCTTGGAGTGCCTGTGTACCTTGGCCGGCGTCGGGTCAGACATCCAGAGAGGGTGGCTCCTTGGTCATGCGCTGGGGAGGCGTAGGGAGACTGACGGGCGTCGAGGCAATGCCGAGGGACGACTTATGAGGTTCCCAGACCTGGACGAGGCCTTAGCCAAGATGCGGCCTGGAGGACTTGGCAGGCTGCAAAGTAGAGGAACCACTAGCCGATTTGACCAAAACCGGGGAGGCTGAGGCGGGCCCTCAACGGAGGCGGTCCGACCTGGAGCCAGAGCTGTGGAGTCCGAGGCCCTGGAGGATCTGGGTCTCACCTTCTCCCGGCGTTTCTCATGGTGCCTGTGGGACTTTCCTGAAGATTCCCTCTGGAGGAAGGGTCCATGGCCTTAAGTCTTTCTTCAGGAGGAAAGCCTGGAGGGCCTTCTGGTGGCGGATCCTCGTGCAGCTGTTAAAGCCCTGACAGAAGGAGCAGGCCTGGGTGTCGTGGTCTGGGCCCAGGCAACAAGCGCAGGCTGAATGAGGATCTTTGAAAGGAAGCTTTCCACAGGCACACTTGAAGAATGGCCCTCCACTGAAGTTGGAGAGGACATCAGGCGAAAACCGACTGAAGAGAGTGATTTTGAAAGTTTTGAAGTTGTCCTGGTCGTCACGCTAGAACTAACCGAGAGGTCGAGACTGGCAAAGTCGGCGGCAGGAAAAAGAACTAGAGGGATTCTGGTGGGACGCCTCCTTATGTACTCGCCCTAACGTTGGGGTGGGACCGGCGTCGGAGGCGGTCCTGCTGAAGACTGCTAGCTAGAAAATTTCCGTGAGGTCCTGCGCCTGCGGCTTCAGTCCTAATGGTGTAACCTGCTGCAAGAGCTGTATCTTGAAGAAGATCTGTTGATGTTCCTGTATATCTTCATCATTCATCACTGCTTCCGCCCACCTTCTCTTAGGTCTCAGCTTCCTGGGCAGTGCCTCCTCCCGCTTGCATTCCCCAAATAAGGTCAATTGTGGGCATAGTCCTGCTGGCACCTCTGGATCTACTGATCCTTCTATAAAGTAACGCAGGGGCCCACCTCTAGGGGTGGGTAAGCAGGAGCCCTTTCCCTCTTTAGCCAAGGGCTAGTCAGAACTCCGTCACGACCTGGTGGGGTCATCTCTGAGACAACTTTATGTACTAGGGTTCCTGGTCCTGGGACCCCTACTTTCAGTGGGACCTTCTTTGCTTCTCTTGGGTCCTGGCCTGGTCAGAAGAGCTCAAGGATCCCCATCTTCTTCCTCTCTGGGGCTACGTGGTTCCTTAACTGCAGCGTGTGAGTGCTCAATAGGTAAGGCAAGGCCCTTCTTACTTCTTGCAGAGGTAACCCTATCTTCCTCCTCCTCCTTCTGGGTGTAGATCTAGGTGCAGACAACGCTCCACTAGACCTCAAATAGGGCTCATTTTCAGGTGACCTCTACCCTTGTGCCGGTGGGACCTTGTTCTGGGGGTGGATAGTTTTCCCTCACCCTTATCTAGCAGGTGGGGAGTGGAGAGAAAGAGGGGAGTGGCAGAGAGTGAGAGGATTGGTCTGACCCCTCCTTCTGGGGTCTGGGAGAGGACTTTTCTATGGTAGCAGAAATCTTCTTTGTGCTGTCATACAGGTCCTTGTGCCAGTCCTTAGACCTGGCTTAGGACCAATTACAAAGAGTGGTTGAGCAGCTCTCCTCCCTTAGGGTTCAGGCAACATAAGAACCCCTGCAATGTTAATCGGTTGGGGTCCATTCTCTCCCTCTCAGTCTAATTTCTTCACTCTCCCCCATTAACTTACTGTCTTTCTCTCTTTTCTTGCCCTTTTTCTCCTTACCCAGCCTCTCACCCTCCTAGCCTGCCCAGTGGTTGGGGCCTCACCTCCCACAAAACTTAAAGCCTGTCTCCTTCCTCTGGTCAGCTTATACCTCCTTTAAGTTTATATCCTTTACTTTTCTGTCCCTTGGACTCCCGTGCCCAACCATCCTCTCTTTTCCTCTGTCTCTATTTTCACTCTCCAGTGAGCAGAACTGAGGTGGTGGAGGGCTGGCATTGGTTACTGGCCAACCCACGAGCACCATGCCATATGTCGTTCTTGAGGGTGGCGCCGTCCATGTTGGTCCCTCCTCCAATTAGAAAGCTTTAGCTAAAAGCTTCCGCTGGTCTCTAGCACCTTCAAATTTATACCCACCAGTGATGAAACCGTGAAGATACACAGGAAGATCAAGAATTATGGTAGGTACATAATTTTCATTTTTCCCTGTCTTCAGTCTCTAATACCCCAACCACTGGAACTGCCTCCAAAATCCTGTCCTATCTGTACATGCCGTCCTTTCTTTTGCATGGTGTCACATTGTAGGAACTAAACACCACTTGTGGAGTGCCCAGATCTTCAGGAATCAATCTTCACTGCTTATTCCCACTTATAGGTCCATACCAGAGGCATTAGGGCCTCATGGGAGTAAAATCTTTTGCAGTCTACAGTTTGGGGACCGATGTCAGGTACCAGGGCCACCCGAGGCAGATGTCGATGTAGCGCCTTGGGCTGGCCAGTAAGCAACGCTGGCCCTCTTCCTTCCTCAGGTCTATTTCCCCCTGTTGAGGTGCATACAGGTGGGAGCTCTAGTCACTATTTTTTCACCGTCACAACTCCTTCCTTAGTTCATCGCCATTTGTTTGTTGCCAATCCGCTCAGCACCATTCTCTTTTCAGTGCCATTTTTCTTATTTTACTGTTTTAGTCGCGCAAACATTTTACTGTCCTGTTTATTGTTTTTTCCTTGCTGTGCCATGTCTGGTTCTGAGGAGTGTGAGGGGAAAAAGGCCTCCAAAACAAAGAAGAGGCGATACGACAGCCCCAATGCATCAGTACTCCTGGGGGCCACACGCCATTCAGGACTGGAATGCCATGTGTTGGACCTGCCTCAGTCCCGACCACAACATGGACAGGTGCAATGCCTGCTTCTCCTTGGACTACAGCACCTTGAAATCTATTCACTGAAATTGAGCTCTGGCCCCCTTGTTGGAGGCAGGCATCACACCAGGGATGCCAAGGTTAGGTCCCTGGGCTCTTCCCCAAGCCCTTTCCCAGTACTATACATAATGATAAAGCCCAGGCCTCTCCACATGCTTGACCCGCCAAGACATCTGAGGACCTGAGGAGGGGTCGTGGACAGTCGATCTCTCCTGGGGGACTAGGCTGAGCACCGTCCCAGTCCGTTCGCCCTTTGGGAGCGGACACCCACAGTGGTGAGGCTGAAGCTATATGCTGGGTCTACAATGGTGGGCACCTGAATGTTGTGGCCTGGCATGGCTCGGCTCTTGGTACAGAGGCCAGCAGCAGTGAGTCAGGTGGTGTGGGCGCAGGGCAAACCCCTTCTGGCATCGTTCAGCGTGTGCCAGCAGAGGGAAGGTCTCCAGAGCTGGTTCTTCTAGGGCCCTTGAGGTAGTTGACATCTCTTCTCCTGAGCAGTCAGATAACCTGGGAGAGGATCTTGGTGACGACCTCGGGGTTCTGGATCTGGCTCGCAGCTGGGAGCTTCTGAGGAGGATGGTGTCAAGTCAGCACCGGGGCACCTTCTAGTGCCATTTGTAGTGCTGATTCAGGTCCCTGTAGCCATTCCCAGTGCCAGCCCTGTTCCTGGCACCATCCACTGCACCAGAGACGGAGCTGGCACTGTTCACGGTGCCGGTTCTGACACTCACTCTCCTGCAGGCTCTGGCCCAGAGCCTGTGCCTAGCCCGGAGGGATTGTTGGCTCTAGTGATAGCTAGGTTTTTGGACTCTGGGCATGTGGCTCACTTCTTGCTTAGAGTTGGTGGTAGCTCTAGCAGGAGTCACAGCACTGGTTCAGACCTGTCTTTCTGCCCGGAACCATCTGCCTCTGTCACTGGTAGGGATCGGGGCTGCCCATTTAGCGTACATGGCTCTGCTCTCCCCACCTGGGGCTTCCACCCACAATCACTGCCATGACCAGTCCATTGCTGTTGATCGTTTGTTGATGGGGCGGAGTCTGCCAGGACCGTCCCAGCGTGTCCCCTAGGCACTCTTGCAGCCCTGGCAGAGGACCTCGCCTAGTCTATCATGACTGTCCTCCTTGGCAGTCGTTATGTAGAAACACAGAAATCTGAGACAAGTCATACAAGGGAGGGGATCCACGGAGGAGTGGCGTGGGGGGGCCGGTGGTGGGCATGTGGGACAGCCACTCATGTCTGCCGTCGCCTCCCAGGCAGTCGGACCCCTCCTCCCGAGGTGCAGGCGTGCAATGATGTCAACATATATGAAGGGCCTGAGTCCGCCCCTCTCTCGCAGCATCTGCGCTGCCTCCCCTGTTGGCGGCCCGCTGAGGTGTAGTGTCCCCAGTCTCCACGGGAGCTGCTACTCAGCGGAGAACCCCTGGATCCCACACCAGGAGAGGAGAGCAGTCCTCTGGATGCTCGATCCTCTCCTTCTCTGTCAACCCTGCAGACCAAGGTCCACTTCCAAACTCTGGTTGCGGTGTGGTATCCAGCGCCTCACCGTCAGGGCTACTGGGCCGTCCAAGCACCCACTCTTAAGCAGCGTTCTGAATTACTTGTGGAATATTAAAGTAAAATGATTATGCACATATGCTGGAGAATAACTATTCACATGTTGTGTTTAATGTTTACTTATGGGAGCTAGTGCAACCGTAGCATACTCTGAAAAGCATGTACTGCCAACAGACAGATAGCAGAAAATGAAAATTACGTACCTACCATGATTCCTGGATCTCCTGTGTATCTTCACCATTCATCATTAGTGGGTGTAAGTCGGGGCGCATTCCCCATAGGAGCCTTCTTTTTGGGGAGGAGCCGGCTCGTCATCCACAAGACCAACGCACCGTGTGGCACTTTCGCAGATTGGCCAGAAACGACCGTTGGCTCCTCCTCCACCTCAGTTCTGCTCGCGGAGAAACAGAAGAAACCAGAGGGTAGATAAAGAAACAAAGGCGGACAAGGGGCCCAGGACAGTATAAGGAAAAGGATATATAAACTGAAAAAGGAATAGGCTAACCACAGGACAGAGGAGGAGGAAGATCTGGGAGGGTACAGGCTGAAAGACCCCAGTCCCTGGGCGGCCATGCAGAAGCGGAAAGGAAAGAAAAAGAAATAGAGTGAGAGACAGAAAAAAAAGAGGAAGGAGAAGGATAGGGAATCCATCATCCATGCACCCAAAGAGACTCAGAGCCTGAGAGACTAGGAGGAGCCTCCAGAGGTAGGCAGGCAGGTAGGCACGCCAGGCAGTTACTATATCCCCTTCAGAGAGAGAGATTTAGAATTCATGGAGAAGGTCCCTCCCTCCTCCAACCCCCTACCGGGTGAAGTCCACCCTATTAAGGATACCTCACTCCCCCATCCCCGTTACCATTTTCCAAAAGGGAGAACCCACAGGGTTCGGTGGGGGAAGAGATGAGGACCCCACCTATTAATCATATCTCCTCCCAGAATGGAAAGAGAGATAGAGGAAGAGAAAAGTACACTTCCCAAGGTGTGGACATGATAATTCAGTCAGTCTACAGACCATGCCTGAAACTCCAAGCCCCCACCCCCCACCACGAACAATGTTCATTTCAGCACATTAATAGATGCCTCTCTCAGGAATGCTACAACACCAGCACAGCCACTATGCAGCTCAAAGCAACTGGATGGCCATCCAAATTCTCTGTTGTGAACCTCCTTTAAAAAGAAAACACCTTTGCAGGCCCTGTGGTATGGAGAGCTGAGGCATCCTGCCTTACCTCCTGCCACGCTTGGCAACCCGTATTTGCAGTGCGGTGGGTCACTGGGGGTCAGGCTGGGGAACAGAAGGATTGAGCATCCCAGGGACAGCTCTCCTTCTCTGAAGAGGTTGGCGATCAGTTGTTGGTACCTGCCTGGTCCCTATTGGAGGCTGGAAGCTGGCACACTGGCGCTGCCAAGTGGTAAAGAGAGTGGGGCAGATGCCTCATGGGATGCTGCAGGGGGCGTGCAGGTACAGTCACTGGTGTCACTGCACAGTTAGCCACTGAGGAGAAAACAGGTGAAAAAAGCTCCGGCTGGATGACAGATGGAGCTCACAGGTACCGCTCCTAGAATAGTCCTGGCGCCAACCATAGCTGGATCCAGCCTTGGTGGGGCTTAGGGTACCCCCTTGAGGAAGAAGCCCTAGGGGGTAGACAGTCGCGTTGGCTGGTGGACGTTGGGGATGGGACTCTGGCTCCTCCTGATCGAAGGCAGTGGAACATGGGGACAAAATGGTAACAAAAAAAAACAACCAACCAACCTTTGGGTCACGGACGATGAAGTCAGGATAATAGCTTTTGTTTATCTTCAGCCAGTCTGGAATCTTACTAAGCTCCTAGAAAGTAAACATATCCAAAGAAAATTAATAACTACTGTCCTTTAGTGTAAAGAACACTGAAATAAAACATTTGCTTCTTTTTCTCTCTCTATTCAACCCCTGGGGGTTGTCGCTAGTCTACAATACCACTGCCAAGAGCCCTGTCCCACAGTGTCCCAGATTTATCACTTGTTTTTCCCCATAGGTGGTTTATGCGTTTTATTCAGCTTTTGTTCATCGACCCGTGTGTCCTGGGAGTTGCGTGTGTGGAGGCACACCAGCACCACTCCATCCTTCCTGTCGCACTGTTACCGCCTGTGCCTGTCATCCGGCCTCCATCCGGTGACAGCGGGACCGGCGGCTGACCCCCAGAAGAGAAGAGGCAGTGCTCAATCCTGCTCCCACCACCCCCTACCAGCACCCGACAACCTGAGGTCATTCCTGAACCCGTCGCTGGGCGTAGTGAGAGGTAAGGCATCCAGCACCTCAGCACTCCAGCACCACGGGCGGCTCAGATCTACCACTTTGGATGCTGCATGCTAGATGAGACTCTCTTAAACAGAGGCGTGGGGGTCCAGGTGCCTCAGATGGCGGGCAGAGCATTGCAGTATCATCTGCCTGATGGTCACAGAGGTGTTCTTCCCATCCTACCCCTCAGTCTCCCACTCCAATTCTACTGGGCATGGTCTAAGCCAGAAGACCTTCTGGTGAATCAGAAGTGAGCCCAGGGCCATGCTCCATGCCCACTCACAGCACATGGCTGGTCCTAGCCCTTTTTCACCAGCATTTTGAAAGCGAGGCTTAAAATGCAAACAGAAGTGATTGGCATGCAACACTGAGAGTGATCGCTGGTCACGAGAGCAAACAATCGTGAACCAGCAGAAGCCACACATACTTCCTGAGACAGGAAACATCCTCTACCCCAGACCCATGTCCATCTCTGACTCCGCCTTCTGGAACACTCACACACCTTGGGCCCCTCCTTCCTTCCACTGAACAACCTCCACCCTATGGCTCCATTATAAATGTCCATCTCATGACGGTGGACACCACTGACGCTCACCCTTGATCCATTTCAAGCCCCCAGTTACCTCCAGCTTTCTCACCCATGTTTCAATTTCCATCTCTGGCCCCTCCTGTCAGGTTCCATTACTGCTGTAGCCATCCACTGTCAGCTCTGACCTCTCCCATGCTATGGGCCCATGGCTACCTCCAGCCCCTCCTACCACATGAAAGCAAATCCATCTCCCATCATATATCCTTCTCACTACACCTCCCAAATTGTCTACTGATTTAGCATCATCCAATCATCATTACCTCCATCACTCCATTAAAAACAAAACAATTTACAGTGATCTCAAGCCCCTCCCCATGGACACACTTTACACCCCGTCCCCAAACCATGGAATCTCTACCCCAAAATATCTCCTCTGATAGTGTTCATGCTCCATGCAGGCTCTCAGTGGAATTTTTGTTTGGCAATGCAGGGACTTCTAGAAAAAAGAGGGGCCCACAGCTAAAAGCTAGGAGTCCCTGTGAAATTTCTGGGGTCCCCATTGAAATGAATGTGAATCATGCCGCTGCATTTGCATGTTTCATGTTGTAAGAATTTGGAGAAGTCTTGGGCGCACTGCATTAGTTTCTATTGGGTTGTTTTTAAAATATGATATTTTTTTTTGCATTATATGTTTATTCCGCCTCCCATGCTTCACTGCCCACTCCTTCAGGCTCCACAAGTTCCCCCGACCCCTAACCTTAGCCAGCCCTCTTCAGGTCCTCCAAATTAGCACGATCCCGGGATATCCCGGCGTATCCCTATCGCTGGGTGGGTCCCCTCCTCCGAGGGGAAGGGCAGCAGGGAAGACCCTAGCACACACTTCATTGGGGCCGGGATGCTGCTGAGGAACAAGAGGCCTTGGGCAGGTACTGGAGGTGCTCAGGGAGCGGAGAGGCGTCATTTTGGCCAGCGAGCAGTTTTCCCGTTTTCTGTGGAGGCAGCGTGGTGATGTCATGGCATCTGCCCGACATCCGCTCCTCCCCAGTTAACTTTTGAGGCCGTGCTTCCTGTGATACTCCCAGCCTCCGCTAAGGCTTCAGCGAAGCCTGGACTATCCTACCCTCCCCGGAGAAGAAGAGCTGTCATAGGATGCTCAATCCTTCTCCCCCAGCCAGCCCTCAGTGTCCCGGGCTCGTTCCTGAACCCAGGTCGCTGGCGTCATGGCAAATCCAACGCTGTGCCGGTGGGCCGACTAAAATATGATTTTAATGTTTCAGAGAGGCAAAATCAAACAAATTAAGGCCACCACTCAATTGACAAGGCCCTTGTTAGTTGAGTGGTGGCCTTAATGTTGAATTACTCCCTCTAACTTTATTAAAAAAGTACCCCATAAGAAACCAATGGAGGCGTCCCCATGCTCTGCAAATTCTTACATCATGAAGCGAGTGTGGGGGTGTGGCTTACTGAATGGACTCCTGAGGCCTTGAAAGTGGCGTCTCAGGGACTTATGAGCATCCTGAAACACAAAGGTACATAAGGGCGCGGGCAACGCATCACACAGCCCTGCCATTTCTGCTCCTTCAGACACAAGGGACAGCTTCATGGTAATCCTGGCTCTATCCACCCACCCAAGAGGATAAGAACTTCTTCAGTGACACTTCTCCAAATTCCACCCTCCTGCTGGCCTGATGTAATAATAGCCCAGGATGTTGACATAAGCGGGGTCTCCTGCAAGCCAAAAGATAGCATTAATGCTTAAACCACAAAGGCTGGCCCACAGCTTTCAATACTTCTTGAAACCAGTCTTAGGACTGGCTCATGACCCACAGGTCCACCTCTCAACATCTCCTTGACCTTCCTCAGATGGCTACTGAGATGGATCAGAAAGCTTTCTCCAATGCTGCCCCTAGGGTATAGAATGACATTCCAGCCTCCCTCCACTGGCTAGGCATGTCCATCCTATTTAAAACACATTTACAAATGCCCTTGTGGCCACCTCTGTATGCAAGTGCCCCTGTACCCCTGGGATGGTGGAGATACTTAGGTCTGGATGTAAACTGCTAGAAAGTTCTCAAAACAGCTGACTACTTAGTTGCTAGCCATGTTTTGTATCATATGGCATTATGTCTCTAGCTATGGTCTGGAGTCTAAATCCCAATCCAATCATATGAACATATGGAAACTGCCAACAGATACAGGCCTCATGGTCTATGTAGTCAGCTCAGTGTGCAGCACTTTAGTCATTTAAACTGCAGCTGCCATCCCTCACCTTGCCATCCCCTTCCATTGTTTTCCTCCTACTTCCTTCTCCTCCCCCAGTCCACCCTCAGTTTGGACCCTCCCTCTGATCCTATCCATCCCTCTTTAAGCTGATCACCAACCTCAATGATACCACCTCCTCCAGCAGCGCACTCCACCCTACAACCACTCTTTCTGTGAAATAGTGCTTCATTTCCCTCCTGAATCTTTCTCCTTCCAATTTCAGACTATGTCCCTGGTTTCCCTCCACATTTAAATCTAAACATACCCTTCAGGGTTAGCTCTGTTCATCCCTTTAGGTACTTGAAGGTCTCAATCATATCCCTCTCTCCCTTTTATCCTCCAGGAATACATATTGAGCTCCCTCAGTTTCTCCTCATATGGTTCATCACCCAATCCAAGGATCATTTTCGTTTGCTTTTCACTGTACCCCTCCAGTAGCTTGATGTCCTTTTCAAGTAGGGGCACCAGTACTGCATGCAGTACTCCAAATGAGGCTTCACCAGAGACCTGTACAGGAGCAGGATGACTTTCCCTCTCCAGAGGCGATTCTCCTTGTGATGCACCTCAGCATTCTATTAGTCTTGCTGCTGCCCTCCAGCACTGGGCTGAGTGGTTCATTTCTCCTGTTACTAGTACTCCCAGATCCTTCTCCTCGTTGACATAGATAACTGCACCCACCCCCAAGGCCAGTAAATACAGGTTACTCACCTGTAACAGGAGTTCTAGGAGTGGCATATGTTGTTCATCACACTTATTGGCAGGTTCCTTGCCACTTTAAATCTTGCCAGAAGGTCTTCAAGCTGGCTCCCTCCCACCCACCCGGGTGGTAAAACTCGACTCCGCCCCATGGCCATAAGATCTAGCCCACTGGAATCCAGGTTACATGAAGCCGGGGAGGTCGGGTGGGTTGTGGGATGAACAACATACCACCCTCCTAGAACTCCTGTTACAGGTGAGTAACCTGTATTTCTAGGGATGTGGATATGTTGTTCAATCCACACTTATTGGCAGACTCCTAGCAGTTCTCCAGGAGGGGGAGGCAAGGCGCACCCCTACTTAGGGAATAAGGACTGGAGAACCGAGGTCTCAAACCAGACTCTAGGTCGATGTGGTAATGGGTAATGAAGGTGTGTGCTGACTTCCAGGTAGCAGCCCTGCAGATTTCCTGGATAGGGACGTCCCTAGAAGCAGCCACGCTAGCAGCGTATGGTGGGTAGAATGAGCTCTTATCCCTTTGGGAGGCTCCATGCCCCCAACCTATAGAGAGATCTATGCAGGAGGTGACCCACCTGCCTATAAGTCCACTGGGCTGCAGGTCTGCCAGAGTGCGGCTTCAGCGTGAGGTGACAAACAGCTGGTGAACCTCTCCCGAACTTCAGCCGTCCGCTCCTTATAAGAGAGCACTCTTATAGGGTCCAGAGTATGGAGCCTATATTCGGCCTCCGAGGTGTGATTGGGGTAGAACACCGGCAGGGTCAACACCTGGTTAAGGTGAAACTCCAGACAACACCTTCGGAAGGAATTTCGGTGGGGGTGCAGGACAACCTTGTCCCTGTGGAAGACCAGATAAGGAAACTCGACTGAAAGCACCTGGAGCTCTCCCATCCTTCTGGCTGATGCAATAGCCACCAAGAAAGATCTTCCACGACAGGTGAGAGATGTCACACCTGTGCATCGGTTTGAATGGCTTGCCCATGAGTTTAGCCAATACCAGCAGTAGATCCCATGGAGTAGAGGTTCTCGCACTGGAGGGATATGTGATCAAGGCCTTTGAAAAGCACCCAACCACCTTCTCCTGCACACTGACTGCTTGCGCGGCCCCGCCCGGTAAGCAGAGATATCTTCAGGTGCACCTTGAGGGTCGTCGACAAAAGCCCTAACTGAGAAAGGGACCACAGTTAGTCCAGAATGTTAGCCAAGGAACAGGAGGAAGGGTCCAAGCCCTTGTTCTGACACCAAATGGAGAATCTCTTCCATTTGAAGGCACAGCATTTTCTGGTCGACTCTTACAGGATGCCTCAATGGCGCTGAGGACCTCGGTCAGAAAGACCCAAGGCCTGGAACTCTAGCTGCTCAGCAACCAGGCTGTCAGGTGCAGGGACTGAAGGTCCGGATGGAGTACCTTCCCTTGCTGACTGAGATCAGGTCCGGGCAGGCTGGAAGCCGCCTTGGGAGCCTGGAGCTGAGGGGATCTGGATACCAGAACTGGCGGGGCCTGTCTGGGGCAACCAGAATCACCTGCGCCTGGTTCCTCTTCACCTTGAGAAGCACTGTGTGGATCAAGGGAATGGAGGGAAGGCGAAGAGGCCCGGGGTCCACAGCCTCGAGAAGGCATCCCCCTGCAGCAAGCCCTGCTGAGGGGGCAGGCGTGAAACAGCCTGCAGATTCGCATTCTCCCTGGAGGCGAACAGGTCCACCTGAGTGGTGCCCAGTGGGAGAACAGACCTTGTACTACCTCCAGCAGGAGAGACCACTCGTGAGATGCAGCACCTATCCAGCGAGGGCATCGGCCAGACTGTTGAAGGCTCCTGCCACATGGATGGCTAGGAGATCCCGCCTCCAGGCTGATCACAAGAGACCAAGTGCGGAGAGCCTCCTTGCACAGGGGCAAGAGTATATCGCCGCCTGTCGGTTGAGGTAGTACATGGTCGTGGTGTTGTCCGTCTGGACCTGGACCACTTGACCCTGTACAAGCGGACGGCGGTGAGGGCTAGTCGGACCGCTCGAAGCTCCAGCAGGTTGATGTGGCATCGAGACTCCTGTAAGGAGGGATGAGAGGCTGGCGGACTCTGAGCTCCCCCAGATGGGCACCCCAACCCATCAGAGGTGTCGATTCGTTAGAGTGACAGTCAGCTTCGGGGTGGACAAGCGGGATCCTCTCCTGCAGATGAGCTGGAGCGAGCCACCACTGGAGGTCGTGCCATATCTCCTGGGTCACTGTCACTGGCTGGTCCAGAGGACCGGAGTGCTGTGACCACTGGCAGGCCAGCCCCATTGCAGGGGATGCATATGCCAGCGGGCCCAGCGGACCACCCAGTTGCAGGCGCCATGAGGCCCAGAAGGTGCAGGAAGTACGGGCAGAGCACAACTGCCCAACCAGAAATGACTGGGCAGAGGAGAAAGGACATCAGCCCTGTCCGCCGGGAGCCATGCTCTGGCTCAAGACAATCGAGCTCTGCCCCGATGAACTGGAATCACTCATGGCGATGGCACAAATTCGACTTGGCCTTGTTGATGAGGAGGCCAATCTGAGAGCAGACCTGGAGGGCTGGGGATCCTGGACCGCTCCACCCCCAACCTGGAGGGGCTGCAATCAGGCAATGGCCCAGGTAGGTGGCACCCTGGACCCCTCGGCGCAGAGGAATGCTGTCACCACTGCCATGCATTTGGTGAAGACCTTGGGAGCTGGAGAGAGGTCGAAGGGCATGGCCCGAATCGTGAAAAGGATCCTCTGCTCTGAAGCGGAGGAATCACTTGTAAAGAGACGGATGGATTGGGACGTGAAAGAACGTGCCCTGAAGGTCCAGAGAACAGAACCACATGCCTTGTTCCAAGGATGGAATGATCTGAGCCAGAGTGACCATCCTGAAGGTGCTAAACCTTAGAAACTTGTTCAGGTCGTGCAGGTCGAGATCTGAGCGCCAGCCCCACCTGCTTGGGACCAGGAAGTACCTGACACAAACCCTGGTCTGGAGGGGGTCCGCCACCTCCCTGATCACCTCCTTCTGGAGGAGCAAGGCAATCTCAGCTTCGATGAGTCGACAGAGAGGCTCTGAATCCGTAACTTCCCATGGGGAGACGGCTCGATAGGAGGGGAACTGCTTGAATCAGAGACAGACCTCCTCGCCTACCACTTCCAACACCCAGCGGTCCGTGGGTGATAGCAGACCAGGCGGAAAGGAAGTGCGGAGCTGCCTCTCACTGGGGAACCTGGGGAGGAGTGACAAGGTGAGGGCGACACCCCTCAACCAGTCACTGGGCAGGCTTGGAGGAAGGGCCGCCAAGGAGCTGCCTGGGCCTTTTCCTCCAGGCTTCCTGCTGGAGGAAGCTGCAGACTTGGCTTTGGGTGCCAAGCAGAGCCTGCTGGCCCTGATGCTGGTGTTGCTGGGCTTGGCGTGCCGCAGGGGCTGAAGGACGGCAAGGGCTTACGCTGGTGCTGGTGGCCTTTGTCCTCTGGGCAGACCTGACCGAGTCCAAGGTGGGCGTTGGACTTCTCAATCCATTGGAATGACCCTTCACCCTGGGCCCCGAATAAGTTGGTTACCCAGGAAGGGGCGTCTGCCAGCTTGTGCTGGGTATCCTCGTGAAGGTGGAGATCCCGCAGCCAAGCTCTGCGGGCGTATGGCCACTGCGGCTGCTACTGACCAGGCACATGAATCAGCAATGTCCAAAGAAGTTTGGAGCTGCTGTTTTGCTACCGTCCTTCCCTGATCCCGCAACCTGCTTGACCGTCATCTGAAGGTCAGCGCGAGATAAGGAATCACCTGATCCAGGAGCCCAAGGGCATGTGAAAGTGTGCCATCAGAACAGCCGAGCTAGCCTGATGAAGGCCTAGGGAGGAAGCAGCATATACCTTTCGCCCTGAGTAATCCAACTTCTTGGATTCCTTATCAGGAGGTTTGTCCACATCCCGAGCGCCTCCGAAACGCCGGAAAACACTATCGGTCACTAACCCCTCCGCAGAGGGGTGCTCCAAGAAACCGGAGAGTGAACTGGAAGGGATCGATACTTTCTGAGCCATCCTGGCCAAAGGTCGGACAAGATGCTGGCTGCTGCCACAACCCCAGGGCCGGGCCAACAATGGCTTCAGCCACAGGAAAGGCCTCTGTAGGGGAATCCCTCGGTCCAGTATCTCCAGGAGGATACATGGCTCGTTTTGAAATGGGTTCGAGTTTCATCCCAGTAGACTCTGAGATGAGTCGAAGCATTCCCAAAAGCGAGGATGGGCTCTCGTCCACCGACTGACCCCTGCAGACTCCAGGTGAAGCGGCCTGGAGAACAAGGAGTCGGCCATCAGACTCCGAGGAGTCTGCAGCAGCTGCCGAGTGCCTGAGCCACCTCCATGTGCCGAGGTCGCCGGGAGTGAGGGTGACCGACTAACCCATGGGGCAAGCCCTGACCCAACTAAGAATCCTTGGTCGGGCCCCAGTCTTTGGTTGTGGAGGCGGACGCTCCACCACAATGGGTGGAGCAGCCGGTTTTGGGCAAACAACCGTGCCGTTTCGCTCCTTGACTACTACGAGGGGTTGTTTGCCGCCAGGTGACAGCCACTTAATGGCCGGAGAAGGCGACGGACTCGGCTTATTCCCAGACAATAAGAGCTGCTGCCACATTAAACTCGTAGCGCTGACGCAACTTGTGCCGGAGTCTATCCTCCGAAGAGGATGATGAGGATGAGTGGCGACACCGCTTCCATGGTGCCGAGACTGCCGATGTCAGCGGGACCGCTGGACCTGGAAGAAGTCCGAGACTGAGACCTTCGGGATTCCAAGGGTGGGTCAGAGAGGGGATGGGGAAACCGCTCCTCCCTCGGTACAGGGACCTTAACCGGGACTCCGGCACAGGAGGCACAGGCAAGTCCTCGGTTTCCACTGGGGAACCGTGAAGTCGGGTTGTCGGCATCACCAGTCGGCAAACCGTCCAATGGGTCGAGAAAAATCTCGACTGCGTTGATGAGTGTCTTGGCGGCTGACCTGACAGGGACACCGTGAAGCCAGTGGCCTTAGTTGCAACCTCGATCGGTCGAAAGTCGACCATCCGTGAAGGGAATATCTCCCCGCCCCACAAACGCCGACGGTGGGACTTACCTTTGAGTTCTTCTTCTTGGACTGACTGAATGTCCCGATGGTCCTTCTCCTTGGTGGAGAGGGACTGGCAAAGCTCCTTAAAGAAGCTGTATATGAAGAGCCCAAGGAGAGGGATAAATGCCACAACCGAGGAGGAAGACGACGTGACTGGGCGCCTCCTCCTCCTCGAGAGCAATCATCTGCTCCAACTGTTCCGTGGAGCCTGCCGCCGCGACACTGCCACGGGCCTCCTTCGACTTGACCGTGGGATACAGTTTTCAGGGTGCCCGGAAGAAGTCGAGCAGCGTGGTCCTCCAAGACCGGTTGAAAAGGATTTGCATGTTGCAAGCTCTGAGAATTGTGGCCAAGCCCCAGGCAGTAGACACACGTGGAGTGCGGATCAGTCCGGGACATCTTCTACCTCACAGGGCACCGGCAAAAGCCAGGAGTCGATTTGTCCATAGCGCAGCGAGGAAAAGAAGACCAAGTCTTGTAAATTTTAGAATTAGTTTCAGGTTAACCAGATTGTGGATCCAGGCCTAAAAGCAGAGCGCTAAGGAGGAACCTGAGCTTCCATGCGTAAGGAAGATCTGGTGTCATGGGTGGAGCCGAGAGTTTTACCACCCGGGGTGTGGAGGAGCCAACTTGAAGACCTTCCGCAAGATTTAAAGCGGCAAGGAACCTGCCAATAAGTGTGGATTGAACAACATATCTACGTCCCTAGAACTATCAGGTTAGGTTAATGGCTGGAAAACTTCATATAAATTAGAAGATTTTGAATTTTAGCCATGAAACATTCAGTACTGTATAGATTATATATATATATATATATATTTTAGCTGAACAACAGCATTAAGGCACTCCAGGGATTTGGTACCTAAGTCAGTCTAATCTTAGGGTATAGGACACGGCGTGATCCTAGGGTTAGATTACCATATGGCAACCCAACCCCTGGTCATGCCTTAATGATGTTATTATGAACATGTCAATCATGATGTTACTGTATCCTATGCTGCTAACCTCTTCTCTTTATTGTGGACTTTTTCTGTACCTATCTCACGGTTTAGTACTGTGGGCCCTTACTATAATTATCTTTATTTCAGAGCTTTGTTCTGTGGGCCCTAGCTGTCATTTTCTGTATTGCATCACTATATAGCTGTATTGATTCTACATGTACCACTGATTATGTACAATTCTTTGACTATATTGCATATGCCATCTTGATAGCCCTGGTCATTTCTAAAAGCGGTCCCTCAGACCAGAGTACCCACCAGTTACCAAATAAATAAGTAAAAATAAATAAAAAGGATGTTATGACAGTACTGTCTCACTCTGCTTTTGCTTCCACTCTGCTCTGTGATGCTCCTTCAGCCCTCAATCTGATCTCCAGTCCTAGGCAGTCAAAGGCAGGGGTAGTATTTTGCTCACCTTGCTTATTTTTCCATGTCCAGTTCTTTTGTAGGTCGTGCCAGGGTAGCATCATCATGACCACCAGAACATTTTGTCACAGTGCACCACTTCTTAGAGTTAGGGTCATAGCAGCCCATCAGGAAATGGACATCATTCCACCTGGAATGAGAGAGATAGAGAGCATAAGCACCAACGCAGACTGATTCAAAGGGACAATTTTCAGTCACTGAATTATCACAGATAGACATTGAGGACTGCTGTACCATCTGAAATAAAACATAAGCTGCATTTGCCCATCAGTGGTGATAAGAAAAATTACTTACCATAGTAATCTTGTTTCCTCCAAGGGAATCTTACTGTATTCTGACATTCGCATGATGATCTCACCACAGGACTGCCTCGAGCCGAAATGGTTAATAGAACCTATGCAAATTATGGAATTCTAGGCTCGAGTTGGTTTTAAAACCACTGTCCCTGGAATACATCCCGCAACTGTCAAATTCTTATGGAGCATGCGTAATAACAAGCTATTTAAACTATCCTAATAAATAACTAGCACCCCAAAACAAACAATCCCTTACATTTAAGAGTGTGAGGCATCACTAAGACTCAAGTCACAGATGCCCCAACAAGAAACAACTCAGAAGTTTCAATAGCAACGACAGCTGCAGAGCAGTGCCCATAGGTTCTAGTAGGGAGGTAGGGTGGGAGCTCAAAACAGCAAGATTCCCTTGGAAGAAACAAGACTACTATGGTAATTTGTTCTCCTAACCCCAGGAAATATTACTGTATTCTGACATATGCAGACTACCAAGCAGTACCTTTGGAGCAGGGCAGAGAATCTGTTTAGGAAACAGGCTCTGCAGTACTGCTGTGCCAAATCTTGCATCACTTCTGGACTTGGTATCCAGGCTGTAGTGTTTGGCAAAGGTGTGAACTGTTTTCAGGTAGCTGCTTTACAGATTTCCAACAAAGGTATATCTCTTGCAGCTGCTACAGAAGCAGCAGTACCCCTTGTAGAATAGTCCTAAGACCTACAGGGGTTCTTTGCCTGCTTTACTGTAGCCGAACTGAATACAGGCAACAATCCAGCATGCAGTAGTCCTCTTCAGGCAGGTTTCCCTTTTCTACTTCTCCGTAGGTCAGGAAAATGAATATCCTGCCTGTGATTCTTGGTGTGATCCAGGTAGCAGCTGATAGCCCTCTTGACATCCAAGCTATGCAGCCTATGTTCCCCTGAAATGGAATGGTCAGTGAAAAGACTGGCAAAGTGATAGACTGATTCAGGTGAAAATCTAACACCAACTTAGAGAGAAACTTCCTGTTAGTCCTGAGGACTACCTTGTCCCTATGGACTGAAATATAGTTTGGTTCTATGGACAAGGCCTGGAGCTCATATATCATCCTGACCAAAGTGATAGCTACTGGAACACTGTTTTCCATGTCACAAATGAGGACATGGGCTCAAAGGAGTAGCTACATTAGCTGACCAATGCATATACTAAGGTCCCATGCAGGAATTGTCTCCTGTGCGGGGAGGCAAGTGTATAGACCCTTGAAAAACTTTCTGAATACCTGGTTCGCTGCCAGGGATGAACCTTTACCCACCGAGAGGTAAGCAGAGACAGCTGCCAGGTGCACCTTAAGGGTCGCTTAGCCTGAGGCCGAGGGAATGAAGGTTTGCTAGATAATCCAAAACGACTGGCAAGCCAGCCCGCTACAGTCTATATCGTGTTGGCACCAGATAGAAACCTCTTCCACTCAGAGGTGTAAGTCTTCTCAGACCTCTAGAATCCCTTCAGAAAGGTTTAGGTCAGCATACTAAGTCCTCAGGAGCCAAGCCTTGAGACTGAGGAACTGGAGATTGGGATAAAAGATCCAGCCCTGTGAGGAGGTCAGTAGGTTGTGCCTCCAGGGGAGAGAAATCAGTCTGGATACTGACAGGGTCAGGGTAGTGAATACCAGGTCTGCCTGGCCCAGTCTGCAGCAATGAGGATCACTGTCACTGGTTGAACCCTGAGCTTGTTCAGTAGTCTGAGCAACAGGGGAAATGGAGGGAAGGCATACATAAACTTCCCTGTCCAATCCAACAGCAGTGCATCCAGAGGCACTGTGCCCACTGCAGGAGGCCTGCAACAGAACTGTGGCAGCTGGTGATTGTCTGGGATCATGAAGAGGTCCACCTCAGGGGTGTCCCACCTTCTGAACACAACTTGCAGGATATGCCTGTTTAGTGACCACTGTAGTAATTTTGATTGATCTTGCTGAGCGATCTGCGAGGACACTGTCCTTCCTGGGAGACTGACTGCTGAGAGAGAGAGAGAGAGAGAGATCCCGAGGGAATAGGTTAAATTCCATATTTTCATGGCTTTTGTGCACAGGGGATGACCTTGTGCCCCTTGCTTGCTTATGTAGTACATTGTGGTTGTACTGTCTGTTCTGACTTGCACCCCTTGCCCTGCAGCACTGTGGCAAAGAACTGAATGCCCAGGCAAACTGCCCAGAGTTCCAACAAATTTATGTGAAGCAGGGAGCCAAGTTCTGTGTGCAGTGTGTTCCCCAGGTGGGCACCCCACCCTAGCAGGGAGGCATCCGTTGTTACTGCTGATGGTGATTGCTGAAGGAAAGGCACACCTTCTCTGAGACTGTCCTCCTCCTGCCACCACTGGGGTGGTTGAAGAAGAGTTCCTGTGGCTGGCACCATTTCTGACAGGGAATCCCTTTCTGTGACCTGTGAGATCTGAGATGGAACTGGATGTCTCTCATCTGGAACCTGGAACTGTTGCTGTTGACACAGCCATATGTCCTAACACCTGGAGAAAGTGCCTTTCTGGTCTGACAATACGCAGTTGGAAGGAGCTGGCCAACTGTACCAGGCTGACCACTCTCCCTGAGGGAGGAATGCCTCTCCTTATGTGTCCAACTACGCCCCTGTAAATTCCAGGAGCTGGACTGGTCTCAGCACGACTTTTCTGGTTTACCAGGAAGCCTAGGAACTGCATGGTATCTTAAATGGTGGTCAGTGCATCTCTGACATGCTGGGGTGGGGTGACTTGCCTACTACTAGCCAGTTGTCCAAGTATGGAAAGACTATAACTCCCTGCCTCCTTAAGTGTGCTACCACTACTGCTAGGCACTATGTACCCTCTGTGGCTAGTAGGCTGGGAGAGCAAGAGTCTGGAAGAAAGGCCTGTAGTGGGTTCTCACCTCACCTCCTCTACTCTTGGTACTTTGAGGTGTTGCTGTTTCTTTTCATTAGCAGCAGCACTCTTTGTAAGACACCTTGTATTCATCCATCTTTTCGTAGGCCTCTGTCTGTTCACCAAATAGAGATGTGGGCTCACAGGGAAATCCTGGGCCTTCACCTGGGTGTCCTGGGATAGATTAATGGCCCGAGTCAAGCAAAACTCTGCAGGAACACTGAAGTTGCCATAAGTCTGGCTGCAATGTCACTGGCATCCGCTGCCATTCTAAATTGGTAATGGAGGCTTCTATGCCCTTTTGCAGCCTCAGCTAGGTCAGATGCTATGGGAGCAGGGCAGCCTTAGCAATCTCCAAAACCGTGTTCCAGAAACTTTCTGGTATCTGAAATATAGGCCTGTAAGTGGCTCGCCTAATGGCTAGAAAAGAACCCAAATAAGATTTCTGCCATAGAGTCCACTTTCCTAGAATCTTTATCCGGAGGATGTGATGCTAGAGGAATGCCTGCTTTATCACATGCAGCAGCCTGTACCACACCCTTCATGACTGGGATGCCCAAAGAAGAATTCAGCTCCTGCCTTGGCAACCCAGTATTTTCTATCCATCTTCTTGTCCACTGGGGAACAGAAGTCGGGTTTGCAAAATCCTAGTGGCCTGTCTCTTTAGAGACTCATGGATGGGTAGCTGCAACCTCTTAGTTGCTGGTACATCCATCATTTCCATGTAATCTGGTTCCTCCTCCTCCCTGAAGATTTCTGGGTGGAGAGGTCCAGAGTTTGTGCCACTTGCTTCATGAAAGCAAATGTGAGGTAAAATCCTGAGGTCCCTTACCAAGGGAATCAGGGTGCTAAGGATCAGGAAACAACCGGTTCAGGAGGCTCCCCAAGTCCTCATCATAATCCTCTTCATCATCATCACTATAAACATCAGTGTAGTGTTCAAGAGAACCGAAGCGAAGAGGAACCCAAGTTTGAACCGATGTAAGATATGAACTAAGTCACAGAACCAAACTGGTTATCTGTTTGCAGCAACTGAATTATTCTAATAGCATTAGCAATCCCTCAGCAGTAGGAACCGTTGAGTTTGTCAGTTGCATTTCCTTCCCGAGTGCTTTTCCTTCCTTTTTCTTAAGCGGTTGCGGTTCAGCTGCAGTTTCTGAGGTTCATTTCTTCCAAGGAACCATAACCCTTGTCAGAGGGCTGTTCATCCGTTCCTTGGTTTTCTTTTGAATGAGAAGGAGTCAGTTTATCTAAGGTCGGGTCGGGTCAGTAGCCTTACTGGACATCTTTTCCCTCATTTGGTTCAATCACCTATCAGCGTTGACTGGGGAACCTTTTAAGGATCTCACAGTCTACGTTCAGGTGGATCAGCTTTTGCAAATGGTTCACCACACTCTGTACAATGCTGAAACCCACAGGGCAGTTATTTCTTGGGTGTGTCATAATCTAAAAACAAAACAAAACTGAGTTTCTCTGAGCCAAATACACACACTATTAAACAAAACTTCCTGGTTTTTCCTTTTTTTGCAGTCAGTTCAGCGACCAAAGCAAAACCAAGCGTTACCCTGTTAAATAACACTAAATAAATCTATATAAGAAACTGGCTACCAGAGAAGCACATTTTAAAGAAGTTTTACCTCAAAATGTAAACAAACGCTTGGTTTCTTTCTCAGTTATAAGGAATCGAAACTTACCAGCACAACACTAAATCTAGACTAATCTACCTGCAATACCAAGGACAGTGCTTTAAAATTAAAAGAGATAATCGGTACTTTAAAAACATAGAAAATAAAATCTTCAAGAAAGATTAAGGACAGCTCTCAGACGTTTTACTTAAGCAAGTGGATAAAGATTCTGATGGTTGCAGGATGTATTCCAGGGACAGTGGTTTGAAAACTGAGCTTGAGCCTAGCATTCCATCATTTGCATAGGTTCTATTAACCATTTCGCTCGGGCAGTCCTGTGGTGAGATCATCATGCAATGTCAGAATACAGTAAGATTCCTTGAGGAAACAAGATTACTATGGTAAGTAATTTTTTCTTATCACCACTGATGGGCAAATGCAGCTTATGTTTTATTTCAGATGGTGCACAGCAGTCCTCAATGTCTATGTTAGAATACACATTAAGATTACAGTGAGATTTCCTGGGTTTAGAATAATGTAAAGACATGGGTTCATAACATGATCCAAAACCCCTGTCCAAGGCTGGTGAGTCTAGGGCCTGAGGAGATGCTGCTGACCATCCTGTACCATAATAACCCCTCTATATGAGTATGGAACACCTTTGTTGTCACAGGTTGCCCATACAGATCAGCCCTAGTGGTCAGGCATGGCCAAGGCGGTTAAAACGTCAGTGGAGGCAACAAAGAAGCAGCAAAAGAAAGCACATGCAGGATGATGGCATCGACATCCACCTGTGTACCAAGGACAAGTCAAAGGGTTCAAGTAGTCCTTGTCTTCCTAATCGATCTTCTCTGGAGGAGACAGCGACCTTTGCAAAGGTGGGGCTTAGGAACAAAACATCAGGAGGCAGTAACGGAAAAGCCACGTAGCAATGTCTGAGATGGGAGCCAAAACAACCAATGCCAGTGAGACAGTGATGGTTAGAAAATGGGGTAATGCCATACTGTTAAAGAGAACAATGAGAAGGACTCCATTCAGCACCTTATCTAAATAATGGCACTTTAGAGAATGAACACTCCAGCACTTCACAGTGGCTGCGCTGGCTAGAGCCCAGTTCTCATGACTAAGCTTTAGAAGTATAAATTCATCATCTGTATTAAGGGTGTTAAATTCACAAGATTTAGTTAAAATTACATTTTTCATTTCATAGCAGGCATTTGGCTGAGTAATCTCATCCCCTCAGGAAAGCATGAGTCAAAACACAAGTTACTCACCTGTAACAGTAGTTCTAGGAGCAGTATATGGTGTTCATCCACACTTGGGCAGTGTTCCTTTCCCTTTAAATCTGCAAACATCTTCAATGGCTGAGCTCCTCCACACCTGGTGGTAACTCCCTCGGCACTGCCCGTGACATCAGATCTTACCGCTGGAAGCAAGACCAGTGTGCCACTTGCCAGGGGAGGTCAGCTGGGTTTGTGTAGATTAACACTATACTACTCCTAGAAAGTACAGTTATGTAAAATCTTACAGTAACAATAGATCTTGAGCAATGTCTCTTGCAGTAAGTCATTGCTGGGGAGTTCCCAGCAGAGGGCGCTGCGACACGGCAACTCTTCTAGCAGTTTTGATACCGGGACTGCCCACATGACATCATCTTCCTGCTTCCTATATAAGTGAGGGCGGTACCTGGTATCTTCAGTTCCCTGCGGATCCAGCTTGCTAAGCGAGGACCCAGGTGAAGCCGAGGTACCAAGGAGTCCCAATCCAAGTCACTGGACCAGAATCTGCTCTCTTAGGGAAGGAGGTGACGGAGGGTGGGATCGTGCTACTGCAAGACATTCCTCAAGATCTACTGTTACGGTAAGATTTTTCGTGAATATACTATCTTCCACGGAATGGTCTCTTGCAGGAAGTCATTACTTTTGGGAAAATTCCAAGCAGTTATGTCCATGTGGAGGACAATTATATAGGAGACCTTATAGGACCATACTCGGATGAAGGCCTTCGCCCGTGAGGCAATATCCAGATTGTAATGCCTTGTGAAAGAATGGATTGTGGACCAGGGAGCTGCACTGCAGATATCTGAAATGGAGGCTCCTTTAAAAGCAAGCTGCAGTAGTGGCCATAACTCTAGTGGAATGGCATTGGACAGGTTCAGGTAAAGTCTTGTTGTACTTTTTGTAATAAAAGGTAATACAATTAGCCAACCATGAAAATAGAGTCGTTTAGCAATGGAAGCCCTTCTCTGCACAGAGGCAAAGGTGATGAATAGCTGAGACGTTTCCTAATCAACTGGGAACGACTGTGTAATAGCATAGTATACAACAGACATCTTATTTATTCAATCTAGGATTACAAATACCTTTGAGCACCAAGCAGCTCATTTACAAAGGTTCCACGTCGGATGGGGGAATCTAAGGTACATAATAGATGTTCACCGTGATTGGAGCAGTCTAAGGTAGTGGACTGGAAGCTCCAAGGACTGATTTAGAGTATGTTTAAAGATCACTTTAGGAAGGAAAGATGGGTTGGTAAGAAGGATAGCCCTGTCCTTGTGAAACATCAAGTAAGGTTCCTTCACATGAGGGCATGGAACCTGGAAGTACGGTGAGCTGAAGTGACAGCCACGAGGTATACGTGTTCCATAAAAGAAAACGGAGGGTCAGCAGGTACGATTAGTCAATTTTTCTATCATAAAATTGAGAGCCCACGGAGGAGTGGGTCCTCTAATAGGCAGTTTAATATGTAACATTCCTTTCAAAACATCTTAGCTAGATGATGTTGGTACAGTAACGTGCCATGCAGAGGTTCATGGAAGGCTGAGATGGCAGAGTGGACTTTGATGGAAGAATAGTTTAAACTGGACTCAGATAGTGAGGCCAGGTAGTCCCGAACCTCGTCAGTGGACAAAGAGTAAGGGTCCAAAATCGAGAGGTAGACCATATGGAAAAGTGTTTCCATTTAGGAATTGTATGTTGCTCTGGTTGCTGGCTTACGGGAGGCCAAGAGAATATAGGCAACAGGAGAGGACACTGGTAGACTAATTATGAAGTGTCTGCAGGGCCCAGCTGGAAGGATGTAGAGCCTTCAGGTATGGAGGCAACAGGGTTCTTTCATGTTTAGTCAAGAGGTTGAAGATTGGAGCACCTTCTTGAATGTTGAGGTAGAACACCACTGACAGTGTTGTCTGACTGGATCAGCAGCAGTCTGAGTCAAAAGAGGTTGGAATGCTGGAAGTGTTAAGCAGAATGCCCTCAGCTTTAGGTGCTTGATGTGAGGCTGAGGGAGAGAAGTGGTCCACACGCTCTGTGACTGATAAGGAACTAGGGTCACTTCCTCCAGTCAGGAAAATAACCGTGGTGAATGGCTGTGGGGAGGAGGAGGACCAAAAAGGCAATCCTTATTCATAAATTGGTTTCGATTGATCAGCTAGGCAGAGCTGACAGCAGGGAGGGAGTGACTCTGAATTGGCCTTAAAATTTTATTGTTCTTTGAGACCACAGATTCTGGAGGATTCACTGAAGAGGCCTCATATGAAGACTGGCTAGTGCTACCATAGGGACGGCAGAGCATGTGACCCAGAAGGTATCGCTTGTCTAGCTGTGACTACTTTCTAAGTCTGGATCGCATGCATGATGCTAGAGACAAGGGTGTGGCATGCTGGATGGCTGGATGGTAAGTTCTGGCTGAGACTGTATCTAGGATGGCTCCAATGTATGGAGACTGAGTCGGTCAGTTTGGACTGTGCCAATTGACTGTGATCACTAGAGTGTGAAAATATTTGCATGGTAGTCTCTAGGTGAGAAAGCAAACCCGTTCTCTTTGACAGGCCAACTATCTAGATATGGGAAGATAAAGTGCCCTTTCCTCTTAAAGCTGGTATAACTACCTCTAGGTATTTTGTGAACACATTCAGGGCTCAAGAGAGGTCAAACCAGAGTGCTTTGAAACTGATCGTGGTTAATCTAGCAGGTAGAAAATGAAGAAGACTGTGATGAGCAGAGTGGATGCAGGTAAGCACCCTTCATATCTAAGGCACAAAGTTAATCTTCCTGTTTCAGTATTGGCATGATGGAAGTCAGGGTTATCATGCAAAACCATTTGTACTGGTCTCCAGTTTGTTTGGGTACTCAAAAGTGGGAGTAGAATCCCATGTGAGGGGGTACTGGAGAAATGGTATGTCATCAGTAGAGCTCTCAAATTTTCTGAAATGATAGATATATGATCTGATGGTTATAAGGAATATGATGAGGAGGACGAGGGGGTCTGAGATAAATTCCAGAGTATGACCCCTCTGTATAATCTGGAGTACCCATTCATCTGAAGTGATTGTATGCCGACCTATAAATGGAATGCAAAACGACCGCCATGGCCTCAAGGCTGGAGTCATGGAGGGTGGAGAAAAAACCGTAATAGATCACTAGGTGTTGGGCTGCCCAGCCCCCAGGAGGTGGGGTGGATCCACTGGCAGACGGAGGTGTTGCCTCTTGTGAGTTGAGTATGACCTCAACAGCCACCTGTATTGGTATCTCTGTATTTTCCACCTTTTCAAATAGGAAGAGGATCGAGACGTAGGTTGTATGTGGAGTATGGTACATGCCATGAACTATAATGGAGAGTTCTGCCTGATGCCTGTAAATCATTTAGTACAGTTTGAGTGCCTGGCCTGAAAAATTGGACCCATGAAAAGGGGTCTTAGCTAGTTTAGGTTGCACATCAGGCATAAGTCCTGAAAAGCGAGCCCGTGTGGCATCCAAGGAAATCCCAATAGCTGACAGTTGGGCAGAGGCACCGACGGCATCATATTCCGACCTGGGTAGGTGGACGGAATTAGCATTACTAGTTGATATACTAGCCAATAATCACTACTCAGTCAGGTGAAGGAGGGAGGTGATTGACAATCTCAGTGGCAGATAACTCAAGGGTATGGTAGTATTTAATCATATGACCCATAGAATATGGAATTCTGATATTCATAGAAATGGAGAAGGAAAAGAAAAACAGTTTCTACAGAAAGTCAAGTCTTTGGGCTTCTTTATGAGGTGGTAAAGAGCTCATGTTCATGAGTGGCAGCAGCAGTCCACTTCCAGGAAAGCTTGATAGGAAGGGAGGAACCAGAGGAGCTGGATAAATATGATCCACCTTATGTGGAACAGCTGAGATAGCTGAAGGTTAATGTGAGGCAGCCAGCATGGCATTCTGATAAGTTCATAATTAGTGGGAAACCACCAAAATAGGCTCCTCTGGCAGATCAAGGTATTCTGCCATATCCTTACTTTGTCATGTTTTGAGATAGAGAATCCCATGACTTTCTATATTTGTATCATCATTTCGTAGAATGAAGGGTCATCAGGATGGGGTGCTGCGGAGTCCAGGTAGGCACTCAGCCAAGGATCAGATTCAAAAGGAGACTGAGGAAGAAATTCCAGCTCCTGGAAATCGTTGAGGTCAAGGCCACCGGTGAAGTTAAACTGGAGCTCTTGTTGAGCTGAAAATAGTCTTCCACATATGAGGAAGTGACCAGGGTGGGAATGGATCCTGGTCATCATGAAAATTTTAGGCGGAAGAGAAGGAGATCATGGAGGATCACCCTGCCTCCAAGATTGGAGGGCAGAGAGGCCGTGGCATGCAAGATGTGCCGTACTACAGTGCGGATGTCCAGTTCCTTCTGAGAGGGGGAGTGCATGAACACAAAGGATGGACATGTAGCCTGAGCAGGTCTTGCCCTGGGTGGTGAAAACCAGGGTCCTGATCTCTGTCCACTTGATCCCTGTGATTGTCCACCTAAGAGGATGGAGGATAGAAAACATGGCATAAGCCATTGGGTTTTTATGAATCCCATTTACTAAAAATGAATATGAGGTGCGCTGTCAAGAGGGACACTTGGAGCGTGTCCGTTGATGAGGTGTGAAGCAGAGGTTGAGGAGGTCTCTGTCCCGCTCTGTGACTGTTGATGTATCCCAGAAAGTGATTATTTAAGTATTGCCTTTTTATAGTGCTGGAAGCATAACTGATGGAGTGTAAACGCATTAAATGAGTAGACAGAATAATGAGGCGCCGTTGATTGGACAGCCATCAACGAGCAAGAGGGATGCATCGTTGATGGGGTTTGTAGTCAATGATAATAGAGATGCATCGTCACTGAGGTAGCCATCGATGAGAACACTGACAGTATGGTCGCCAATGAGAATAGATAGATGCACCATTGACGATGGTAGCCGGTCGATGAGGGTGAAAGTATACATGCATCTTTAGCGGAGGAAGCCATCGATGAGAGCACAGATGCATCCGTCGACAGTGGTAACCGTCAATGAGATTATAGAGGCATCATCGGTGAGAATACAGATGCATCGTCGACAGTGGTAGCTGCCTTATGAGAATACAGATGATCGTCGACTGTGGTAGCCATCAATGAGAGCATAAATGCATCGGTGATGGTGGTAGCTGTTGATGAGAATATAGATGTATCATCAACGGTGGTAGCAGTCGGTGAGGAAGTTGGTAGTTATAAGCCATCAATATACAGATGCATCACCGATGGTGGCCACGACGAGGAAGGAAGACAGAGGGCGCAGAAGGGGGGTACCCTGCCCATGTGTGTCCAGAAATGTAGATCCACAGATGGGGAGCTCTTGTTGGATGTTCTCATCGATGAGTGCTGTTTTGAAGTTGTTCTAGCTGATGTGCAAGCTGAAGATGGCAGGAAAATGAACTGAGGATACCAGGAACCGCCTCACTTATACAAGAAGCAGGAAGATGATGTCATGTGGTCGGCAGCCCCGCACAAAACTGCTAGAAGAGCTGCAGTGTCGCAGTACCTCTGTTGGGAACTTCCAAAAGTAATGACTTACTGCAAGAGACAATTCCATGGAAGATCTATTGCTACAGGTGAGAAATACAGGTTACTCACCTGTAACAGGAGTTCTAGGAATGGTATATGTTGTTCATCCACACTCATTGGCAGGTATCCTTGCCGCTTTAAATCTTGCCGGAAGGTCTTCAAGCTTGCTCCTCCCACCCACCCGGTGGTATAACTCGGCTCCGCCCCATGACGCCAGATCTGCCCGCTGGAAGCTCAGGGTTGTGCGTCAAGCCGGGAGTCGGGTGAGTCAGGATGAACAACATATACCATTCCTAGAACTCCTGTTACAGGTGAGTAACCTGTATTTCTAGGGACATGGATATGTTGTTCATCCACACTCATTGGCAGACTCCTAGCAGTTCTCCGGAGGAGGGAGGCAAGACGACACCCCAATACTTACTTGGGAAAGAGAGACTGAGAACTGAGGCCCAAAACCAGCATCCCAGCGTGACTCAAGGTCGATGTGGTAATGGGTAATGAAGGTGTTTGCTGACTTCCAGGTAGCAGCCCTGCAGATTTCCTGGATAGGGACATCCCTGGAAGCAGCCACCGTTCAGGCAGTATGGCGGTAGAATGAGCTCTTATCCTCTGGGAGGCTCCATGCCCGCCAACTTATAGCAGAGATCTATGCAGGAGGTGACCCACCTGCTTATCGTCCGCTTGGCTGCAGGTCTGCCAGATGCGAGCTTCAGCGTAGGTGACAAACAGCTGGCGAACCTCTCCCGATTTCAGCCGCAGCTCCTTATAATAAGCGAGCGCCTCTTCTAGGGTCCAGAGTATGGAGCCTATATTCGGCCTCCGAGGTGTGATTGGGGTAGAACACCGCAGAGTCAACACCTGGCTAAGGTGAAACTCCGGCCACCATTTTCGAAGGAATTTCGTGGGGCGCTGGACAACCTTGTCCCTGTGGAAGACCAGGTAAGGAGACCTCGATGGAAAGCGCCTGGAGCTCTCCCATCCTTCTGGCTGACGGATAGCCACCAAGAAGGCGGTCTTCTCACGACAGGTGAGAGAGAGCCACCGTGCATAGGTTCGAATGGCTTGCCCATGAGCTTTGCCAGTACCAGCAGTAGATCCCACGGAGGTGGGGGTTCCTCAAACTGAGGGGAATGTGATCAAGGCCTTTGAAAAGCGCCAGACCACCTTCTCCTGCGCCATCGACTGCTTCCCGCCCGCGCCCGTAAGCAGAGATGGCTGCCAGGTGCACCCTTAGGGTCGCCGACCTAAGCCCTTGACTAGAAAGGACCATAAATAGTCCAAGATGCTTGCCAAGGAACAGGAGGAAGGGTCCAAGCCCTTGCTCCTGACACCAAATGGAAAACCTTTTCCATTTGAAGGCATAGCATTTTCTGGTCGACTCCTTACGGGACGCCTCAACTACATTGAGGCCCTCGTCGGAAAGACCCAAGGCCTGGAACTCTAGCAGCTCAGGAACCAGGCCGTCAGGTGCAGGGATTGAAGGTCCGGATGGAACACCTTCCCTGATTGACTGAGAGCAGGTCCGGCGAGTGGAAGCTGCCGCGAATCCTGGAGCTGAGACTGAGGAGATCTGGGTACCAGAACTGGCGAGGCCAGTCTGGGGCTATCAGAATCACCTGCGCCTTGTCCCTCCTCGCCTGAGAAGCACCTTGTGGATCAAGGGAAATGGGGAAAGGCGTGAAAGAGGCCCAGGGTCCACTGCTCGAGAAGGTGCATCCCCTGCAGCGAGCCCTGCTGAGGGGGCGGCATGGAACAGACTCAGCTTCGCTCTCCCTGGAGGCAAACAGGTCCACCTGAGGTGTGCCCCAATGGGAGAACAGATGCTGTACTACTCTCCGCAGGAGAGACCACTCGTGGGATGCAGCCCCTATCCGGCTCAGGGCATCGGCCAGGGTGTTGGAGGCTCCTGCCACGTGAATGGCTAGAGATCCGCCTCCAGGCTGCATTGCAGTGACCAAATATGGAGAGCTTCCTTGCATAGAAGCATGGGCTGCCCCGCCCCGGCGTGTTTAGATAGTACATGGTCGTGGTATTGTCCGTCCTGGACTCGGACCACTTGACCCCGGAGGAACGGAGCAAAGGCGGTGAGAGCTAGGCGGACCGCCTGAGCTCCAGCAGGTTGATGTGGCATCGGGACTCCCGCTGGGACCAGAGGCCATGAGCCCGGTGTTCCCCAGATGGGCACCCCAACCCATCAGAGAGGCATCGGTCGAAGAGAGACCGTCGGCTCGGTGAGACGAGCAGGATGCCCTCCCTGCAAATGATCTGGAACGGTCCACTACTGGAGAGCGCTCCCACATCCCTGTGTCACCGACACAAGCTGGTCCAAAGGGATCGCAGTGTTGTGACCACTGGCTGGCAGTCCCCACTGAAGGGGAGCACATGTTCCAGCGGGCCCAACGGACCACGCTGGTGCAGGCCGCCATGAGACCCAGGAGGCGCAGGAGTCCCAGGCAGGCGCAATTGCCCAACCAGAAATGATCGGGCAAAGGAGGAAAGAATCCCTCGGCCCTGTCCGCCTGAGCCGCGCCTGGCTCGAAGAGAGTCGAGCTGCGCCCGATGAATAGAATCACCTGCTTCGCTCGAAGTCTCGACTTGGCCTCGCTGGATAAGGAGGCCCAGTTGAGAGCAGACCTGGAGGGCCAGATCTCTGGACCACCCGCCTCCTTCCTGGAGGGAGCTGCTATCAGCCAGTCGCCCAGGTAAGGGTACACCCGACCCTGCGCCGCAGGGAATGCTGGCACCACTGCCATGCATTTGGTGAAGACCCTGGGAGCTGGAGACAAGCCGAAGGGCATGGCTTGGAATCAAGAGGATCCTTCCCCTGAAGCGAAGGAATCTCTGGTGAGACGGACGCGGATAGGGACGGAGAAAATGCGTCCTGCAAGTCCAGAGAGCAGAACCACACGCCCTGCTCCAAGGATGGTATTATCTGAGCCAGAGTGACCATCCTGAAGGTTCGAGGACCTTAGGAACCTTGTTTAGGTCGGTAGGTCGAGAATGGGGCGCCAGCCTGCCCGCTTTGGAACCAGGAAGTACCTGGACACAAACCCTGGGTCTGAAGGAGGGTCCACCACCTCTTATCACCTCCTTCTGGAGGAGGAGAGCGGCGTCGGGTCGACGAGCCGCCAGTGAGGCTGGGGATCCCGGGCGCCCGCCGAGGGGCGACGCTCTGAAGGGTGGTGCCTGGCTCGAATTCCAGAGGCAGGCCTCTTCCCACCACCTCTCCAAGACCCACCTGTCCGTGGTAACAGCGGACCAGGCGGAACAGAAGTGCGGAGCCGTCTCTTCTACGGGGACCTAGGGTAGGGTGACGGGAATGGGGCGACACCCCTCAGCCCGTCACTGAGCAGGCTTTGGAGGAGGACCGCCGAGGGACCTCCTGGGCCTTTTCCTCCTGCCTCCTGTTAGAGGAAGCCGCGGTTGGGTTTGGGATGCCAAGGCCGAGCCTGCTGGCCCTGGACGTTGCTGGGCCGGGCGCCAGGGCACAGAAGGACCAAAGGGCTTAGGCTGGTGGCTTGCGGCCTTTGGTCCTCTGGAGCGGAAGAGACCGAGTCCAAGGCAGCACTTTGACTTCGATCCTCTGCAGGTGACCTTCCACCCCAGGGTCAAGAGTCAGTCCCCAAAAGGGAACATCCGCCAATCTCTGCGGGTATCCGAGGCAAGGTGGATATCCTCAGCCAAGCCCGCCGACGATAGCCACCGCGGCCGCCCACCGATCTAAGGCCACATGAGTCCCCATATCCAAAGCAGTCTCGAGCTGCTGTTTGGCCACTGCCCCTGCCCCTGGTCCCGCACCTGCTTAACCGCAGTCTGCAGATCGGTGGAAGATGAGGGATGACCTCATCCAGGGAGCCCAACAGGGCATGAGGAGAAATGTGCCATGAGGACGGCCGAACTGGCCTGATCAAGGCCGAGAGAGGACGATGTGAGACCTTTTCGCCTCGACATAGTCCACTTCTTGGACTCCTTGTCAGGAGGTTTGTCCACATCCCTGGCGCTGCTTGGGCGACCGGAATTCGCTGTCGGTAACCAACCCCTCAGCAGAGGGGTGTTCCGGAAAACCGGATAAGGAACCTGGGACCGTGATACTTCCTGGCCATCCTGGCCGGGCGCAGGGCAGGAAGCAGGGCGCCTGCCAAAGCTCCAGTGCCGGACCCACTATGGCCTCGGCCACCGGAAAGGCCCCTGGCCGGAGAATCCCTCGTCCAGAATCTCCGTGAGGGGATACCTGGCCTGCTTGGAACGGTTCGAGCCCCATCCCGTGACTCCGAGATGAGCCGGCAGTCCTAGGAAGGACGACGGGCTATCGCCCATTGACTGACCTCCTGAAGACTCCAAGTCCAGTCGCTTGGAGAAAGGAGGAATCATCTTCGACTTGGAAGAGTCCTCGAGAGCTGCCCTGGCCTGAGCCACCCTTCACCTGCCGAGGTCGGTCGGAGTGAGGTAACTGACAGCCGATGGGGTAGACCTCTAGCCGACCGAGAATCTTGGTCGGAGCCCCAATTGGTGGCTGTGGAGGGCGAGGTCCCAACGTAACCGTGGAGCAGCTGGTTTTGGCCTAACAACCGCCTGCATAGGCCCTCGGATAAGTCGAGGGGCTGTGTCGGCCGGCCCGGTGACAGCCACTTAATGGCTGGGAAGGCGACGGGTCGGCTGATTCCCCGCCAGGAGGAGCGGTTGCAACATAAGGTCTCGCACTGGGCCGGACGACCGACGTCAAGCCTCCCTCATCCGAGGAGGAGGACGAGGACGAGCGGCGACGCTGGGCTATCAAGGGTGCCGAGACCGAGACCGCCTATGACGGTGGGACTGGCTGACCAGGAAGAGGTCCGAGACCAGAGTCCCACTCGAGGTCGGTGCGGGAGGTGTCGGCCGGAACCGGCACTCCCTTCGGCTCGAGATGGTCCATCCGAGGCTCCGGAACCGGAGGCACCACGGCGACCCACAGGATCCTCCAACTCCTCCGGGGAACGGGAGAGAATCTCGGCTGCTAAAGGCGGCTTCCGTCCAATGGAGTCGAGAAAATCTGACTTCGTCGGTGGGAGTCTCGGTCAACTGACCTGACGGGGACACCTGTGAGGCCAGTGGTCGGGCCGAGCGTCGACCTGGTCACGGTCGACGGCCCGGGAGAGGGATTCCTTCCGCCTCCTAAGAGCTACAATGAGTGGACTTACCCCGTCCCTCTTTTGGACCGGAATAAGGTCCCCAAGAGACGTAGGCCCTTCTCCTTAGTGAGAGGACAGACAAAGCTCCTTAAAGGAAGTCAGTAAGAAGAGCCCAGAGAGAGCGGATAAATGCCGCGCCGAGGAAGATACGGCCTGCTACCGCCTCTCTTCGAGGGGCCACCATCCGCCGAGCTGATCCGCTTGAACGCCGCCGCTGGATACCGTCAACCGGCCTCCTTGGACTTCACCGAGGGAAGCGCTTCGGACGCCCAGTTGCAATCGGGCAGCACGGTTCTTCGAGGATCGAGGTCGCAGAAAGATGAGCACAGGTCGCAAGCCTGCGGTCGTGCTCAAGGCCTAACAGTAGACACACGTGGAGTGTGGATCCGTCCGAGACATCTTCTGCCGCATGGGCATCTCCAAATCCGGGAGTCGATTTGTCCATCGCAGCCGCGAGGGATAGAAGACTGAAAGTCTTTTCTTCGCAAAATTTATTTTTAAACTGCAAACGGAGAAATAGGAACCAGTCTCAAAACGCAGAGCGTTAAGGAGGGAACCTGAGCTTCAGCGTAAGGAAGATCTGGCGCCATGGGGTGAGAGCTTAGAGTTATACCACCCAGTGTGGGTGGGAGGACAAGCTTGAAGACCTTCCGGCAAGATTTAAGCGGCAAGGATACCTGCCAATGAGTGTGGATGAACAACATATCCATGTCCCTAGAACCTGTGTCTCTAGGGGCATGGATATGGTGTTCTATCCACTCTGGGCAGACTCCTAGCAGTTCACTGGGAGAAGGGGCAAAGAGACACCCCCATTTTGGGGAAGAGAGACTGGAGAACTGAGGCCCCTAAACCAGCATCCCGGTGTTACTCAAGGTCGATGTGGGAATGGGAAATGAAGGTGCATGCTGACCTCTAGGTAGCAGCCCTGCAGATTTCCTTGATATAGACATCCCTGGAACCAGACACCTAGGCAGCGGTATGGCGGGTGGAATGAGCCCTAAGCCTATGGAGTCTCCCTACCCACCCACCTATAGCAGAGGTTGAAGGGAGACTACCCACCTGCCAATCGTCCTCCTGGCTGCTGGTCTGCCCAGTGCGGCTACAGCGTAACTGACAAATAGCTGGCAAACCTTCTCCCTGAACTCCAGCAATGCACTCTTATAATAGGCGAGCTTTGCGTGGTTTGTATATGTTTGTGTTTTAAACGTTATATTATTGTATGATGCTTGTATTTATTGTAACACTTAATTCTTTGTGTTTGTATATTTTGTGTATGCAAAGGTCACCATTGTAAATGAGTGCTGCTCTATGGTCTTAAACTTACAAAAACAGACAAACAAGGTCCAAAGTATGGAGTCTGTGCTCGACCCACGAGGTGTGATTGGTGAAGTACACCACGCAGATTAATCACTTGGTTAAGATGAAAATCAGACGCAACATTCGGAGGAACTTCGGGTTGGGGCAAAGGACAACCCTGTCACTGTGAAAGACCAAGTAAGGAGACTCCACCCAAAGTATCTGAAGCTCACTGATCCTTCTTGGCTGACATGACAGCCACCAGGAAGGCGGTTTTCCAAAACAAGTAAGTCATTTCTTACCTGTGCATCGGTTCAAATGGCTTGCCCATGAGCACTGCCAACAACAAGTCCCAAGGTGGTGGTGGTTCACACACGAGGAGAAATGTGATCAAGGCCTCTGAAGAAGACCAGGCCACCTTTCCCTACACCACTTGTGCTGACCGTTCAGCACCTGGTGAGCAGAGATGGCTACCAGGTGCACTTTTAGGGTAGTCTACCCAAGGCCCAACAGAGAGGGACCAGAGATAGTCAAGCCATGATGCTAGCCACTGGACAGGACAAAAGGGTCCAGCCCGTGCCTTGACACCAAATGGAGACCCTCTTCCATTTTGAAGGCATTGCATTTCATGGTCGACTCCTTCAGAGAAGCCTTGACTACGTTGAGGACATCTTCAGAGCGACCCAAAGCCTGGAACTCTCGCTGCTCAGGAACCAGGCTGTCAGGTGCAGACACTGAAGGTCCGGATGGTGTATCTTCCCTGACTGATGGAGAGCAGGTCTGGGCAGAGAGGAAGACACCTCGGCAGTCTGCTGCTGAGGCTGAGGAGATCGGGGTACCAGAACTGGCATGGCCAGTCTGGAGCCACCAGGGATCATCTGTGTCTTGTAAGCTTCTGGCCTTGAGCAACACCTTTGGAACAAGGGAAAGGAGGAGGGCATAGGAGGCCCAGGGTCCAGGACCTCGAGAAGGCATCCCCTGCAGTGTTCCCCTGCTGAGGGGTGGCCAGATGCAACCTCAGCTTGCGTTCTCCTGGAGGCAAATGGGTTCACCAGAGGGGAGCCCACTGGGAGAACAGGTTGTGTACAACCTCTGGGTGGAAGATCAGCGTGAGATGCTTTGCCTCGTGGCTGGGTGCATCCATCAGCTGGCTGGAGACAACGGACACATGGATGGCCAGCAGATCTGCCTCCAGGCTGTGTACAATGGTCCACACACTGAGAGCTTGCCTGCATAGAGAAAGGGCGCGTCCTGCCCTGTTTGTTGAGGTAGTATATGGTTTTGGTGATGTCGTCTGGACCTGAATGACCTGACCCCAAATGTGGGGACAAGGCAGTCAGCGCCAGCCGAACTGGTCAGAGCTCCAGCAGGCTGATGTACGGAACTCCTCAGGGGTCCAGAGCCCATGGACTCTGTGTTCCCCAGGTGGGCATCCCAGCCCATGGAGAGGCATCGGTCGTCAGGATGATCATCGGCTCTGGGTGGACAAACAGGATACCTTCTGCAGATGTTCCAGGACTAACCACCACTGGGGCGTCCCACATCAGCTGGGTCACAGTGACTGGCTGGTCTAAGTGGCCCTTGTGCTGACCACTGGCGTGCCAGTTCCCACTGCAGAGTGTGCATTCTCCAGCAGGCCCAATGGACCACGCTGGTGCAAACCACTATGTATCCCAGGAGGCACAGAAAGTCCCAAGCAGGGTGCAACTGCCCAACTTGAAATGATCGGGCAAAGGAGGAGACAGCCTCTGTCCTGTCCACCAGGAGCTGAGCCCTGGCTTTGCAAGAGTCGAGCTTTGCCCCAATGAAACTGATCACCTGTGAGAGCATGAGTTCCAACATGGCCTCGCTGACCATTGAGGCCAAGAGGGACACTGGTCTGGAAGGACAGGTCCCTGGACTGCTCCATCTACTGCCTGGAGGACCTGCAATCAGCTGGTCATCCAGGTAGGGGTAAACAGACCTCTCAGTGTTATCGGGTAAGCTGCCAGCACTGCAATGCACTTGGTGAGGCCTGGGAGCTGAGAGCAGGGCAGATGGCATGGTCTGGAACTTGTAAAGAATCCCTCTGCCTGGAACCGGCAGTGGGATGAATGGATTGGGACGTGAAGAACACGTCCTGAAGATCAAGGAGCAGAACCACAAGTCCTGCTTGAGAAATGGTATGATCAGAGACAGAGTTACCATCCTGAAGGTGCATGGCCTGATAAACTTGTTCAGGTCATGCAGATCTAAGATAGGGCACCAGCCCCATCCCTTCGGACCAAGTACCGAAACAAGCCCTGGGTGTTCTGGAGGGTCTGAGACGGAACCCGACCTCCTTGCGGAGGCGCTGAGTAACGTCTCAAAGGGCTGACAGAATGTTAATGGACATATGCACTCCTATGGGGTGTGGGCTTGGCAAAGGGGTACACCTCAAACTCTAGAGTCAGACCCTGACAGACCACCTTAGAACAAACCTGTTTGTGGTGACAGCGGACCAGGCAGAAAGGAAGTGGCAGAGCTGGCCCCCTGGGAGGACCAAGGAGGCGTGGCGGGCATGAGGGAGGCACCCTTGTCCCAGTACTGTGCGCTTAGAGGTGGAGGAGGACCCCATCGAGGGCCACCGGGGCCCAGTCCTCCAGGCTGCAGACGACCTGGCCAATGACTTCAGCCGAGATGGCCAGGCCTGAGCCTGCTGCCCAGCTTAGGGCTGGCCTGGTTCAGCTACAGGAGCAGAGGTGGACCGAAAGGGCTTCTTCTGTTGCTTGGAGCCCTTGGGATCCCTCTGGGTGAATGTCACAGAGTCCAAAGTGGCACTTGGCGTCTCAATGCGAGGTGAGGTGCCCCTCGACCCTGGGACCCGAGAACAGGTTGCGCCCAGGAGGGACATCTGCAAGCCTGTGCTAGGTATCCGTTGTGAAGATTGAGATCCTCAGCCGCCCTGCAGCACATGGCCACTGTGGTCCCATGGACCAGACGCAGGGAGTCACTGAACGTACATGGCTGTCTGGAGCTGCTGTCTGGCTACAGCCTGGCCCTGGTCTCGGATCTGCTTGACCACAGTCTGTAGGTCCACTGGGTGATGAGGAGAACCCCAGCAGTGCCCAACAGGGCATAAGAAAAGTGGGCCATCAGAGGCCAAGCTCACCTAGCAAAGGCCAAGCGAAGAGACAGCACAGACCTTTTAGGCGAATGGTCCAATTTCTTGGACTCTTTATCGGGCAGCTTGTCAATGTCGCACACATTGTCTGAGTACTGAAACACAGAATAAACCACCAAGCCTTTAGCGAGGGATGTTCCATGAGCACTGAGAGGGAACTGATGGGCACAGCATGCTTGTCGCCATTCTGGCTGATGGTGCAGGGCAGGAGGTGAAACTGCCACAGCTCCAAGGTAGGGCCAAGAGGATGAAGGCTTCCAGCCGGAATCATTCCGTCCAAATCTCGTAAGCCGGGTACCGAGCCCGCTTTGAACGGGTTCCATCTGGAGACCCGTGGACTCCAACATGAGAAGGAGAAGGCCCATAAAGGAGGTAGACCTTCTGCTGTCGAGAGGCCCTGCCAACTCTGTGTCCACCGGATGAGAGTGCAGGAGGAACCTCCGACTCTGAAGAGTCGTTGACCGTCGAATCCTTGCAACCCTCCGAGACGGTCTAGTGACAGTGACCAACCGCCAATGGGGAAGATCCAAGGCTGGCGAGACTCTTTAGTTGGAGCACCGGTCTTCATCTGTTTCGAGGGTGACTCCACGGGATCGGACAGCTGGAGGGCCAAATGGGACTGTTTTATGGGTCTGCTCCTGTAGAGGCAGAGGCGTCATCCTCTGGCGAAAGCCAAGTGATGGCCAGGGGTAGAAGCCAGTAGCGCTTCATCCAGGCAAACACAAGCTGTTGCCACATTAAACTCACAGCGTGGACGAACTTGTGCCAAAGCCTCCTCACTTAAGGAGGACAAGTATGTAGAATAGCGGTGGCACCACTTACCTGAGTGTCAAGAGCGGGAGCACCGATGTCGACGTGAGCTGCTCAACCCACAGGACCGAGACGGGACCTCGACCATCAGGGGACCAATGGCAGGCCTGAGAGGGACCAGCAAGAGCCATGACACGTCCAGTTCCAGGTCACTGATGAAAGTTGGTGGGTCAGCGGACTGATCTGTCCTCCCTGGGTCTGAGTAAGGACCGAGTCCCAGACAAGGAGGTTTCAGCCTCTGGGCGCCAAAGGGTCGACCAGTTCGAAAAAATCTGCTGGGAGATTAACCTGTGACTCGCCAACTGTCTCAAGGGATAGAGTGGAGCAGGCGGTCTGGGCTGAGGACCTGACCAAAAGTCGGGACCTCCAGAGAAGCACAGGAATCATGAGCCAAAAGCATTCCTGATCCCGCGATCGACAGTGAGACCATTTTTTGGTCTCTTTCTTGAATTTGGACTTGTGTGTTGTGAAGGGCCTGCTCATTAAGTAGGAAGGGCTTGGCACAGCTCATAAATGCCTTTTGTAAAGGAGGTCAAAAGAGAGTGGCAGAAAGGCCGAGCTGCGGAGGACTGAGCGCGACCTGGGCCGCTGGCCTCGGATGCCGAAGTTGCTCGGCAGACCCCGCAGCTGTGGAACCTGCCTGATGGGTGTCGTTAGATTTGGGTGACGGGTACAGATCGCTTCAGACACCATAAACGTGGAGCGGGTGTGACAGTCCTCTAAAATGGATGGATAAAAAGTGCAGCAAATGTTGCATGCCTGAGGATCATGCTCGTGGCCCAGGCAGTATACGACAAGGTAGCGCGGATCCATCTGTGACATCTTCTGCCCGCAGGCACACTTCCAGAACTCCTGGAGCAGACTTTATACTGGCCCATGTCGGCGACATGAAGAAAAAGCCTGAACACAAAGTTATTTATTTTAATGAAGAAGAAATCAAGATTCAAGCAAAGCGCGAGAGCGTAAGGAGGGAACCTTCTTCTTCCAGCGGGAAGGAAGATCTGACATCACGGGCTGCTGAGGAAGTTACCACCCAGGTGGGTGGAGAAGCCAGCTTGAAGATGTTCCAGCAGATTTAAGGAAAGGAACACTGCCCAAGTGTGGATGAACACCATAGCCACGCCCTAGAAAAACAGGTTAGTCACCTATAACAGTAGTTCTAGGAGTGGTGTATGTTGTTCATCCACACTATTTGGCATGTCCCTTTAAGGATTGCCGGAATGCCTTCAAGCTGGCTCCTCCCACCCGCACTGGTGCTATATCCTCGGCTCCACCCCATGATGCCAGATCTTAGCCCGCCTGAAGCCAGGTGGTCGCTGGCCGGGAGGTCAGGTGGTCCGTGGTGATGAAAGTACAGTTATGCAAGAACTTACTGTAACAGTAGATCTCCTAAAACAGCTCTTGCAGCATCTATGCAGGAGGTGACCCACCTGCTTATCGTCCGCTTGGCTGCAGGTCTGCCAGATGCGAATTCAGCGTAGGTGACAAACAGCTGGCGAACCTCTCCCGACTTTCAGCCGCAGCGTGCCTTATAATAAGCGAGCGCCTCTTCTAGGGTCCAGAGTATGGAGCCTATATTCGACCTCCGAGGTGTGATTGGGGTAGAACACCGGCAGAGTCAACACCTGGCTAAGGTGAAACTCCGACACCATTTTCGAAGGAATTTCGGGTGGAGCGCTGGACAACCTTGTCCCTGTGGAAGACCAGGTAAGGAGAGCTCGGAAGGGCGCCTGGAGCTCTCCCATCCTTCTGGCTGACGGATAGCCACCAAGAAGGCGGCTCTTCCACGACAGGTGAGAGAGAGCACACCTGTGCATAGGTTCGAATGGCTTGCCCATGAGCTTTGCCAGTACCAGCAGTAGATCCCACGGAGGTGGGGGTTCCTCATGACTGAGGGGAAATGTGATCAAGGCCTTTGAAAAGCGCCAGACCACCTTCTCCTGCGCCATCGACTCGCTTCCCGCCCGCGCCTGTAAGCAGAGATGGCTGCCAGGTGCACCCTTAGGTCGAGCGACCTAAGCCCTTGACTAGAAAGGGACCATAAATAGTCCAAGATGCTTGCCAAGGAACAGGAGGAAGGGTCCAAGCCCTTGCCCTGACACCAAATGGAAAACCTTTTCCATTTGAAGGCATAGCATTTTCTGGTCGACTCCTTACGGGACGCCTCAACTACATTGAGGACCTCGTCGGAAAGACCCAAGGCCTGGAACTCTAGCCGCTCAGGAACCAGGCCGTCAGGTGCAGGGATTGAAGGTCCGGATGGAACACCTTCCCCTGATTGACTGAGAGCAGGTCCGGCGAGCTGGAAGCTGCCGGAATCCTGGAGCTGAGACTGAGGAGATCTGGTACCAGAACTGGCGAGGCCAGTCTGGGGCTATCAGAATCACCTGCGCCTTGTCCTCCTCGCCTGAGAAGCACCTTGTGGATCAAGGAAATGGGGAAAGGCGTGAAGAGGCCCAGGGTCCACTGCTCGAGAAGGCATCCCCTGCAGCGAGCCCTGCTGAGGGGGCGGCATGGAACAGACTCAGCCTGCGTTCTCCCTGGAGGCAAACAGGTCCACCTGAGGTGTGCCCCAATGGGAGAACAGATGCTGTACTCTCGGCAGGAGAGACCACTGTGGGATGCAGCCCCTATCCGCTCGAGGCATCGGCCAGGGTGTTGGAGGCTCCTGCCACGTGAATGGCTAGGAGATCCGCCTCCAGGCTGCGCTACGAGTGACCAAATGCGGAGAGCTTCCTTGCATAGAAGCATGGAGCGTGCCCCGCCCCGGCGGTTTAGATAGTACATGGTCGTGGTATTGTCCGCCTGGACCGGACCACTTGACCCCGGAGGAACGGAGCAAAGGCGGTGAGAGCTAGGCGGACCGCTCGGAGCTCCAGCAGGTTGATGTGGCATCGGACTCCCTTGGGACCAGAGGCCATGAGCCGGTGTTCCCCAGATGGGCACCCCAACCCATCAGAGAGGCATCGGTCGAAGAGACCGTCGGCTAGGCGGACGAACGGGATGCCCTCCCTGCAAATGATCTGGAACGGTCCACCACTGTGGAGAGCTGCCCACATCCCTGTGTCACCGACACAAGCTGGTCCAAAGGGATCGCAGCGTTGTGACCACTGGCTGCCAGTCCCCACTGAAGGGGACGACATGTTCCAGCCGGCCCAACGGACCACGCTGGTGCAGGCCGCCATGAGACCCAGGAGGCGCAGGAAGTCCCAGGCAGGCGCAGTGCCCAACCAGAAATGATGGGCAAAGGAGGAAGAACCTCGGCCCTGTCCGCCGGGGCAGCGCTCTGGCTCGAAGAGAGTCGAGCTGCGCTCGATGAATAGGAATCACCTGCTTCGGCTCGAAGTTCGACTTGGCCTCGCTTGATAAGGAGGCCCAGTTGAGAGCAGACCTGGAGGGCCAGATCTCTGGACCACTCCGCCTCCTTCCTGGAGGGAGCTGCTATCAGCCAGTCGCCCAGGTAAGGGTACACCCGACCTCGCGCCGCAGGAATGCTGGCACCACTGCCATGCATTTGGTGAAGACCCTGGGAGCTGGAGACAAGCCGAAGGGCATGGCTTGGAATCGAAGAGGATCCTTCCGCCGAAGCGAAGGAATCTCTGGTGAGACGGACGCGGACTGGGGACGTGAAAAATGCGTCCTGCAAGTCCAGAGAGCAGAACCACACGCCAGCGTCTCAAGGATGGTATTATCTGAGCCAGAGTGACCATCCTGAAGGTTCGAGACCTTAGGAACTTGTTTAGTCGTGTAGGTCGAGAATGGGGCGCCAGCCCCCCGTCCGCTTTGGAACCAGGAAGTACCTGGACACAAACCCTGGGTCTGAAGGAGGGTCCACCACCTCTCTTATCACCTCCTTCTGGAGGAGGAGAGCGATGTCGGGTCGACGAGCCGCCAGTGAGGCTGGGGATCCCGAAGCCCGCCGAGGGGCGACGGCTCTGAAGGGTGGTGCCTGCTCGAATTCCAGAGGCAGGCCTCTTCCCACCACCTCTCCAAGACCCACCTGTCCGTGGTAACAGCGACCAGGCGGAACAGAAGTGGAGCTGCCCCCCACGGGGACCTAGGGTAGGGCGGACGGGAATGGGGGCGACACCCTCAGCCCGTCACTGAGCAGGCTTGGAGGAGGGACCGCCGAGGGACCTCCTGGGCCTTTCCTCCTGCCTCCTGTTAGAGGAAGCCGCGGTTGGGTTTGGGATGCCAAGGCCGAGCCTGCTGGCCCTGACGTTGCTGGGCCGGGCGCCGGGGCACAGAAGGACCAAAGGGCTTAGGCTGGTGGCTTGCGGCCTTTGGTCCTCTGGAGCGGAAGAGACCGAGTCCAAGGCAGCACTTGACTTCTCGATCCTCTGCAGGTGACCTTCCACCCCAGGGTCAAGAGGTCAGTCCCAAAAGGAACATCCGCCAACTTGTGCTGGGTATCCGAGCAAAGGTGGATATCCTCAGCCAAGCTCGCCGACGATAGCCACCGCGGCCGCCACCGATCTGGCACATGAGTCCCCATATCCAAAGCAGTCTGGAGCTGCTGTTTGGCCACTGCCCCTGCCCCTGGTCCCGCACCTGCTTAACCGCAGTCTGCAGATCGGTGGGAAGATGAGGGATGACCTCATCCAGGGAGCCCAACAGGGCATGAGAAAAATGTGCCATGAGGACGGCCGAACTGGCCTGACGAAGGCCGAGAGAGGACGCAGCGTAGACTTTTCGCCCGACATAGTCCAATTTCTTGGACTCCTTGTCAGGAGGTTTGTCCACATCCCTGGCGTTGCCTGCGCGCCCGGAAACGCTGTCGGTAACCAACCCCTCAGCAGAGGGGTGTTCCGAAAAACCGGACAAGGAACCGGTAGGGACCGCATACTTCCTGGCCATCCTGGCCGAAGGCGCAGGGCAGGAAGCAGGGCGCTGCCAAAGCTCCAGTGCCGGACCCACTATGGCCTCGGCCACCGGAAAGGCTCCGGCCGAGAATCCCTCGTCCAGAATCTCCGTGAGGGGATACCTGGCCTGCTTGGAACGGGTTCGAGCCCATCCCGTGACTCCGAGATGAGCCGGCAGTACCCAGGAAGGACGACGGGCTATCGTCCATTGACTGACCTCCTGAAGACTCCAAGTTCCAGTCGCTTGGAGAAAAGGAGGAATCATCTTGGACTTGGAAGAGTCCTCGAGAGCTGCCTCTGGCCTGAGCCACCCTTCACCTGCGGGGTCGGTCGGGAGTGAGGTAACTGACAGCCGATGGGGTAGACCCTTAGCCGACCGAGAATCCTTGGTCGGAGCCCCAGTGGTGGCTGTGGAGGGGAGGTTCCACGGAATCGGTGGAGCAGCTGGTTTTGGCCAACAACCGGCCTGTATAGGCTCCCGGATAAGTCGAGGGGTTGTGTCGGCCGCTCCGTGACAGCCACTTAATGGCTGGGAAGGCGACGGGTCGGCTATCCCCGCCAGGAGGAGCTGTTGACAACATAAGGTCTCGCACTGGGCCGGACGTACTTACGTCAAGCCTCCCTCATCCGAGGAGGAGGACGAGGACGAGCGGCGACGCTGGGCTATCATGTGCCGAGACCGAGACCGCCTATGACGGTGGGATCGGCTGGACCAGGAAGAGGTCCGAGACCAGAGTCCCAGCTTCGAGGTCGGTGCGGGAGGTGTCGGCGGAACCGGCACTCCCTCCGGCTCGGATGGTCCATCCGAGGCTCCGGAACCGGAGGCACCACGGCGACCCACAGGATCCTCCAACTCCTCCGGGGAACGGGAGAGAATCTCGGCTGCTAAAGGCGACAGTCCGTCCAATGGGTCGAGAAAATCTCGACTTCGCCGGTGGGAGTCTCGGTCAACTGACCTGACGGGACACCGGTGAGGCCAGTGGCCGGTTGCAGCGTCGACCTTGGCCGCGTCGACGGCCCGGGAGAGGGACCTTTCCGCCTCCCAAGAGCGCATTGAGTGGACTTACCTCGTCCCTCTTTTGGACCGAGAATAAGGTCCCAAGAGACGTAGGCCCTTCTCCTTTAGTGGAGAGGGACAGACAAAGCTCCTTAAAGGAAGCCTGTAAGAAGAGCCCAGAGAGAGCGGATAAATGCGCGCCGAGGAAGATACGCCTGCTCCGCCTCTCTTCGAGGGGTACCATCCGCCGAGCTGATCCAGCTGAACCCGCCGCTGGACACCGCCTAACCGGCCTCCTTGGACTTCACCGAGGGAAACGCTTCGGACGCCCAGTTGCAATCGGGCAGCACGGTCTTCGAGGACGAGGTCGAGAAAGATGAGCACAGGTCGCAAGCCTGCGGGTCGTGCTCAAGGCCTAACAGTAGACACACGTGGAGTGTGGATCCGTCCGAGACATCTTCTGCCCGCATGGGCATCTCCGAAATCCGGGAGTCGATTTGTCCATCGCAGCCGCGAGGGATAGAAGACTGAAGTCTTTTTCGCAAAATTTATTTTTAAATCCGCAAACGGAGAAATAGGAACCAGTCTCAAACGCAGAGCGTTAAGGAGGGAACCTGAGCTTCCAAGCGGTAAGGAAGATCTGGCGTCATGGGGCGGAGCCGAGAGTTATACCACCCAGGTGGGTGGGAGGAGCAAGCTTGAAGACCTTCCGGCAAGATTTAAAGCGGCAAGGATACCTGCCAATGAGTGTGGATGAACAACATATCCATGTCCCTAGAACCTGTGTCTCTAGGGGCATGGATATGGTGTTCTATCCACACTTGGGCAGACTCCTAGCAGTTCACTGGGAGAAGGGGGCAAAGAGACACCCCCATTTTAGGGAAGAGAGACTGGAGAACTGAGGCCCCTAAACCAGCATCCCGGTGTTACTCAAGGTCGATGTGGGAATGGGAAATGAAGGTGCATGCTGACCTCTAGGTAGCAGCCCTGCAGATTTCCTTGATATAGACATCCCTGGAACCAGACACCAAGGCAGCGGTATGGCGGGTGGAATGAGCCCTAAGCCCTATGGGAGTCTCCCTACCCACCCACCTATAGCAGAGGTTGATGCAGGAGACTACCCACCTGCCAATCGTCCTCCTGGCTGCTGGTCTGCCCAGTGCGGCTACAGCGTAACTGACAAATAGCTGGCAAACCTCTCCCTGAACTCCAGCAATGCACTCCTTATAATAGGCGAGCGTTTGTCGCAGGTTTGTATATGTTTGTGTTTTAAACGTTATATTATTGTATGATGCTTGTATTTATTGTAACACTTAATTCTTTGTGTTTGTATATTTTGTGTATGCAAAGGTCACCATTGTAAATGAGTGCTGCTCTATGGTCTTAAACTTACAAAAAACAGACAAACAAGGTCCAAAGTATGGAGTCTGTGCTCGGCCTACGAGGTGTGATTGGTGAAGTACACCACGAGATTAATCACTTGGTTAAGATGAAAATCAGACGCAACATTCGGAGGAACTTCGGGTTGGGGCAAAGGACAACCCTGTCACTGTGAAAGACCAAGTAAGGAGACTCCACCGAAAGTATCTGAAGCTCACTGATCCTTCTGGCTGACATGACAGCCACCAGGAAGGCGGTCTTCCAAAACAAGTAAGTCATTTCTTACCTGTGCATCGGTTCAAATGGCTTGCCCATGAGCACTGCCAACAACAAGTCCCAAGGTGGTGGTGGTTCACACACTGGAGGAGAAATGTGATCAAGGCCTCTGAAGAAGACCCAGGCCACCTTTTCCTACACCACTTATTGCTGACCGTTCAGCACCTGGTAGGCAGAGATGGCTACCAGGTGCACTTTAAGGGTAGTCGACCGAAGGCCCAACAGAGAGGGACCAGAGATAGTCAAGCCAATGATGCTAGCCACTGGACAGGACAAAAGGGTCCAGCCCGTGCCTTGACACCAAATGGAGACCCTCTTCCATTTTGAAGGCATTGCATTTCATGTCGACTCCTTCAGAAAGCCTTGACTACGTTGAGGACATCTTCAGAGCGACCCAAAGCCTGGAACTCTCGCTGCTCAGGAACCAGGCTGTCAGGTGCAGACACTGAAGGTCCGGATGGTGTATCTTCCCCTGACTGATGGAGAGCAGGTCTGGGCAGAGAGGAAGACACCTCGGCAGTCTGCTGCTGAGGCTGAGGAGATCGGGGTACCAGAACTGGCATGGCCAGTCTGGAGCCACCAGGATCATCTGTGTCTTGTCGCTTCTGGCCTTGAGCAACACCTTTTGGAACAAGGGAAAAGGAGGGAGGGCATAGAGGAGGCCCAGGGTCCAGGACCTCGAGAAGGCATCCCCCTGCAGTGTTCCCTGCTGAGGGGTGGCCAGATGCAACCTCAACTGCGTTCTCCTGGAGGCAAATGGGTTCACCAGAGGGAGCCCCTGGGAGAACAGGTTGTGTACAACCTCTGGGTGGAAGATCAGCGTGAGATGCTTTGCCTACGTGGCTGAGTGCATCCATCAGCTGGCTGGAGACAACGGACACATGGATGGCCAGCAGATCTGCCTCCAGGCTGTGTACAATGGTCCACACACTGAGAGCTTGCCTGCATAGAGAAAGGGAGCGCATCCTGCCCTGTTTGTTGAGGTAGTATATGGTTTTGGTGATGTCCGTCTGGACCTGAATGACCTGACCCCAAATGTGGGGAGCAAAGGCAGTCAGCGCCAGCCGAACTGGTCAGAGCTCCAGCAGGCTGATGTGGCACCGGAACTCCTCAGGGGTCCAGAGCCCATGGACTCTGTGTTCCCCCAGGTGGGCATCCCAGCCCATGAGAGAGGCATCGGTCGTCAGGATGATCATCGGCTCTGGGTGGACAAACAGGATACCTTCCTGCAGATGTTCCAGGACTAACCACCACTGGAGGGCGTCCCACATCAGCTGGGTCACAGTGACTGGCTGGTCTAAGTGGCCCTTGTGCTGACACCACTGGCGTGCCAGTTCCCACTGCAGAGTGTGCATTCTCCAGCAGGCCCAATGGACCACGCTGGTGCAAACCACTATGTATCCCAGGAGGCACAGAAAGTCCCAAGCAGGGTGCAACTGCCCAACTTGAAATGATCGGGCAAAGGAGGAGACAGCCTCTGTCCTGTCCACCAGGAGCTGAGCCTGGCTTTGCAAGAGTCGAGCTTTGCCCAATGAAACTGATCACCTGTGAGAGCATGAGTTCCAACATGGCCTCGCTGACCATGAGGCCAAGAGGGACACTGGTCTGGAAGGACAGGTCCCTGGACTGCTCCATCTACTGCCTGGAGGGACCTGCAATCAGCTGGTCATCCAGGTAGGGGTAAACCCAGACCTCTCAGTGTTATCAGGTAAGCTGCCAGCACTGCAATGCACTTGGTGAAGACCCTGGGAGCTGAGAGCAGGACGAATGGCATGGTCTGGAACTTGTAAAGAATCCCCTCTGCCTGGAACCGGCAGTGGGATGAATGGATTGGGACGTGAAAGAACACGTCCTGAAGATCCAAGGAGCAGAACCACAAGTCCTGCTTGAGAAATGGTATGATCAGAGACAGAGTTACCATCCTGAAGGTGCATGGCCTGATAAACTTGTTCAGGTCATGCAGATCTAAGATGGGGCACCAGCCCCATCCCTTCGGACCAAGTACCGAAACAAGCCCTGGGTGTTCTGGAGGGTCTGAACAGGAACCGACACTCCTTGCGGAGGCCTGAGTAACGTCTCAAAGGGCTGACAGAATGTTAATGGACACTATGCACTCCTATGGGGTGTGGTTGGAAAGTGGGTACACCTCAAACTCTAGAGTCAGACCCTGACAGACCACCTTTAGAACAAACCTGTTTGTGGTGACAGCGGACCAGGCAGAAAGGAAGTGGCAGAGCTGGCCCCCTGGGAGGACCAAGGAGGCGTGGCGGGCATGAGGGAGGCACCCTTGTCCCAGTACTGTGCGCTTAGAGGTGGAGGAGGACCCCATCGAGGGCACAGGGCCCAAGTCCTCCAGGCTGCAGACGACCATGGCCAATGACTTCAGCCGAGATGGCCAGGCCTGAGCCTGCTGCCCAGCTTGGGGCTGGCCTGGTTCAGCTACAGGAGCAGAGGTGGACCGAAAGGGCTTCTTCTGTTGCTTGGAGCCCTTGGGATCCCTCTGGGTGAATGTCACAGAGTCCAAAGTGGCACTTGACGTCTCAATGCGGGTGAGGTGCCCCTCGACCCTGGGACCGAACAGGTTGCGGCCCAGGAAGGGGACATCTGCAAGCCTGTGCTAGGTATCCGTTGTGAAGATTGAGATCCTCAGCCAGCCCTGCAGCACATGGCCACTGTGGCCGCCATGGACCAGACGCAGGAGTCACTAACGTACATGGCTGTCTGGAGCTGCTGTCTGGCTACAGCCTGGCCCTGGTCTCGGATCTGCTTGACCACAGTCTGTAGGTCCACTGGGTGATGAGGGAGAACCCCAACAGTGCCCAACAGGGCATAAGAAAAGTGGGCCATCAGGAGGGGCCAAGCTCACCTAGCAAAGGCCAAACGAAGAGACAGCACAGACCTTTTAGGCCGAATGGTCCAATTTCTTGGACTCTTTATCGGGCAGCTTGTCAATGTCGCACACATTGTCTGAGTACTGAAACACAGAATAACCACCAAGCCTTTAGCCGAGGGATGTTCCATGAGCACTGAGAGGGAACTGATGGGCACAGCATACTTGTCGGCCATTCTGGCTGATGGTGCAGGGCAGGAGGTGGGAAACTGCCACAGCTCCAAGGTAGGGCCGAGGATGAAGGCTTCCCAAGCGGAATCATTCCGTCCAAATCTCGTAAGCCGGTACCGAGCCGCTTTGAACGGGTTCCATCTGGAGACCCGTGGACTCCAACATGAGAAGGAGAAGGCCCATAAAGGAGGTAGCCTTCTGCTGTCGAGAGGCCCCTGCCAACTCTGTGTCCACCGGATGAGAGTGCAGGGAGGAACCCTCCGACTCTGAAGAGTCGTTGACCGTCCGAATCCTTGCAACCCTCCCGAGACGGTCTAGTGACAGTGACCAACCGCCAATGGGGAAGATCCAAGGCTGGCCGAGACTCTTTAGTTGGAGCACCGGTCTTCATCTGTTTCGAGGGTGACTCCACCGGGATCGGACAGGCTGGAGGGGGCCAAAATGGGACTGTTTTATGGGTCTGCTCCTGTAGAGGCAGAGAAGGCGTCATCCTCTGCGGCGAAAGCCAAGTGATGGCCAGGGTAGAAGCCAGTAGGCGCTTCATCCAGGCAAACACAAGCTGTTGCCACATTAAATCCTCACAGCGTGGACGCAACTTGTGCCAAAGCCTCTCCTCACTTAAGGAGGACAAGTATGTAGAATAGCGGTGGCACCACTTACCTGAGTGTCAAGAGCGGGAGCACCGATGTCGACGTGAGCTGCTCAACCCACAGGACCGAGACGGGACCTCGACCATCAGGGGGACCAATGGCAGGCCTGAGAGGGGACCAGCAAGAGCCATGACACGTCCAGTTCCAGGTCACTGATGAAAGTTGGTGGGTCAGCGGACTGATCTGTCCCTCCCTGGGTCTGAGTAAGGACCGGAGTCCCAGACAAGGAGGTTTCAGCCTCTCTGGGCGTCAAAGGGTCGACCAGTTCGAAAAAAATCTCGGCTGGGAGATTAACCTGTGACTCGGCCAACTGTCTCAACGGGGATAGAGTGGAGCAGACGGTCTGGGCTGAGGACCTGACCAAAAGTCGGGACCTCCAGAGAAGCACAGGAATCATGAGCCAAAAGCATTCCTGATCCCGCGATCGACAGTGAGACCATTTTTTGGTCTCTTTCTTGAATTTGGACTTGTGTGTTGATGAAGGGCCCTGCTCATAAGTAGGAAGGGCTTGGCACAGCTCCTTAAATGCCTTTTGTAAAGGAGGCGTCAAAAGAGAGTGGCAGAAAGGCCGAAGCTGCGGAGGACTGAGCCGCGACCTGGGCCGATGGCTCCTCGGATGCCGAAAGTTGCTCGGCAGACCCCGCAGCTGTGGAACCTGCCTGATGGGTGTCGTTAGATTTGGGTGACGGGTACAGATCGCTTCAGACACCATAAGCGTGCGGGTGTGACAGTCCTCTAAAATGGATGGATAAAAGTGCAGCAAATGTTGCATGCCTGAGGATCATGCTCGTGGCCCAGGCAGTATACGCAAGGTAGCGCGGATCCATCTGTGACATCTTCTGCCCGCAGGCACACTTCCAGAACTCCTGGAGCAGACTTTATACTGGCCCATGTCGGCGACATGAAGAAAAAGCCTGAACACAAAGTTATTTATTTTAATGAAGAAGAAATCCGAAGATTCAAGCAAAGTGCGAGAGCGGTAAGGAGGGAACCTTCTTCTTCCAGCGGGAAGGAAGATCTGACATCACGGGGCGCTGCTGAGGAAGTTACCACCCAGGTGGGTGGGAGAAGCCAGCTTGAAGATGTTCCAGCAGATTTAAAGGGGAAAGGAACACTGCCCAAGTGTGGATGAACACCATAGCCACGCCCTAGAAAAACAGGTTAGTCACCTATAACAGTAGTTCTAGGAGTGGTGTATGTTGTTCATCCACACTATTTGGCATGTCCCTTTAAGGATTGCGGAATGCCTTCAAGCTGGCTCCCCATCCGCCGAGAGCCATCCCTCGGCTCCACCCCATGATGCCAGATCTTAGCCCGCTGGAAGCCAGGTGGGTGCGTCGAAGCCGGGGAGGTCAGGTGGGTCCGTGTGGATGAAAGTACAGTTATGCAAGAACTTACTGTAACAGTAGATCTCCGAAAACAGCTCTTGCAGCAGGTAACACCATTAGGACTGAAGCCGGCAGGCGTCAGAACCCCACGGAATTCTTCTAGCTAGCTATCTTCAGCGTGGACCACCCCTGACGTCGGTGCCGCCTCCGGCGTCAGGCGCAGTATATAAGGCGGTCCCTCAGATTCCCATTCTCCGCCGTAGACTTCCAGCAGGGGGCGACATCAGAATGGGAGACCGAGGATCCACCATCAGAAGACAAAAGGGTGTAAACCCCTGCCAAAGGCTCGGAAAGCCATGCCTCCTCCAAGGGGGAAGGTGGGCGGGAAGGTACCTGCTGCAAGAGCTGTTCTCGAAGATCTACTGTTACGGTAAGTTCTTACGTAACTGTACTATCTTACTTCGAGATACAGCTCTTGCAGCAGGTAACACCATTAGGACTGATTTCCAAGCAATAACGCTTGTAAGCATTCTGGGAGGAGGAAACTAGGAAAATCCATACCAAATCCTGACTCTAGGACAGGAGACCCTGTAGCGACCGGGCGAAGCGACTCTTCGCCGTGAAGCAATGTCAGGCTATAATGCCTGATAAAAGTATGCACAGAGCTCCAAGTGGCTGCAGCACAAATGGCAGAGGAGGAGGCGTTACGAAGTGCTGCAAAGGTAGCCACCCCTAGTGGAATGGCCCGGACTGTACCGGGAGGGTTTCTGCTTTGTATCATAGCAGTATGATACACATGGACAAGCCAGCGAGAAAGGGACTGCTTCGATACTGGTTGGCCCATCATCCTCTCAGCGAAGGAAACGAAGAGTTGCTCCGAGTTGCGAAGCTGTTTAGTCCTGTTCAGGTAATACCTTAGACAGCGGTGAACATCCAGGGTGTGGAGCAGCACTTCTCCTCTATTAGAATATTTAGGGAAATATACAGGCAAGTCAATGTCCTGATTGAGAGTGAGTACAGAGACCACCTTAGGCAAGAACTTAGGATTCGTCCTCAGGAACACTCTGTCCTGGTGGAAAATCAAATAAGGTTCCTTATACATGAGAGCGTGAAGCTCGGAAATTCTCCTTGCTGACATAACAGCAATTAAAAATAACGTTTTCCATGACAGGAAACGCAGCTCGCAATCCGCGGCAGGTTCAAAAGAGAGCGTGAGTTGTTCCAAGACAAAGGTAAACCCATGGAGGACAGGGTCCTTAATGGGTGGCCTAAGGTGTAACACCCTCTCAGAAAGTCTGCGAGGCGTCAGGATGCGCCACTGTCGCTGTCCCACCAGAAGTGGTAAGCAGAAATAGCGCAGAGGTGCACCTTAAGAGGAGTGGCGAGACCCGACTGGAAAAGGGAGAGCAGGTATTCTAACACCGCTTTCACCGGGCAACCTAGAGGGGAAAGGCCGCGTGCTTGTGACCACAAGCAAAAACGGTGCCATTTCATGGCGTACGTCACATGCGTTGCCGCCTTTCTGGCCGCGGAAAGAACTTCCGCCACTTCTTGCGAGACCCCGTGTCGCAAAATGGCTATGTCTCTAGGAGCCATGCATGCAGGTTCAGTGAACCTTCCTCCTGAGACAAGAGATGGGAGCTGAAGGGCAATGGGACCGGAGGTTCCCGGGACAGCTGCGTGAGCAAGGGGAACCAGATCTGCCTGGGCCAGAAAGGGGCTACCAGGATCAATGTTGCGTGCTCCCTGCACAGTTTGAGAAGAACTCTCTGGATCAACGGGAAGGGAGGGAAGGCGTAGAGGAATCTGTTCGCCCAGGAGAGGGACAACGCGTCTCGCCAGAAAACACCAGGCCCTGGATCTAGCGAGCAGAAATTGGGCAGTTTTGCATTGGATGGGGAAGCGAATAAGTCCAGTTCTGGAATGCCCCATCGAAGAAAGAGATCCTGTGCAACCCCTTGAAGAAGTTCCCACTCGTGGACCCTGGCCTGGGAACGACTCAGGCCGTCTGCGATTGTGTTGTCCACTCTGGGAGCGTGAACTGCAATCAGGTTCACGCCGTGTTGGATTAACCAATCCCACACTCTCCCCGCTTTCCTGTAAGGGGGTAGGTGTCGCCTCCCTTGTTTGTTGAGTAATACATCACCGCTGTGCTGTCTGTTTGGATCATAAGAGTAATGCGGGATCTCTGACTGGAAGGCCTGCAGGGCATAAGGACCGCCCTCATCTCCAAAATGTTGATGTGAAGATGAGCTTCTTGAGGTCCCGTTCCTGGGACCTCACCCGTTCGATGTGCTCCCCACCCAGCCCTGAGGCATCTGTGAAAGGATCACCTCCGGGGGCAGGCGCTGAGAAAGGACACCCGCAGAGGCGTTCCTGGGTCTATCCACCACTGCCAGTCTCGAATCACGGCATTTGTGATTCTGACGGATACTGCATGTGGTCTTGCTTGGTCCCACTGCACCTTGAGCATCCACTGGAGTTACCGCATGTGGAGCCTTACCAAGGGGCAATCAGATGGCAGAGCCATGTGTCAGAGCAGGCGAAGAACCAGCCTGGCAGGGACAGTCTTCTTGGCGAGAGATCCCTGATGAGGGATCTGATCGTTCAGCTCTGTCGTCTAGAAGAAATGCTCTCCCTGAGCGGTGTCAGAACTGCGCCTATGAACTGCAGCTTCTGTGGCCGGTGCAAGAGAGACTTCAGTAATTGATTATGATGCCCAGAGCCGAAACAGAGCCTGGTGCTCTGGATAGCCATCAACAACGCCTCTGGAGGGGCCATGAGAAACCAATCGTCCAAATGCGAAACACACAGTGGCCCTGTCTCCTTAGAGGCAGCTGCCATGACTGTCATGCATTTGGTAAGACCCTGGGGGCGATGACAGTCGAGCGGAGAGCTCGGAACTGGAAGTGGTGGCGAGGAACTCGAGCGCAGGAACCTCCTGTCGCTTGAGCTGAGGATATGGGTATCGTCCTGCATGTCCAGGGGCAACTCAGAAGGCGTCCTTCTTTAGCATGGAAATAAGACCCTGCAGAGTCACCATGCGAGAAATCGTTTGTAGGCGACCGACATAATGAGTCGCTGAGGTCAAGTTGGACGGAGGTCCCCTATTTTCTTCAGAACCAGAAAGAAGTGGGAATAGTATCCATTACCCTCTCTGGTTCTCTGGGGATATACTCTTCCGCTCCTTTTGCAGGGCGCCAGTATTCTTGCCTGATAAGCAATTTGTGCTGACCAGTAGAGGAGAGCAGAGGAGGCCTCGAGGTGGCTTGTCTGCGAATTCTATAAAGTGGCCTTTTGACCAACTGAAGAACCACCTGTCGGTGGTTATGGACTGCCATCCTGGCAGGTATTATGTCGACCCCGACCTTGATGTCCTGTTTGATCCTGAGGCAGAGGCGGGGAAGGTGAGCTGTGGCGGCCGGAGGATCCATGGGCAAAACCAACAGCTGGGCGTGACTTGGCCAGCGGGCTGTCTTCCCTGGGCTCTCAGGAACAGACCCCTCTGTTGTGGACCGGTCGCGGGACTGTTGTCTCCTGTGTCCGTCCACAGCGACGGTTTCTCGAAAAGACTAAGCCTCGGTCGGTACATTGCCTGGACGAACTCACGCCTTCCGGCCTCTTGGAGCTTGGTGAGAAGCTTCTCAGAGGGTTCACCAAAGAGAACTTTTCCTTGAAAGAGGCGTCCATGATGTTCTTCTGGAGCGTCGGGGTAAATCCGGAACTGACCATGAATGTCTCCGGGCATATACGCCTAAACTGCCGCTCTGGCCCGGCCAGTCCACAGCGGAATCATGCAGGCTCGCCTACCCTCAGGTTCCCGTCCGAACCCGTGCAGGAGCTGCAACATCTCCTCCTTCTGCTCACCTTCTGGCAATTTTTCTGCAGATCCAGTCCCTGTTCCCACAAGGCATTTTGGAACTGCACCATGAGGTCAAGTAGTTCAGGGATCTGATGGCGCAGTATAGCGGAAGCATATGCCTGCCCAAAAGCCCAGCGGTTTGGACTCGGGTCCGGTGGCAGGGTGCTCAAATATTGCGGTCTCTGGGACCGGTCATGAGAGGCTGTTATGACCAGAGAGTCGGCCAGGGATGTTGAGCCAAGTACTGGTCCTCCTTAAGGGCCTTGTACAGGCGGTCAGCTTTCTTGACATCACCGGGAGGCAGTGTGGGCCGCTTCCACGCCTGCCTGGTGACATCCACAAAAGTGTCCACCAAGGGTGGTACCACCACAGGCTTAGGATCCTTCTGCCGAAGATACCTAGCGAGGCGTAGTCTCTCTGGGTCTAATTCTTCCGCATCCCAGCCCATATTCTCTTGGATATGTCTCATGATCTCTGAGAATGATGGGTCATCCGGAGGAGATCAAGGAAGCTCACGTGGGTCCGGAGAGGGGATATGAAGGGGAGAGGGGGATCTGGATCCTGCTGAGAACTCCGATCCTGTATCCTCCATCGAAGGCGAATGACGGCGTCTTCTGGGTCTCTTAGGACTGGGTGACCCTGAAGAAGATCTAGAAGGAGGTCTCCTTTCATCTGATCTCCCCCTTGGAGGGTCCGTAGGCTCCTGGGGGAGAGGTACTCGGCCTGCTGCCCCGGACGGAGAAGGGGGTGCAGGAGCCGGAGGGGTCGCAGGTGGCGGAGGAGGAGGAAGAGGAGGTGGTGTGGGAACCACATCCCTTTTAATGGTGTCCCACCACTAAGTAAAGAGCTCCTTAACCTCAGAAAAGGAAAGGCCCGACGACGGACCGGGCGCCGGTGGCCAGTCGTCAGGTTCCGGCGTCGGCTCCTCAGGGCCTCAGATTGTGGGGAGGGTTCCCTGGGAGGTGTGACAGGACCGGGTTCGCCCGTCTGGTCCTCAGACTGCGTCAACTCCTCCTCCGTGATAGTCTCCTGACCGACGTCGGTAGGAGGCGTCGGGGTCCTCTTCTCTACACGTACAGATGCGGACGTCGGCCCTCCTGCCGGCGGCCGGGAGGCGAAGAGCCTGACGCGGCGAGGCGTCTGGTGGTCGGCGGCTCCTGGGACCTGTGATGAGTGGCCCGGCGTCGGACGGGCTGGCGTTGGGTCAGCGAGCTTCTTAAGAGGTAAGCTCCTTGGTCTTCCGCTGGGGAGGAGGAGGCAAGGAGGCAGACCTGACGTCGGGTTCAGAATGGCGGGAACCCGACTTGTGGTGATATGACGGTCCCCAGACCTGACCAGGGCTTTGGAAGAAGATGACGAAGTGGGCCTGGAGGTCTTGGCCTGTGAGGAGGAAGAGGAGCCTGAAGGTTTCTTCACCGCAGCGGGGGGAGGCTGAGAACGGGCCCGGGAGGCCAGTCGGACCGGGAGCGGAACTACGAGTCAGAGGCCCTAGGCGGGACTTGGATGGAACCCTCTCCCTGTGCTTTCCAGAGTGTTTCGGGCCTTCTCTGCTAGATCCCCTTGGAGGTGTCCATGGCCTTAATCTTCTCCTCGAGCAGGAACACCTGCAGGGCCTTCTGGCGATGGATCGGGTCGGCTCTTGAACCCTGGCAGAAAGTGTAGGACCCGGGTGGCCGTGGTCTGGGCCTGGGCATTGGGCGCTGGGCGAACCTGCGGATCCTTGAGCAGGTTTGCTTCCCACAGGCGCACTTGGGGATGGCCTTCAACGGAGGTTGGAGAGGACATCAGACAGCAACAGAGCCGAAGAAATAAACATTTTCGAAGGAAGAACTTAACCATCGTTCGGCAGAAGCGATCCGAAGGGTCGAGACGTACAAGTCGGCGGGGAAAGACTTCAGGATCTGGGCGGGACCGCCCCCTTATGTACTACGCCTGACGTCGGAGGTGGGACCGACGTCGGGGGCAGTCCCCGCTGAAGATAGCTAGCTAGAAGAATTCTGTGGGGTCCTGATGCCTGCCGGCTTCAGTCCTAATGGTGTTACCTGCTGCAAGAGCTGTATCTCGAAGTAAGATCAACATATACCACTCCTAGAATTACTGTTACAGGTGAGTAACCTGTTCTTATAGGATCGTGGATATGTTTTTCATCCACACTTATTGGCAGACTCCTAGCAGTTCTCCAGGAGGAGGAGGGAGGCCAGGTGCACACCCCCTACTTAGGGAACAGAGATTGGAGAACTGAGGCCCCACAACCAGCATCCCGGAGTGACTCAAGATCGATGTGGTAGTGGGTGATGAAGGTGTTTGCTGACTTCCAGGTAGCAGAGTGACAGATTTCCTGGATAGGGATGTCCCTGGAAGCAGCCACCGATGCAGCAGTATGGCAGGTAGAATGAACAGGTTACTCACCTGTAACAGTAGTTCTAGGAGTGGTATATGTTGTTCATCCACACTTATTGGCATGTCCCTTTCCCCTTTAAATCTTGCCGAAGTCTTCAAGCTGGCTCCTCCCACCCACCCGGGGGGGGGGGGCATATACCTCGGCTCCGCCCCGTGATGCCAGATCTTAGCCTGCTGGAAGCCAGGTTGTGTGCATCCACAGCCGGGGAGGTAGGGTGAGTCCGTGTGGATGAACAACATATACCACTCCTACAACTACTGTTACAGGTGAGTAACCCGTTCTTCTAGGATCGTGGATATGTTGTTCATCCACACTTATTGGCAGACTCCTAGTATTTCTCCGGAAGGAGGGAGGCAAGGCGCACACCCCCTACTTAGGGAAAAGAGATTGGAGAACTGAGGCCCCAAAACCAGCATCCCAACGTGACTCAAGGTCGATGTGGTAGTGGGTGATGAAGGCGTTTGCTGACTTCCAGGCAGCAGCCCGACAGATTTCCTGGATAGGGATGTCCCTGGAAGCAGCCACCGATGCAGCAGTATGACGGGTAGAATGAGCTCTTATCCCTCTGAGAGGCTCCTTGCCCGCCAACTCATAGAACAGACCTATGCATGATGTGATCCATCTTGCTATCGTCCATTTGGCTGCACGTCTGTCAGAAGCGGCTCCAGTGTAGGTGACAAACAGCTGGCGAACCTCTCCACGAATTTCTGCCGTCCTCTCCTTATAATAGGAGAGAGCACGTCTCAGGTCCAAAGTTTGGAGCCTGTACTCTGCCTCTGAGGTGTAATTAGGGTAGTATACTGGTAGAGCCAACACCTGGTTAAGGTGAAACTCTGACACCACCTTTGGAAGGAATTTCGGGTGGGGGCGCAGGACAACTCCCTCCCTGTGGAAAACCAGATAAGGGGCGTCCACCGAAGGCGCCTGGGGCTCCACTGTCCTTCTGGCAGACGTGATAGCCGCCAGGAAGGCCATCTTCCACAAGTGTGACAGCTCACACTTGTGCATTGGCCTCTGAATAAGCTTGCCCATGAGCTTTGCCAATACCAGCAGTAGATCCCACTGAGGTGGAGGTTCACGCACCGGAGGGGATATGTGATCCAGGCCTTTGAAAAAGTGCCCGACCACGTTCTCCTGTGCCAATGTCGTCTGACCGGCCCGTGCCCAGTAAGCAGAAATGATTGTCAGGTGCACCCTAAGGGTCGATGACCGCAGACCCCCTTTGGAGAGAGACCAAAGGTGTCGAGAATGTTAGCCACAGAACAGGATAAGGGGTCCAGACCCTTACCCTGACACAAAATGGAAAACCTTTTCCATTTGAAGGCATAACATTTCATGGTCGATTCCTTTCTAGATGCCTCCACCACGGTGCCGACATCTTCGGAAAGACCCAAAGCCTGGAACTCTAGTTGCTCAGGTACCAGGCTGTTAGATGACCGTAGACCTCCTTTGGAGAGAGACCAAAGGTAGTTGAGAATGTTAGGCACGGGACAGGACAGAGGGTCCAGACCCTTGTCCTGACACCAAATGGAAAACCGTTTCCATTTGAAGGCACAATACTTCCTGGTCGATTCCTTTCTAGATGCCTCCACCACAGTGGAGACATCTTCGGAAAGACCCAAAGCCTGGAACTCTACCCGCTCAGGTACCAGGCTGTGAGGTGCAGGGATTGAAGGTCCGGATGGTATACCTTCCCCTGACTGAGTGATATCAGCTCTGGGTGTGTACAAAGCCGCTCCGGGGGCCTGCAGCCAAGGCTGAGGAGATCTGGAGCGGTCAGTCTGGGGCTACTAGGATAACCTTTGCCTTGTCCCTCCTCACCTTGAGGAGCATCTTGTGGATCAAGGGAAATGGAGGGAAGGTGTAGAGGAGGCCTGGGGTCCACGGCCTCGAGAAGGGATCCCCCTGCAGCAAACCCTGCTGAGTGGGGGCGGGCATGAAACAGCCTCAGCTTGGTGTTTTCCTTGGAAGCAAACAGGTCCACCATCGGTTGGCCCCAACGGGAGAACAGGCTGTAAGCTACCTCTGGATGAAGAGACCACTTGTGGGATGTCTGGTCTAGATGGCTGAGAGCATCTGCCAGATGGTTAGAGGCTCCTGCCACATGGATGGCTAGGAGATCCGCCTCCAATTGGCTCACGAGAGTCCAGATGCAGAGCACCTCCTTACACAGCAGACGGGAGTGCGTGCTGCCCTGTTTACTGAGGTAGTACATGGTCGTGGTATTGTCAGTCTGTACTTGAACCACTTGACCGCAGAGCTGAGGAGCGAACGCTGACAGTGCCAGTCTGACTGCTCTGAGCTCCAACGGGTTGATGTGGCATCGGGACTCCTCGGGGGTCCAGAGCCCCTGGGCCCTTTTGTCCTCCATGTGGGCTCCCCAGTCCATGAGAGAGGCATCGGTCGTGAGAACGACTGTCGGCTCGGGGCGGACAAACGGGATTCCTTCCTGCAACCGGTCTGGTCTGGTCTCCATTGGAGAGCGTCTCACATCTTCTGGGTTATAGTGACCAGCTGGTTGAACTGACCATGGCGCTGAGTCCACTGGGCGTCCAGCTCCCACTGAAGTGGGCGCATGTGCCGCCGGGCCCAACGGACCACCGAGGTGCACGCCACCATGTAACCCAGAAGGCGCAGAAAGTCCCGGGCAGGGGGACTTCTGGTGAGCGCACCAACTCAATGCAGCCTAACTGAGAAGCTCTACCTCGTCGCCTATCTATCCACCAGAATCTAGAGTAAATCGGACCCATCCAATCATCAAGAGCAGAGAAACCTGCTTAACTATAATCTCCAGACACAAATCTAAGGAGAAAACCCACAATCAATAAAGCAAACATCATAAAACGTTGTTTTACTACATGCAGCCCACTCTGGCTGGCATGGCTGTGGCCTCACAGCACTCCACAGCATCCTCAGAAGATCTAACTGAACAAGATTGCACTATAACGTCTAAGCAACTATGTGTGACGTTACAAAAAATGAGTGCCACTCTAGAGAGACTGGAAACAACAGCCAGAGAGGAATGGAAAAAAAATGGAATCCCTGGCCAAAAAAAATAAACTCGAAGATGGCCTTACCGAGTACTCAACCACGGTGGATGTGTGTAATGCTGCTTTACTGGACCTGCATAGAAGGGAACAGCTACTGGAAAGCAGAACTGAAGAGTTGGAAAATCGCAATAAGCAAAATGATGTCCGTATTCACGGACTGCCAGAAGGGACTGAATCTGGCCTGATGATTGTGTTTCTGGACTCCTTTCTAATAGAAATCTTAGGCTGGCCAGCTGACAAACCACTGACTATAATACCGGCACACCGCTCATTGGTGCCCAAGCCAAAGGACCCTAAAGCTCGTCCTCGTTACTTGGTTTTGGCTTTTTTGGACTTTCACACTGAGAAAGAGGTTTTAAAGTTAGCGTGGTCAAAAAAGGAAATCACATTTGGGGACACCAGGCTGTTCTTTAAACATGCTTACACCACACAGTTATTGGCACAGAGGCGAAAAGTTTTGGCTATTGTTTGCAACCTCCAACAGAAAGGGGTAACAGCCTTTGTGGAATATCCTACAAAACTCAAAGTCAAGACAGAGAACGGGATTCGGCATTTTCCTGACCTGACTGCAGCGGGGAGATTTCTTTCCTCAATGGAAGTGAACTGCCTCAAGACAGGGCCCAATACCAGAGAGATCGCACTGCAGAGAGAGAGACTGGAAAAGGGCAGGATCTAAGCGAAAGGAGATGCATGACCGGCCGGACATTTCCGGACTGTGGGACACTCTCCAGTCCTGCAAGTGCCCCAGCGCTATAGTAGCTCAACCATCCACAGAAGCAACAGACACCACCGAAGGGAATGAAGTCTCTCAGGAGCAAGAAAACAAGAGGGCAGTCACACCGACCTGAAGAAGATCTGCAAATAACTTTTGGGGTTCGTCTGATTGTGACTGTGAGTGTCTCAGTTAATACAGCTGAAATCGGCTCACTCACAGGAGCAGTTTCCTCACAACAGTCCTTCTTTGAGGGGTGGGGACGATATATGGTTTCAAAGACACTGAGCATTCTAAAGGTGGGCATTTTCTATGTGCTTATCTTTCTTTCCCCTTCTTCTAGAAAATATATGAAGTAGTAGGAGTGGGGGTCTGCTGGACTCTGCCGCCTGTGCGCCTTGGTGGGAGGATGCCCAGGTGGCTGGACCACTGCACCTGCTCTGGATGTCTGGAGCAGGCATTTTGTAGTGCAGGCATGGTCTGGGTTGGAAGGCTATAACCTATGGTCTAATTGCCCTGTTGATCAATGAGAGAGAGAGAGAGAGAGAGAGAGAGAAGTTTAGGGTAGCCCCAAGCGCTGGACTGCGGCTGAGAGTGCTGGCACTGTGGGGAGCTCCCTGAAGTGTTAACTGTGAAAGAGGTCTCGATATTATTATAGCCCCAGAGGCCAGGTTGATCCGTTCATGAGGCAGAGTCACTGGTGAGGGACTTTAAGTATTGAAGCCAGTCATGCTGCAAAGTGACAGGAACTTACAGAGCCTGAATCAAATGGACCTTAAGGCAAAGGACACATGGAGGCCTACGACGGACAGGTTTTTCTTTCCAGGCCTGCTCCGCATAGGACGGAAACAAGATTTCTAGCGTATCCAACAGCCTTCAATAGCAGACATCGGGTGGTGTGTGCGGTCCTTGACTCCTGGGGGGGCTCCTCTCCCTCTCTCAGGGTACGGGTAGTAGGAAGTGATGGTGGGGGTCCAGACGGGCTACCTACACTTCAGGTTTGTGTTGAAAAACCCTGTGTGGGGAACATGAAGGAGGTGACGGAAAGAGTCATTAAGAACCTTTAATGTATAAAGGGGCGAGATGGGGAGGGGGGTTTCTTTTGTTTGGGCTGGTATCTTACTACCAATAACTACTGGTTTTTTTCTCCTTTTTCTGAATAGTGCGACATTAATACCTTGCCCTTTCGGTCTTCGGGTTACCTTATACCCTGAGCCAGACGGAGGGCCTTCATATTTTGAGGCCACCCAACCATACTTCTTAAGAGCTGTTAATCAAAGAGGGTGGACACAGGGTGATTGCATCTTGAAGTCAATAATGTTCCACTGAAATACATGTGTATATAGTTTATAGTTGTTCATGTTTTCAATTGTTCCTTTAAAAACCCTTATGGGAAGTTGTTTAATTTGCACAGGACCCTACGAAGGTTAGCGGTGATGACGGGCTCTCCCACCCCTCTCTCTGTGGATCAAAATTTTGGTTCCCTCTTCCCACCCCAAACAAAATGGCGGACTTAAACATAGTCACACTTAATGTGCATGAGATTAATAACCCAGTGAAATGGGCAAATATTTTACAGGAACTTTCCAGACGGAGGGTTAGTATTGCCTTTATACAAGAAACCCATTTAACAGCTGCAGACCACCTTAAGCTAAATAGGTCTTGGGATGGGGGAGTATACGCCTTGCACTTTGAGGCCAGCCCACACCGCAGAGCAGTAGTGATTTTAGTGAAACGGGATGCCCCACTGGTGGTTGAGAAAGTACGAACAGACCCGGAGGGCAGATTCGTTCAAATTCAGGGCACTTGTAGAGGCCAGGATTGTACGTTGGTGAACATTTATGCCCCAAATAAAGAGGCCTCTAGACTATCTTTTTTAGAAAAGGTCATAAAGGGGACAGTTACAGATGCCCAGAGTTTGGTGGTGATTGGAGGAGACTTCAATGAGGTAGTGCATCTGGGGTTAGATAGGTCTGGGAACACGAAGGGGGTACTACCCAAACAGGGAAACTATTTTTAAGACTGAATCAGGAGCTGGAACTCACAGATAGTTGGCGCTTTTTGCACCCAAGAGAGAGGGACTACACCCATTACTCCCCCCGGCATGGAGGATATTCTAGAACAGATCATTTTCTGATATCCTCCAACTGGCTTCAGAAGATTGAGAGATGTGATATAGGCCCTATTACCATTTCAGACCATGTCTCGGTCACCCTGGGGTTACTAACTACCCACACACCCCCGCAATCTTGCTGGAGGCTGAATGTGAGCCTTCTCAACAGAAAGGAATTTAAGGAACTAATCTCAGACACTATTCAAAACTTTCAGCGAGACAACCCTAGAGGTGAGACGGGGAATGTACACGTTAAGATACCCTAAAATACTGCCTAAGAGGAGCAATAATTAAGTATTCGGCCAGAGTTAAAAGAGAAAGGATACAAACTAGGGTAAAACTTTAACAGAAAATAGCACAGCTGGAGAATTTGCACCAAGCTAATCAGGAGGTCCATCTCAAACAAGAGTTAGATAAAGCCAGACGAGAGCTTAACCACTTATTAGATACCCAAATTGAGGGGCAACTAAAATACGCCAGACAGAAATATTTTGAACAGGGCAACAAAGCCGGGAGGCTGTTGGCTTGGCAACTCCGTCAGAAGGCAGCCAGTAGGGCAGTGGTACGACTGCGGGATGAGGGGCTGAACTCAACCACCACTTCCCCAACAGAAATACTGCAGAGATTTGAGAAAGTTTATGCTGCTTTATATGAGGCGGAGACCCCACCAGGACATGTGGAGGAGATGCAGTCTTTTTTGGCCGCTCTTCCTATCCCCACCTTGCCTGACCCGGTCAAAGCAGCCCTAAACTCCCAGATAACAACTCAGGAGATACTGGCTAAAATTAAACACTTGAAGAATGGTAAAACACCAGGGATGGACGGCTTTCCGGCCGAATTTTATAAGGCATTTACTCCTCATCTCATAGACTACCTGGTGGTGACATGCAATGAGATTTTACAGCACCAAAAACATGTGCCACCCTCCTGGAATTTAGCCCAAATCGCAGTGATTCCTAAATCTGGCAAGGACCCCAAGCTTTGTCGCTCGTATCGCCCGATCTCTCTATTGTCAGTAGATTTAAAAATATTTATGGAGATTCTTGCAGATAGACTGCAGAAGGGGAATCTCTACCCTCATTCATTACAACCAAACAGGCTTCATTTCAGGGAGATTTCTCCAGGATAATATCTGCCGACTGTTAAATATCATAATAGCCCAGAGAAGATCTGCATCCTTTCAGTTGGCAATTAGCATGGACACGGAGAAAGCCTTTGACAGGGTAGACTGGCATTTTATGTCCTCCACCCTGTCAAAGTTTGGATTGGTGGATCTCTTTGTTTCGGCTATAATGGCCCTCTATCAACAACCGGAAGCCAAAATTAGGTTAAATGGCCTTCTTTCAGATCGCATACAGCTGAGAAGGGGCACCAGACAGAGTTGCCCCCTTTCCCCTCTGCTTTCTGCACTAACCTTAGAGCCACTGGCTATTTGGATACGCAACAACCATAACATTAAAGGCATTCAGGCAGGGGGATTGGAGGAGAAAATAGCACTCTACGCAGATGACTCTGTTTTTTCTAAAAGAACCCCAGACTTCCCAACCCCACCTTTTGTAGACACCGGCGAGATTCGGCTCTCTCGCTGGAGATAGAACAAACTTATCCAAATCGGAAGCAGTGGTGCTAAGTGGCACCCCCCTAAACACTTCAAAGAGAATTTCCCTTTCACATGGACTAGGAAAAACACCTTTAAGTACCTGGGGATTTTGGTCTCAGTAGACACTACTATATTATTTCGGAATAATTTCACTAAACTGTAAAATGCCATGCAAATAGACTTTGCACATTGGAAACTTCTACCTCTCACATTGTATGGTAGAATTCAAGTAATTATGATGAACGTGCTTCCCAGACGCCTGTTTCTCTTTCAGATGCTCCCGATTCCTGTCCCTCCCCTGTTCTGGAAACAGTTGACGCAAGACATTTCTAAATTTATCTGGGCGGGTAAACCTCCCAGGATAGCCTTTAACACCCTGGTTAAAATCAAGGGAAGAGGGGTGTCTGGGTCTTCCCCACATGTATTATTATTATTACTTGGCAGCCCAAGGTGCCCAGCTGGTCACCTGGGCCAAACAGAGGCTAGATTCTGGCTAGTATCTAATTGAAACAAACACAGTGCCACACCTCAGGTTGTGAACCTTGCCCACAAACCCCATTGACCTTTGTGCTTGGTCACCCATCCCGAACCCCTGGGTTCAACTCTCTCTGCATATTCTTTTGAGATTGCAGAGGGTCTCCCTAACCCTGAATACATTGGGCCCTCTCTCTTTGATCCGACACGTGGACAGTTTTGCCCCACCTAGATTGGATTTAGGTTACGCCTACTGGGAATTCAAAGGCCTTACTACATTTCGACAGCTACCAGATAGAACAGGATATCTCACTTTTGTTGCCCTTAAAGAACGTTTCTCACTCCGAAGAGAGGACCTTTTTTAGGTACCTGCAAACACAACATTTCATTACCAGTGGGGATACCCTCCAAAAATTAGACGGGGAATTAACATCCTTGGAGTCTTACTGGTGGGACGTGATCAGGATTAGAGACAAACTAATGTACTTGTCGGTACTGTATTCGGTCCTTAACACCCAGGGGAAGGGGTTGGGACTGGACGCAGTCCAGGAAAAGTGGGAAATACACTCCAACGAGATAATCCTTGGGAAGGATTGGTCTCGCAGACTCAAGAGGGGTTGGCAAGTAACTTCAGCCACAAAATGAAGAGAATTGGAAAATACTCGCATGTTTTTTTAGGACCCCAGTGGTAACCACACATTTCAATCCACAGGCCTCATCAGCCTGTTGGCACCTACGTGGAACTCCAAGAGGCACACACTACCATATGTTTTGGGGGTGCAATAAATTGAGGGCATTCTGGCACCAGATACATAGGGTAATGGAGCAGGTAGGGGGCTTTTCTATCCCCTTCACTTTCCAAGATATAGTGTTCGGTCTCCCAATCCTCTCTTCAAAAAAGAGGAACATAGTAGAACTTTGTCAAATATTAAGAGTTGCAGCTTTGAAATGCATCATGACCAAATGGTTAGCATTGGACCCTCCATCTTTGACACAGTGGGTTCTGAAGGTAGAGGAAGTGGAGCGCCTGCAAAATATCACCTACACATTACACCTAAAAAAAAAAAAGATTTCTGGAGCTTTGGCAACTCTGGCGGGTCTGGAGAGAAGAAGGGAGGAGGGGTTGGAGGAGAGAGATGAGGTGTCTGACCAGATGAATTAGACATGCACAAGGGGAAGGTAGATATAACACGAGTGGGAAAGTTGTAACCTTGGAACAAGGGGTCTGCCTTTAACTCCTCTTTGAAGTTTATACATTTGGGGTGGGGGAGTATCCATTGAGGGAAAACAATGAATAAACCAAGATTGTAGTTTGGTCGCTGTGCATGCTGATTATTTTCTGTTTTTTCTTTCTTCTTTCAGTTATTTGTTCTTCCTAGTTATTGGAATTTTAGTAATTAAGTCTGTGAATGTGGAATAAAAACAGATGTGCCTGGACACTGAGACAGAGACAGAGATTTGGCCAACACTGTACAGAACTGTATCCATCAATTTCGGGCCTAGGGCTCAATGCAGTGTACCACTCTCTCATGTACCATTACTTTCCTTTTTGTACCACAGTCTGTTAACCACAGAATATATTTGATAGCTTAAGAGTTTTGATAAGGTATGGATATACCTTGACAGCTATGAGACCTGCATAAGAATGGACTTACTCATTATACTGTGGATGAGAAGTTGTGTTGCATCTTAAACTTACCTATAATAAAATTTGAAATAAAAAAAAAAAAAGTCTCTGGCCAGGGCACAACTGCCCAACCAGAAATGACTGGGCAAAGGGGGAAAGAACCTCCGTCCTGTCCGCCAGGAGCCGAGCTCTGTCTAGACAAGAGTCAAGCTCTGCCCCAATGAAGCCCATCACCTGAGAGGGCACAAGTTCCGACTTGGCCTCGCTGATTAGGAGGCCGAGTTGAGAGAAGGTCTGGGGGACCAGATCTCTGGATCTCTACACCTCCTGTAGGAAGTGACCTGCTAGAAGCCAGTCATCGAGGTAGGGGTAAATTCTGACCCCCCGACGCTGTAGATGGGCCGCCACCACTGCAATGCATTTGGTGAAGACCTGTGGGGTCAATGACAGGCCGAACGGCATGGCTTGGAACTCGTACAAGGTCTACTCGACCCTGAAATGGAGGAAACGATGATGGGACGGATGGATTGGGACATAAAAGAACGCGTCCTGCAGAACCAGTGAACAAAACCACATGTTTCTCTCCAAGGATGGCATGATCTGGGACAGAGTGACCATCCAAAAGGTGCATGACCTGAGGTATTGATTCAGGTCGTGGAGCTCTAGAATGGGATGCCAGACCCCCTTCTGCTTGGACACCAGAAAGTACCTGGGTCTGCTGGAGGATCTGCCATGGAAGCTATGGCCTCCTTGAGGAGGAGCTGAGAAACATCGTCTCGAAGAGCCGACTGGGTGTGAGCAGATATCCATTCCTCCCAAGGGGCGCAAGATCGGCTGGGAGGGTACTGTTCGAATTCTAGAGGCAGTCCCTGACTGACCACTTCGAGAACCCACCTGTCCAAATTGACAGCGGACCAGGCAGAAAGGAAGTGTCGGAGCTGGCCCCCCACGGCAGGACCCAGAGCTGTCACTACGGGAGAAGGGGTGGCAGCCCCCATCCTGTCACTGAGCAGGCTTGGAGGAGGCTCCAGGACCTGAGCCTTGGCCTCCTTTACAGGTCCGTTGGGGTCCAGGCTTGGGCCGAGGGCCTTGGAAGAAGGACTGCAGAGGTGCAGGGGAAGACTGCCAAAAGGGCTTCTTCTTCTTCTGCTGGTTCTTGCCTGAAGAACCCTTGGCAGAAGTGGCGTCCAAGGTGGCACTGGACTGCTTTATGCACTGAAGGTGACCAGCCACTCCTGGACCGAACAAGTCGGTCCCAAGGAAGGGTACGTCAGCTAATTTGTGCTGCGTATCCGCCAGGAAGGAGGAGAGCTTCAGCCAAGCCCTGCAGCGAGATGCAAATGCGGCAGCCATCGAGGGGGCACAGGAGTCCCCAGTGTCCAGGGCCGTCTGTAGCTGCTGTTTGGCAACAGCTCAGCCCAGGTCTGCATGTCCGCGGGGAGATGTGGGAGGACTTTGTCTAATGACCCGAGGAGGACATGAGAGAAGTGTGCCATGATGACAGCCGAACTTGCCTGACGAAGGCTCAAGGAGGAGGCTGCATAGATCTTCCTCGCCAAATGGTCCAACAGCTTGGACTCTTTGTCAGGAGGTTGGTCAGTGTCGGCAGAACTGCCAGTACACCTGAACACAGAGGCGGTCACAAGGCTCTCGGCCGAAGGGTGCTCTGTGAACCCCGCAAGGGACTCCATGGGAACCGCGTACTTGCTGGCCATGCAGGCAGATGGTGCTGGACAAGACGCAGGACACTGCCAGAGTTCGAGTGCCAGAGCAACAATGGCCTCGGCCACAGGAAAGACCTCTGTCAGGGTATCCCCTCTTTTAAGGATGTCCGTAAGAGGGTACTCCGCCTTTTTCTGGATGGGTTCCAGGGGCATTCCTGTGGACTCAGAGATGAGGTGAAGGATCCCTCGGAAGGAGGAAGGACCTTCCTCCATCCTTAGGCCAGCGGACGACTCATCATCCCCAAGATGAGTGTGAAGCCCAGTGATGTCCGAATCCGAGGAGTCGAGATACAGTGGCCTGCCGCCCAAATCACCCTCGACATGCCGAGGGCGGTCAGGGGTGACTGTGACTGATAAATGCAGGGGAAGCCCGGTGTCCAGCTTGCCTTCTTTTGAAGAAGCCCCTCCCACGGGCTGCTTAGGTGGCAGTTCCACCACGATGGGTGGAGAAGCCGGTTTAGGCCGAAGAGGTGGATTTGCCAGCCCCGCAGGCGAGGGAACCGAAGATTTTGGCTCCAGAGGGGTCGGCTTGGGCCTAGGAGGAGAAAGCCAAGTAATGGCCGGAGCTTGTGCCCGGACAAGATCAGCTGTTGCCACATGAGGTCCTTGTAACGCCGCAGTTTCCACCGGAGCCTCTCCTCATCCGAGGAGGACGAGGAAGACCGATGGCATCAGCTCTTTTTACAGCGCTTATGACTCTTCCTCTGCCTATCGGTCGAGGAGGTTCTAGATCTCGACCGAGATCAGGCAAGCTGACTCGGTCACTCCGGAGACACCGGCAGGACCGGTGACTTCCTGGGTCCGGAACCAGGTCCTTGATGGGAACACCAGTGGGTTGGGTCTCCTCATCGGGGAAGACAAGGACTAGAGTCCTTTCCAAGGAGTCGTCAGCCGGAGCAGACGACAGTGGGTCAATGGGGTCAATGACAATCTCGACTGCATCTTTGGTCGTCTGGCCTGACAGAAGGTCCAAAAAGCCAGCGGCTGAAGAAGCAATCTCAACTGAAGTCAAGACCGCATGCTCTTGGGACTGGAACCTCTCTCTCGGTCCCAAGAGCGCCTTTGCCAAGACAAAGGTTTACTTGGTTCCTTCTCCCACTTATGGGATCGGGAGGAGTGCGAGCCCGCAGTTGCCTCTCCCCGGGTGGGAAGAGACTGGCACAACTCCCGGAAGGAGCCCAAAAAAGTAGAGCTTAGGTCAAGAGGAACGAAGAAGCCCCAAGTGTCGGTGGCACGAACCGCTTCCTCCTCGAATGCCACCATGTGTTCCAATTATTTGATGGAGCCCGCGGCCGTGGAAACCGCCCACCTAGTCTCCTTGGACTTCACCCGAGGGTTCCTGTACTCTGGTCCCCCCAACTTTAAGCGTGCCAGGCGGTCAACCAGAACACTGGGATGGAAGGCCAAGCAAAAGCTGCAGGATCAGGTGTCACAGCCGACGCCTAGGCAGTAGACGCACGTGAGGTGGGGATTGGTGCGCGACATCTTCTGGCCGCAAGGACACCAGCAAAATCCAGGGGAAGATTTTTTTTCCATGATAGACGCAAAAGCACGATCGCTAACTCAAACGAGTTTTTAATTTCAGTAGCTCCGAAGTTTTGAAAGCCAGGGCCTACAAAACGCGTGCGCACGAGGGAGGCGACCTGAATCTTCCAGAGGAAAGGAAAATCTGGCATCATGGGGCGGAGCCGAGGTATATACCACCGGGGTGGATGGGAGGAGCCAGCTTGAAGACTTCGGGTGGATCCTTAAAGGGAAAGGGAACATGCCAATAAGTGTGGATGAACAACATATCCACGATCCTAGAACTACTGTTACAGGTGAGTAACCTGTTTTTCTAGGATTGTGGATATGTTGTTCAGTCACACTATTTGGCAGACTCCTAGCAGTTCTCTGGAAGGAGGAAGACAAGGCACACACCCCAACAGAAATACTTACTTGGGAAACAGCAATTGGAGAACTGGGGCCCCAAAACCAGCATCCCCGGCGTGACTCAAGGTCGATGTGGTAATGGATAATGAAGGTGTTTGCTGTCTTCCAGGTAGTGGCCTGACAGGTTTCCTGTATGGGGATGTCCCTGGAAGCAGCCACCGATGCAACGGTATGGTGGGTAGAATGAGCTCTTTTCCCCTGGGAGGCTCCTTGCCCACCAACTCATAGCACAGACTGATGCAAGATGTAATCCACCTTGCAATTGCCCATTTTGCTGCAGGTCTGCCAGAAGCGGCTTCAGTGTAGGTGACAAATAGCTGGCGAACTTCTCCCCGATTTTCCGCCATCCTCCTGAGAGAGAGCTTGTCTCAGGAGATCTGGATACCAGAACTAGCGCGGCAAGTCTGTGGCTACCAGAATCAACTTCACCTTGTCCCTCCTCACCTTGAGGAGCACCTTGTGGATCAAGGGAAATGGAGGGAAGGCGTAGAAGAGGCCTGGGGTCCACGGCCTCGAGAAGGCATGCCCCCTGCAGCAAGCCCTGCCGGGGGACAGGCATGAAACAGCCTCAGCTTGGTGTTTTCCCTGGAGGCAAACATGTCCACCATCGGTTTGCCCCAGCAGGAGAACAGGCTGTAAGCTACCTCTGGATGGAGTGACCACTCGTGGGATGTCTGTCCCAGGCGGCTGAGAGCATCCGCCAGATGGTTTGAGGCTCCTGCCACATGAATGGCTAGGAGATCTGCCTCCAGACGGCTCATGAGTGTCCAGATGCAGAGCGCTTCCCTGCAGAGTAGCTGACAGTGCCAGTCAGACTGCTCTGAGCTCCAACAGGTTGATGTGGTAATGGGACTCCTTTGGGGTCCAGAACCCTTGGGCCCTGTTGTCCCCCATGTGGGCTCCCCAGTCCATGAGAGAGGCACTGGTCATAAGGACGACCGTCGGCTCAGGGTGGACAGACAGGATCCCTTCCTGCAACCGGGCTGAGGAGGTCCACCATTGGAGAGTGTCCCACATCTTCTGTGTCACAGTGATCAACTGGTCAAAATGACCATGGTGCTGAGTCCACTGACAGCCAGCTCCCACTGGAGGGGGGCACATGTGCCACCAGGCCCAACGGACCACAGAGGTGCACACCGCCATGCAACTCAGAAGGTGCAGAAAGTCCCGGGCAAGGCGCAATCACCCAACCAGAAATGACTAGGCAAAGGAGGAGAGAACCTCCGCCCTGTCCGCCAGGAGCAGAGCTCTGGCTTGACGAGAGTCGAGATCTGTCCCGATGAAGGCACGAGTTCAGACTTGGCCTCGCTGATCAGGAGGTCAAGTTGGGTGTAGGTCTGGAGGGCCAGGCCCCTGGACCTCTCCACCTCTTGCTGGGTGGGACCTGCTACGAGCCAATCGTCGAGGTAGGGGGTAAATTCTAACCTCCCTGGCTCCTGAGATGGGCTGCCACCACTGCAATGCATTTGGTGAAGACCCATGGGGCCGATGACAGGCCGAATGGCATGGCTCGGAACTCATATAGGGTCCCCTCGGCTCTGAAGCTGAGGAAACATTCGTGAGATGGATGGATGGATTGGGACGTGAAGGAAAGCATCCTGGAGATCCAGTGAACAGAACAACATGTTTCGCTCCAAGGATGGTATGATCTGGGACAGAGTGACCATCCGAAAGGTGTGTGACCTGAGATACTGATTCAGGTCGTGCAGATCTAGAATGGGGCACCAGTTGTTCCCCCCTTCCCGTCCGCTTCGGAACCAGGAAGTACCTGGATACGAAGCCTGGGTCTGGTGAAGGATCTGCCACTCAGGCTACTGCCTCCTTGAGGAGGAGCTGAGCAATGTCGTCTTGGAGAGCTGACAGAGTGTGGGCGGATAACCTTTCCTTCCGTGGGGCACGGGCTCGGTTTGGAGGGTGCTGCTCGAATTCCAGAGGCGGTCCCTGGCCGACCACTTCCAGGACCCACCTGTCCGTGGTGATAACAGACCAGGCGGAAAGGAAGTGGCGGAGCCGGCCCCCCACGGGAGGACCCAGAGCTGGCGTGACGGTAGTCGTGGTGACAGCCCCCGCCCTATCACTGAGCAGGCTTGGAGGAGGAGGAGGATCCAGGACATAAACTTCGGCCTCCTTTATGGACCTGGGAGGGCCCGGGCTTGGGCCGGGGGTGCCAAGTTTGAGCCTGCTGCTGCTGCTCCCGCCACCCTTGGAAGGAGGGCTGCTGGGCCGCAGTGGAAGAGTGCCGAAAAGGCTTCTTCTTCTTATGCTGCTGCTTCTTACCTGAAGAACCTTTAGCAGAAGTGACGTCCAAGGTGGCACTGGACTGCTCAATATGCTGAAGGTGACCAGCCACACCTGGGCCAAAGAGATCTGTGCCCAGGAAAGGCACATCAGCCAGTTTGTGCTGAGTATCTGCTGGGAAAGAGGAGCATCTCAGCCAAGCCCTGCGGCGAGAGGCAACTGCAGCTGCCAACGAGTGGGCACAAAAGTCCCAATGTCCAGGGCCGTCTGGAGTTGCTGTTTGCCAACAGCCCGGCTGCGGTCCCAGACTTGCTTGACCATGGTCTGCACATCCGCAGGGAGATGTGGGAGGACTTCATCCAAAGACCCCCAAGAGGGCATGGGAGAAGTGTGCCATGATGACGGCCGAACTTGCCTGACGGAGGCCTAAAGACAAGGCTGTATAGACCTTCTGAGCAGAATGATCCAAGTTTTTGGATGCCTTGTCGGGAGGTCGATCAGTGTCGGCAGAACTGCCAGTACATCTGAACACAGAGGCAGTCACAAGGCTCTTGGCCGAAGGGTGCCCTGTGAACCCCGCAGGGGACCCCATGGTCACCGCATACTTGTGGGCCATGCGGGTAGACAGAGCTGGACAAAAGAGCAGGGGGCGCTGCCAAATTCTAAGGCCAGGCCCACTATAGCATCGGCCACAGGAAAGGCCTTCATCGAGGTATCCCCCCTCTCTTGAGGATGTCCATGAGAGGGTACTCCGCCTTTTTCTGGATAGGCTCCAGGGGCATCCCTGTAGACTCAGAGACGAGGTGAAGAATGCCCTGAAAGGATGAAGGATCTTCCTCCATCTCAATCCCACCAGCCGATTCATCATGTCCCGGATGAGAATGTAGGCCGGTCTCATCCGAATCCGAGGAATCCGGATATACGGTCGACCGCCCAGGTCACCTTCAACTCGCTGAGGGCGGTCCGGGGTGATGGTGACCGAAAGATGCCGGGGAAGCCCAGTGTCTGGACTAGCTTCCTTAGAAGGAGTCCCTCCCACAGGCTGCTTGGGTGGTGGTTCCACCACGATCGGTGGAGAGACTCATTTAGGCCGAACCAGATGTTTCGCCGGCTCCGCAGGTAGGGGAACCAACTAAATTGGCTCCGTAGGAGTCGGCTCCGGCCTGGGAGGAAAAAGCCAAGTAATGGCCAGTGTAGAAGCCAGAGTCGGCTTGTGACCGGTCAAAATCAGCTGTTGCCATGATGTCCTCGTAGCGCTGGAGTTTCCGCCGGAGCCTCTCCTCATCCGAGGACAATCGATGGCATTGCCTCTTTTTCGAGCGCTTGTGGCTCTTCCTCGGCCTGTCAGCTGAGGGGGTCCTGGACCTTGATCGAGACTGGACAGGCCGATTCGGTCATTCGGGAGACACCAGCGGGAGCGGTGATTTCCCAGGGTTGGGGACAACTTCCTTGATGGGATTCCCAGTGGGCTGGGTCTCCTCGTAGGGGAAAACAAGAACAGGAGTCCAAGAGAGTGTGTTGTCAACTGGAGTCAGCGACAGGGGGTTGATCGGATCGAGGATAATTTCAACCTCGTCGATCGACACTTTGGTCGACTGGCTGGACAGCAAAGCCGAGAAGCCAGCAGCTGAAGAGGCAATTTCGACCGAGGTCGAGACCGTCGGTTCCTGGGACCGAGATCTCTCCCCATCCCAAGAACGTCTTCACCGAGACGATCCCAGGTCCTTTTCCTGCTTACGGGACCGAGAGGAGTGTGTGCCAGCGGGACCCTCTCCCTCAGTTGGGAGAGACTGGCACAACTCTCAGAAAGAACCAGAGAAAGTGGAGCCCAGGTTGAGCAGAACGAAGAAGCTCCGAGAGGAAGATTCCGTGGCATAAGCCGCTTCCTCCTCGAAGGCGTGCATATGCTCCAATTGCTCGGCAGATCCCATGGCCACAGAAACCGTTCACCGAGCCTCCTTTGATTTCACCAGAGGATTCCGTTTTTCCGGCCTCCCCAACTTCAGGTGTGCAAGATGGTCATCGAGGACGTCAGGCTGAAATGCAAGACAAAAATCGCACTTCGAGATGTCATGGTCGACACCCAAGCAACAGATGCACGAGGTGTGGGGATTGGTGCACGACGTCTTCTGGCCGCATGAACACTGGCGAAATCTGGGGCAAGACTTGTCTACCATAATCGAAGAGAAACAGTCGCGATCGCTAATGCGAGCAAGACGAATTTTCAGAATAACAAAGTTTTGAAGCCAGGGCCTACAAAATGCAGGAGCATGAAGAAGGCAACCTGAATCGTTCAGCGGAAATGAAAATCTGGTGTCATGGAGCAGAGCTGAGGGATATACCACCCGTGTGGGTGGGAGGAGCCAGCTTGAATAAATTCCGGCGATCCTTAAAGGGAAAGGGACATGCCAAATAGTGTTGATGAACATATCCACGGTCCTAGAAAAACAAGTTACTCACCTGTAACTGTAGTTCTAGGAGTGGTATATGGTGCATAGCCACACTTCTGGCAAGGACTCCTTTCCCCTTTAATTCTGGCCAGAAGGTCTTCGAACTGGCTTCTCCCACCCACCCAGGTGATAACTCCCTCAGCATCACCCTGTGACATCGGATCTTCCTTTCTGCTGGAAGAGGAAGGTTCCCTCCATTGCACTTTGCGTTTGTGTAGGCCCTTTGCTTTCTAAAATAAAAACTTCAGATTGGTTTTGAATTCTGTCAGAAAACTTCCTATCATCAGCATGGATGACTACAAGTCCGTGCCAGAGTCTCCTTCAAATCCACCAGCGGCTGAGGGGGCAGTGAAGGAGGAGGAGGAGGGGGTATGCATACTGAGGGTATTCGTACAGCGCATATCCATATCCTGACGGCAGGAAGCCCGGCATCGGGTACTGGGGCACCATGTGTTGTGGAGTCAGGTAGGCTGACTTCGGGTACTGGATACTGCGGGCCTGGGAAGGACTGACATCGGATAATGAGTCGGATACCCAGAGTACCGGGGGGTGCAGAGGGCAGAGGGCCCCAAGCAGACCCCAGCGGGAGGCAGGCCCGCATAGGGGCGGTGTCCGGCAAGGGGATGTTGTCGGGCGTCGGATAGGCCAACATCAGTGCCGGCGTCCGAGGATCCGACGTTGGGTCATCTGACCCAGCTGGAGGGAGACTTGACGGTAGCGTGCCCACCTCCTCCGTGTCTCCTGGGGAAGAAGGGTTACCATCCCCAGGGTCCAGCAAAGGAGACGCTGGCGCCTCGGAATGCAACAAGCCTTGCGGCGAGCTTGGGATGACGGAGAGGCCCAAAGGGTCCAGCGACGGCTCTAATGCTGAGCGGATGTTGGAGGAGCAGACGTCCAGCTTATAGGCAGGATTCAGGCAGACGTCGGAGGGAGCGGCGTCCGACTTATCAGACCCAGCATTTGATGAAGGCTGCGAAGGAGGGGCGACCTTGGTGAGCACTCTGGAGGCCGTGCGCTGCCCCAGAGGGTCGGGTGTCTTAAAGGCCTTACCCGGGCGGGCATCGGAGGAGCAGAATTCCGACTTACCGGGGCCGCTCGGACCAGAAGGCCGCACAGCGGCAGCCTTACTGGGAGCGGCTGCCTCCTTAGACCCAGGAGGCTCCCAAGTGGGAGGGCTGACGCCGCCTTGGAAGCCTCCAAGACGGCCGCCACGGAACTGCCTTCCAGGAGAGGCGTTACCTGCAGCATCGTGACCCCAGCCGAGGCCGTGGCAACCGTTGAAGAGGAGTCCCAGTCCCGGTGCTTCTTCTTGTGGTGGCCATCCAGAGAAATAGAAGCCCACATGAGTTTTTTCAGCTCCTTTTCCACGGAGGTCATTTTGAGTTTAAGAACGTGGGCCTCCAGGGACTGCTGCCTCTGTTTTCGGGTGGCAGCGTTAAACAGCTGGCAGAGCTGGCACTTCTCGATGGGATGATCGGGGCCTAGACAAAAAAGGCACTGGGAATGTCCATCCTTGTGTGGGAGCTGGGCGCCGCAAGAATCACACTTCTTTTTGTGCTTGGAGGGAGTCGGGGATGACATACACGGCAGCTGAGGTAAAGGCTGACGAAATTTGAAGAAAAAAGTTAAAAATAGAAGGTAAAACTACCGATTGACTGCGAAGCAGTGAACTTAACCGCGAGGCGCTGCACGAGCTAACGGCGGGAAAGAACTGGAAGGCGGGTGTCGGGACCGACTTTATACTGACGCCGTCACCTGATCGGGTGCGTCCCGCCAGAGACTGCTAACTAGAATTTTTCTTGGGGTCCTGCGCCTGCCGCATCAGTCCTATTTGTAATTACTTACTGCAAGAGCCCTCTCAAAGTAAGATCTGTAGTTCTAGGAGTGGTATATGGTGTACATCCACACTTCTAGCAGAATTCCTTTCCCCATTTAGACTTGCCAGAAGGTCTTCAAGCTGGCTCCTCCCACCCACCGCCCTGTGACATCAGAAGCAAGACCAGTGTACCAAGAGTCGAGCACCACACCGATTAAATGAATCACCTGCGAGTGGACGAGTTCTGGCATGGCCTTCTTGACCAACAGGCCAAGGCTTCAGTGGGTCTGGAGGGCAGGTCCCTGGACCGCACCACCTCTGCCTTGGAGGGGCCTGCTATCAGCCGATCATCCAGATACGGGTACACCCGGACCCCTCAGCGCCTCAGGAAGGCTGCCACCACTGCTATGAAGTTGCTGATGATCCTGGAGACAGAGAAGAGGCTGTAGGGCACGGCCTGTAACTTGTTGAGGGTCCTTTCCTAGCGGAACAGGGGAAACTGCCAGTGGCATGAACGGATGGGGATGTAAAAGAAGGTGCCTCAGAGGACCAGGGAGCAAAAAGTACAGTTACGCAAGAACTTACCATAACAGTAGATCTTCGAATGAGGCTCTTGTAGTAGGTAATAATGATTAGAACTAAGCCGCCAGGCACCAGGACCACAAGGAAAACTTTAGCTAGCAGTGTCTGGTAGGGGACTGCCCACCCGACATCAGTGTGATGCTATATAGTGAGCGGTCCCCAGGCCCGCCCTCCAGTTCTCCCACCAGAGACCTAGAAAGGTGCGACAGGAGAGTGGAATGGGCTCCTGGAGCTATATAAAGAGAAGTGGCAGAAGAAACACAGGGGGAAGGAGTGAGGGAAAGCAGTAATTACTGCAACAGCCTCTCTCGAAGATCTGCTGTTACGGTAAGTTCATATGTAACTGTACTATCTTACTTCGAGAGGGCTCTTGCAGTAGGTAATAACCATTGGGACTGAATCCCAAGCAGTCAAATTCAGACAAGTCTGAAACACAGGAAGCAGGAAAAGGTCTTCAGTAGGCAGGGATCTTACGATAATAGCCCCTGAAGGACGGCTAAGCCAAAGCCTATCCTGTGCCTAGAGGCAATGTCCAGATTGTAATGCTTAGTGAAGGTGTGGACAGAACTCCAAGTGGCTGCTGCACAGATATTGGCGGCAGAGACGTTCCTGAAGCAAGCAGTACAGGCAGCCATGCCTCTGGCTGAATGCCCTTTTACATCCCCCGGAAGTGGTTTGTTATACTTCTGATGATTAAAAAAAATGCAGTTTGCTAACCATTTGGACAAACACTGTTTAGAAACAGCAGCGCCCTCTCTTTTGGGCGCAACGGAAATGAATAACTGATCAGATCTGCAGACTAACTTCGTCTGGTTAGTGTAGTAATGTAGAATTCTATGTACATCAAGCATATGTAGAATTGCTTCCCCCTGATTTGAATGCTCTGGGTAGTACACTGGCAAGTGAATGGTCTGCTTTACAGTAAACTCAGAAACCACCTTACGTAAGAACTTAAGGTTTGTATGCAGAGCCACCCAGTCTCTGTGAAAAATCAAATAAGGCTCCTTACACATCAGGGCCTGTAGCTCGGAAATCCTTCAAGCAGAAGTAATGGCAACTAAAAAGAGCACTTTCCATGAAAGATAGCGCACGTCACAACTCGCAGCTGGTTCAAAGGGAGACAGAGTGAGTTTTTCAGGAATGAAGTTCTGGTCCCAGGGAGAAGCAGGGCTCCTGACTGGGGGGTTTCAAGTGGAGGATCCCTTTAGCAGTGTTTTGGATACCTCCAACTGAGCCAAGGTTTTGCCATCCATTGGGATGCGGTAAGCAGAAATGGTACACAAGCGGACCTTCAGAGTCAAGCAACTAAGTTCCAGGTCAGAGAGGTTAAGTAGGTACTCTAGGACCTGCGGAACAGAGCAAGAGAAGGTGTCCCAACCCTTAGACGTGGTCCAGATGGAAAATCTCTGCCATTTCATAGCGTAAGTGGATCTCATGGACAGCTTTCTGGCCTCCACTAGTATTTGAGCTACTCTTGAGGACACTCCAAAGCGAGCAGCAGCTATGTCAGTAGGTGCCATGCATGCAGGTGAAGGGACTTCAGGAGTGAATGGACCAGGGTGCCCTGTGCCCGAGTCAGGAGATCTTGGCAGACAAGCAGGAGAACTGGGGGTTCAAGTGTCAGTTGCTGAAGCAGAGAGAACCAAATCTGACGAGGTCAGTAGGGAGTGATCAGGATCATGGGTGCTCCCTCTGCCTGTAGCGTAAGTAGTACTCTCTGTAGCAATGGAAAGGGAGGGAAGGTGTACAACAACCTCCCTGTCCAACATAGAGACAGCATGTCTTGCCAGATAGCACCACTTCTTGGAACGAGCAAAAAGTGGGTAGTTTTACATTGGATGGGGATGTGAACAGATTGAGATCTAGTCGACTGCAATGAATGAATATTTCTTCCTACCACTGACTGTCTCAGTTCCCACTCATGGGTTCTGGCTTAAGTACGGCTGAGGCTGTCCACTAGGACGTTTTGAATGCCGGGAACATGCACTGCCGTGAGTTGAAGGCTGTGTTGGACTGCCCAGCACCATACATGCATCGCTTCCCAACACAGGGGATACAAGTGTGTGCCTCCTTGTTTATTCAGATACCAGATGACACACATGTCTCTCTGAACCAGGAGAGCTCCTGCCTTGATGAGGTGCTGAAAGGCCTGAAGGGCATACAGCACTTCTCTCATTTCCAGCACGTTGATATGAAGTGGAAGTTCCCTCTGCGACCAGGTTCCCTGTGTCTTGTGAACTCCCAAATGAGCTCCCCAGCCTTGTCCTGAGTTGTCTGTCATCAGGGTCTGGGTGGAGAGAGGAGGCTGGAAAGGGACATCTTCGTGGAGGTTGTCCAGGTTCTGCCGCCATAGAAGGTCTCGAGCCATCGGATTGGAGACTAGGAGCACGTAATTCAGGTCGTCTGATCTCTGATCCCACTGTACTCAGAGTCCACTGCATGACCCACATATGGAGTCTGGCCAAGTGTACCGTCGGGATGGCTGCCGCCATAAGATCTAGCAGACGTAGGACAGACCTTGCCTTGGTCCATCTCAGAGAAGCTACCAGGTGTGTTTGCCTTTGTAGCATCTCTACTCTGTCTGGCGAGAGAAAAGCTCTGCTCTAGACCATATCCAGCACTGCCCCAATGAACTGTAGGCATTGTGATGGGATAAGGTGGGACTTGGGAAGACTGACTGTAATGCCACCTAGTGGAAAAGGTACAGGGTAGTGGACAGGGATGCTATTAGACTGTCCCTCGATGGTGCCGAAAAGAGCCAGTCGTTGAGGTAAGGGAACACATGGATGCCCGGGGTGCGTATCACCACAGTTACCACCGCTAGGCACTTTGTGAACACCCTGCGTGCTGACGAAAAGCAAAATGGGAGAGCTTTGAACTGAAAATGTTCTCCCCGGAAAGAGAATCTCAGGAAGTGGCAGTGGGTAGGAAAAATGGGGATATGTAGGTATGCATCCAGAGCACAAAGCCAGTGTCCCTGACGTAGCAAGGGAAGGAGACCTGGGAGGGTTAGCATACGGAAAAGTACAGTTACGTAAGAACTTACCGTAACAGTAGATCTTCGAGAACAGCTCTTGCAGCAGGTTACACCATTAGGACCGAAGCCGCCAGGCGCCAGGACCCCACGGAAAAATTCTAGCTAGCTAACTACAGCGGGGACCGCCCCCGACGTCGGTCCCGCCTCCGACGTCAGGCGTGGTACAAAAGGGGGCGGTCCCGCCAGATTCCCCAGTTCTCCCGCCGGAGACTTCTTGCCGCAGGCTGACATCAAAATGGGAGACCTAGGATTAGCGTCAGAAGACAGAAAGATAACAATTCCTGCTCAGAAAGACTGAGCCATGCTTCCTCCAAGGGGGAAGGTGGGCGGGAAGGTACCTGCTGCAAGAGCTGTTCTCGAAGATCTACTGTTACGGTAAGTTCTTACGTAACTGTACTATCTTACTTCGAGACACAGCTCTTGCAGCAGGTTACACCATTAGGACTGATTCCCAAGCAGTAACGCTGTCAGAAAATCCGGGAGGAGGAAATTAAAGGATAAAAAACAGGTCCTGAACCTAGGACAGGAGACCCTGAAGTACGCCAAACCAAAACCAGCCCTTCGCCGAGAGGCGATGTCCAGGCTATAATGCCTGATAAAGGTATGCACAGAACTCCAAGTAGCAGCCATATAGCAGAAGTAGAAACATTTTGAGCGCTGCAAAGGAAGTAGCCACCCCTCTAGTGGAATGACCCCGGACTGTACCGGGAGGGCTTTTGTTTGATACCATAATAGTGAGAAATACACTGGACAAGCCAGCGAGAAAGGGACTGTTTGGATACTGATTGGCCCATCATTCTCTCAGAGAAGGAATGAAAAGCTGCTCAGAACTACGAAAGGACTGAGTTCTGTTGAGGTAAAACCTCAGGCTGCGTGAACATCCAGGGTATGGAGCAGAGCCTCTCCTCTATTTGAGTAGTTCGGGAAGTAGACCGGAAGGTCAATATCCTGGTTCAGAGTGAGTGAAGAAACCACCTTAGGCAAGAATTTAGGGTTCGTCCTCAGGGATACTCTGTCCCGGTGGAAAACTAAATAAGGCTCTTTGCACATGAGAGCGTGAAGTTCAGAAATTCTTCTTGCCGAGGTAACAGCAACTAAAAACAACGTTTTCCACGACAGAAAACGTAGCTCGCAATCCGCGGCAGGTTCAAAGGGGGGAAGCGTGAGCTGTTCAAGGACAAAAGGCAAATCCCATGGAGGCACAGGGTCTCTAATAGGAGGCCTAAGGTGCAACACTCCCCTAAGAAATTCTCGAGAGGCGTCCACCTGAGCCACTGTATGATTTCCCACCGGGAGGTGGTAAGCCGAAATGGCACAGAGGTGCACTTTAATAGAGGAGTAGGCTAGACCCGAATGAAAGAGGGAGAGCAAATATTCTAATATTACTCCCACAGGACAACCTAAAGGGGAAAGGTCGCGTGCTCGCGACCATACCTCGCAGGGCGCCATTTCATGGCGTCGTCACTGTCACATTATAGCTTTCTGGCTGCAGAAAGGAACTTCTGCAACTTCTTCGAGACCCGTGGCGCAAAAATGGCTATGTCTCTGAGAGCCAAGCATGCAGGTTCAAGGAACGTAGGTCCGGGTGGACAAGTGAACCCTTCTCCTGAGACAGTAAGTGGGAGCTGAGCGGCAACGGAGCGGGGTTCCGAGATAGTTGAATCAAAAGGGAACCAAATCTGTCTGGGCCAAAATGGGGCCACTAGGATCATATTTGCGTGTCCTCGCGAGTTTGAGAAGAACTCTGGATCAACGGGAAAGGAGGGAAAGCGTAGAGGAATCTGTTGGCCCAGGAGAGGGATAAGCGCCTCGCCAGAAAACACCAGGCCCTGGATCTAGCGAGCAAAAATTGGGCAGTTTTATGCTGGATGGGAGGCGAACAAGTCCAGATCTGAGTTCCCATCGAAGAAACAGATCCTCTGCTACCTCTTGAAGGAGTTCCCATTCGTGGACTCTGGCCTGAGAACGACTCAGGCCGTCTGCAACTGTGTTGTCCACTCCGGGAACGTGCACAGTGATCAGATTCGCGCCGTGTCTGATTACCCAATCCCACACTCTCATGGCCTCCCTGCAAAGGGGGTAAGAGTGTGCGCCTCCTTGTTTGTTGAGGTAATACATCACCGCCGTGTTGTCTGTCTGAAGTAGAAGAGTACACGGTGGGATAACTGACTGAAAGGCCTGCAGGGCATAGAGGACCGCTCTCATTTCCAGCACGTTGATGTGAAGGTGAGCTTCCATCTGGGTCCACGTACCTGGGACTTTACCGTCCAGGTGTGCCCCACCCAAGACCGGAGCGTCTGTGGTGAGGGTGAGCTCCGGGGACGGCGCAATGAACGGGACGCCTGATGAGAGCGACCCTGGGGCTAGCCACCACTGCCAGTCTTGAATCACTGAATTCGTGAGTCTGACCGGATGCTGCAAGTGGTCTTGCCTTTGGTCCCATTGCACTTTGAGCATCCACTGAGTAATGCGATGTGGAGTCTTGCGAAGGGACAGTAGGAATGGCCGCAGCCATGTGTCCGAGCAAGCAAAGGACCGACCTGGCAGGTACAACCTTGCTTAGTGATAGGTCCCTTATGAGGGATCTGATGCGCTCCGCTCTGTCGGCCGGAAGAAAGGCTCTTCCCCGAACAGTGTCCAGAACTGCTCCTATGAACTGCAGTTTCTGCGACGGTACCAGGAGAGACTTCTCGTAATTTATGAGGATGCCCAGGGATCGGAACAGATCCTGGGTGCTCTTGATTGCAAGAAGCAACGCCTCTCTGGAGGCGGCCATGAGAAGCCAGTCGTCCAGGTACGGGAACACGTAGTGGCCCTGTCTCCTCAGAGACGCTGCCACGACTGCCATGCACTTGGTAAAGACCCTTGGTGCGGAAGACAGTCCGAAAGGAAGGGCTCGGAACTGAAGGTGGTGGTCGAAAACTCGAGCGCAGGAACCTCCTGTGCGCCTGAGCCATAGGGATGTGCAGGTAGGCATCCTGCATGTCTAGAGATGCTAAAAGGCGTCCTGTTTGAGCATGGGGATAAGACCTGGAAGGGTCATCATGCGAATCTCTTGTAAGTGACCGACACATTGAGGTCGCTGAGGTCCAAGATTGGACGGAGGTCCCTGTTTTCTTGGGAACCAGGAAGAAGTGGGAATAGTATCCTAGTCCTCTCTGGTTCTCTGGGACGACTCTATTGCTCCCTTCGTAGTAGCGAGTACTTCTTGCCAGATCAAGGCTTTGTGCTGACCCTGATACCGGGAGAGCAAGGAGGCCTCGAGGGTGGCTTTCCGCGAATTCTATAAAGTGGCCTAGACTGACCAACTGAAGAACCCACCTGTCGGTGGTAATGGCCTGCCATCCCGGCAGGAAGCTGCAACGCGATTCCCCGACTATAAACTCCCCGTGATCCTGAGGGCGGGGCCGGCAAGGAGTCAGGCTGTGGCGGCAGATGGACCCGCTGGCTGGGCCTGCCTAGGAGAACGCTGGCCTCGGCTGGCGGGGTGTTTGCCCTGGGCTCTACGAAAACCAGAGCCCCTCTGAGGTGCAGCGGAGTGGGTCTGTTGCCTCTGCGTCCGCGCACGAAAACGGCTTTGGTTCCTACGAAAGGAACCAAGCTTAGGTCGGTACATGGCCTGAACCGACCTTACCGCCTTCCCGGCCTCTTGGAGTTTGGTAAGGATCTTTTCTGTAGGATTACCAAACAATACTTCTCCCTCAAAAGGGGCGTCCAAGATGTTCTTTTGGACGTCCGGGGTAAAACCGGAGACGCGCAACCAAGAGTGTCTCTGGAGGCAAACGCCAGAAGCTGCTGCTCGGGCCGATGAGTCCGCGGAGTCATACGCGGCTCTTAGCACTTGGGTCCCCACGTCTGAACCCGTACGGAGGAGCTGAAGCATCTCCTCCTTCTGCTCACCTTCGGGCATCTTTTCAGCCGCTTCCAGACCCTCTTCCCACAAAGCGTTCTGGAACTGAACCATGTGGGTTAAATAGTTCAAGGATCTGATGGCGCAGGTAGCGGAAGCATACGTGCGCCTACCCAATGCGTCCAGTTGTTTGGACTCTGGGTCCGGTGGCAGGGTGCTCAAATGTTGTGGCCTCTGTGACCGGTCATGTGAGGCTGTGATGACCAGAGAATCGGCCTGAGGATGCTGCGTCAAGTACTGGTCGTCCTTAGGAGCCTTGTACAAGCGATCAGCTTTCTTCGGTCTCGCCGGGAGCGAGTGTGGATGCTTCCACGCAGCCTTGGTGACGTCCACGAAAGTGTCAACCAAGGGTGGTACCACCACAGGCTTGGGGTCCTTTTGCCGAAGATATTTGGCGAGTCGCACTCTTTCCGGGTCTAAGTCTTCAGCATCCTATCCCATGTTCTCTTGTATATGTCTCATAATATCAGGAGCGAGGGATCATCGGAGGAGATCTAGGCATCTCACGTGGGTCCGGAGAAGGGATGGAGAGTGGAGATGGGGATCTAGAGGTGGAGTAGTCTGATCCCGTGTCCTCCGTTGAGGCGAACGTCGGGCGTCTCCTGGATCTCTTGGGGCTGGGTGATCCAGAAGAGGATTTCGCGGAGGTCTCCGTTTATCAGGTCTCCCCCTGGGAGGGGTTCTAGGCTCCCGGGGAGGAGGAACACGGCCTGCCGACCCCGATGGCGAGGGGGCAGGAACCGGAGTAGGAGGAGGAGGAGGAGGAGGGATAGGAGGAGGAGGGGGAACCATGTCTTTTTTAATGGTATCCCACCAGTAGGTGAACAGATCTTTCACCTCCACTAGAGAGAGGCCCGACGACGGCCCGGGTGCCGGTGGGCGGTCGTCGGGTCCCGCTCTGCTCCACAGGGCTCTGTAATGGCGTAGGGATCCCTGGGAGTACCCAGCCGGACCGGGTCGCCTGCCTGTCCTCTCGGGCTGCTCTAGGTCCTCCTCCGATATAGGCTCCTGACCGATGTCGGTCGGAGGCAACAGGGCCTTCTTCTTTCAGGAGGGGCGGGGCCGGTCCTCACCGCGCCCGCTGGGATGTAATGGCCGGCGTCGGACGTCGGGCCGACGGCGGCTCCAGGGAAGAAGGGCGCACGGCTGACAGCTGTCGCCAGCCGCGCCTGGGCTACAGGCCTTTTAAAGGCGTGAGCTCCAACGCCTTGGCGTGGAGGCACCGACGAAGACCTGACGCCGGTACCGAGGAGCGGGAACCCGACTTGCGGTGGTGATGGTGTCGCCCGGATCTCGCCAAGGCCCTGGAAGGGAGGAAGGCCTAGGATTTCTCCTGAGATGAAGGTTTCTTGATTGCAGCTGGGGAGATTTCAACCGGAGCTACGGGACTCAACCCTAGAAGGGGACCTGGAAGGGCCTTCTCCTTCTCTTCTCCGCGTGCTTGTGGACCCTGGAGCTTTCCCTTGGAGGACATGGTCTTCATGTTGTTCCTCCAGAAGAAGCGCCTGCAAAGCCCTCTGGCGCCGGATCCGAGTCGGTTGTTGAACCCTTGGCAAGAAGGACAGGCCCGGTATCGTGGTCTGGCCTAGGCACCGGACGCAGGGGCCGTGTGGGGGTCCTTGAATGGGATCTTTGCTTTCCACAAGCGCACTTCAAGGATGGCCCGGTTGGTGATGACATCAAGATCTTGCTTGAAGAGGATTCTGAAGATTTTCGAAAATGTTATCGAAAAGAACTATTCACGCTGGCCGCACGCTAGACTGGTAAATCAAGGGGTCAGGTAGCTAAGTCGACGGGCGGGAAAAGAACTGGGAATCTGGGCGGGACCGCCCCTTTTGTGCCCACGCCTGACGTCGGAGGCGGGACCGACGTCGGGGACGGTCCCCGCTGTAGTTAGCTAGCTAGAATTTTTCCGTCGGGTCCTGGCGCCTGGCGGCTTCGGTCCTAATGGTGTAACCTGCTGCAAGAGCTGTGTCTCGAAGTAAGATCTCTTGTACTCTACAAAGAGGTTCAGACTGCTGAGGTTCAAGATCAGTCTGAGACTGTCTGTCTTTTTGGGGACTAGGAAAAAGTGGGACTAGTAACCCCTGTTCGTCTGGTTCTGAGGAACTGGTTCTATGGCTGCCTTTTGCAGCAGAGACTCGATTTCCTCTCTGGCCAATTGAATGTGCCCTGGAGGATAATAAAAGTGACCTGGAGGATTTTCTGGTGGTCTCTCTAATAACTTGATTGCGTGCCCTTGGGCTATGAGCTGAATCACCCATTAAGTCTGATGTGTTTGTCTCCCACCCTAGTAGATGATTTGCAAATCTGCCCCCTACCAGTTCTCCCTGATCTGGCTTTGAGGGTGGGAGGGATCGGCACAAGTCAGAAGGCAGAAGGAAGGATGGTGGGCATTGCTCCTGAGGCTCTGTGAGACTTGGCCAGGGGAGCTGTACCTGCTGATGAGGTCCGGCTTTTCTTTCGGCGTCCGGGCTGCTGTGTTTTTTGTTGCCACTGTTGCTGCCAAGGAAATGGCTGCTTAGGCTTGTGAGGAGGTTTGTACATGACTTGGACAGAGTGTAATACTTGGCCTTCTCTTGTAGGTCAGTGATGATGTCCTTGATATTGCTACCAGACAGGACAGGACCCAGGAAGGGGGCATCCTGAATGGCCGATTGGACCTCTGGTGCCAGAAATTCTGAGCCATGAGTGTCTTCTTAAGCTCACAGCAGTCGCCGTACTCAATACGGAGGCATCTACCGCATCATAGGTAGCTCTTAGGGTGTGACGGCTAGCAGACCTAGCCGCTCTGACAATGCTGACCATGTCTTCCTTAAGCTCAGAATCAGGCAGTTTCTCCAGTTAGGACTCTAGCTGCCCCAGAAAGGATTTCTGGTAGAACACCACATGAGCAACATGGTTAAGTGCTCGAATGGCTGAAGTGGAGGATGAACAAAATGTCCTCCCAAATTGGTCTAACATCTTCGACTCCTTGTCAGGAGGTGATGTGCTGAGGTGTTTTGGTTTGGCAGAACGGTCATGGGCGGTGCTGATGACTACAGAATCCACCTTAAGATGGGCATTAAGGTGATCCATACCCTCCGGTGTCTGGTACAGCCTGTCAGCTTTTCTGGCTACAAGGGCCAGAGAGGCGGGCTGCTTCTATATCGTGGTGGCCAAATCTTCATGAGGGCCTATTCACGGAGGAATGAGAGTCAGAGACTGGTCTGATAGTTCCAGGTGCTCCGCAAACCTCTGACGTTGAGGATCTTGCTCCTGTTTTCCAATCATAAGCCACTTGAATCTTCCTGAAGAGCTTCATAAGGGAAGGATCCTTGGGAGGACACTTGGGCGATTCCCTTGGTTTTGGGTCATCTGGGATATGGAATTCGTAATCCGATCCTGAATGCGACGAGTCAGACTCAAATTCTGACGTCGGGCTGTCCTTGTGGGTTGTGAGCTTAGACAGTGGTATGTCCATAGTCCTCGAGAGGTCCCTGGGCTGCTCTGTTTGAGGTAGGGTTTCCATAGATCTACCCGACATCGAGGGTTGGGAGTCTGCTGATGGTAGGGATCTGTGCGTCGTCTCTGCGATAACAGATGTGGGGGTAACCACTGACTGACCTTTGTCCAGTTCAGAGGTAAACTGGGTCTTGGCTTCTTCCCACCAAGAGCGTAGCATCACCTGCAAGTCCAGCTGAGGCTGGGGACATGGAGGTGAGGGTGGTGGAGGTTGATGAAACACCTGTCCATACCCTGTCGGGGGGTAATCCGGCACTGTGTAGTGAGGTGTCGGGTATCCAGATGAGGGACAGCCTGGCAAATGATAATGAGGATAACCTGGCGTTAGGTAACTAGGAGCTGGGAAGCCTGGTGACAGACATCCCAAAAAGTAGTGTGGTGCCGAGTAGCCGGGTATCGGGTAGCTCGGAAGAGGACCCGAGGGGCCCGGCAAAGACCCTGATGGAGAGGCTGTTGGACCTGGCTGAGGGCCCGAAGGTGGGGCCGATGGGCCTAGTTGGGGACACGAAGGCGGGCCCAATGGCATATTGGGAGGACCTGAAGGGCGGTTCGGTGTCAGGGGTCAGGTCAGACGGAGGTCCGGAGGGACCCGAAGGACCTGCGGGACATCAGTAGGCAACGCCGGGTCTGTAAGCAGGCCGCGTTTACGATTCAAGGCCAGCAGGATGGTGCGGAGTGGAGGTCGCCACCCTCCGGATCCTGGTGCTTAGGGGAAGCTGAAGGGACAACGTTAAGAGGTGCGGGGGGGAATCCCCCTGAGGAAGGCTGCAGTGCAGGTGGCAGCTGAACTGGATTCTGGACATCAGGCCTGTTGTCAGGTCCTGGCAAAGGATCCGGGGCTGGGCGCAAGCCGGAGGAGCAGATGTGCTTTGAAGGTTGATGAAACACCTGTCCATACCCTGTCGGGGGGTAACCCAGCACTGTGTAGTGAGGTGTCGGGTATCCAGACAAGGGATAGCCTGGCAAAATGATAATGAGGATAACCCAGCGTTGGGTAACTAGGAGACCCAAAGCAGCATGGATTCACAGCAGGAAGGTCATGTCAGATGAATCTAATCGATTTCTTTGACTGGGTGACCAAAGTAATAGACCATGGAGGGGCTGTGGATATGGCCTACCTAGACTTTAGCAAGGCATTTGACACAGTCCCACACAAAAGATTAATAATCAAGTTAGCCAGCCTGAGAGTGTGTCCCAGGGTGGTAGCCTGGGTAGCAAACTGGCTGCACAACAGGACACAGAAGGTAATAGTGAATGGAACACATTCTGAAGAAAGGGGGGTTACTAGTGGAGTACCTCAGGGCTCAGTACTGGGTCCAGTCCTCTTTACCGTCTTTATAGGTGACATTGCAGAGGGTCTGGAAGGAAGGGTATGCCTCTTTGCAGATGACACAAAGATCTATAACAGAGTTGATACACAAGGGGTAGAAAGGATGAGAAGGGACTTGGCAAGGTTGGAGGAATGGTCAGACATATGGCAACTTAGATTCAATGCAAAGAAATGCAAAGTAATGCACCTGGGAAATAAAAATCCAGGGAAGAGTACACAATAGCAGGGAGGTACTAACGACAACAATAATGGAAAGGGATCTGGGTGCAGTCATATCAGATGACCTAAAGCTGGGTAAGCAATGTGAGACGTCAGTAAGGAGAGCCAGGGGGATACTGGGATGCATAGGGAGGGACATCACAAGTAGAAAAAGGGAAGTGGTTATCCCTCTGTACAGACAGCTGGTGAGACCCCATCTGGAGTACTGCGTGCAGTTTTGGAGACCTCATCTACGCAAGGACATAGACAGGATGGAAGCAGCCCAGAGGAGGGCAACTAAAATGGTGCAGGGTCTACATCAGAAACCATATGAAGAGAGACTGAGAGAGCTTAATATGTACACCCTTGATGAAAGGAGGGACAGGGGGGACATGATAGAAACTTTTAGGTACCTCAAGGGAATCAACAAAGTCCAGGAGGGTAGCATCCTTCAGAAAAAGAGATGTGTAAGAACAAGGGGGCACAATTTAAAGATAGAGGGGGGACGGCTCAGGGGTAATGTGAGGAAATTCTTTTTCACGGAGAGAGTGGTGGACACATGGAACTGCCTTCCTGGAGAGGTTGTGGGGTCTAAAACAGTGGGGGAATTCAAACATGCATGGGACAGACATAAGGCAATTATAGTGGGAGGTTGCAGGAAGTAGGCTGTTGGTTAACTAGAATCTGCAGCTTATCCAATAGGTAGGGAAATGGGCAGACTGGGTGGGCCAAGTGGTCCTTATCTGCCATCAAACTCTATGTCTCTATGTTTATCAGCCATGGCTGTGCGATCTTCGGAAGGGCTGCCGATCAACTTATCAGCCTTGCCACTCGCTTTACACCCTGTGGTTTTGATGGGTCTAAAGGTAGCAGGTGTCTCCGATTTCCCGGAGATTCCAGTCAGAATCGAAACCTGCTCCGGTGGGGGTGCCAACGGCTGCTCCGCGATGGTAGAAACATTCTTGGCCAGAGAGGTGCTACCGGAGGCCTCTCCCATGTCTGCGGTTCCAGGTGGGAACCACAGGCGGAAAGACCACCAATCCCCATCCCAAAGTCTCTCCTTGTCCTTCTTGAGATGGCCTTCCGGTGAACAGGACGAACTCCTGAGTTTCTGCAGCTCCTTCTCCATGGAGGCCATTTTCTGCTTCAGTGACAGTGACTGTTGACAGTGTTTCTGTGTGACCTGGTCGAAGCTCTGGCAGGCCTCACAGTCCTTGGTCTTGTGCTCTGGGCCCAGGCAGAAGAGGCAGAGGGAATGGCCATCTTTGTGAGAAAGCTGGGAACCACAGGAGTCACACTTATTTTTATGCTGATCGGGAGGTGTCGGAAACAAAATACACGAGGCATAGAAAAATAAGAAATAAAGAACAAACGAGTAGGAATACTCATCCAAAATGGCAGTTGACAGAAGCAATGTTCTCCGCGAAGTCCGACATGCGCAGATCAACGGCAGGAAAGAACTGAAGGGCGAGCGTGGGGACCACTCCTTACATAGCGTCAAGCTGATGACTGTCACGTGATGTCGGGTGGGCGGTCCCCTGTCAGACACTGCTAGCTAAAGTTTTCCATGTGGTCCTAGAGTCTGGAGGCTTAGTCCTAATGGTTATTACCTACTGCATTAGCCCTGTCGAAGTAACAAGTCACATGTCCTGCTCCAGGAATGGAATGGAATGATCTGGTTCAGAGTGACCATCCTGAAGGTGCGCAACCTCAGAAACTTGTTCAGGTCATGCAGATCTTAGATGGGGCGTTAGCCCCCCCCATCCATTTTGGACCAGAAAGTATCTGGAGACAAACCCTGGATCAGTTGGTGAGTCTGGGACATTAACCACCACCTCCCTCTGGAGGAGCTGGGTGATGTCCCCCTGAAGGGTGGACAACACGTCTGCGAATACCACATCCTCCTGAGGGTCACGGGCTCGGCTTGGCAGGAGAGCTTCCAACTTGAGGCAAGCCCTAGCACCCACTTTTCCATGGTAACACTGGACCAGGCGGAAAGAAAGTTGCCGAGCCAGCCCCCCACGGGAGGACCCAGGGGAGACAGGAAGGGCAGGGAGGGAGCACCCCCCACCCCATCATCGGGCAGGCTTGGAGGCAGAGGTGGGGTCAGTGGAGGATCCAGCTGGGTCTTGACCGTCAGGATTCCAGATCACAGCTGGTGACTGCGAAGGCTTGGCCGCATAGCAACATAGTAATCGCCAGCAGATAGGGACCACTAGGCTCACCCACGCTGCCCGTATTCCTTAGTTGCATCAGCGGCCACTGACCTTCCTCGGTCATTGGCCTTAGCCTCTTTCTCCCACCTCTAGGGTTTTCTTTTGCCTATCCCATGCATGTTTGAATCCTCCCCCCCACTGTGCCAGCTTCTACCACTTCCTGGGGTAGGCTATTCCATGCATCCACTACCCTTTCTGTGAAGAAAAACTTCCTCACATTCCCCTTTATCCTGCCCCCCCCAATCTCGTATCATGCCCCCTCGTCCTTGTACATTTCCTATACTGTAATATGTCACCCACTTGCACTTTGTTTATGCTCTTCACATACTTATAGGTTTCTATCATAATTCCCTGCTCCTGCCTCTCTTCCAGTGTATACATACTGAGGTCTTGTCATCTCTCCTCTTATGTCATCTGGTGCAAGCCCTGAACCATCGTAGTCATCCTTCTCTGAACCAACTCCACCCTGTCTATGTCCTTAAGAAGATGCGGCCTCCAGAACTGTACACCATACTCCAGATGAGGTCTCACTAATGTTTTGTACAGTGGCATCGCCACCTCCCTTCTTTTGCTAGTGGTACCTCTTCCTATGCACCCCAACATGCCACTGGCCCTCCCCACAGCCTTTGTACACTGGTTGGCCACCTTCAGGTAATCTGGGATAATTATCCCCAAATCCCCTTCTCCCCAGTAACTCTCAGTAACCCCCCAAAATCCTGTAACTCTCCATGGGGTTTCTGTGCCTTAGGTACATGACTTTGCATACAATTTTAACTGTCACATTTTTCCAGCTTTCCTAGGTCCCTCCTCATTTTCTCGACCCCCTCTGGAGTGTCTACCCTTTTGCAGATCTTGGTGTCATCTGCAAACAGGCAAACCTTCCCTTCCAGCCCTTCAGCAATGTCACAAATGAAGACATTAAAGAGGACTAGCCCCATGACTGATCTTTGAGGCATCCCACTGGTCCCCCCCATTTCCTTGGATTGGATCCCAACCCCCTCTGCTTTCTGTCACTCAACCAGTTTTAACCCAGTTCCCCACCTTGTGGCCCACCCCCAGGCTAACCAACTTGCAACCAGTCTTCTGTGTGGAATGGTGTTGAAGGCCTTGCTGAAATTGAGGTAGGCGATATCCACCGCTCCCCCTTGATTCACCTCCTTCATCACCCAGTCAAAAAAAGTCTAGCAGATTTGTTTGACAAGACCTTCCTGCTGAGAATCCATGCTGCCTCGGATCCTGTGCTCCGCTAGATTCCAAGTGTTCCACAATCCTTTCCTTAAGCAGCCCCTCCATAATCTTGCCCACTACTGAGGTGAGGGTGATCTGCCTATAGTTTCCTGCTTCCTCCCTGCTTCCACTGCTGTGCCGCAGGGGACTTCTTCTAGGGTTTAGAGCTCTTAACATCCTTTTGGGCAGAAGTGACAGAGTCCAGGGTGGCATTGGACTTCTCAATCCTGTGAGATGACCATCCACCCTGGCCCGAACAAGTCGGTACCAAAGAAGGGGACATCCGCCAATTTGTGCTGGGTATCTGCCGTGAAGGTCAAGATCATCAACCAAGCCCTGCGACGCATAGCCACGGCTGTGGCCACAGACATGGCACAGGAGTCCCCAATGTCTATGGCCATCAATGAAGCCACATACACAGTATTTTCTTGGCCGCATGATCCAGTTTCTTCAGATTCTTTGTCGGGAGGCTTGTCAACATCCCCGACATTGCCCATCCGCCTGAATACCAAATCAGCAACCGATCCTTCGGCCAAAAGGGTGTTCAGTAAACCCAGAGAGAGAACCATAGGAACCACGTACCTGCAAGCCATATGGGAAGACGGCATAGGGCAGGAGGCTGGGCATTGCAGAGCTCCAACATGGGTCCAAGAATGGCTTCAGCCACCCATAAGACGACCCTAGGGGAGTCGTCCTGGTCAAGGAGTTCAGTGATGGGATACTTAGCCAGTTTCTGAATGGGCTCCAATTGGATACCTGTAGCCTCCGAAATCAGGCGGAACATGGTCCGTTGACGAAACCTCCCCCAACTCAAGGTCAATATGGCGGGAATGCATGGAGGAAGCCTTCAATTTGAGGATTCGTCGAAGACTGGGCAACCCCCCCCCACTCTGCGGGGCTCACTGGCCTGAGTGACTGTAACCAACAGCCATCAAGGAAGACCGAAGGTAGTGTGAGTGTTCTTAGGAGGGGGACCCTCCTTCAGCTGAGGTGGCAGGGGTTCCACCCAAATGGGCAGCGAGGCCAGGAGCAACTAAGCTGGAACAGGTTCGGGCCAAGGTGGTGGCAGCCATGTGAGCGCTGGGGCAGAAGCCAGCACAGGCTTACGCCCAGCACCCAAAAGGAGCTGCTGCCACATGAGCTTCTCACAATGCCATCGCAACATGCAACACAGCCAATCAGTTTTAAACTGTAATTTGTGTTGTTCTGTGTGACTGTCTAAGTTTGTGTGTGCATGTGTGTCTGGCTGCATGTGCATTGGTCATTTTGGTTTTTCTTCTACATTAATGGTCGGTTGTGTTGCATTATGTGTAGAGGTGTTAAGGCTTTAAAGCTTACCTACTCTGTGGACTTTCTGTGGTCGCGTTGTCCTTTTCCGGGGTTCCCGTTACCTTTGTTGGCAGGGGTGCTCAGCCGCTGTCGGGAGTTGGGAGTTCTAAAAGGGAGGAGCACTCGCCGCAGTGAGGGTCTCCAGTCTGGTAATGTTGGGGTAGGATGGGTGTCACACAGATCAGGAGACATCCAGGGAGGAGAAAGTCCAAGGACAGAGGACCACCATACTTGGTACCCCTCCCTAGGGCCCTGCCAAATGTCCTCGGGCAGCAGGTAGTTCATCTGGCCGGCTCAGCCCTTTTTGGCTCTTCTTTGTAATGCAAGGTCACTAAGGAATAAGACTGCGGTAATGGAGTCTTTCATTGCCAATTCCTCTGCTGACCTTGTTTGCTTTACTTAGACCTGGGTGGGCAATGATGCCAGCCCTGTGCTGGCGGCTTCTGTTCCCACTGGTTACTCGGTTTTGCACTGCCCAAAGAGGGAATGCAGGGGAGGCAGGGTGATTATCTATTTTAGATCTGCCCTGGGTCTCACTGCATTCCCAGTGAGAACACCAATGTCTTTTGAGTATGTGGTTGCTAAGTGCACTTTGGGAGTCAGTGGCAGGACAGTCCTCATCTACTGGCCTCCGAGGGATGGGAGCTTGTTCCTGCAGAAGCTGGCAGACTTCATCAGCAAGCCGGTGCTGGAGTCCCCCAGGATTTTGGTCCTGGGGGATTTTAATGCCTGGGTCGATGATGAATCCTGTTGTTTTGGAAGAGCTCCTCCAGCTGATGAATCAACTGGGACTGTCTCAGGTAGTTACCTCCAAGATGCACATACATGGCCACAGCCTAGACCAGTCTTCTCACTTGGACCTGATATTATGGCGGTCAAGGCAGATCTGGTCAGTTGGTCGGATCATCATGCTGTCGAGTTCCTGTGCGGGGCCCCCTATGATTAAACCCCTCCTGTGGAGACTATTCAGTGTCATCCAAAAAATAAATTGGAGCCTCGCCAACTCCAGGAATCGCTGGATGTCTTGAGCCTGATGCTAGCCTGTGCTCAGGTTCCAGAGGCTGGCATCATGTTTATAATATAGACTTGACTGAGGCCCTGGACCTGATTGCACCTTTCCACATTCGCCCTTTAACCTCCTGGCATCACTCACCATGGTACTGTGCTGAGCTGCGCTGGTTGAAGACTAAGGGTCATAGGTTAGAGCATGTCTGGAGGAGGTCTCGCTCTGAGGAGGACATGGCGGCGCTCAGGCTCCATTATTTGGAGCATCAGTGGGCAATCGATTTCAAGACTACAGAGCTTTTGTCCCGGTCGATTGTTGCGGCAAGAAACCACCCAGCTGCGCTGTTCTGTGCTGTCGACAGTTGGCTAAATCCCTCTTGTCTGTAGTCTGGGATAGCATTTTCCGCAGAAAAGCGCCAGCAGTTTCGGCATTTCTTTGCCGACAAGGTGTCCTCTATCAGGGTGAGTACTGTCTCCTCTGGTCTAGCTTTTGCTGGAGGTGATCGGCTTGCTGGTAAAGATCTTTTGCCCAGTTGGAGAGAGTTCCAGTCGGTTTTGGCAGTTGAGGTCCTCCACGGGCTTACCAGCATGCGACCCACCACCTGTGCCCTGGAGCCAGGTTCAACGTGGCTTGTCAGGCTGCTTGAACTCCCTGGGACCAGTGTTTGCGGAGATCATAATTGGGTTCTTAAGTGAGGGTGTTTTTCCTATGGCCTTGAAAGAGGCTGTGGTGAGACCCTGACGTTCTCTCGAACTATTGGACTATCTCTAATCTCCCCTTTCTGGGGAAGGTTATTAAGAAGGTGGTGGCTGACCAGCTGGTTGAGTGTTTGGAGAGTCTGTCCATCTATGAACCTCTCCAGTATGGTTTTCGTCACCAGCAAAGTACTGAGATGGTTTTGGTCAGGGTGGCACATGATCTCTTCATGGCAGGGGACTGAGGGCACACTATCCTCTTGGTGCTCTATCTTCAGTGTCTGACAGTGGATCATGGGGTGCTACTGGATCATCGGCATAACTATGTGGGCACAACTGGTGCAGTTTTGTGCTGGTTTTACTCTTATTTAACCGGAAGATCACAGCGGGTAGTTCTTGAGAATTTTTCCTTTGGACTTTTCGCACTGCCTTGTGGTGATCTGCAGGGTTCCATTTTGGCTCCCCTGTTGTTCTCTGTGTACATGCTGCTGCTAGGAGAGATCATTAGGTGGTACAATCTGGGGTTTCCCTGCTATGCGGATGATACCCAGTTGTACCGGTCTTGTGCCCTAGGTAACCTCTCTGCCTCGGGTATGCTGAGTCAGTGTTTGGTTAAGATCAACATCAAAAACTGGATGTCTAACAACTGGCTATGTCTCAACCCCAGCAAGATGGAGGCTATGCTGATCGAGCTGGGTCATGGAGGTGTTTCCACTGATGGGGGCTGCTCGTTCCAGTAGCTGATGGGCAGCCCTTGTCAGTAGTTGATGTAGTCAGGGATCTTGGCGTTTTTCTTGATGACAAACTTACCCTCGAACAACAGGTGTCGTCTGTTACTGGAACCAGGTTTTTCCATGGCCAGAATATCGCTAGGATCCAGCCATTTTTGAAGCCTGATCTGGCCATGGTTATTCATGCCTTTGTCACCAGCAGACTAGATTACTGCAACGCTCTTTACCTAGGGCCATCTGGAGGATTGATATGTTGACTGCAGCTAGTGCAGAATGCCATGGCCAGGATGTTGGCGGGTGCCTCTATGAGAGACCATGTCACTCCAGTTCTGCGCACTCTGCAGTGGCTGCCTGTGAGTTCGTGCATCACCTTCAAGATATGCTTGTTAACTTACAAGGCCCCACGTAGTTCAGGACCCGACAACCTTAAAGAGCTCCTGGTTCCGTATCGGCCTACCCGCTCCTACACTCTGCTGAGGCTGGTCTGCCTGTTGTACCCTTCTCTCGTCTAAAGAGATCTGGTGATACAGCATTTGGTACAGCTGCTCCATCTCTGAGGAATTCTCTTCTGCCTTGCATTCGTCCAGCCAGTTCAGTTGAGGACTTTACAGCCTCCTTAAAGACATTTTTGTTTGCGAAAGCTTTTAGTTTTATTTTAATATATTTGATTTTAATCTTTGGGGATGTTTTATTGTGAAGCGCTCTGAACCCCTGGATAAGGCACCATGAAAATAGAAATTGCCTTGCCTCCCCAGAAGAGGAGGAAAAGGAGCAACAGCAACAGTGCCGCTTTCCCCAGGGTTTACAGCGAAACTGGCAATCCTGGTGAGAGCTGCTCGAGCTGCGGGACCTCGACCTCAACTGCTGGCGGACCACATGGCAAAGGGAGACAGGAACCGGCGAGGGACACTTTGGGTCCCCCTTAAGCACGGGATCCCAAGGGTTAGGGACCTGGTCAGGAAGCTGATCCGACCCGCCCTGGGGACTGAAGAGGTAGTACCGGAGTCCTGATGAGGGAAGTATCCCTCTCGTTCTGCAACAACGAGTTGACCAGATCAAGGAAAATCTCAACAGCCTGGTCAGCCCGTGTCTCGGCCAAGAGGACAGATTGGGAAACAGTGGGGACAGCAGCCTGAACCAAAGCATCATCCAAAGCTGACTCACTGATGAAGGTCAACAAAGCAGAAGCATGGGAATCCGAGGCCTGACAACACTCATGGTACCACGACCTGCAACGGGACTTCTTAGCTTTCGCCTTGGAGTTCTTTTTTGAAGATTTTGACCCAAGGGAAGGCCCCCCCCCCAGGTAAAAATGGAGTGGCATAAGTCCCAGAATGCCCCAGTGAAAGAGGTGCCAAAAGCCCAGTGAGTCCAGCACAGACACAGATGAAGTGCCCTCCGCCAACTGGGCTGCAGCTTCCTTCAAAACCGCTAACAGTTCGGTGAATCCCACAGCCTCGGAAACCACCAGACATGTGTCCTTGGACAATACAGAAGGATCCTGCTCGTCCAGACGTCCAAGCAAAAGTTGTATGTACCAGTTCTCCAAAGCGGAGGGAAATAAAGTGTGGCACAGGCCACAAGCCTGGGAGTCGTGTTCCTGCCCATGGCATATATGCATATGGTGCGAGGGTCCATGTGCAGCGTTTTCTGCCCACATGGACAACAAGGCGCCGACTTAGATTCAGTTGAGTCCATCTCACTGCAACAGTGAAAACCATGAAGCAACTCGAAGACCAAAGGATTTTAAGAACGAAAGGACCTACAATAAAGAAAAGCGCTATGGAGGGAACCACCTTCTTCCAGCGGAAATGAAGATCTGATGTCATGGGGCAGTTCCGAGGAGGATACCACCAGAGTGGGCGGGAGGATGCAGCTTTAAGACCTTCCAGTAAGTCTTAAAGGGGAAAGGAATTCTGCCAGAAGTGTGGATAGTACACCATAACCACGCCCCTAGAATGCTCCCTTACTCACACCTTATAGAATGTTCTGACTTACCTGCACTCCTGGAGGTCATTTCATGTGAACAAGGACACCAGATGAGTGCCACTGTATTCATACAGATGGCCGACATGCTCAGAGGATGAATGGGAGACTGCCCTGAGTGCTCAAGAGTTAAGAGCGGCTAGGTCATTAGGGGCAGAAGCACTTACAACACATGGGTAGGTTGGAAGATTATGAAGGAAGGACCTCCGATAACTTACTGCTTTACTACTGGGGGACACTGGTGCATTTTTGTAAATACTACACCTAACTGAGCATCTTTTCCATCCCATAAATGCATGTATACACACAGCTCACCTTTATTTCCAGATCCGTAAAAAGCTCCTAGTACTACCAGGTCTGCGGTGTCAGCCATGGCCCCTTCATTAAGGTAATCCTTCTTCACTTTTAACCAGTGACGTTTGCCTGGTTCATAAATGCTCTAGGAGGGAAGGAGAATGTTACAGGACAATATCAAACACAACCAGAGCTAACCAATAATGTATCATCAGGGATTACGTTAACGGACTGCTAATCACCCTATTTGGGGCGGGGGGGGTAACGTGGCACAAGTCACTAGAACATTATTAACTTATTAAAATAATCTATCGGAGTGCCTTATTCATATCATAATAAAATGTGAATTTTAAATAGTGTTTTATCTTGTTCAGGATGTAATTATGCTCTACGTTTATGCTAACCAGAGATTACTAACAAAAATGGCTGACAGAATCTTTACAGCCAATCAGGAAGTTCTATTTCTCAGATTTTTACATAATGTACTATAGCAGCGTGTGTGCGCGTGCATTTTCCATATAGACTACAACAGAAAAACTGCTGAGGTTTTCCACCACAGAATACCGCTTGTGCTGTCTCTTCCAATATGTCATAAGTAAACGTATATCTTTGTGATTTAATTTCTCTTCCAATAAATGATTTAATAATGTATTAAATTTAGTACATTTCTTGTTTTTAAATCTTTTTCTGTCGATACAGCGTATGTGTACTACTAGCATATATATGTATTACTAGTATATGGATATAGAACAAGTTGAAACTTTGCTTTTAAACTGAAACAACTATGTATTTCTAATACGTCAATGAGCTGAAAAAACAGACGCAATGTATCCATGTCAATCTAACTCCAAGTTCATATATAATTTTTAACGGCCTACATTTGAGCATAAAAGCGAGAAATGCAATTTTTTTTTTCAAATGAAAACTTGGAGATAGGTCGCCGTGGATACATTACTGATCTACTTTCAATTCATAGGTGTACTGGAAATACACTTTACTAAACCAGTATGCTAATACTGCATTTCCACTCAACTGACAGCTGTTTTGGTATACTGATATAGTGGAAATGTACTGCACTGATACTGTGATTATACTCTTACACTACATCACCAGAAAGATACACAGATAGATATATATGGATTTTTGGGTCACATCAGAAGAAGTACAACAAGTTGCAATGGTTACGATTTGCATGTTGCAATAGTTATGATTTTTATTATGTAATGTGCTTCCTGAATGATCTAATCATATTACATAAAATCCCATTTCTATCTTGTAAACCCAGAATCTACACCTGCAAAAGCACATGAAGATAACAGAGAGGTTCTGGCTAGACCCTTTGCTGATATCTTTCCTTACAAACACAGACAGTGGAAGAGGACTAGAAAATGGCTAATGTCATTCAAGAAGGAGGTGAGACTGGACCCCGGTAACTACAGAGAGAGTAAGCACACTGTTGGAATGCATTAGTAATGGGGTACAGTGTAGGTCAAGGAAGGTTCTCATCTCCTCTTGCAACTATACCAGGAGTGCTGCAGCCAGTTCTGGTAATCAAAGTACAGAAAGCTCATTTACAAACTGCACACAGCACAGGGCCACCAAGTGGACTAGTGACCTAGGGGACAAGCACTACAAGGAGAATGGACCTAGTCACATCATTCAGTCTAGAGAGGAGAAGGCAGAGAGAGGACAAGCTTACAGTTTTCTCAGTACTAAAGGGCATAGACAGGGTGGAATAAACACAGACGTTTCAGTTGCTGAGTGTAAACAGAAAAAGATGACATGCTCTCAACTGGGGGGGGAGTAGGATTAAGAGGAAATGTTAAAGTACTTCTTTACTCAGACGGTGGTTAACATGTGCAGCAGTCTACCTGGTGAGTTTGCGGACACTAGCACCATTTAGACTTTAAAAGAAAGATATGAGAGAATTCTGAGACATAATAGTATTTGAGCAATAAAGCATGACAGGGTGTGTGTTGTTATGGTCAGGTGGGTTGAAGCATGAGATTGAACAGCATGCTTCCACCACACGAGAAAGGCTGTTAACCCACCATAATGAGCCCTCCTGAGTGCCGCACTGTGTCTCCAAAATGGGTTCTTTTTAGTAAACTGGATGTATTTTCTAAACATATTTTTGTGAGCTACTTTTGGCTAGGCTGTAGTGCTGAGATAACGGCCCAGCTGGAAGCACCTCTTAGCCAATCAAGAGCCAGCATTCTTTCTACCCACTTCATAACAAGGGTTACACAGCACAAGTAGAGGAATATTCTGGATGACCTTGGATGCATGTCTTACAGCAGTTGTGCATGACAGCAGCGAACATTCTAAACTGTGCTTTTTTTATTTCACACTAACCCTTATCTCTTGTACGATACCCTTCTTGAGTTTACTTTAGTACCGTTTTGCATAAATGAATGCATAAAAGGAGCGCTCCTTTTAATTATGGCTCAGAACAGATTTTCTTCAGTATTCTCAGTTGTTTTTGTATACCTGTTGTCCTATTAGGCCTTGCAGTACTACCTGCTGCCTGATGTTCTTTTTTCAGTGACAAGAGAAGTGATATTAAAAAATGGGCGTTCAAAGGCAACAGAAAATACTCTTGAAAACCGTGTCCAAGCCATTATAAAAGGAGTGCTACTTTATTTTAAATGTGAAAAAAAGGACTAAAGCAGAGGCAAAATGGGGAAACTGGGACATCATACAAGTCAAGAGAAAAGGGACAATCTAAAACACAATGAGAAAGTGTAGGGCAACATTTTTCACCGCTATCTACTGCCTTAAATTGGGTACTGTCACTACGGTGTGGTGGGGGAAGGGTCAAGTCTGTTCTGCCACTTCAATTACCACAACAGATCAAACAAATAATGTATTAGACTGAAGTTAAAGGAGAACTGCACTGAATCTGCAAGTCATTTTTTTCCCCAGTAGAAGCTGTTTTTTTAAGTACTGGTTAAAACTCTGCTCTTGTTCCATCTATGCAGGCCATTTAGTAACTTAAGAAACATAGAATTTGATGGCAGATAAGGACCGCTTGGCACACCTAGTCTGCCCATTTCTCTACCTAATGGATAAGCTGCAGATCCTAGTTAACCAACAGCCTACTTCCTCCTACCCCCCACTAGAACTGCCTTATGTCTGTCCCATGCATTCTTGAATTCCCCCACTGTTTTTGACTCTATGACCTCCTCAGGAAGGCTGTTCCATGCATCTACAACCCTCTCTGTGAAGGAATACTTTCTCACATTACCTCTGAGCTGTCCTCTGTATTCAAATTGTGACCCCTTGTTCTTGCACATCTCTTTTTCTGAAAGATGCTACCCTCTTGGACTTTGTTGATTCCCTTGAGGTATTTGAAAGTTTCTATCATGCCCCCCCCCCTTTCAGTGGGAGTTCCTACTTTAGGATCTGGTGGTAAGTACCATTTTAAGACTGAATGATGTAGTTTATGTCCCAAACAACCTCAATGTTCTACAGTAGAACATCAATGCATTGTGCCAACAATAGAAGCATAGAACAGGGACCTAAACTGCATCATTCAGTTCTAAAATGGTTCTTACCAGCAGCATGTAAACCAGAAACATCTACTAGGCTATCTGAAAAGCCTGGACAGCTAGAGCAATAACAAAATTTGAACAAGTATGTCCACCTAGGGACAAATGACCTGGCTAAGAAAGGGATTAGAGAAGTGCAGGAAGAGTTTGTGGAATTGGGGAGGGGCCTTAGTCAAGTAGCACGTACGGTAACCTTCTCGGAGGTGCTACCCATCTATGGCATGGGAGAGGCTAGGATGTTCCCTACCATGGGATTCAATCAGTGGTTGAAAAACTGGTGTGGAGCTCAGGGATTTGGCTTCATTGGGGACTGGGGTCCACCTGGAGTGATGCAAGCCTATACTGGCATGATGGGCTGCATCTGTCCGGGAGGGAACCAGGATCCTAGGTGATACGTTTAAATGCTTCATTGGCAAAAGCTTTTAAACTAGCCAAGGGGGAGGCACTGGAAAGGAGCAGGAAAATCCTAGCTCCCCAAACAATCACGGTAGTAAGTGTGCAAACACCAACATGGAGGTGTCGATAGGGAGAAGGGCAGGGTAAATGGAGAAAGTGACAAAGGCAAGAAGGACAGGGATGGGGCAAAAGGGGTAAGGCCATGGAAATGGAGGTAATGAGCACCAATGCTCGTAGTCTGGGCAACAAGCTCCCTGAGCTGGTGGCCTTAATGGAAGAGGGATGCCTGGATATCGTAGCAGTCACAGAAACATGGTACACAGAGAACCATGACTGGGATGTTAACATACCAGGGTACATAACCTACAGGAGAGACAGGCAGGGGAGAAGAGGGGGAGGAGTAGCTCTCTATGTAAAGGAAGGGATAAAAGCAACTGAACAAAAGAGTAAACAGGGAGGAGAGGAGGCACTGTGGGTCACCTTGGAGACTGGGAAGGGCACCACAATCTGCACAGGGGTTGTGTACAGACCCCCATGTCAGGGGGAAGGAATGGACAAGGATATGATGGAAGGCATTCTTAGAATGGCAGAGAAAGGGGAGATACTGTTGATGGGAGACCTGAATATGCCAGATGTTAACTGGAGCACATTTGCTGCAGCCACATCCAAGAGCAGGGCCATTCTTGATGCCCTACAGGTGGCGGGCATTAGACAGCTAGTTTTGGAACCCACTTGCAAGGGAGCAATCTTAGACCTCGTACTTCAAGCAGGGGCAGTGAGAGGATCTCAGATCTAGAAGTAGGTTGCCATCTGAGGACAAGTGACCATCAAACAGTGTGGTTCACGTTAAACTCAGCTACAGAGTCAAGCCATACAAAAGTAGGGTACTGGACTTTAGGAGGGCTGACTTTGGCAAGATGGGAGAGTGCCTCAGAAAGCACTAGCAAACAGGCTAGAAGGAGGTGTGGAGCAACAATGGGGAATTATCAAAACTGCCATCACAGACGCAACAAGCCTTTGTGTGAAGCAAATAAACAAATCAAAGCGAAAGAAAAGCCACTATGGTTCTCAAGAGAGTGGCTGTGAAAGTCAGGAAGAAAAAGATAGCATTCCGGAAGTATAAGGAAACACAGAAGGAGCAGGACAGAGAGCTGTACCAGTTAAGGCAGAAAGAAGCAGGAGGGAAGTCAGAATAGCAAAGGCCCAAACTGAGGAAAAGATAGCCAACTCAGTTAAGAAGGGGATAAAACTTTTATAGGTACATCAGCGACGTAGAAAGACAAAGGAGGGATAGTGAGGCTGAATAGAATGAGCGGTGGGTGGGCAGAGGACAGTGAAAAGCAGGAATATTGAACCTAATATTTCTGCTCAGTATTCACAAAAGAGGAGGAGGAAGTGCCTAATCCAATTAACAGAAGCACTTTGATAGGGGGTCGATCCAGTCCTTTCACAGAAGAAAGGGTTCTGCAAGAACTCCTAAAACTGAAGGTGGACAAAGCAATGGGTCCTGATGGAATTCACCCCAGAATTCTAAAAGAATTAAGGAAGGAACTAGTGAAACCACTGGCTACTCTTTTTAATAAATCATGGGAGGATGGTGTGGTACCCGAGGACTGGAGGAAGGCGGATGTGATTCCCCTTCACAAAAGTGGGACCAAGACAGAGGCAGGAAACTACAGACCTGTCAGTCTGACCTCTGTGGTAGGGAAATACAGGTTACTCACCTATAACAGGAGTTCTAGGAATGGTATATGTTGTTCATCCACACTTATTGGCAGGTATCCTTGCCGCTTTAAATCTTGCCGGAAGGTCTTCAAGCTTGCTCCTCCCACCCACCCGGGTGGTATAACTCTCGGCTCCGCCCCATGACGCCAGATCTGGCCGCTGGAAGCTCAGGTTGTGCGTCGAAGCCGGGAGGTCGTGGAATGTGGATGAACAACATATACCATTCCTAGAACTCCTGTTACAGGTGAGTAACCTGTATTTCTAGGGACATGGATATGTTGTTCATCCACACTTATTGGCAGACTCCTAGCAGTTCTCCGGGAGGAGGAGGCAAGATGCACACCCCAATACTTACTTGGGAAGAGAGACTGAGAACCGAGGCCCCAAAACCAGCATCCCGGCGTGACTCAAGGTCGATGTGGTAATGGTAATGAAGGTGTTTGCTGACTTCCAGGTAGCAGCCCTGCAGATTTCCTGCATAGGGACGCCCTGGAAGCAGCCACCTTGCAGCAGTATGGCGGGTAGAATGAGCTCTTATCCCTCTGGGAGGCTCCATGCCCGCCAACTTATAGCAGAGATCTATGCAGGAGGTTACCCACCTGCTTATCGTCCGCTTGGCTGCAGGTCTGCCAGATGCGGCTTCAGCGTAGGTGACAAACAGCTGGCGAACCTCTCCCGACTCCCTGCCATGCGCCTCCTATAAGCGAGCCTTCTAGGGTCCAGAGTATGGAGCCTATATTCGGCCTCCGAGGTGTGATTGGGGTAGAACACCGGCAGAGTCAACACCGGGTTAAGGTGAAACTCCGACACCACCTTCGGAAGGAATTTCGGGTGGGGGCGCAGGACAACCTTGTCCCTGTGGAAGACCAGGTAAGGAGACTCGATGGAAAGCGCCTGGAGCTCTCCCATCCTTCTGGCTGACGTGATAGCCACCAAGAAGGCGGTCTTCCACGACAGGTGAGAGAGAGCACACCTGTGCATAGGTTCGAATGGCTTGCCCATGAGCTTTGCCAGTACCAGCAGTAGATCCCACGGAGGTGGGGTTCCCTGCACTGGAGGGAAATGTGATCAAGGCCTTTGAAAAGCGCCAGACCACCTCTCCTGCGCCATCGACTGCTTCCCGCCCGCGCCCGTAAGCAGAGATGGCTGCCGGGTGCACCCTTAGGGTCGCCGACCTAAGCCCTTGACTGAAAGGGCCATAAATAGTCCAAGATGCTTGCCAAGGAACAGGAGGAAGGGTCCAGCCCTGTTCCTGACACCAAATGGAAAACCTTTTCCATTTGAAGGCATAACATTTTCTGGTCGACTCTCACGGGCGCCTCAACTACATTGAGGACCTCGCCGAAGACCCAAGGCCTGGAACTCTAGCCGCCAGGAACCAGGCCGTCAGGTGCAGGGATTGAAGGTCCGGATGGAACACCTTCCCCTGATTGACTGAGAGCAGGTCCGGGCGAGCTGGAAGCTGCCGCGAATCCTGGAGCTGAGACTGAGGAGATCTGGGTACCAGAACTGCGAGGCCAGTCTGGGGCTATCAGAATCACCTGCGCCTTGTCCTCCTCGCCTTGAGAAGCACCTTGTGGATCAAGGAAATGGGAAAGCGTGAAAAGAGGCCGGGGTCCACTGCCTCGAGAAGGCATCCCCTGCAGCGAGCCCTGCTGAGGGGCGGGCATGGAACAGACTCAGCTTCGTTCTCCTGGAGGCAAACAGGTCCACCTGAGGTGTGCCCCAATGGGAGAACAGATGCTGTACTACCTCCGGCAGGAGAGACCACTCGTGGGATGCAGCCCCTATCCGCTCAGGGCATCGGCCAGGGTGTTGGAGGCTCCTGCCACGGAATGGCTAGGAGATCCGCCTCAGGCTGCGCACGAGTGACCAAATGCGGAGAGCTTCCTTGCATAGAAGCATGGAGCGCGTCCCGCCCTGGCGGTTTAGACAGTACATGGTCGTGGTATTGTCCGTCTGGACTCGGACCACTTGACCCCGGAGGAACGGAGCAAAGGCGGTGAGAGCTAGGCGGACCGCTCGGAGCTCCAGCAGGTTGATGTGGCATCGGGACTCCCGAGGGGACCAGAGGCCATGAGCCCGGTGTTCCCCCAGATGGGCACCCCAACCCATCAGAGAGGCATCGGTCGATAGAGAGACCGTCGGCTCGGGGCGGACGAACGGGATGCCCTCCTGCAAATGATCTGGAACGGTCCACCACTGGAGAGCGTTCCACATCCCCTGTGTCACCGACACAAGCTGGTCCAAAGGATCGCAGCGTTGTGACCACTGGCTGGCCAGTCCCCACTGAAGGGGACGCATGCTCCAGCGGGCCCAACGGACCACGCTGGTGCAGGCCGCCATGAGACCCAGGAGGCGCAGGAAGTCCCGGGCAGGGCGCAATTGCCCAACCAGAAATGATCGGGCAAAGGAGGAAAGAACCTCGGCCCTGTCCGCCGGGAGCCGCGCTCTGGCTCGAAGGGAGTCGAGCTGCGCCCCGATGAATAGAATCACCTGCTTCGGCTCGAGTTCCGACTTGGCCTCGTTGATAAGGAGGCCCAGTTGAGAGCAGACCTGGAGGGCCAGATCTCTGGACCACTCCGCCTCCTTCCTGGAGGGAGCTGCTATCAGCCAGTCGTCCAGGTAAGGGTACACCCGGACCCCTCGGCGCCGCAGGAATGCTGTCACCACTGCCATGCATTTGGTGAAGACCCTGGGAGCTGGAGACAAACCGAAGGGCATGGCTTGGAACTTGAAGAGGGATCCTTCCGCTCGGAAGCGAAGGAATCTCTGGTGAGACGGACGGATAGGGACGTGAAAAAACGCGTCCTGCAAGTCCAGAGAGCAGAACCACACGCCGCGTTCCAAGGATGGTATTATCTGAGCCAGAGTGACCATCCTGAAGGTTCGAGACCTTAGGAACTTGTTTAGGTCGTAGGTTCGAGAATGGGGCGCCAGCCCCCGTCCGTCCGGAACCAGGAAGTACCTGGACACAAACCCTGGGTCTGAAGGAGGGTCCACCACCTCTCTTATCACCTCCTTCTGGAGGAGGAGACGATGTCGGCTCGACGAGCGCCAGTGAGGCTGGGGATCCCGAAGCTCTCGAGGGGCGACGGCCTGAAGGGTGGTGCCTGCTCAATTCCAGAGGCAGGCCTCTTCCACCACCTCAAGACCCACCTGTCCGTGGAAACAGCGGACCAGGCGGAACGGAAGTGCTGGAGCCGCCTTCACGGGGGACCCAGGGTAAGGGACGGAATGGGGCGACACCCCTCAGCCCGGCCACTGGGCAGGCTTGGAGGAGGGACCGCCGAGGGACCTCCTGGGCCTTTTCCTTCCTGCCTCCTGTTAGAGGAAGCCGGCGGCTTGGGTTTGGGATGCCAAGGCCGAGCCTGCTGGCCCTGACGTTGTTGGGCCGGGCGCGCCGGGGGCACAGAAGGACGAAAGGGCTTAGGCTGTGGTTTGCGGCCTTTGTCCTTCTGAGCGGAAGAGACCGAGTCCAAGGTAGCATTGGACTTCTCGATCCTCTGCAGGTGACCTTCCGCCCCAGGGCCGAAGAGGTCAGTCCCTAAGAAGGGAACATCCGCCAACTTGTGCTGGGTATCCGAAGTAAAGGTGGATATCCTCAGCCAAGCCCGCCGACGCATAGCCACTGCGGCCGCCACCGATCTGGCACATGAGTCCCCTATATCCAAAGCAGTCTGGAGCTGCTGTTCGGCCACTGCCCTGCCCTGGTCCCGCACCTGCTTAACCGTAGTCTGCAGATCGGCGGGAAGATGAGGGATGACTCATCCAGGGAGCCCAACAGGCATGAGAAAATGTGCCATGAGACGGGCCGAACTGGCCTGGAGAGGCGATGAGAGGACGTAGCGTGAGACTTTTCGCCCGACATAGTCAATTTCTTGGACTCCTTGTCAGGAGGTTTGTCCACATCCCTGGCGTTGCCGGCGCCGAAAACGCGCTGTCGGTAACCAACCCCTCAGCAGAGGGGTGTTCCGAAAAACCGGACAAGGAACCGTAGGGACCGGTGATACTTCCTGGCCATCCTGGCCGGGCGCAGGGCAGGAAGCAGGGCGCTGCCAAAGCTCCAGTGCCGGACCCACTATGGCCTCGCCACCGGAAAGGCCTCCGCCGGAGAATCCTCGGTCCAGAATCTCCGTGAGGGGATACCTGGCCCGCTTGGAAACGGGTTCAGCTCCATCCCGTGGACTCTGAGATGAGCGAAGCAGTCCTAGGAAGGACGACGGCTATAGTCCATTGACTGACCTCCTGAAGACTCCAAGTCCAGTCGCTTGAGAAAAAGGAGGAATCATCTTCGACTCGGAAGAGTCCTCAAGAGCTGCCTCTGGCCTGAGCCACCCTTCACCTGCCGAGGTCGGTCGGGAGTGAGGGTAACTGACAGCCGATGGGTAGACCCTTAGTCAATCGAGAATCCTTGGTCGGAGCCCCAATTGGTGGCTGTGGAGGCGGAGGTTCCACCGAATCGTGGAGCAGCTGGTTTTGCCGAACAACCGCCTGGGTATAGGCTCCTCGATAAGTCGAGGGGTTGTGTCGTCGCTCGGTGACAGTACTTAATGGCGGGGAAGGCGCGGGTCGGCTTACTCCCGGCCAGGAGGAGCTGTTGCAACATAAGGTCCTCGTACCGTCGACGTAATTTACGCCGGAGCCTCCCCTCATCCGAGGAGGAGGACGAGGACGAGCGGCGACGCCGCTTACCGCGGTGCCGAGACCGAGACCGCCTATGACGGTGGGATCGGCTGGACCGCGAAGAGGTCCGAGACCGAGACCGAGTCCCGGAATTTCTGAGGTCGGTGCGGGGAGGTGTCGGCCGGAACCGGCACTCCCTTCGGCTCGGATGGTCCATCCGAGGGCTCCGGAACCGGAGGCACAGGCGAGCCCACGGGATCCTCAACTCCTCCCGGGGGAACCGGGGAGAGGGGAATCTCGCTGCTAAAGGCGACAGCCCGTCCAATGGGTCGAGAAAATCTGACTTCATCGGTGGAGTCTCGGTCAACTGACCTGACGGAACACCGTGAGGCCAGTGGTCAGTTTAGCGGTCGACCGAAGTCGACGGTCGACGGTCCGGAGAGGGACCTTTCCCGCCCAAGAGCGTCGACGGAGGGATTCTACCTCTGTCCCTTTTTGGACCGAGAATAAGGTCCAGCAGACGAGGCCCTTCTCCTTAGTGGAGAGGGACAGACAAAGCTCCTTAAAAGAAGCCGTGTAGGAAGAACCCAGAGAGGCGGGATAAATGCGCGGCGAGGAAGATCTGACCCGCGCCGCCTCCTCTTCGAGGCGACCATCCGCTCGAAGCTGATCCGCCGAAGCCCGCCACCGCGACACCGCCAACCGGCCTCCTTGACTTCACCGGAGGGAACGCCTCGGACGCCCAGTTGCAATCGGGCAGCACGGTCTTCGAGACGTAGGGTCGAGAAAGATGAGCACAGGTCGCAAGCCCGCGGGTCGCGGCTCAAGGCCTAAGCAGTAGACACACGTGAGTGTGGATCCGTCCTGAGACATCTTCTGCCCGCATGGGCATCTCCAAACCGAGTCGATTTGTCCATCGCAGTCATGAGGGATAGAAGACTGAAGTCTTTTTCGCAAAATTTATTTTTAAATCCGCAAACGGAGAAATAGGAACCAGTCTCAAACGCAGAGCGTTAAGGAGGGAACCTGAGCTTCCAAGCGGTAAGGAAGATCTGGCATCATGGGGCGGAGCCGAGAGTTATACCACCCGGGTGGGTGGGAGGAGCAAGCTTGAAGACCTTCCGGCAAGATTTAAAGCGGCAAGGATACCTGCCAATAAGTGTGGATGAACAACATATCCATGTCCCTAGAAAGTGATGGAGTCACTTCTGAAGGAAAGAACAGTTGAGTACCTAGAGGTCAGTGGAGCACAGGATCCAAGGCAGCATGGGTACACAGCGGGAAGGTCATGTCAGACGAATCTAATAGATTTCTTTGACTGGGTGACCAAAGTAGTAGACCAGGGAGGGGCTGTGGACATGGCCTACCTAGACTTTAGCAAGGCATTTGACACAGTCCCACACAAAAGATTGATAGTCAAATTAACCAGCCTGGGAGTGGGTCCCAGGGTGGTAGCCTGGGTAAAACATTGGCTGGACAACAGGACACAGAAGGTAATTGTAAATGGAGTCCACTCTGAAGAAAGGGCGGTTACTAGTGGGGTACCGCAGGGTTCAGTATTGGGTCCAGTCCTTTTTAATGTCTTCATCAGTGACATTGCAGAGGGACTGAAGGAAAAGTATGCCTTTTGCAGATGACACAAAGATCTGCAACAGGGTTGATACACAAGAGGCGTGGAAAGGATGAAAAGGGACTTAGCAAAGTTGGAGGAATGGTCTGGATGATGGCAGCTAGGATTCAATGCAAAAAGTAAAATAATGCACTGGGAAACAAGAACCCAGGGAAGAATACACAATGGGTGGGGAGCTAGTAACAACAACAAAACAGGAAAGGGACCTGGGATAATCATATCAGATGACCTTAAGGTTAGCAAGCAATGTGAGAAGGCAGTAGGGAGGGCCGGGGTATACTGGGATGTATAGGAAGAGGCATCAGCAGCAGAAAACAGGAAGTTGTTATCCCTCTGTACAGACAGTTGGTGAGACCCCATCTGGAATACTGTGTCCAGTTCTGAGACCCCATCTCCAAGGACATAGACAGGATAGAGGCAGTCCAGAGGAGGGCAACTAAAATGGTGCAGGGTCTGCAAGAGAAGCTCAGATGAGGAGAGATTAAAGGAGCTTTAATATGTATACCCTTGAGGAAAGAAGGAGAGGGGGACATGATAGAAACTTTCAAGTACCCTCAAGGGAATCAACAAAGTCCAAGAGGGTAGCATCTTTCAGAAAAAGAGACTTGCAAGAACAAGGGGACACAATTTAAAAGATAGAAGGAGGGCGGTTCAGGGCAATGTGAGGAAGTATTATTTCACAGAGAGGGTAGTGGATGCATGGAACAGCCTTCCTGAGGAAGTTGTGGGGTCTAAAACTGTGGGAGAATTCAAGAATGCATGGGACAGACATAAGGCAATTCTTGTGGGGGGGCAGGAAGATAAAGGCTGTTGGTTAACTAGGATCTGCGCCTATCCTGTAGGTAGGGAAATGAGCAGACTAGATGGGCCTAGCGGTCCTTATCTGCCGACAAAGTCTATGTTTCTAGAGCATCTTCTACTGGGAAAACTGACTTCTAGATTCACTGCAGTTCTCCTTTAAGTTGCTCAGTAACTAAACAGCAGAGGGATAGATGCGCCCTATAGACTTCCAGTGAAAGAGAGGTGGATACCTTTCAGAGCAGAGAAAAACAATGTGAAGATGAGAAACTGCTAGGTCTCAACATCTCTGATATAGTTTTCATTTTGTTTCTTACTAGACATGGTTTTGTGTAAATAGTAACTAGAGACTCCTTATTTTTTTTTTCAGCACTAAGATTCAACCTTGTTTTCCACTGATACTATGACAGACACCACTCTAAGAGTTTTATATTATAGTTGGAAAATTAGTTGCCCTTAATGGAGTTGTTGGCAAGAATCTAGTCAGCTGTTAAAATGTCAGCAGCCAGTGTAGGCGAGGTGGCTAGTCCACGAAAGGGCAAACTGGTCATGGTAAAACTTCTCTGAGCTATTCTGGACTGTAGCAGACTCATCAAATGTTTTAAAAAATTCTTATTTAATTATATTGATTTGCTATGAAGTTACCATAGATCAAAATTCACAGTCAGCGTTTTGCAAAGTTTACATGATTGCTTCCTCAGGACAGAAAATGGTCTTACAGTTTGATGTCTTCGTTTTAAATGGGTTTATTCTTTCTGTAGTGCTCCACATTGTCAATGGGAAGTCATAACAACTGGGTATAGTGCACCCATACCAAGGGAATGGCACAGCCTGAGTTTTAGAGTGTTTTAAGCTGCAGCTTTCAAATTCACTAACCTGCTTCACCCATTTCCATTTCTGGACTGGGGACCACATCTGCCTTGCTTTAGAGTGTTTCTAATGGTCTCAGATTTATTAAAAAAAAAAAAACAAGCACCACAGGTAAGTACCTTTTAACTCATTTGTGGGGTAGTCTAGGGCTCCTGGGGGTTCCCTTGGCTCCTGCACCAGTTTCCTCCCCTCAGCCTTCAGGTTTCTGTAGCTGTTGCTACTGTTATTTAAAAAAAAAATGAATAAAAAAAAAAAAAAAAAAAAAAAAAAAGAGACTTCTTGTGTTTTGGGGCATTGCTATTTTCCTTAGCCCCTCCCCCTTAGAATGACTGCAGGCATTTCCCTCAGGCAGTGTTTTCCTTGGTGGGTTTCTGGGGACTCAGTAGCTCCTCTGATGGTTTCGGGGCAGGTGGCAGGTTCTCTTGTATGTGTTTTACTATGGTTTGTGATCAAAGGCTTTGAGGGTCTCTTTTTTTTTTTTTTTCACCTCAGCCACTCTGATCGCCTATGCCCCTGCCATTAAACAGTTGCAGTGGCTGGGCGCATGCTCTCCTCCCTACTGGCTTTTTGCACTCTTGGTTTCTGCTTGCTGGAGGGTGCGCACAATTGTGCTTTGTGCAAAGACGTTGCACACATGCCCTCCTATTACTTTTAATTGCGCTTTTCATGTAGCGTGCTCGGAGATGCGTGCACGCGTACGCCAGTACACTGTCGCATGGGACATTATGACATCGTGCATACACCACTTAGAAAGCACCTGCACATAGGTGACTGACTAGACATGCAGCTCTCCACTGACAAGTTTTCTTTCTGAAGAGAGGGAGCGTAAGATTTAGCACTTGCGCAGTAGGCTCTATCGCACTGGTAACCGGCAGCCCAGACAAGCTAACACAAAAATAGGTTACTCACCTGTAACAGTAGTTCTAGGAGTGGTATATGTTGTTCATCCACACTTCTTGGCAGTGTCTCTTTCCCTTTAAATCAGCCGGAAAGTCTTCAAGCTGGCACCTCCCACCCACCCGTGTGGTATAACCCTTGGCTCCACCCCATGATGCCAGATCTCAGCCCGCTGAAAGCCAGGTTTGAGCGTCAGCAGCAGCAGAGGTCAGGTGGGTCAGTGTGGATGAACAACATATACCACTCTTAGAAAAGTACAGTTACATAAGAACTTACCGTAACAGTAGATCTTCGAGAAAGGCTCTTGCAGTAGGTAATTACATATAGGACTGAAGCCGGCAAGTGTCAGGACCCCACAGAAAAATTTCTAGCTAGCAGTCTCTGGCGAGGGACCACCATCATGTCAGGTGACCGGAGTCAGGAGATGTCGGTATAAAGGGGCGGTCCCTCACGCCCGCCTTCCAGTTCTTTCCCACCATGGGCTAGAGAGGCCGGACGAGAGAGAAGCGAATATTTCCCTCACTGGAAAAGGAGCTGAAAAAACTTAGGGGGCTGGAGGGTGGGAAGGTATTAACTACTGCAAGAGCCTCTCTCGAAGATCTACTGTTACGGTAAGTTCTTACATAACTGTACTATCTTACTTCGAGAGGGCTCTTGCAGTAGGTAATTACATATAGGACTGAGTCCCAAGCAGTCTGGAACAAGAAGAAGCACACAGGAGGAGGAAAGCTACTCAAAGTAAATCCTCTAGCTGTGAAGGCCTTAAGAAAGGAGGCCTTGCAGAACAGCAAGCCTGAAGCCTGCTCTACGGTGAGAGGCAATATCCAAACTGTAATGTTTTGTAAAGGTATGGACAGAAGTCCAAGTGGTGGCAGCACAGATGTCTGCCGCTGACACATTCTTGAAACAAGCCGACGAGGCAGCGACCCCTCTGGTGGAGTGTCCTCTTACTTGACCCGGAAGGGTTATGTTGTACTTGTCATAACAGAAGGTGATGCAATGAGCCAACCATTTGGACAGGCATTGCTTAGAAACAACACTGTCTTCTCTTCTGCGGGCAAAAGAGACAAAAAGTTGATCAGTCTTTCTGAGATCTTTTGTTCTGTTAGCGTAGTATCTCAGAATTCGGCGAACGTCCATAGTGTGTAGCAGATACTCCCCCTGATTGGAATATTGTGTAAAGAAAGCGGGTAACTCTATGCACTGGTTCAATGTAGATTCCGCTACCACCTTGGGGAGAAACTTAGGATTGGTGCGCAGAGCTACACGTTCCTTGTGAAAAATCAAGTATGGGATTTTACACATCAGGGCCTGGAGCTCAGAAATCCTCCGAGCAGAAGTAATGGCCACTAGGATGAGCGTCTTCCATGAAAGGAACTTCATGTCTGCTGAGGCTGCCGGTTCAAAAGGAGGCAAAGTAAGCTTCTCAAGAATAAAATTCAAATCCCAAGAAGGGGGTGAGGACTCGGATAGGGGGTCTCAGGTGAAGAACCCCTCTGAGGAAAGTCTTAGAGACTTCCAGTTGAGAAAACGTCCTATCTGCAAAGGGAACATGGTAGGCCGAAATGGCCGCCATGTGTACTTTCAGAGACGAGTGACTAAGAATCAGGTCAAAGAGATGGCACAGGTACTCCAGCAGCCACCCAACAGAGCAAGAGAAAGGCTCAAAGTCTTTTGAAGCGGCCCAGATTGTGAACCGTTTCCACTTCATGGCATAGGTAGACCTAGTGGAGGGTTTTCTAGCCTCCACCAAAATCTCAGCCACCTGGGGAGAAACCCCAAATCGGGCTTGAGCTATGTCTGCAGGAGCCATGCATGTAGTTGAAGTGACTTGAAACCTGGATGGACCAGGATCCCCTGATCCTGGGTCACTAAAATTCGTGACAGAGGAAGAGGAAGTTCCTCTGAGTATTGTTGCAGAAGAGAGAACCAAACTTGCCTGGGCCAGAAAGGAGCGATCAGGATAATTCGTGCTCCTTCTGAACCGAGTTCTGCAAGACTCGCGGGATCAGAGGAATCGGTGGGAAGGCATAGACGAATCTGTCCTTCCAATCTAGAGACAGAGCATCTCTCCAAAAAATGCCTTGCTCTTGAACGAGCGAGCAAAATTTGGGAAGCTTTGCGTTTAGAGGTGAAGCGAACAGGTCCACCTGTGGTGTTCCCCAACGTAGGAAGATATCGTCTAGGACCCCCGATCCAGTTCCCACTTGTGAGCTTTAGCAGACGAGCGACTTAGTTTGTCTGCTAAGGTGTTCTCGACTCCCGGGACATGAACTGCTGTGAGGTGAAGGTTGTTTTGTTCTGCCCAATCCCAAACTCTCATTGCTTCCCTGCAAAGAGGGTAGGACAGAGTCCCTCCCTGTTTGTTGATGTACCATACCACACACATATTGTCCGTCTGGATGGCTAGGTGGCCGGGAAGAAGATGCAGATATAGAGCCTGGAGAGCATAAAGCACCGCTCGAAGCTCGAGCACATTGATGTGAAGTGTTTGTTTGAGCTTGGACCAAGAGCCCTGGGTCCTGTGAGGACTGAGATGGGCTCCCCAACCTTCGCCCGAGACATCTGTGGTCAGAGTCTGGGAGGGGGGAAGGAAGGAAGAATGGAACTCCCCGAGAAAAGTTCTCTCGAACCATCCACCACTGCAAGTCTCGAACCATGGGGAAGAGACTAGGACCAACTGGTCCAAATCGTCCACCAACTGATCTCATTGAGAACGAAGCGTCCACTGAGAGACCCTCATGTGGAGCCAAGCGCGAGGGACTGTTGGGATAGCAGCCGCCATAAGCCCGAGGAGGCGAAGAACCAAGCTTGCACTGACGTGCCTGCGGCCGGACAACAGGCTTACCTGAGTCTGGAGTGTGGCTGCCCTGTCCGGTGGCAGCAAGGCTCTGCCCAGGGTCGTGTCCAGGATCGCCCCGATAAACTGGAGCCTCTGGGATGGGATCAAGTGAGACTTGGAATGGTTGATGGTAATACCCAGACAGGTAAAGACCTGCTGTGTAAGGGAGAGGAAGCCAGGAGTTCCTCCCTGGACGAGGCTGCCAGGAGCCAATTGTCCAGGTACGGGAAAACCTGCACCCCCCAGGTACGCAGGTAGGCCGCTACCACCGCACAGCATTTGGTAAATACTCGGGGAGCCGAGGAAAGGCCAAATGGGAGTGTTTTGAACTGGCAGTGGTCCCCTGAAAAGCAAAACGGAGATATTTGTGGTGAGAAGGGCGGATAGCTATGTGCAGGTAAGCATCCTGCATATCCAGAGTGCACAGCCACTGACCCGAGCGGATGACGGGCAGAAGGCTCTGCAGCGAGAGCATCTTGAACCTCTTGTATTCCCTGAATAAGTTCAGGGAACTGAGATCTAGAATAGGCGTTACATCTCCTGTCTTCTTCGGGACCAGGAAGAAGTGGGAATAGTAACCCGTTCCCTGCAGAGGAAGGGGGACGGGTTCCATCGCCTCTTTCAGCAAAAGTGCTGAAATCTCTTCCTGGACCAGAAGATGCTGTTCCCGAGAGTACGACAACCTTGGGGGATGGTGATGAGGTGGTTTCTGTAGAAACTCTATTGAGTGTCCTTCTACGATTAGCTGGAGCACCCATGAATCTGATGTTATCCCCTCCGAGAACTGGAGGGAAAACCTCCCTCCTACCAGTTCCTCTGGGAAGCCCGGAGGCTGTGGGAGAGCGAAGGAGTCAGGTGGTGTGGGGCAGTGCCGCAGCTGAAGCACCCGCTGCTTTTTTGGGCAGGTGAGGCTTGGCAGCTGGGGGGCCCCCGAAATTTAGTCACCCGCTTTCCCTGGGGTTTCACTTTTGGCCGATTCCGTCTGCAAAAGGGACGGTGCTGCGTTTGATGGGGATGATATATAGAGTCAACAGACTTTAGTGCCGTCCCCTTCTCCTGCAGGTCAGTGATGATGTCCTTGACATCACCTCCGAACAGCACCGAACCCCGGAAGGGTGCTTCCTGAATGGCGGACTGCACTTCCGGGACCAGCCCTGACACATGGAGCCAAGCATGATGTTGTAAGCCTACGGCGAAAGCCGAGCTCCTACCAGCAGTGTCCACTGCATCGTATGTAGCACGAAGCATGTGCAGTCGGCCTAATATGCAGAGCGGACAAGGTCAGCCACTTCCTGCTTGACTTGAGAGTCCGGAAGGGAGTCCAATTTGGATTCCACCTCACTAAGAATCGCCTTCTGATAATCCCCCATGTGACCGACATAATTCAGGGCCCTAATACCCAGAGTGGAAGAAGCGAAAATCTTCTTGCCATACTGGTCCAGAAGGTGGGATTCTTTGTCAGGTGGAGACGAGCTGAGATGTTTGGAGTGAGCTGACCGGCCATGAGCAGCGCTAATCACGACCGAGTCAGCTCGAGGGTGAGAGTCTAAATAGTCAACACCCTCGGGAGCCTGATATAGCCTATTCGACTTCCTAGGAAGTGGGGCTAAGGCCGACGGCTGTTTCCATATGGTGGTGGTAAGGTTGGCATGAGGATCAATCCAGGGTGGCACCAAGGTGGGAGCTGTCACGGGCAGATCCAGATGCTCAGCGAGTTTTTTTACGCTGGAAGTCTGGCTCCAAGGATTGCCACTTATGGACCTCCTGGATTTTACGTAGCAACTCCGGAAAGAAAGGATCCTCCGGAGGAGACTTCGGAGGAGTCTTTGGCCTGGGCTTGGACGGAGGGCGTGGCTTGTCGTCTTGCTCGGAACAACCGTCAGAAGCGTCAGAGGTGTCCGAGGAAGAAGAAGATGATGAAGAAGACTCCCTCTCCGGCGAGGGGGAGGAACAGACCCCTTGGGAAGCCCTTGGGGAAGCGTGTCCTGCCCCTCTCTGGACCCAGCGGGTCTAGCCCTGGTGTCTGGAGGTGGGGAGGGAGTTTGTCATCATGGATGTACGGGAACCGGTACCGGCACAGTTGTTGGAAGACGACTCTCCACCTCTCTGGTGAGCTGAGCCTTGGCCTCAGCCACCAGGTGGCCAGAGTCTCCTGCAAGTCCACCGGCGGCTGGGGGGGCGGTGGAGGAGGAGGGGGATATGGGTATGGATTAGACCCATAAGGCGCATATCCGTAACCCGACGGCAGGAAGCCTGGCGTCTGGTATTGAGGCGCCGGGTACTGCGGCGTCGGATAGGCCGGCGCCGGGTATTGAGGCGTCGGATACTGTGGCCCCAGGTAAGACAGCGTCGGATACGATGGGGTTGGATACCCGGGAACCAGGGGGGCTGCCGGAGCAGACGGCCCGGCCGGAGGCCCCACGGGCGGGTCTAGAGCAGAAGGCCCAGTGGGCGGAGGGCCGGCGCTGGAGCTGCATCCAGAGCGGGACGTCGCCCGGAGTCGGCAATACTGGCGTCTGAGCCGGCAGCCAAGGAGCCGGCGTCAGTGCTGGTGTCCGGGAAGCCGACGTCAGATCGGTCGGACCAGCAGGTGGACGGTCTGATGGAGGTGGAACAGGAACCTCAGCGTCGTCCGGGGATGGAGGAGAGAAATCCTCGTGGTCAGGATGAGGAGACCCAGGGTCCCCTGAGGGCAGCGAAGGCTGCGGGAGCCAGGAACGATGGACGTGGGAGGGTCCGGTGTCAGCTCTTCCACTGTGTGGACATCGGGCGAACTGACGTTCGACTTATCAGTGGGATCCGGGCGGGCGCCGGAGAGGCCGGCATCCGACTTAACGGACCCATCGCCGGAGGCAGGCCGTGATGGAGGGGCAGCCTGGTCGGGCGGAATAGGGGTCGGGCGACTTACCGACCTTCTCCGTGCGAGAGTCGGAGGAGCCGACATCCGGTTTATCGGAGCCACTCCCACCAGTAGGCCACGCAATTACGGCTTTACCGGGAGCGGAGGCCTCCAAAAGCCCGGAGGCACCCGAAGGGCCCAAGCGTGAGCCAGGCGGGCGAGCAGACGCCGCTTTAGAAGCCTCTAAGGTGGCGCCGTGAGAGGTTCCCTGGGGACGTTACCTGCAACACGGCAACTCCGAAGAAGTCGCGGTGGATGAGGAGCCCTTGTCCCAGTGCTTCTCCTTAGCTTTTTTCTTGTGATGGCCTTCAGGAGAAGTGGACGCCTGCTGGAGCTTTTTCAATTCCTTCTCCATGAAGCTCATTATCTTTTTCAAAATATGGGCCTCCAGGGACTGCTGCCGTCTTCGAGTGGCAGCATTGAAACTAAGGCAGTGCTGGTACTTCTCCACCGGATGGTCGGGCAAGGCAAAAGAGGCACAGGGAATGGCTGTCCTCGTGCAGGAGTTGGACGCTGCACAAATCGCACTTGTTTTTGTGCTCGGCGGGTGTAAGGGATGACATACACCGATGAATACCTGACGAATGATGAAAAAAAATCAAAAAATACTCCGTCAAAATACCAATGATAGAGTCTGGCGACAGGAACTTTACAGCGGCGGTGGCATGAAGTTAACGGTAGGAAAAGAACTGGAAAGGTGAAGTGAGGACTGCCCTTTATACGGCGTCTCCTGACACGGTCATCTGGGACGTGGGGGCGGTCCTCTGCCAGAGAGTGCTAGCTAGAAATTTTTCTGTGGGGTCCTGACGCCTGCTGGCTTCAGTCCTATATGTAATTACCTAATGCAAGAGCCCTCTCGAAGTAAGATGTACAGTTACATAAGAACTTACCATAACAGTAGATCTTCCAAGGACTGTCTCTTGTAGAAAGACATTATCCTGAACCACAAGCTTGTCCTTAACCTAAAAAAAAACAAGGCCATGCTCTTTGGGTCCCGGGCAAAGATTAAGGCCGACCGTGTGCCGTTCTGTGTATCCAGCAAGGGATATGTCCCGATCCCTATCACGGACAACTTCAAATACCTGGGAGTAATGCTGGACCCACAGCTCGACCTTGGCCTTCATATTCAGAGGATATGTAAAACAGTCAACTGTAAACTGGGTCTGGCCTACAGGGCAAAAAACAACCTCACACCAGCCGCACGTGCTGCCCTTGTGAGAAGGATGCTTCTCCCTCTTTGTGTTATGGGCTCCTGCTGTTTGCTAGCACCACTAAGGCCCATCTCTCCAGGTGGTCGGCCTTTATAACAATATCTGTCGCTTCACCCTATCATTTACGACTCACTCATCACTGAGCTCTACAACAAGCTACACTGGCTCGCCTACAAAGTACATTGACTTTGTCCTTGGTTGCTTCACTGGTAAGGTCCTCAACATGGGTACTCCTCCAGGGTGGCAGCTTGTTGGCCCAAACTGCCCCCTCACATATCACTTTAGGTCTCAGGGTCTGCCACACTCAAGGTACCTGTGACTAGGACCAAAATGGGTGAAAGGGACTTCACAGCATGTGCCCTAAACTTTGGAATACCTTCCCAACCCAGGTCCGTATGCTCTCGCAGGGCAGCCTGCACTCTTCCCTGTGGAACCATCTTAAAAGTGCATCGCTCATGGATGTCAAAACCCCATGACATATGTTTAGCACTTGCACCCATACAAAACTACCGCCCTAAAATGTAGTATTTCTGTACTGCCCAAACTTGATGCAAGCTGTGTAATCTTACCTGTAGTCTCTTGACGTGTAACCTGTTCCTAATCATGGGATGTGTAATCTTACCCTGTAGTCTCATGATGTGTGACCTGTTCTTAATTATGTACCATGTTGTCCCAAGTGTGTAAGTATGTAATTTCCCGTACTCTCCCGGGTCGTACCTGAAAATAGGCAAATTGCTTGTCTAGTGTACTTACCTGGTTAACAAAAGCTAAATAAATAAAACTTATGGGAGTATCCACCAGGTGGCGCTGTCACACAGCAGCTTCTCTCAGCAGTCTTGCATGGGGGCTGTCCACATGACATTACTTCCTGTGGATGTGTATAAGAGTGGGTGGCCCCCAGTACCCTCTGTTCAACGTTGGCGAGCACAGCCTGGACTGAGCTCAATGAAGGACAGAAAAAACAGAGAACAGCGATCCCACCCAATGTCCAGAGTTACAGATTCGAGGCAAAAAGGTAGGGGGATGGAGGGCAGGGGACTTACTGCAAGAGACAGTCCTCAGAAGATCTACTGTTATGGCAAGTTCTTACGTAACTGTACGATCTTCTACGGACTGGTCTCTTGCAGTAAGTCATTACTTGTGGGAGATTACGCAGCAGTAAAATCCAAATGGGAGGAATGGCAAAACCAAAGAAGCAAATTCACAATAAAATGTCAACTTCAACCGCACCCCCAGAGGCAGACAGGCCAGGGTGGGGTAAGGACCAAATGTTTGATATGAAACCACAATGTCCATCTCAAACCTCTTCCGTGCAAGCAGATAGGCCAACGGTTAGGCGAAGACATTTGGCATGAAATCAGGAAAAATGTCAACTCAAACCACACCCGTTAAGGCAAAAGGCTCAAAGGTGGGTGAGGATAGCATGCAGAAAGCACAATGCAGAAAGAACTGTAGGCGGCCAGGCACAGTGATTCATCCTGACAAGGCAGAGGTCGTCGGGCTCTGGCAGAAAGTCAAATCCAAAAATATATAAGTATAGTGGATCAGATAGCAGAAAAAGGAGCACCAGGGAAAACACATCCCAGATGATCAGAGGAAGGAACAACTGAAGGGCTCCAGGAGGGAGAGAAGCAGGAGTTCCAAACAGATCTGCATTGAGTGAAGTGTCCAGTCCGGAAGCAAGCCTCCAAGAAAGGTAAAGAGATCTCCGGGCACCTCTGAGGTTTGCAAGAGGAGGCGGAGGATTCTTGAAAAGCAGTTTAGGGTACAGAAGCGGGTCCCGCCCCGCATGAGGGATGGGTACGCCACAGAGGGGCAGGACTGGGTCACGCCCTGGAGGCCCCACCATGTCCCAAGAGACACCCCGAGTGGGGGCCAAAAGGCGTAGGGGTAGGACCTGAGGGCGTGATAAGAGGTCCTGAACAGACTGGAGAGTATGCCCCTAAGCCTGAAGGGAATCCAGGATGGACTGAGCACCAGGTCCAAACAGCAGGTTCCCAGAAAAGGGGGCACTGGCAACTGACAGCTGGATGTCGGGCAGCAAACCCGAAATCAGCAGCCAGGCGAAGCACCAAAGGGTGATGCCGGCGGCCGAAAGGAGGGCCGATGCGTCAACTGCATTGAAGCACACACGGAGCAAGCAATGGGAAAGGGAGGATACAGCCGGCCCGGTGGCGCTGAGGGTTGAGGCGCTGGATGCCACATCTCGCTCCACGCTGGCGACCCGGGTTCGGGAGCGAGCTCGGGCCACCAGGAGGAGATAGGCTGGAGCGTCTGACGATGGCTCGCCTTCTCCGGGGGAGGGAGGGTTAGCTATCCCGACGAGCGACAACCTCTTGTGGAGGCTGGGGGCGCAACGCAAGTTGGGGTCCTAGGGGCTAGATTGGTTGAGGAGGATATAGGTCAGCAACCATTCAGCCCTCAGGGAGAGTAGGGAGGGGGAGGGACGCAGATGTTCTGCAAGCCGCGCTTTTGATTTACAGGGCCCGAACGCCCAGAGGAAAGAAAACTGGAAATACCCCACTGGAGCCGAAGACGGAGTGCTGAGCCGGGGTCTCTATGTGCCGGAGCCAAGCCTGCAGCCCCGGACCCCGACACTTGCAAGATTCGTGGGATTGCCCCCACCCTGACTCCGCCCGGGGGGTTTCTGTGGCAGAATGTAGGGACCTGGGACTGACAGGTAAGGCTCCGGCAGAGACCAGGTTTAATGGGCGACTCCTGATAATGCAGGTCCAGTGGGTAGTAGGGGAAGATAAACTGTGGGAGAAAAAAAAAAGAAAAAAGAAAGGGAGTATATGGCAGACAGCGGCTGAGCCAGCCTAATCGACTCATGGGAGGGAGACAAATCGGATAGGAGGTCCAAAGCCAAGGCACCAAGAGTGCAAAGGTACCGGACCATATGACCTGGATAATTAAGAATACAAAGTACTGAGTGCGTATTTAGTTGCAGGGTCAGGGGCTTGAAGAAAATAATATTTATGTAACTCATTCAAGCGTCAGAAAAAAGTCTGAGAGAATTTGTGTAAAAACTAACAAATGAAAGATGCAAAAAACAGCATACACACTGGCCTCTCAGACTGGAAGATCAGAAGGCTGTGGGTTCTATTCCCCACACTAGGCATGTGGGTTAAAGAGTATGCATACTGCCTAAAACTAATACAGTATTAGATTTTAAACGCAGTCAACCATTACCTTTTATATTTGAGGTACTTTATCTTTTCCCCTTTGTTTAATTAGAAGATTGTCTAACTGATATTAATATGTGTGATGTGTGGAACAGTAGTACTGTGTGTGGCAGCTGACATAGCTAGCTATACTGCCCCCACTACATCACCAGCATCGTGACCTCACTGACTGTGACATCTCTGTTACTTAGGAACAGTAATTCAGTGACTGCCAGATGACTCGCATGTGATTTCACTGCCAGCGAAATCACACTGCTGATGATGTGGTGGGAGGCAGCAGCACTAGATATGTCAGCCGCTGTGCTAAGAGCTGTTCTACACATCCACCACAACATTATGACACAGAAGACTATGATGGCCAAAAGGTAAAAGAAAGATACTTCAGAAATAACTAGTACTTAAAATGTATATTATTTTCCTGTCTGCCTGGTTTGGCTCCATTAGTTTTTAACTCCCAATACTGACACTGTACTGCAGCATGGGGGCGGGGAGGGGGAAGAGTGCTCCTATCTTTTCTGTCTGCCTGTTCAGGTGAATGTTAAAGATCCTATGGCACTTCTCAAAAGAGTAGGGAATTTCCATGGTGTCCTGGCCAAATTTCCCATTCACTAAAAATACCACCAACAGCTTAATCTGGTTCAAGTAAGGATTTATGTCATGTTACAATTTCAGTTGGTTACCATCTGTAGCCCCGCCCCGGAAAAGGGACTTCTAGTGTTAGTGGACCTACCCGGTCAACAAAATTCAACAAATAAAATCCCCCATTATGCCTTATGGATTCCATATAAATCCAAATCGTTCAAAGGCCATCTTGACACATAATTTTAATACCTAAAAGCAAATTAGAGCCCTTTTCCTGATAAAAGGCTGCCAACATATTACATTTAAACAAACAACAAAGTCACAAATAAGGAACTAGTAGCTTATGGAAAAATCTACAGGGATTTCATGCTCCCTCTACAGGGAAAATACAAGAAAAATAAGGGCTTCTTACAGGAAAATGTTTATTTCTATCTGGGAGCACTGTGATGATTGTGACTAAACAGCACTATATGGCACCAACAAGAAAATGACATTGGTCATTTGGTAGCTTTTCACAGCCCTATCGGCTCTGGCTAGTTCTTGTTTCTTGTAGTCAGTGGTTCTGTAATCAAACAACATATTCTGATCACAGGGAAAATCCATGGCCTTGTTCTGAGTGTCTGTGGTTAGACTGGTTGTTCTAAGCCAGGCCAAGCGTCTCAGAGAGATGGCATGGGCCATCGCCCTAGAGGCTGCATCATTGTTGTCGTCTGCCATGTGGAATTGGTACACAGTAGCTTCCAGGGCAGTTTTTGATATATCCACCAGCTCCTGCACCATAGAATCTGATCCATTGCAGGCAATAGCCAGAACAGATTTCCAAATGCCATGCCATGTACAAAGAAAGTTTGTGAAGCAGGGAAGTTGTGGCATACATTTTCTTTGCTATAAAGTCAATTCTCTTGGAATCCTTGTCCGGGGGAGCCTTTCTCACATGCTGCCTGCTGCACTATACTCTCGTGGGATAGGGTGTGCAGACAGGAACTCGGTACCATTTTCAGACAATTTATTATTTTCTCTCAAGCCGTTTATCAACCCCTGACACTGAAGTGGGGTGTTGAAGCAGCTTCATGGTATTTTTTCTAAATGCATTATAGACAGGGATGACCAGGGTCTTTGGGGGTAAAAGACCCCTCATCTCCCTATAATCTTCATCGATATCCTAGTTGGACTCCTGCGAAGCGAGGTCCAGGGGTCCAGCATATTTTGTATAAAAGTAAACAGAGGAGTAATCCTCCTGGTCACCCAGGGGATCCCCAAGATGAGGGTCCGGTGACTCCTGGGGCTCAAGGCCCTCAAAATCCATGTCAGGGGCATCATAAAATTGTTCTCCATCATCTGCGTCATCCTCACAAAAGAGAGAACTGTGGAAGAGTGCTTGCTAGCCCCAGTAAACAGAGGACTCATCTTTTGAAGGGTCTGAAACAGTTGCCATGCTGCTTCCATATCTTGCACTGACGGAAGAACCTGCGCAGACTTGGTTTGTAAGTGTTTTGTTCTTTCTGTATGCTTCAAGCTACCTGTTGTCTCACTATTGGCTTTCCCAGGAGCAATGGGAGCATTTTTGTCTTGACAGAGTTTCTTGTTAACCACTTCATCAGAGGCTTGATCAAGCTTACTTTTTTCGTCATTTCTATTATTCTTTATTTTGTGAGGAACTTCATCTCTGGAGGCTTTATTTTTTAGTTGGGATCTGGAGGGTTCCTCAGCATCTCTACTTTTATTATGAGTACTTTTGGATGGCCCCTCGTTGGAAGCCTTTGATTTGTCCTCAGTCATAATAATCAAAGGTTTGTGTGCTATGTTTTGCCAATTTAAGCAAAGCAAACCAGTCATGGACCTACGAACTGAGTGCAGGGTTCTTTGAAAATGCCACCGGCCAGTCCTGCCCCAGTTAATGAACTCTATTACTGGTGCCTTTTTTTTTGGGGGGGGGTTGTAAAACTGGGATCTATACCAGTATCAAGCTTAAAAGTAACCCAGTAGTACTGCTCAACTGCACACAGGTGGCTGCTGGACCCTTACGGACAGTCCTGTGACAGAGGATACCAAGGTCCAGTAATATAATAAAAAAAAAGTTCCTTGTAATTCCAATCTAGAGAGAAAACCCCCAGGCACTGTTTAGATTTGAAATCTACTGCAGGTGCCTCGCAGTAAACCCCGTGAGGTCCGAGGTAAAAAACAAGGCAACTGTCTCTGATTCGACGGTTCCCACAAGAATTTGCCCCAAAATGAAGGGAACCATCGAAAATAAACACCCGTGATAAAATTAGGGTTTAAAATGAATACTCGAGGTAAAAATAAAGTCAAAATAGCGCTGTTGTGCTAAAAATAAAAATTTTGCGCTAATGAAAAGGTAAAACTTTCACTCAGTACACTAATACAAATTAAATATGAGGAAAACTTTACTCAGATAAGCACTAGGAGGCTGTCAACAAGGAAAGTTGAGACACCCCTCAGGGGCAATGTTGCTCAGTCTAGCGGAGAGAAAATTCTGAAGCCTTCAACATCTCTCATTCAGCTCAACCCCTTTCCTGACTTTGACTGGTTTGTCCCCAAGCTCATTTAAATATCTCTTAAAGGAACACCTCCGTGGCTGCTGCACCTAGCCAGCTAAGTGCAAAAAAGTTACTGATGCTAAATGACACCTGGGGTAAGAACTTCAAGTGCACACCCACATCCTGCAGGCGGCGTGTAGAAAAGGGGAGCACCCCCCCACAGGGCGGGATTTTCTGGGTAAAAGGATAAAGCTCTGGGCTATGGCAGCGTGTGTTCAGCGTCGCAATGCAGAGCTGTGCTCTCAAGGGTGGACCTTATATACGGATGCACAAACAGGATCCTGCACCGTGTTCCCGATGGATGAGTGCACTACCATTGAAGGCACACTCCTGTCAAAGATGTGTGTCTCACTGTACACCGTGTTGTGTCACTGTTCGTACTAGAACCCACGACCACTGACTGCCTTTACACACCGTCCTGCCTGCCTACCTAAGCACTACCTAACACCGTACGCCACGAGGACTAAACAGCTGCAGCGGCTCTAGGCGTTTCAGTCTATTGCAGGACTGATGATGCTGTGTTGTGGCTGGAGGCGCCCGCTGCATGTGGCATTGTGCCACGCAGTCCGCCGCCTTGCAGGGGTGGGGGGCTTCCACACTGTACACCGCATGAGGGGAGGCCTACAAGCATCTACAATAGTGGCTGTGGCGAGATGCTGTCACCGTCTGTCCTGCTTGAGTCAGATGTGCCTGCATCAGTGTGTCACCTCAGTGGGCAGGGGTTTGGCAGACCTGTGTGCAATGCGCATCGGTGTTAATGGGGGGCCGCATTTTCATGCCATAACTGAGGGGTGGGTGGTGGTAGTATGTGGCAAGGACCTGGTTCATGACCATAGTGCAGGGAGGACTGCAGGTCCATTGCTCCGCGGGTGGGTGTTGCATGGGGCACCATATTGTACTGGGGACCTGCCTGCCATGCATGTGTGATGTCCTTCAGGCGGTGTTTCGCCTCTTTGTGTTCGCCTGAATGTCCAGTCGCCCTTACTGGCAGATGCTCTATTCTATTGTCTGTCGCCCTGATTGCTAATCGCCCTTATTGCCAGTCGCCCTTCTGAATCTCAGTCCCCCTGATAGGTGCCCTCATGCACTGTGGCTGTCCTATATCAGTAGCCATTCATGGTGTGTCAGCATTATGCTTCTCTGTCATGCAGACAAACTATATTTGCAGGTGCTAACATTCAGGTGCTGTTATCACTGGTTACCTCACTAAGACAGTAGACAGGGGCCAAGCGGCAGACACCCTCTATCTTGATTTCAGCGAGACCTTTGACTCTGTGCCCCACAAAAGGTTGATCAGGAGGTTAGTGGATCTCGGGGTTGGGGAAAAGATGGTCAGATAGGTGGAAAACTGGCTGAAGGACAGAATCCAGAGGGTGGTTCTGGAGGGAGAGTTATCTGACACAAGACAGGTAACCAGTGGGGTTCCACAGGGCTCGGTGATGGAGCCGGTGTTGTTCAATGTTTTCATCAGTGACACTGGAGATGGCATTAAGGGCAAAATGTGCCTATCTGCAGATGACACCAAGCTCTGTGGGAGAGTAGACACAGCTAAAGGGATGCATGACCTACAGAAAGATCTGGAAAAGCTAGGGAGGTGGTCCAGGATCTGGCAGCTTGACTTCAATGCCAAGAAATGCAAAGTTATGCATATTGCAGCCAAGAATCCCAAGACAGAGTACTACCTGGGTGGAGTCTGAGTATCTGCATCAGAGAAGGCGAAGAACCTGGGAGTGATGATCACTAGTGACCTGAAGCACTCCATGCAGTGCAACAAAGCAGCAGCAACGGCAGACAAGATGCTGGGATGCATATCTAGGGGGATCAGTAGTAGGAGAGGAGGTTATACTGCCCTTATACAGGTCACTGGTAAGGCCGCATCTAGAGTATGGAGTTCAGTACTGGTGCCCACAGGACATTATCCTGCTGGAGAAAGTCCAGAGGAGGGCTTCAAAGATGATAGCTGGTCAGCAGGTTAAGACATACGCGGAGAGGTTTAGGGCACTGAACATGTACTCCCTGGAAGACAGGAGAGAGAGAGAGAGAGGACACATGATTGGGACCTTCAAGTACTTCAAAGGGATAAATAAGGTTGATAAGGAGAGTCTCTAAGCTGAGTGGCAACCATAACACAAGGGGGCACAGTCTTAAGCTGGAGGCTGGGAGGTTTAGCAGGGAGGTCAGGAAGCACTTCTTCAAAGAGAGGGCGGTGGACACTTGGAATGCGCTGCCAGAAGAGGTAATCTCATTGAAGATAGTGGGCAGCTTTAAGAGAGGCTGGGACAGGTATACGGGGAGGGTAATGGTCATGGGTAGGCATAGGTGCCGGAACCGGGTGGGGCGAAAGGGGCGGTAGCCCCTCCACTTTTTATTTCTGTATGGTAAAAACTAGTATAGAAAAAGTGCCCTTTGTACCCTCATAAGTGCCCTTTTGATTCTCAGCCCCCTCAGTTTTTACCATCTTCCGGCACCCTTGTGGGTAGGGAGGATGGGAGGAGTGGGGAGAGGGGGCAGGGACAGTAGCTCAAGCTGTGGATCCTGCAACACAAGCAGACTTGACAGACCAAATGGCCGCCTTCTGCTGGCTTCTTCGTATGTTCGCATGTGAAGTGATTCCTGGGGGTAATCACGTTCCATGGACTGTGAGGTCTGACGTGTGTGCCTCTACCCTAGCAGGGAGGCATTTGTTATGAGTATCGCTGATGGATGCTCTTTCAGGAAGGGGATTCCTTCCCTGAGGTTTTCCCTGACCACCACTGCAAGGCCTGCAGTAGGGTGTTTGTGACTGGCAACAATATTGGTAAGAAATCTCTTCTTAGACCAGTGAGCTTGCAGGTGAAACTGTATGTCTCTCCTCTGAAATCTGGACCCTGGCACCACTGCTGTGACAGCTGCTATGTGACTCAGCAAGCACAAGAAGCCCCTTGCTGGCCTGGGCCTGTTTAGCTGGAATGATCCTGCAAACTGCAGGATACGGTTTACCCTGTCCTGAGGGAGAAATGCTCTGCCTTGACTGGTGCTCAGCTGTGCTCCAGTGAAGTCCAGAAGCTGAACTGGTCCTTGCTGTAACTTATGCGGGTTTATGAGAAATTCCAGAGACTCAATGCATTTCTGGTGAGGGCCAAAGCCTCTCTGGTATGCTGCAGGGATTTACCCACAATTAACCAGTCATCCAGATAAGGGAATACAGTCACTCCCTGCCTTCTTTTAAGTGTGCCACAACCATGGTTAGAAACTTTGTGAAAGCTCTGGGGGCTGAGGCTAAGCCGAATGGCATTGCTGCAAACTGGTAGTGACCTGAGGGTAGACTGAACCTCAGGTAATTTCTGTGGCTCGGCATGATAGGGATGTGGAAGTATGCATCCTTTAGGTCTAGTGATGCCAACCAATCCCCTTTTTGCAGAGTGGGGATGATCATGGCTAGAGCCACGATCTTGAACTTTGGTTTTAGTACGTGCCTGTTTAGGAGTTGCAGATCCAGAACAAGTCGCCAGTCCTCATTTTTCTTTTGAGTGAGGAAATATCTTGAGTAAAAGCCCTTTCCCTGCTGTAATAAAGCTACAGGATCCACTACTTTGTTTGCCAACAGGTCTGCTACCTCTGTCTCTTGGAGGATTTTGTCTTCAGACATTGCTGGAGCAATGTTTCTGGCTCTCAGTTTGGGGAGGGATTTGAAGTTTAGAGAGAGCCCTTGGCTCACTACTTCCAAGACCCACTTGTCTGTGGTGATGGTATGCCAAGCTTGGAGGTAATGAGCCAATCTGCCACTTACTGGAAGGGGCGGAGGCGACCTGTACCAGCCTGTCAGGGATTCTGTTTCGGCTGGGACTGCACTTGAGGTACCTGGGCTGACCGTCTCATGGACCTTCTGCCCCTACCTCTGAAGTACCCCCTGGGTTGCTGCAAGTCTGGCAACGCCTGTGCCTGAAAAAGGGGCCTGGAACAGGATCCCCTACCCCTGCCTCCCCTATACTGGGACCTAAAAGAAGTAGAGGGCTTTTCTTTGGCTGAATTGCTCCTATAGGTGGCCTTGTATTCTTCCACCTTTTTCTTATAGGCTATGGTTTTGTCCCCAAAAAGGGAGTCACCTTCACAGGGAAAATCCACTGCCTTGGTCCGTGTGTCCTGGGTTACATTAGTGGCCCTAAGCCACGCAAACCTTCTCATGGAGATGGAGAGAGCCATGAGTCTAGCTGCAGTATCATTAGCATCCACAGCCATTTGGAACTGACACTTGGTGGCATCTAGTGCCGCCTTAGTGGTGTCCGCCAGGTCAAACTGCCACATCACCTGAAACCTTGTCAGTGAGTGCCAGAACAGTATTCCATAAGGCATTCTGGTACTGAACTGCATAAGTCATGTAGTTTGCTTGTTTCACAAGGAGTGAAGCAGCCAAATACCCAGTCTTCCCCATCCCATCAATTTCCTGGAATCTTTGTCAGGAGAGTGGGATGAAATAGGTATTTAAGCTTTGTCACAAGCTGCTGCCTGAACCACTTCCTCGTGATCTGGATGGTGAAACAAAAATGCAACAGTAGACCTGTCCAACTGATATTTCTTATTAACTTTTTTGTCCACCCCTGGGATAGTAGTTATTTTTTTTTTTTTTTAAATGTGCAGCACTGCTTTCCTCAGGGATTTGTGCATGGGAAGCACCAAACATTTTGTAGGTGCTAATCTCATCATTTCTAGGAAGTCAGCTTCCTCTCCATCCACTTCAGTCTCCTGTAAGGGGAGATTCAAGGTCTCTACCATTCGCTTTACAAATGAGAAGTGTACTCCGGCCCGGTGATGCTGAGGGCTGAGGCGCTGGACGCCACACCTCGTTCCATGCCGGCGACCAAGGTTCGGCAGGGGAGGACTGGGATTGAGCTCCGACGACTGCTTTCCCAGTCCTGGGGAAAGGGAAGGATCCACACCGCGCTCTGGTGGTCCCTGGGGACGCCTGATGGTACTGCGGACATGTGGGTGTCTGGAGGGGGGGGGAGCATGGCAGACGTCTGCACATTGGTGCTTGAACATCACTGCACGTCCATGCTCCCATTGAGGAGAAAATGGAAAAAGGCTGGGCGCGACCGAGCAGCTTGATGGCCACGCCCGCGGGGGAAGACTGTCGGGAGTTGCACGGGATGTTCGGCGCTGGTCCAGCTGGCAGGGACGGGGGCCCTCCAGCGGATCGCCACGCCGCTGGACCCCCATCATGCGGAGTGACCCTGCTGCTCTCCCCGCAGGCAGGGCCGGCAGCTGGATACCCCCACCAGTAGGCACCGCAGCAGGCGTGAAAAGAAAAAAGTTGAGATAAAAACAAATGAGTAGTGGGACATATAATCTTCTTGACCCCAGGTGAGGAACGAAGTCTTGTTCGGAGGATAACTCAGGTTCAATGGGTTCCAACTCCCCAAGGACAGTCCTATACACAAATGGGTTCCTGACCCTGAACCAAGGGGAACTGGTGCAGAAACCGGTACCACTGCTTGTAGAGCCTGCAGAACCTTAGCAATGTCCTCAGTAGAGGGCATGTGTGTCCTGCCTGCTGACAGCTTCTTAGCCTTCTTGGCCGGAGGTGCAGTGACATGTTTTTTTCTTAAAGGGAACTGGTTCACTTGCCGGTTCCACATGCCTTTTAGTCTTAGTAGTGTCAGTTTTTTCTGTGGATTTTGGGTCTATGGACTATTTTTGGCCTGTCTTTATCCTTTTTTAAAGAGGAGATAGACGGGACGTCCTCAGAAAAGGTTGCAGAAGTAGCCATCTCTTCTAATTTTGTAGCCATCTGTTAAGAGTTTTTGGGCAAAAAGTCTTGCAAATAGTGCAACTTGAGAAAATAAGGACTAGTTCCTAAGCAGAAAATACACAGGTTGTACCTGTCTGCTATAGCCACTATTGGACCACAACTTATACAGTTTATAAAACCAGTGGGTTCTGTCTTTTTCTTAGGTTTTTGAACCTCTGACATTTTGCAAGATTTTAAACCACTACTACACCAGTGATCCGTTCCCTGAACCAAAATATTTAAATATAAACAACAGCGTTCAGTTCCCTAGAGTGAAAACGGAACCGGGCACTTAGCGGTTCCCTGACAGGAAAAAGAACCGCAAATGTGGTAAAAAAAACAACTAAACTATATGGAACTTGAAAGGAACCATAAATAACAGTGAACTAAAGACCATTTTAACACATAAAACCCCCTAATACAGCGGTTCCCCCCAGTTCCACCAAACCGATGAGGAACAGAAAAACTAATAAATCTAACCTTAATAAATATAGTATACAGGCAGCAATTTAAGAATAATAAAGTAAAAATGGTACTTATCAACCAAAACAAGGCATATCAGAAAGTTGAAGAGTGCTCTCTGGGGCGTCTTAACTGGCAGGCGGAGTAATGAATCTGAGCACTCAGGAGTGCAGCAATTGTTAAAGGAAAGCTGTCATCAAGACAGCCTCCTGCCCCCGCCACGCTTACCTTCTGGTTAAGCTTTTTAAGTATGTTGCAGCATTTTTCTCCCACAGCAACATACTTTAATTACAAAAAGTCCGCAACCCGGAAGTCTGTCAGACACTATGTGGGCTCCATTATATGTAAAGGTGCTGCAATGCACCACGCGCTTCAATACATTTTTTTTCTCCACTGAGGCCTTTGGTACTGGCAATATCTCCAAAAAGGAAATGTTGCATCCATTATCCCGACAGACTCTGGCAAGTTCTTGGAACCTTGCTTGGATTTCCAAAACGCTATTTCCCTCTACCCCTATTATGACTTTACCTGGGCATCCCTCTATTTATTCTGCTGCCCTGTATTTCTGCAAAAAAGAAAGATGTTTTCAATCAAACTGCGAGCACGCATGTTAACAGGTTCAGTTGCACATCACTAAAGGTGTTTTTCTTGTTGCAGGTAGTTTGACTGCACATTCAGTTTTTCTTGCCGAAGTTCATCATTGTGTTTGTCAACATCAAGTTGCAGAAGAGTTTACTGGTGCAGGACGATCCTAATTGGCTGTCTGCCATTTCCACAAAAAGTGGACTGACTTGACCAAGCTGCGTGTCCAATATGATGTACGCCTTCTTTCAGACATCTGCCAGTAAGGTAAGACAGTTTCTACTTACCGTTTTGAAGGAAGGTTACATACTGTTTTCTCTTATCAATTAGGCAAATATGGTAGTTAAGTGAATTGAGGCACTGCGAGGTCAGTAGCGACTGGGGAGCTGCTGCTGCTTGGAATCCTCATATGCCCAACATTCTAAAGCTCAGGCTGGGCCAGTCCCCTGGTAGGGGTGCACTATACCCAGTTTTTATGACTTCCCATTGACAATGTTCAAGCTAACAGAAAAGGAAATTACAGTAAGTATGAAGGGATTTCTTCTTTCTATATAGTCTTGAAGCCATATTCCCCTAAAATGTTGCTCTTTTTCGGCTGCAAACTCTAAATCCCTCTTCTCTAGCACAGCAGTGGGCTTAGATTGTAGTCAGTATTTTGTTTTTATATTACTGATGCCACCTTTGAATGTAAATCTTTTTAGAGTAAAGCTCTCAGGCTCTCAGCTGACTTGTGTCAGAATCAATGTAAAACTTCTGCCAGCACCCCTGCCTGCCCAGGACTGAACACAGACGGAAGCACTTGTTTGCCTTTTACTCCAGGATGTACAGTATAAGTAAGTATAAAGCCATTGCATAGGTACAAGATACCACTCCAGACTCACCTTTAAATCCTTCAACACCAGGCCTTCCAGACCCTCACTGATCACTCGGGTTATCATGCCCGCCAGGTCAGATGCTTTCTGTAATAAATTGCACACACAAAATTTTGAAAAATTCACATTTGCAGTGTTCCATAACCCCCCTCTCTCAACCAGTTCAGGAAACACCCCTGAAATCTCTCCCAAGGCAAAAGTCTGCAACTCCTCCCCCCCCCAACCTCACAACATACACAGCCACCCATGCCAAATTAAGGAAAAACCCCACCGAACAAACTAAATTAAGGTATAAGGCTGAACTGAAAAATGCTAAACAGATAATAGAAAGGGAAAGGAACAAACCAGAATTCAGGATATCCTGCACTAAGGATAATCAAAAATCCTTCTTCAACCATATTAACAAGATGAGAGGAAATAGGGATATAGGCCAGTTAGTTGTTAACAGAATTACCTTGCAAGACCAGACAAAAACAGCAAACACATTTAATGACTACTTTTCCACTGTCTTTAGCATGAGAAATGCATCCATGTTTACCAGTTCCCAAGATGACAAACATTGAAGGGTTTACTGATAAGTATCAAATGCCATGAGGGCTCTGAAACCTAATTCATCGCCAGGTCTTGATGGAGTTCATCCAAAGTTCCTAAAAAAATCAGTATCTCTCAGATACTCTATGTAGACCTTCAGGGCTATTATTCAATAAATCCCTCCGTTCAGCAATGGTAGCTTCGACTAGAAAAAAGCGGAGTGGTGCTCATACACAGAAAGGGTAGTAAGTCAATACCAGGAAACTATAGGCCAATAAGCATTAAATCCGTACCAGGCAAACTGATGGAAAAATGAGGACAAACATGTGAGGCTGAAAGTGCCACCAAGGGACTAAATGACAATCCTCAACATGGCTCCATCCATGGCAGATACTGCACAACAAACCTCAGAACTTTGTATGACTTGGACAATGCTAGCGTGGATGCAGGATGACCCATGGATGTAATATTCCTGGACTAGGCCTTCGACAAGGTACCTCACTTAGAATTAATAGAAAAACTTACAAAAATGGGGTACAGACGCTCTCTGGCCAATTGGGTGAAATCATGGCTACTAGGAAGAACACAACAGGAACAGTAAACTTTCCACTGTTAAGCCAGTGACCAGTGGGGCCCCCCAGGGGTCTGTCTTGGGCCTGTTTTTATTCAGTAATTTCATATCCAATCTTCACCATGGGCTAACTAACCAAATTGTTAAATTTGCAGAAGATATCAAAATTAGCTGTGACATGAGCACAGAGGAAAAAAACAGGCTACTCACCTGTAACAGTAGTTCTAGGAGTGGTATATGTTGTTCATCCACACTATCTGGCATTGTCCCTTTCCCCTTTAAATCTTGCCGGAAGTCTTCAAGCTGGCTCCTCCCACCCACCCGGGTGGTAAATACCTCGGCTCTGCCCCATGACGCCAGATCTAGCCCGCTGGAAGCCAGGTTGTGCGCCTTAAGCCGGGGAGGTCGGGTGGGTGTGTGGATGAACAACATATACCACTCCTAGAACTACTGTTACAGGTGAGTAACCTGTTTTTCTAGGAGTGTGGATATGTTGTTCATCCACACTGTCTGGCAGACGCCTAGCAGTTCTCCGGGAGGAGGGAGGCAAGGCGCACACCCCCTACTTAGGAAAAAGAGATTGGAGAACCGAGGCTCCAAAACCAGCATCACGTCGTGACTCAAGGTCGATGTGGTAATGGGTAATGAAGGTGTTCGCTGATTTCCTGGTAGCAGCCCGACAGATTTCCTGGATAGGGATGTTCCTGGAAGCAGCCACCGAAGTAGCAGTATGGCGGGTAGAATGAGCTCTTATCCCCTTCGGAGGCTCCTTGCCCGCCAATTCATAACACAGACTTATGCATGATGTGATCCATCTTGCAATAGTCCGCTTGGCTGCAGGTCTGCCAGAAGCGGCTTCAGCGTAGGTGACAAACAGCTGGAGAACCTCTCCCCAAATTTCCACATCCTCTCCTTATAGTAGGAGAGAGCATGCCTGAGGTCCAGAGTATGGAGCCTGTACTCGGCATCCGAGGTGTAGTTAGGGTAATATAGCGGCAGAGTCAGCACCTGGTTGAGGTGAAACTCTGACACCACCTTCGGAAGGAATTTCGGGTGGGGGCGCAGGACAACCTTGTCCCTGTGAAAGACCAGATAAGGGGAGTCCACCGAAAGCGCCTGGAGCTCCTCTGTCCTTCTGGCTTACGTGATAGCCACCAGGAAGGCAGTCTTCAACGACAAGTATGAGAGCTCACACTTGTGCATGGGTTCAAATGGCTTGCCCATGAGCTTTGTCAAAACCAGCAAGAGATCCCACGGAGGTGGAGGTTCACGCACCGGAGGGGAAATGTGATCCAGGACTTTGAAAAAAACGCCCGATCACCGTCTCCTGTGCCAATGTCGGCAGACCGGCCCGTGCTCGGTAAGCAGAGATGGCTGCCAGGTGCACCCTAAGGGTCGATGACCGAAGACCCCCTTTGGAGAGGGACCAAAGGTAGTCTAAAATGTTAGCCACACAGCAGGATAAAGGGTCCAGGCTCTTTCCCCGACACCAAATGGAGAATTTTTTCCATTTAAAGGCATAACACTTTCTGGTCGATTCTTTTCGAGATGCTTCTACTACAGTGTAGACATTCTCAGAAAGACCCAAAGCCTGGAACTCTAGCCGCTCAGGAACCAGGCTGTGAGGTGCAGGGATTGAAGGACCGAGTGGAAGACCTTCCCCTGGTTCAACGATATCAGGTCCGGGCGTGTACAAAGCCGCTCCAGGGCCCTGCAGCTGAGGCTGAGGAGATCTGGATACCAGAACTGGAGTGGCCAATCTGGGGCTACCAGGATCACCTTCGCCTTGTCCCTCCTCACCTTGAGTAACACCTTGTGGATCAAGGGAAATGGAGGAAAGGCGTAGAGGAGGCCTGGGGTCCACAGCCTCGAGAAGGCATCCCCCTGCGGCGAGCCCTGCTGAGGGGGGTGGGCATGGTACAGCCTCAGCTTGGTGTTCTCCCTGGAGGCAAATAGGTCCACCAACGGTTCGCCCCAACGGAAGAACAGATCGTAAGCTACCTTTGGATGGAGAGACCACTCGTGGGATTTCTGGCCTATGCGGCTGAGAGCATCCGCTAGTTGGTTCGAGACTCCTGCCACATGGATGGCTAGGAGATCCACCTCCAGCCGGGCTGATGAAGGTCCAGATCCGAGCACCTCCTTGCATAGCAGACGGAGTGCGTGCCGCCCCATTTGCTGAGGTAGTACATGGTCATGATATTGTCCGTCTGGACTTGAACCACTTGACCCCGGAGCTGAGGAGCGAAAGCTGACAGGGCCAGTCTGACTGCTCTGAGCTCCAACAGGTTGATGCGGCATCGGGACTCCTTGGGGGTCCAGAACCCGTGAGCTCTGTGGTCCCCCATGTGGGCTCCCCAGCCCATGAGAGAGGCGTCGGTCGTAAGAACGACCGTCGGCTCGGGGCGGACAAACGGGATACCTTCCTGCAAGTGACTCGGGATGGTCCACCATTGGAGAGCGTCCCACATCCTCTGGGTGACCGTGACCAGCTGGTCGAAGAGACCTTGACGCTGAGACCACTGGGCGGCCAGCTCCCATTGAAGGGGGCGCATGTGCAGTCTGGCCCAGCGGACCACTGAGGTGCACGCCGCCATGTAACCCAGGAGGCGCAGGAAGTCCCGGGCAGGGCGCAAGTGCCCAACCAGAAATGATTGGGCAAAGGAGGAAATAACCTCTGCCCTGTCTGCTGGGAGCCGAGCTCTGCCCCGACAAGAGTAGAGCTCTGCCCCGATGAAGCCCATCACCTGAGAAGGCACGAGTCCTGACTTGGCCTCGCTGATTAGGAGGCCCAGGTGGGAGCAGGTTCGGAGGGTCAGGTCCCTGGACCTCTCCACCTCCTGAAGGGAGGAACCCGCCAGTCATCTAGATGGGGTAAATGCGAACCCCTTGACGCTGTAGATGGGCTGCCACCACTGCAATGCATTTGGTGAAGACCCTTGGGGCCGATGACAGGCCGAACGGCATGGCTCTGAACTCGTACAGGGTCCCTTCGACCCTGAAGCGGAGGAACCGCTGATGAGACGGACGGATTGGGACGTGGTAGAATGCATCCTGAAGATCCAGTGTACAAAAATACAGGTTACTCACCTGTAACAGGAGTTCTAGGAATGGTATATGTTGTTCATCCACACTCATTGGCAGTATCCTTGCCGCTTTAAATCTTGCGGAAGGTCTTCAAGCTTGCTCCTCCCACCCACCCGGTGGTATAACTCGCTCCGCCCCATGACGCCAGATCTGGCCCGCTGGAAGCTCAGGTTGTGGCCAAGCCGGGAGGTCGGAGTGTAGGATGAACAACATATACCATTCCTAGAACTCCTGTTACAGGTGAGTAACCCGTATTTCTAGGGACATGGATATGTTGTTCATCCACACTGATTGGCAGACTCCTAGCAGTTCTCCGGGAGGAGGGAGGCAAGGCGCACACCCCCGATACTTACTTGGGAAAGAGAGACTGGAGAACCGAGGCCCCAAAACCAGCATCCCGGCGTGACTCAAGGTCGATGTGGTAATGGGTAATGAAGGTGTTTGCTGACTTCCAGGTAGCAGCCCTGCAGATTTCCTGGATAGGGACGTCCCTGGAAGCAGCCACCGCTGCAGCAGTATGGCGGGTAGAATGAGCTCTTGTCCCTCTGGGAGGCGCCATGCCCGCCAACTTATAGCAGAGATCTATGCAGGAGGTTACCCACCTGCTTATCGTCCGCTTGGCTGCAGGTCTGCCAGATGCGGCTTCAGCGTAGGTGACAAACAGCTGGCGAACCTCTCCCGATTTCAGCCGCAGCGCTCCTTATAATAAGCGCAGCCTTCTAGGGTCCAGAGTATGGAGCCTATATTCGGCCTCCGAGGTGTGATTGGGGTAGAACACCGCAGAGTCAACACCTGGTTAAGGTGAAACTCCGACACCACCTTCGGAAGGAATTTCGGTGGGGCGCGAGGACAACCTTGTCCCTGTGGAAGACCAGGTAAGGAGACTCGATGGAAAGCGCCTGGAGCTCTCCCATCCTTCTGGCTGACGGATAGCCACCAAGAAGGCGGTCTTCCACGACAGGTGAGAGAGAGCACACGTGCATAGGTTCAATGGCTTGCCCATGAGCTTTGCCAGTACCAGCAGTAGATCCCAGGAGTGGGGTTCCCGCAGACTGGAGGGAAATGTGATCAAGGCCTTTGAAAACGCCAGACCACTCTTCTCCTGCGCCACTGACTGCTTCCCGCCCGCGCTCGTAAGCAGAGATGGCTGCCAGGTGCACCCTTAGGGTCTCCGACCCAAGCCCTTGACTAGAAAGGGACCATAAATAGTCCAAGATGCTTGCCAAGGAACAGGAGGAAGGGTCCAAGCCCTTGTTTGACACCAAATGGAAAACCTTTTCCATTTGAAGGCATAGCATTTTCTGTCGACTCCTTACGGGACGCCTCAACTACATTGAGGACCTCGTCGAAAGACCCAAGGCCTGGAACTCTAGCCGCCAGGAACCAGGCCGTCAGGTGCAGGGATTGAAGGTCCGATGGAACACCTTCCCTGATTGACGGAGAGCAGGTCCGGCGAGCTGGAAGCTGCCGCGAGTCCTGGAGCTGAGACTGAGGAGATCTGGTACCAGAACTGGCGAGGCCAGTCTGGGGCTATCAGAATCACCTGCGCCTTGTCCCTCCTCGCTTGAGAAGCACCTTGTGGATCAAGGAAATGGGGAAAGGCGAAAGAGGCCCGGGTCCATTGCCTCGAGAAGGCATCCCCTGCAGCGAGCCCTGCTGAGGGGGCGGCATGAACAGACTCAGCTTCGCTCTCCATGGAGGCAAACAGGTCCACCTGAGGTGTGCCCCAAAGGGAGAACAGATGCTGTACTACCTCCGGCAGGAGAGACCACTGTGGGATGCAGCCCTATCCGGCTCAGGGCATCGGCCAGGGTGTTGGAGGCTCCTGCCACGTGAATGGCTAGGAGATCCGCCCAGGCTGCGCGACGAGTGACCAAATGCGGAGAGCTTCCTGCATAGAAGCATGGAGCGCGCCCCGCCTCTGGCGGTTTAGATAGTACATGGTCGTGGGTATTGTCCGCCTGGACTGACCACTTGACCCCGGAGGAACGGAGCAAAGGCGGTGAGAGCTAGGGCGACCGCTCGAGCTCCAGCAGGTTGATGTGGCATCGGGACTCCCGGGGACCAGAGGCCATGAGCCCGGTGTTCCCCAGATGGGCACCCCAACCCATCAGAGAGGCATCGGTCGACAGAGAGACCGTCGGCTCGGGCGGACGAACGGATGCCCTCCTGCAAATGATCTGGAACGGTCCACCACTGGAGAGTTGCTCCACATCCCCTGTGTCACCGACACAAGCTGGTCCAAGGGATCGCAGCGTCAGACCACTGGCTGGCCAGTCCCCACTGAAGGGACGCGATGTTCCAGCGGCCCAACGGACCACGCTGGTACAGGCCGCCATGAGACCCAGGAGGCGAGGAAGTCCCGGCAGGCGCATTGCCCAACCAGAAATGATCGGGCAAAGGAGGAAAGAACCTCGCCCTGTCCGCCGCCGGAGCGCGCTTGCTCAAGAGAGTCGAGCTGCTGCCTGAAGAATAGAATCACCTGCTTCGCTCGAGTTCCGACTTGGCCTCGTTGATAAGGAGGCCCAGTTGAGAGCAGACCTGAGGGCCAGATCTCTGGACCACTCCGCCTCCTTCCTGGAGGGAGCTGCTATCAGCCAGTCGTCCAGGTAAGGGTACACCGGACCCTCGGGCGCAGAGGAATGCTGTCACCACTGCCATGCATTTGGTGAAGACCCTGGGAGCTGGAGACAAGCCAAGGGCATGGTTGAACTCAAGAGAGATCCTTCCGCCGGAAGCTTAAGGAATCTCTGTGAGACGGACGGATAGGGACGGAAAACGCTGGCCCTGCAAGTCCAGAGAGCAGAACCACGCTGCCCAAGGATGGTATTATCTGAGCCAGAGTGACCATCCTGAAGGTTCGAGACCTTAGGAACTTGTTTAGGTCGTAGGTCGAGAATGGGGGCCAGCCCCGTCCGCTTCGAACCAGGAAGTACCTGGACACAAACCCTGGGTCTGAAGGAGGGTCCACCACCTTCTTACCACCTCCTTCTGGAGGAGGAGAGTGATGTCGGCTCGACGAGCGCCAGTGAGGCTGGGGATCCCGGGCTCCGAGGGGCGACGCTCTGAAGGGTGGTGCCTGCTCAATTCCAGAGGCAGGCCTCTTCCCACCTCTAGACCCACCTGTCCGTGGTAACAGCGACCAGGTGGAACGGAAGTGTGGAGCCGCCCCACGGGGACCTAGGGGGGCAGGTGACGGGATGGGGTGACACCCCTCAGCCCGTCACTGGGCAGGCTTGGAGGAGGGACCGCCGAGGGACCTCCTGGGCCCTTCCTCCCTGCCTCCTGTTAGAGGAAGCCGCGGCTTGGGTTTGGGATGCCAAGGCCGAGCCTGCTGGCCCTGACGTTGCTGGGTCAAGGCGCTGGGGCACAGAAGGACTAAAGGGCTTAGGCTGTGGTTTGCGGCCTTTGTCCTTCTGAGCGGAAGAGACCGAGTCCAAGGTGGCATTGGACTTCTCGATCCTCTGCAGGTGACCTTCCACCCCAGGGTCAAGAGGTCAGTCCCCAAAGGGAACATCCGCCAACTTGTGCTGGGTATCCGAGTAAAGGTGGATATCCTCAGCCAAGCCTCGGCCGACGATAGCCACTGCGGCCGCCACCGATCTGGCACATGAGTCCCCATATCCAAAGCAGTCTGGAGCTGCTGTTTGGCCACTGCCCTGCCCTGGTCCCGCACCTGCTTAACCGTAGTCTGCAGATCGGCGGAAGATGAGGATGACCTCATCCAGGGAGCCCAACAGGGCATGAGAAAAATGTGCCATGAGGACGGCCGAACTGGCCTGACGAAGGCCGAGAGGACGCATGACTTTTCGCCCGACGTAGTCCATTTCTTGACTCCTTGTCAGGAGGTTTGTCCACATCCTGGCGCTGCCGGGCGCCGGAAAACGCTGTCGGTAACCAACCCCTCAGCAGAGGGTGTTCCAAAACCGGACAAGGAACCGGGGACCGCGATACTTCCTGGCCATCCTGGCCGAGGCGCAGGGCAGGAAGCAGGCGCTGCAAGTTCCAGTGCCGGACCCACTATGGCCTCGCGCCACCGAAAGGCCTCCGTCGAGAATCCCTCGTCCAGAATCTCCGTGAGGGATACCTGGTCTGCTTTGGAACGGGTTCGAGCTCCATCCCGTAGACTCGAGATGAGCCAAGCAGTCCTAGGAAGGACGACGGGCTATCGCCCATTGACTGACCTCCTGAAGACTCCAAGTCCAGTCGCTTGGAGAAGAAGGAGGAATCATCTTCGACTCGGAAGAGTCCTCAAGAGCTGCCTCTGGCCTGAGCCACCCTTCACCTGCCGAGGTCGGTCGGGAGTGAGGGTAACTGACAGCCGATGGGTAAACCCTTAGCCGACCGAGAATCCTTGGTCGGAGCCCCACTTGTGGCTGTGGAGGCGGAGGTTCCACCGAATCGGTGGAGCAGCTGGTTTTGGCCGAACAACCGGCCTGGGTATAGGCTCCTCGGACAAGTCGAGGGGTTGTGTCGGCCGTCCGGTGACAGCCACTTAATGGCCGGGGAAGGCGCCGGAGTCGGCTTATTCCCGGCCAGGAGGAGCTGTTGCAACATAAGGTCCTTCGCATCCGCCGACGTAATTTACGCCGAAGCCTCCCCTCATCCGAGGAGGAGGACGAGGACGAGCGGCGACGCCGCTTACCGCGGTGCCGAGACCGAGACCGCCTATGACGGTGGGAACGGCTGGACCGCGAAGAGGTCCGAGACCGAGACCGAGAGTCCCGGAATTTCCGGGGTCGGTGCGGGGAGGTGTCGGCCGGAACCGGCACTCCCTTCGGCTCGGAAGGTCCATCCGAGGGCTCCGGAACCGGAGGCACAGACGAGCCCACGGGATCCTCAACTCCTCCCGGGGGAACCGGGGAGAGGGGAATCTCGGCTGCTAAAGGCGACAGCCCGTCCAATGGGTCGAGAAAAATCTCGACTTCATCAGTGGGAGTCTCGGTCAACTGACCTGACGGGGACACCGTGAGGCCAGTGGCCGAAGCCGAGCGGTCGACCGAAGCCGACGGACGACGGCCCGGGGAGAGGGACCTTTCCCGCTCCCAAGAGCGTCGACGGAGGGACTTACCCTTGTCCCTCTTTTTGGACCGAGAATAAGGTCCAGCAGACGCAGGCCCTTCTCCTTTAGTGGAGAGGGACAGACAAAGCTCCTTAAAAGAAGCCGTGGGAAGAACCCAGAGAGACGGATAAATGCAGCGTCGAGGAAGATACGGCCCGCGCCTCCCTTCTTCGAGGACGCATCATCCGCCGAGCTGATCCGCCGAAATTACCGCCGGACACCGCTAACCGGGCCTCCTTGGACTTCACCGAGGGAACGCTCGGACGCCCAGTTGCACCGGGCAGCACGTCTTCGAGGACGAGGCCGAGAAAGATGAGCACAGGTCGCAAGCCTGCGGGTCGTGCTCAAGGCCTAAGCAGTAGACACACGTGGAGTGTGGATCCGTCCGAGACATCTTCTGCCCGCATGGGCATCTCCGAAATCCGGGAGTCGATTTGTCCATCGCAGCCGCGAGGGATCGAAGACTGAAGTCTTTTTGCAAATTTTTATTTTTAAATCCGCAAACGGAGAAATAGGAACCAGTCGCAAACGCAGAGCGTTAAGGAGGGAACCTGAGCTTCCAAGCGGTAAGGAAGATCTGGCGTCATGGGGCGGAGCCGAGAGTTATACCACCCGGGTGGGTGGGAGGAGCAAGCTTGAAGACCTTCCGGCAAGATTTAAAGCGGCAAGGATACTGCCAATGAGTGTGGATGAACAACATATCCATGTCCCTAGAACCACATGTTTCGCTCCAGGGATGGTATAATCTGGTTTAGAGTTACCATCCGGAAGGTGCGAGACCTGAGATACCGATTCAGGTCGTGGAGATCTAGAATGGGGCGCCAACCCCCATCCGCTTGGGCACCAGGAAGTACCTGGAGACGAAGCCTGGGTCTGAAGGAGGATCCAGCACTGGGAGCTACCGCCTCCTTGAGGAGGAGCTGAACAATGTAGTCCCAAAGGGCCGACTAAGCGCCTACTGAGATCCTTTCCTCCCGTGGGGCATGGGCCCGGCTGGGGGGGGTACTGCTCGAACTCTAGAGGCAGTCCCTGCCCGACCGCTTCCAGAACCCACCTGTCCGAAGTGATACCAGACCAGGCAGAAAGAAAGTGGCGGAGCCGGCCCCCCACGGGAGGACCCAGAACTGGCGTGACGGGTGCAGGGGAGGCCACCCCTGACCCATCACTGTGCAGGCTTGGAGGAGGAGGAAGAGGAGGCACCTGGACCAGCACCTCGGCCTCCTTTGCGGAGCTGTTGGGGACCTTGCCTGGGCCTAGAGCGCCAAGCTTGAGCCTGCTGCTGTTGCTGACCTCCCTGAAAGGAGGGCTGTCTGACCGCAGGAGAAGAATGCCGAAAGGATTTCTTCTTTGCGCTTCTGCTGGTTCTTGCCCAAAGAACCTTTAGCAGAGGTGGCATCTAAGGTGGCATTAGACTGCTCAATGCGCTGTAGATGACTTGTCACTCCCAGACCAAAGAGGTCGGTGCCAAGGAAGGGCACGTCAGCTAGCTTGTGCTGAGCATCCGCAGGAAAGGAGGATAACCTCAGCCAAGCCCTCCGGCGACAGGCTACCGCGGCAGCTAGTGAATGGGCACCGGAATCACCAATGTCCAGGGCCGTCTGGAGCTGTTGTTTAGCAACAGCCCGGCCCTGGTCCCAGACCTGCTTGACCGTGGTCTGCATGTCAGCTGGGAGATGAGGGAGAACTTCATCAAGTGACCCCAAAAGGGCGTGAGAGAAGTGTGCCATGATCACTGTAGAGCTAGCCTGACGAAGGCCTAAGGATGATGCCGCGTAGACCTTCCGGGCCGAGTGGTCCATGAGTTTGGACTCCTTGTCCGGAGGACGGTCAGTATCCGTAGAGCTGCCCGTTCGCCTAAACACTGAGGCAGTCACAAGGCTTTCTGCCAAGGGGTGCTCAGTGAAGCCCGCCAAAGACCCCATGGGCACCGTGTACTTGCGGGCCATGCGGGCAGAGGGAGCCGGGCAGGAGGCTGGATGCTGCCAAAGTGCCAGAGCCGGGCCAACTATGGCTTCGGCCACTGGGAAGGCCTCCGTCGGGCTATCCCCCCTCTTGAGAACATCCGTGAGAGGATATTCTGCTTTTTTCTGAATGGGCTGCAGAGGCATACCTGTGGACTCTGAAATGAGTCGAAGGATGCCCTGGAAGGAAGAAGGCCCTTCCTCCATGCCTGACACAGACAGCTCATCATGAGAGTGAAGGCCGGTAGTATCCAAATCCGAGGAGTCCGGATACAAGGGTCTCCCACCCAAATCCCCCTCGATGCGCCTAGGGCGATCAGGAGTGACCGTGATGGACAACCTATGGGAAGGCCCGTAGTCTGGTCGGTCCCCTTAGAGGCTGTTTTGGTGGTGGTTCCACCAAAATTGGTGGGGAGCCCGTAATGGGCCGAGCCGAAATGCGCACCGGACCCACTGGAGGGAGAACCGGAGTCCTCGGCACCGAGGGAGTCGGTGTCGGCCGAAGAGGCTGAGGCCAAGTAATGGCCGGTACCGCTGGGGCAGCCGGTTTTTGACCTGTTAAAAGAAGTTGCTGCCACATGAGGTCCTCATAACGTCGACGGAGCTTCCGTCTAAGTCTCTCCTCATCCGAGGAGGATGAGGAACGGTGGCGGCGCCTCTTCTGGGAGTGTTTGTGGCCCGTTCTCGGTTTTTCGACCGACGGGGTCCTACTCCTCGATCGAGACCGACGGCGTCGGCTCTGTTGGTCGGGAGAAGCTGGATTCGGCGAGAACCGGGGTTCCAGCTCTTGACCCTCGAACAGGTTACCCGAAGGACGGGTCTCCTCGTCAGGGAAGGAGAGAACAGGAGTCCTCTCCAGAGAGTCATCGACAGGCGTCAGCGACAACGGCTCGATCGGGTCGAGAGAAATCTAGGCCGGTTCTGCCATGTCCTCGGCTTCCGTGCCCTGGCCTGACGGAAGGTCTGAAAAGCCGGCAGCCGAGGAGGCGATCTCGACCGTGGTCGAGACCCCTTGCTCCTGAGAGTCGGACCGCTCTCGGTCCCAGGAGCGTCTTCTTTGGGTAGAAGAAGATGGTTTAGGATCCTTATCCTTCTTCTTGGATCGGGAGGAATGCGAGCCTGAGGGCACCTCGCCCTTAGAAGGGAGAGACTGGCACAACTCCCAGAAGGATCCCGTGAAGGTGGAGCCCAAGTTGAGTGGCACAAAGAAGCTTTGGTTGGCCGAAGCTTGGGCAGCTTCTTCTTCGAAGGCCGCCATCTGCTCGAGCTGCTCGGCGGATCACGCAGCCGCGGCAACCGCCCACCTGGCCTCCTCACCTGTGGATTGGCGGTTCGTCTGCCCAACCATACGCCGCTTTACGTCCTCCAGAACGTGGGATGAAAAGTCGAACAGATGGTGCACGCCGAGCTATCAATCACGGCGCCGAGGCAGTATACGCACGAGAGGTGGGGATCGGTGCGAGACATTTTTTGTCCACAAGGACACCGGTGAAATCCAGGGGACGACTTGTCCTCTATATCTGAAGCGTCTTGGATCTGAATCGTCGAGTTTTAAGGCGAGCAACTGCGGCGAAAACCGTCGCTTTGACTCTAGGGCCTCTGTTACTGCAAGGTAGCATGAGGGAACCTGTATCTTCCAATGGAAAGGAAGATCTGGCGTCATGGGGTGGAGCCGACGTAATTACCATCCGGGTGGGTGGGAGGAGCCAGCTTGAAGACTTCCGGCAAGATTTAAATGGGAAAGGGACAATGCCAGACAGTGTGGATGAACAATATATCCACGCTCCTAGAAATATATTTCTCTAGTTTACGACATGAAATCTGTCAAAATTTGGGCTTCCAGGAATAAAATGGAATGCAACTTAGACAAATGCACAGTTTTACACTTGGGGCGACAAAACCTTAGAAAATCGTATGTGCTAAATAACACAACCTTATTATCAGTTGAAACAGAAAGGGATCTAGGCCTCATAACTGATGACAACCTGGGTATGCACACCCACATCAGAAAAATTACGCAAACAGCAAATACATTCATTAATATCATTCAGAAGCCCTTTGTTACCACGAACTTAATAACGTGACTCGAACGCTATAACCCAGGTCAGACCATGGGTGTTACTGGGGCATTAATGCATGCCTCAGGTACGTTATGAGGCACAAGAGCTTACCCGAGTGATGTCAACCAGCCGTGAAGTGCATTAATGCCCTGATATACCCATGGGCTGGAGTGGGTTATAGCACTGATAAAAACGGGCTAGCTAACTGTAAAAAGCGAAAAATCAAAAGCTTTTTACAATCGGCATGTCAATTGTTGGTCTACTGGGGCATTAATGAATTGTCAGGTAACACTTTCTGCCGAATGACAAGTCGTCAGTTGACCTTTCATTAATGCCCGTTTTATAATACAGGATGTATGAATGACTGCATGTGGATCGTGGTTCTCCCTTCTGGGCACCATATTAGCTACAGGACATCAAACTTTTCAAGGGAGTACAAAGAAGGGCCACCAAGCTCATCCCTAGATTAAAAAGCAAACCTTACTGTGCTAGGTTAAATTAATTAAATAGGACAACTCTGGAGCTCAGGATGACTGGGAGGGGTCTTTTACAACTATTCAATATATTACATAATCCAAACAGCAATGTTATGTAATTTAACATATAAAAATAGGCCAGTCAGTCTTAGGTCGCCATAATAAGCAGGTTGAGATACACAGGTTAGTCACCTGTAACGTAGTTCTAGGAGTGGTGTATGTTGTTTGTTTGTTTTTGTTTATTTAGATCTAGGATTACAATTATCTTTGAGCCAAGGCTCTTTTACAAAGGTTCCATGTCAGGAGAGTACATACATGTTAAACATGGTAAACAAGGGCATACAACATTAAAGAGAGCACACAGCCATATTCATCAGTTCAGGTATGGCATCACGGTAAATAGGATACATGAATAACACATACAAGGAATCATTTCAGAAACCTAGAAGAAATCAGGGAGGAAGGGTGAGAGGATAGGGGAGTGGCAGCCGAAAAAGAGACTAAAGCAGCTCACGGCATTGTCAAAGAATATCAGAGGGGGTGGTTGATCTCAATGGGGAAGGGGGAAGTTAGGGGTGGTAGTCACATAAGCTGGAGGCCATGAGATGATGATGGAGGCTTGATTTGAATATGCCCAGTGAGGAGGTGGAGGTGATGTGAGTGCTGATGGCATTCATCCAGCTGGGTGCACAGTGTGCAAAGGATCTTTGGCCCAGAGTGGTGCGGCATCGGGGGACCTATAGAAGCTGAAGTTCAGACCCTCTGGTGTTATGAGGATTAGTGTTTGGGTGCAGGAGGGCTTGGACACTAGGTGGAGTAAGGCCCAAAGTAGTTTTTTTTGCCATCAAGCAGGTAAGGTACTTTATGCGGTTAGTGAGTTGAAGCCATCCCATTTGAGCGTAAAGCTCACATGTATGCGTTAGTCAGTGGGATCCAGTAAGCAGCTGACAGGCCTTGTTTAGGGAGGTCATTATGCGCCTGAGGGTGGTAGTAGAGGCAGAGCCATAGATTATGAGGCTGTAGTCTATGACGGAGACCACAGAGCTCTGGATAGCAATATTCAGTGCTGCCTGGGTAAGATGCTGTTCATCCACACTATCTGGCACTGTCCTTTCCCTTTAAGATGTGCCAGAAAGTCTTCAAGCTGACTCCTCCCACCCACCCGGGTGGTATATCTCTCAGCTCTGCCCCCATGATACCAGATCTTGCTCGCTGGAAGCAGAGGTTGTGCGCCTAAGCCAGGGGAGGTCGGGTGGGTCCGTGTAGATGAACAACATATACCACTCCTAGAACTACTGTTACAGGTGAGTAACCTGTGTTTCTAGGGACATGGATATGTTGTTCTAGCCACACTATCGGGAAGACTCCTAGCAGTTCTCTGGGATGAGGGAGGCAAGGCATACACCCCCTACTTTGGAAAAAGAGATTGGAGAACTGAGGTCCCAAATCCAGCATCCCGGCATGACTCGATGTCAATGTAGCAATGGGAAATGAAGGTGTGTGCTGACTTCCAGGTTGCAGCACTGCAAATTTTCTGGATAGGGACGTCTGTAGAAGCAGCCACTGTTGAAGCGGTATGACAGGTGGAATGAGCCTTCAGCCCTCCGGGAGGCTCCCTACCCGCCAACCTATAGCAGAGATCAATGCAGAATGTGATCCATCTGCCAATCATCCACCTGGCTGCATGTCTGCCAGGTGCAGCTTCAGTGTAGGTGACAAACAGCTGGTGAACCTCTCCCTGAACTCCAGCCATACGCTCTTTATAATAAGCAAGAGCTCGCCTCAGGTCCAAAGTATGGAGCCTGTGTTCAGCCTCTGAGGTGTGATTCAGGAAAAACACCGGAAAAGTCATCATCTGATTCAGGTGAAACTCCGATACAACTTTCGGGAGGAACTTCGGGTTGGAACGCAGGACAAACTTGTCCCTGTGGAAGGCTAGGTAAGGAGACTCCACTGAGAGTGCCTGGAGCTCACTGATCCTTCTGGCTGACGTGACAGCCACCAGAAAGGCGGTCTTCCACAACAGGTGCAACATCTGACACCTGTGCATTGGTTCGAATGGCTTGCTCACGAGCTTTGCCAAAACCAGCAACAAGTCCCATGGTGGTGGTGGTTTACGCACCGGAGAGGAAATATGGTCAAGCCCTTTGAAAAAGCGCCAGACCACCTGCTCTTCTGCCATCGTCTGCTGACCAGCCCACACCCGGTAAGTAGAGATGACTGTCAGGTGCACCTTAAGGGTCGACAACCGAAGTCTCCTTGGGAGAGAGACCACAGATAGTCCAAAATGCTAGCCACTGGACAGGACGAAGGGTCCAACCCCTTGCCAAGACACCAAATGGAAAATCTCTTCTATCTGAAGGTATAGCACTTTCTGGTCGATTCCTTTCTGGATGCCTCAGCTACAGTGAGGACATCTTCAGAGACCCAAAGCCTGGAACTCTAGCTGCTCAGGAACCGGGCTGTCAGGTGCAGGGATTGAAGGTCCGGCTGGAGTACCTTCCCCGATTGATGGAGAGCAGGTCCGGGCATGTGGGAAGATGCCTCGGGAGCGAGGCTGAGGAGATCGGAGTACCAAAACTGGCGGGACCAGTCCGGAGCCACCAAGATCACCTGTGCCTTATCCCTCCTGACCTTGAGCAACACCTTGTGGATCAAGGGAAGTAGAGGGAAGGCATAGAACAGGCCTGGAGTCCACGGCCTTGAGAAGTCATCCCCCTGCATCGAGCCCTACAGAGGGGAGAGGCCACAAAACAGCCTCAGCTTTGCATTCTCCCTGGAGGCAAAACAAGTCCCCCTGAGGGGTGCCCCACTGGGAGAACAAACTGTGAACTACTTTCGGATGGAGGGACCACTAGTGAGATGCCTCGCTCACTAGGTTGAGGGCATCTGCCAACTTGCTGGAGGCTCCTGCCACATGGGTGGCTAGGAAATCTGCCTCCAGGCTGTGCACAAGGGTCCAAAAGCAGAGCGCTTCCTTGCACAGTGGCAAGGAGTGCTTCCCGCCCTGCTTGTTGAGGTCATACATGGTCGTGGTGTTGTCAGTCTGGACCTGGACCACCTGACCCGAACAAACGGAGCAAATGCATTCAGCAGCAGCCGAACCACTTGGAGCTCCAGCAGGTTGATGTGGCACCAGGACTCCTGGAGGTCCAGAGCTCATGGAATCTGTGGTCTCCCAAGTGGGCACCCCAGCCTGTGAGAGAGGCATCGGTCATCAGAACGATCGTCAGCTCAGGGCGGACAAATGGGATCCCTTCCTGCAGACGTTCTGGAATGAGCCACCACTGGAGGGTGTCCCACATCTTCTGGATCACTGTGACTAGCTGGTCAAAGTGACCTTTGCCACTAGCTTGCTAGCTCCCAGTGCAGGGAGCCCATATGCCAATGGGCCCATCGGACCATGCTGGTGCAGACCACCATGTAACCTTGAAGGCACACGAAGTCCCGGGCAGGGCGCAAGTGTCCAACCAGAAATGATTGGGCAAAGGAGGAAAGAACCTCTGCCCTGTCCACCGGGAGCAGAGCTCTGGCTCAGCAAGATTCGAGCTCTGCCCTGATGAAGCTGACTACCTGTGAGGGCATGAGTTCTGACTTAGCATCGTTGACCAAGAGGCCAAGGTCGATGCCAGTCTGGAGGGCCAGATCCCTGGATCACTCCAACTCCTGCCTGGAGGGACCCTGCAATCAGCCAGTCATCCAGGTAGGGGTACACCCGGACCACTTGACGCCTCAGAAAAGCTGCCACCACTGCAATGCATTTGGTGAAGACCATGGGGGCTAAGGAGAGGCCGAATGGCATGGCCTGGAACTCGTAGAGGGTTCCCTCTGCTCGAAAGTGGCGGAACGGACGGATCGGGACACGAAAGAACATGTCCTGTAGATTCAGGGAGAAAAACCACATCTTTTGCCCGAGAGATGGTATGATCTGAGACAGAGTCACCATCCTGAAGGTGCATGACCCAAGGAATTTGTTCACGTCTTGCAGATCTAGAACGAGGCGCCAGCCCTCCAACCGCTTTGGCACCAGAAAGTATTTGGAAACAAACTCTGGGTGTTCCGGAGGATCTGCTACCCTGACCATGGCCTCCTTGCGGAGGAGCTGGGCTATGTCGTCTCGAAGAGCTGACCGGGTGTCTGTAGATACCAAGTCCTCCCGTGGGGCACAAGCTCGGCTGAGACTGAGGGTACTGCTCGAACACAAGAGGCAGACCCTGACCAACCACCTCCAGAACCCACCTGTCCCTGGTAACAGTGGTCCAGGTGGAAAGGAAGTGGCAGAACCAATCCCTCACAGGAGGACCCAGGAGAGGTGTGACAGGCATGAGGGAGGCATCCCTCTTCCCGTCACTGAGAAGGCTTGGAGGAAGAGGACCCGGCTGAAGGGCCACCGGGTCCCTTCCCTCCAGACTTTCGGACCACCAAGGCCACGGACTTGGCCCGAGGTCACCAGGACTGAGCTTGCTGGCTAGACTGATGCTGGGCTGGTTTTGCCGCAGGAGTAGAGGACTGAAAGGGTTTGCGCATTTGCTGCTTGCAGCCCTTGGGGTCCTTCTGGGTGGATGTCCAGTGTGGCACTGGACTTTTCAAAGCGATGGAGGTGACCCTCCACACCAGGCCAAAACAGGTCGGTGCCTAAGAATGGTACATCCGCCAGTTTGTGCTGGGTGTCTGCCATGAAGGTCACAATCCGCAGCCAAATCCTATGGTGCATGGCAACTGCGGCTGCCACCGAGCGGGCACAGGAGTCTCCTACATCCAGAGCCATCTGGAGTTGCTGCTTTTCCACAGCTCGACTCTGGTTATGGACCTGCTTGACTGTAGTCTGGAGGTCTGCCGGGAGATGAGTGATCACCTCATCCAGGGAGCCCAACAGGGCATGGGCGAAGTGTGCCATCAGGATGGCCGAACTCGCCTGGCGGAGGCCTAGCGAGGAAGCAGCAGCATAGACCTTACGAACCAAGTGATCCAATTTCTTGGATTCCTTGTCTGTTGGTCTATCGACGTCCCTGGTATTGCCCAAGCACCTAAACACAGAGTCAGCCACCAATCCCTCAGCCGAGGGATGCTCAGTGAACCCCGAAACGGTACCGGTGGGTATCACATATTTATGGGCCATCCAGACCGAGAGGCGCAGGACAAGAGGCTGGGCGTTGCCAGAGCTCCAGGGCGGGGCCAACAATGGCCCTGGCCACTGGAAAAGCCTCCGGAGAGTCCCTTTTATCCAGAATTTCTGTAAGAGGGCAGCGAGGACACGCTTTTGAACGGGCTCTAGCTACATCCCCATAGAATCGGAGATGAGACAGAGAATGCCCATAAACGAAGTGGGGCCTTCCTCCATCGACAGATCTCCTATCGACTCCATGTCGAGAGGACGGGAGTGCAGAGAGGAGTCCACGTAAAGTGGACGACCGCCCAAATCCCTCTCGACCTACAGCGGGTGGTCAAGTGTGACAGTTACCAATGTTAGTCGGCCCAGACTCCTTGGTCGGAGCCCCAGTCATCGGCTGTTTGGGTGGCGGCTCCACCACAATGACATCTTCTGCCCGCATGGGCACTGGCAAAATTCAGGCGAGGATTTGTCCTCCATCATGGTCGCGATCAAAGATCGAGCTGAAGACAAAACTTGAATGAGTTTTTGTTTAAGTTTTGGAAGTTAATCCAAATATTTGAGCACCAGGGCCTACTCAACGTGGGAGCAGTAAGGAGGGAACCTGCTTCTTCTAGGGAAAAGAAAGATCTGGTGTCATGGGACGGAGTTAAGGGATATACCACCCAGATGGGTGGGAGACTTTTCGGCACATCTTAAAGGGCAAGGACACTGCCAGATAGTGTGAATAGAACATATCCATGTCCCTAGAAACATAGGATTCAAACAACAACAAAAAAAAAAAAAAAAAAGGAGAAATTACTTCACCGTAAGGGCACGGAGATTATGGAACAGGTTACCTCAATATATGGTGGATATAACCAAGTTTAAAACCTTCAAGAAAGAACTCGACAGACACCTATGGTATTAGACAATGATTACCACACGGTATGGGTGACAGTCTCGATGGGCAAAAGCCTACTTCTGTCAGCATCCTACCAAGTAGCTGGAAAATGACTCCACAATCTTCCCCCCAGCACATCCAAAAAAAACTCCTATAAATCTGCCCTTTCACAAATTCACAAAACATTTCAGAAATGGCAAAGCATCAGAAATCTTCATCGCCACTGCCACCATTCAGTAGAAACCTCCTTAGACTACCTACCTCCCCCAGTGCTGGAGAAGCCCCCCGAAATATGCCCCCTACCCAACCACAATTTAGGAGACCTCTGTACACCCCAACACACACACACACACACACACACACACACACGTTTGACCTCTTTTTTTCTCTAGCAGCAAGCAATGCTGGCTCTATTCTAACAGGTGTGACCATCAGGCAGAACACAATCTATGTCACCATCCTCTAGTACGAACACAGAAACAGACATCTAGCGTCCTTTTTTGGAACAAGTATTGGTCATTGCCTTAGGCCTTGTCCATACTGTAAAATACGTAGCACCTTTTTCAGAGCACAGTATGGAATAAAATCAATAAACACACTTTCACTTACATTACACATGGTTTTAGAAATTGCTTGGCCTACCCAGTCTGCCCAAATGTTCCCTGCCTATTCCGTCTCCACAGAACCTACCTGGTCCTGGCAACCCTCCCTCCTCCCTGCTTATTTACTAATATTCCCTTATGTCTATCCCATGCATGCTTGAAGCCCCCACTGTTTTCACCTCCACCACTTCTGCTGGCAGTCTATTACAGGCATCTACCACTCTTTCAGTGAAGCACTACTTCCTCACATCCCTCTTAAAATCCCCCCCTCCAGCATCACTGCATGCCCCCCGGTCCTGGAGCTCTTCCTCATTTGAAATAGACTCCCCTCTTGTATCTTGCTCACTTCCGTGAGGTACTTGTAGATCTCTATCACATCCCCTCTCACCCTCCTCTCTTCTAGGGTGTACATGTGGGGGTCCACAAGTCTCTTCTTGTTCGGCAGTCGATGTAACTCCTGCGCCATTTTTAGGTGCCCTCCTCTGAACTGCCTCCACCCTATGTCCTTTCTAAGATGAGGCCTCCAAAACTGGAAACAGTACTCCACGTGGGGTCTCAGCAGTGACCGACAGTGGTAACACCACCTCCCTCTTCCTACTATCTAAGCAGTAATGAAAACGGTGCTCCAAATGTAACTCGAGATAGATTTAAATAGTTTTTCAGACACAACTAATGCTGCAGTATATTTAATGTGTGTTTAAATCATGTTCAAACACACTTTTCAGGTAATCTGGAGATACCAGCTCAACTGGCTTAAAATGTTCAGTCTGGCCAGGACATTTACGTTTGCTTGAAAATCATGACGTGTAACGGTTATGCTTGGTTAGTGAGGGAAGGTAAATTAATTAAAAAATTTTTTTAAGAACTCCTGCGTTTGTACCCATTTTTACAATGTAGCAATCCTGGGTAGTCCAGCTCAGACCCAACACTGCATTTGCAGGGAGGCCCTGCTTCTACCCATTTCTACATCTGGGTGGACAGCAGCACTAGGAAGTTAAGGGAATTGCTCAGGGTCGCACAGTGAGTATGGGGCTGTATTGGGGCCAGGAAAGCCCAGCTTAAAGTCAACAGTTCCTTTTCAGTGGTGTCGTGTTGCTACAGCTGGGTGGGTGGGCGTACAGGGAAGTTAACTGACATGCTTAGGGTCCAACAGCTGGTTCGCGGCTGTGGAAGAAGTTGCACCCACTCTAATGGATACTCGACTGACATTGCAGTGCTACTCCCCCTTCCTAATCTGGTCTTGGTACTAACTAAAAAAAAAAAAGAATAACCACTGTCACTGGTGGGATAGAGATACCAAGTCCCGATACTCATTTAAAAAAATAATATCTACTGTCCCTGGTAGGACAGAGATACCCCCTCCCTAACCCAGTCATGATACCAATTTAAAAAAATAATACCCACTGTCCCTGGCAGGATAGAGATATACCCTCCCTAACCTGGTGCCAATATCCATTTAAAAAGAAAATAACCACTGTCCCTGGTGGGATAGAGATATCCACTCCCTAATATGGTCCTGATAATCACTTAAAAAAATCAATACCCACTGTCCCTGGCAGGAGAGAGATACATCTTCCCTAACCCAGTCCCAATACTCATTTAAAAAATTAACACCCACTGTCCCTGTTGGGAGAGAGATATACCCTCCCTAACCTGGTCCCTTCTACTCACTAAAAAAAATAATACCCACTGTCCCTGGTGGGAGAGAGAGATGAACCCTCCCTAGCCCAATCACAATACTCAATTAAAAAATAATAACCACTGTTTCTGGTGGGATAGAGATCCCCATTTCCTAACAAAGTCATGATACCAATTTAAAAAAATAATACCCACTGTCCCTGGTGGGAGAGAGAGAGAGCTCCTTCCTAACCTCATAGGCTTTAAGCGCTTCCTTGCCCACAGTGATTGGTCCCCTCTGACGAGGGCAACCAACATTGACTTGGCCCTGGCCTTCTTTGTAAGCACTTTCAACTTTGCCTGTGATATCTTTGCTCCCATAACTGCTAGGAGGTCCAAAGTGAAACATGCCCCTTGGATCACCCCTGCCCTACTGTGGCAACTTAAGCAACGCGACAATCTTTGGCACCTTGCTGTTGCTACTGGCCGTTCAGCTGACAGGCAGTCCTATGCTGCCGCCCGCAACCAGTGCACCTGGGCCATCCGCAAAGCAAAGGCGGAATACTACCAAGCCTCTCTTACCTCCTCCTGGGGGAACCCCAGGTGCTTCTGGGACAACATCAAGCAACTGAATGGTCACTCCCAGTCCCTCTCCTTCTCTTCTCAACATCAATGGTACTGTCTCCTCTGACCCTGCCCTCATTGCCACCCACCTCAATAACTCCTTTACCGACCTTAGCTCAGTACTTCCTGGTAACTTTTCAGTCCACCTCCTCCATCTGTACCACCACCCATTGCCCGCCCTCTTTCCACCTGTCAGGTCACCATGCAAGAAGCTAGGCCTTACTTGCTAAAGTGCCCTAAAAGGTAACACCATCGGTAATGACTCACTTGATCCCTGCATTTACGTCAGGTCCTGGATCAGGTCCTCTCACCTATTACGTGCATTTTCAACAAATCACTCTGTCTCGGACAATTCCTCTGTCTGGAAGATTGCCCAGTTACCCCTGTCCATAAAGGTGGTGACAGGACTCTTCCGGTAACTACCGACCCATCTCAATCCTCTCCCCTCTCTAAGGCGTTAGAGAAAATTGTGGCATCCCAAGTCTCTGACTACCTCTGTAAGTACAATGTTCTCTGCCCTGAACAACATGGGTTCAGAGCAGGTCATAGTACCAATACAGCACTCCTGGAATTTTCCAACTTCCTCCATGCCTCCTTGGACTCTGGTGCCCTGGCTGGTGCTATATTCATTGACCTGTCTAAAGCATTCGATACCGTTTCGCATCCTCTTTTGCTCTCCACCCTCGACCTAATAGAACTTTGCCTCAGGACTGTTTCCTGGTGCACCAGCTATCTCTCCGCCCGCCTCCCAATGTGTGAAAGTCAACGGTACTCTCTCGAAACATGCCCCATTCGGCTTGGGGTGCCGAGGGCTCACCCTGGACCCCTACTATTCTCACTCTTTCTTAACTCCTCACCCAGCAGTTGTACAGGTAAGATGCTTTCTATGCTGATGATGCTGTTCTCGTTGCTCCCACAATGACCCCATGCTGCTACAGAACTCCCTCCAACTAGTCTTTGACTCTGCAGCTACCTGGTTCACTAAGCAACCGACTTGTTATCAACCTTAAGAAAACAAAACGATGCTCTTCTCCACCCCCAAAATAAGTACAGCAAGTTTCCTTAGCTGTCCACTCCACACCCAATCTCGTCATTGACCAGGTGCAGTCCTATAAATATCTTGGTATAACCTTTGACCCTGCACTTTCATTCCATGGACATATATCTGCCCTAAATTCTGTCGCCAACTCACGGCTAGGCATTCTTTACGGCACAAGAAATGCCTCCTCCTGGTGCCCTCCGCCTGGCTGTCACCTCCTCTGTCATGTCTCTCATTGACTATGGCCTTCCGGTCTATGGCTCAGCAGATCAGACTGCCCTCAACAGGTTCGTCCTCACAGTTAATAAGGCCTGCAGACTTATCACTGGTGCTCCCAGACTCACTCACATGTGAGCTGTACACCCTGGCTACCCTACTCAACCTGGAAGAGCGACTCATGTATCAGACATGCCAGCTCACCTTTAAAACCCTCGTGGCCTATCCCCCATAGGCCTATCCAACTCCATTCACTGCACTGCACTGACCCTGATCACGCCGTAGCCTGTCAAGAGCTACCCTAGTTATTCCGAGAGCCAGAACCTCTCAAGGTCAGAGGCATTCTCTCACCAGTCCCACTGGTATAACTCCTCCCTGCCAGTGTCTCAAACTCACTAACCTTAGCTTGCTTTAAGCCCAGGCTCAGAAACTTCCTGCTTAGCTCTCAAATGCAACTGCCACTAGCCTAGTGTAAAAAAAAAAAAAATACTCTGTTTGACAATGCTCACTGAGCGGCTCCCTTCCTTTCCCTACTAATTCCTCCTCCCTATCTCCCTCCCTTCTACTCCCACCAGCTCTCCCGACCATAAGTTTTGCACCTTTTGTTATCTTTTGCTTCGTTGGAGATTGTATTCTATTGTAACAAAATTGTAATTGAACAGTAACTTTTTTGTTTGTAAGTACTGTGTCCCTTGTACTACTGTTCTGATGTCCTCTTTGTGACAAGGTACCTTTGTAAATGAGCCTCTGGCTCAAAGGTTTCTAAACTGATGTTTAACTAAATAAATAAATAATAAATAAACCTGGTCCCAATACTCATTTAAAAAATAATACTAATTATCCCTGGTGGGATAGATACCCACTCCCTAACCTGGTCCTGATACTCATTCAAAAAAAAACGATACCCACTGCCACTGGTGGGAGAGACAGAGATACCCAACTCCCTAACCTGGTCCCAATATGCATTTAAAAAATAATACCCACTGTCCCTGGTGGGAGAGAGATACCCCCTCCCTAACCTGGTCCGGATAAACTCACTTAAAAATAATACTCACTGTCCCTGGTGGAAGAAATATACCCCCTCCCTAACCTGGTCCCAATACTCATTTAAAAAATAATACCCACTGTCCCTGGTGGGAGAGAGATACCCCCTCCCTAACCTGGTCCGGATAAACTCACTTAAAAATAATACTCACTGTCCCTGGTGGAAGAGATATACCCCCTCCCTAACCTGGTCCTAATACTCATTTAAAAAAATAATACCCACTGTCCCTGGTGGGAGAGAGAGATATCACCTCCCTAACCTGGTCCTTCTACTCACTAAAAAAAATAATCACCACTGTCCTGGTTGGAGAGAGATAAACCCTCCCTAGCCCAATCACAATACTCATTTAAAAAATAATAACCACTGTCTCTGGTGGGACAGAGATCCCCGCTTCCTAACCCAGTCATGATACCAATTTAAAAAAATAATACCTACCGTCCCTGGTGGGAGAGAGATACCCCCCTCCCTAACCTGGTCCCGATATTCATTTAAAAAAAAATAATACCCACTGTCCCTGGATGTCTAATGGTACCTCCCATCCCTAACCTGGTGCCCATTTTCAGAAAATAAATGCACCCCTTCTAGTTCAGTGACAACCCCCCCCCCCCCGGTACCATCTTCCACATTCCCACCCCCTGCAGCATCGAATGGCAACTGGCAGTTGTCCTCTGCTACTAGTCACTGTCTGAACCCAAACTTCTGTTCCAAACAGTGCAGCAAGTCCAAGCACTTTGAGCGCAAAAGTGCATGGAGACTCAAGAGGAAAATACAGATCCTCACAACCAGGGAAACATTTTTTGAAAACTGTTTGTATAACAACTGCAGTGTAACACAACTTAATTTGAGAACCAGCAGGAAAAATATGGGTAGCGCTTTGCAGGGGACCTTGTATAATGCTGCTGAAAAACCAGGTACGGGTGAAGACCTATGTGTAGCAAGTGACTGCCATACATAACCAATGTTATGTAGCACTTGATGGAAACCGTATAGTTTTTTGCAGCACGCTATCAAGTAACTATTCCTTGCTCATAACTGATGCATGTTCAGTGCTACTACCCCCAAACTTGAGTGGTCACCTAATGACCACAAAAGTAGAGACTCTTAACTCAACCCAAAATATGTTCTTGTTGGGTGGGGGGGGGAAGGATACCACGTCTACCACTGACTGCTATGGGTGGGAGGCAGGCAGGTCCGTCACTCACCATGGCTCTCCATATCAGCCACATATCTGCCTCAAAGACAGGCTGACACTGCAACCATCAAATCACAGCCACACTGGTAGAGTGACACCTTTAAGTTATCAATCACAGCAAATCTAAGAACAGGAAAACTTTTTAAGGCAGTGACACGTACTCTCCCATGCAACGGACTATAGCTCCCAGAACAAAAGATCAGATGTAGGTATTCAAATGAACCCAGACTCCTACAGAACCACTGCCTGAAAGGTGGAAGCGGCTGCTGTCTCCATTCGTCAATGGCCAACAGCCTAGCACACCTACAGACCTTAAACACCATACTAACATAAACTGGGGTTCTTCATAACATTATTCTCAAGCCAGCTTAGGCACCGAGAAGAGGAGATTGGCAAATCCCTGGCATTTAACAGCATCAGTTCATTCATACAAAAAAGGTTAATTTTCATATGAGATTTGTTTTCATAACAGTAAAAAAAGCGAGTTCTCATTACTGTATTGAAAAATGTTAGTGAAAACCTTTTCTGACATGCTCAGGACGGGTGTTTCTTCTCTGTCACTGTCAACACACTGTAATCTTCATTTGCCATTTACATCAGGCATATTAATGGGTCTTCCATGTATTGGCCAATTGTTAATTATATCTCTAGTTTCTTTGGTATTCTTTTTTTTGACCCTCATAATTTTCTTGTTTTGTTTTTATTTTCAGGTTGCTCCCCTTAGGAACCTACATGTTTCGAAGAGCTACCTCTTTAGAAATACATATTTAATAAAAATTATGTTTTAAGAGAAATATGGTAATCGAGTCCTAACTTCAACTGGTACATGATTCCCCTCTGGAAAAGCACCTCCTCAGAAAGATTATTACGCATTCATAAATGGATCCGTGGGCACACACACACACTCTTTCCAAGCACTAGATTAGACCACCTAGAACAGAAGCAAATGACATGACTTCCCTGCCCCTCACGTTGCCCCCACTGTTTCGTCAAACCACAGACCCAAGCAGTACTCACAGTGACGTGCTTCATCTCCGAGAAGAGGATTCTGTTGGGAATTTCCACCATGTTATCCTGGAGAAACTTGCGCCGTTCACACAGTGGCCTGGCAATTACACAAATTGGAACATTTTCTTAAAGGGCAGCCCTGCACTTCAGTGTGTGATTTTATAAACAATATTATCTAGCAACACAAAACGTTACACAGGCCCTGGCAAACAGGAGTGGAATGGTCATCCCTATATACTATGTGGAACACTGTGTGGATGTTCCCTTACTGAGACCAAGCCCTTCCTCCTTACTCCCACCCGCACAACCACTGCCTGCCCCCGAGTCCATCCCAGCTAGACCTAAACCCAGCTAAGTTTCAGCACTCGCTACACTCTATAGCTAGGCAAACTGTTCTGTCTATCCACCACCCTTTCTGTGAAAAATTACTGTCTCACAAATCACATCTACGCCCCACCAACTTGCATTTGGATACATGGTGTACAAGCACTCATTTCTTGTGAGCAAATCTGAAGAGCCTATTCTACTGATCCCATATACCCTGTAGAAACTTTTTTTTTTTTTTTTTTATTCATTGGTAACCAGGTAAGGTCCACTAGGCAAAGGTGCCTGTTTTCAGGGGTGACTGGGGAGGTTAAGTGACTTGCTCAGAATCGCACAGTATGCAAGTGGAGGTTGTGGGAATCAAACCCAGGTCTGCTGGAAGTACCAAGCTCATTCACAGCTCATTACTCAAATCCCTAGGCTATATCTGAATGCTTCTATCAGTCTTCTTTCCCATCTGATATTACAATATATTAGAGAAGCCACTTGTTGACTTTCCGGGTTGTCTTCCTAGGGTTTCTAACACATCTTGTTGGTCTACCCAAAACGTTTGTATAAAAGGCATTTGACTATCCCCAACTGAAGTAACAGTATAATTGATGATATCACAGTGTTTACAATGACAGACTACGATGTCATGACAGGCAGTTTTAAGGTCAGCAGAGGACAGTCCGATGCTTTTTCAAACACACAGTGAAACACATTTGGAACCATTCGAAATACTCAACAGACCAATAACAGGAGACAGTAAGTGGTACAGAAAACATCAAGGGTGGGGGTGGGGGGTAATTGGCAACTGCGTTCCATTGATTATGGCCAATGAAACTGTTCATTTGTAACTATGATTTGATTACAGCAATTTTAACTGGAGGGTGGAAATGATACTATCATACAAAAATCCGTAAATACAAGTAAGCTTATAACATATAGATAGATTAGAGAATGTCTCCCACAAAGGTCCCTTTTTACACCATTACTTGAAACTGCTTAGACCACAAATATAAAATACAAAGAAATTTATTAAATTACAACTTCAATACAACTTCAATTTTGTTTCTAGAACTGGAGGAAAAAACAGATTACTCACCTGTAACCTTAGTTCTAGGAGTGGTATATGATGTAAATCCACACTTCTGGCAGTGTTCCTTTCTGTTTAAGGCTTGCCGGAAAGTCTTCAAGCTGGCTCCTCCCACTCACCCAGGTGGTAACTCCCTCAGCACCACCCCGTGATATCAGATCTTATCTGCTGGAAGCAAGACCGGTGTGCCACTTGCCAGGGGAGGCTGGATGGGTCAGTGTGGATGTACATCATATATGACTCCTAGAACTACTGTTACAGGTGAGTAAATACAGGTTACTCACCTGTAACAGGAGTTCTAGGAATGGTATATGTTGTTCATCCACACTCATTGGCAGGTATCCTTGCCGCTTTAAATCTTGCCAGAAGGTCTTCAAGCTTGCTCCTCCCACCCACCCGGGTGGTATAACTCTCGGCTCCACCCCATGACGCCAGATCTGGCCCGCTGGAAGCTCAGGTTGTGCGTGCCGAAGCCGGGAGGTCGGATGGGTCTTGTGGATGAACAACATATACCATTCCTAGAACTCCTGTTACAGGTGAGTAACCTGTATTTCTAGGGACATGGATATGTTGTTCATCCACACTCATTGGCAGACTCCTAGCAGTTCTCCGGGAGGAGGGAGGCAAGACGCACACCCCCAATACTTACTTGGGAAAGAGAGACTGGAGAACCGAGGCCCCAAAACCAGCATCCCGCGTGACTCAAGGTCGATATGGTAGTGGGTAATGAAGGTGTTCGCTGACTTCGGTAGCAGCCCTGCAGATTTCCTGGATAGGACGTCCCTGGAAGCAGCCACGTGCAGCAGTATGGCGGGTAGAATGAGCTCTTATCCTCTGGAGGCTCCATGCCGCCAACTTATAGCAGAGATCTATGCAGGAGGTTACCCACCTGCTTATCGTCGCTTAGCTGCAGGTCTGCCAGATGCGGCTTCAGCATAGGTGACAAACAGCTGGCGAACCTCTCCCAATTTCAGCGTCGCTCCTTATAATAGCGGCGCCCTTCTCAGGAGTCCAGAGTATGGAGCCTATATTCGACCTCCGAGGTGTGATTGGGGTAGAACACCGGCAGAGTCAACACCTGGTTAAGGTGAAACTCACCACCACCTTCGGAAGGAATTTCGGTGGGGTCGAGGACAACCTTGTCCCTGTGGAAGACCAGGTAGGAGACTCGATGGAAAGCGCCTGAGCCTCCCATCCTTCTGGCTGGACGTGATAGCCACCAAGAAGGCGGTCTTCCACGACAGGTGAGAGAGAGCACACCTGTGCATAGGTTCGAATGGCTTGCCCATGAGCTTTGCCAGTACCAGCAGTAGATCCCACGGAGGTGGGGGTTCCCGCACTGGAGGGGAAATGTGATCAAGGCCTTTGAAAAAGCGCCAGACCACCTTCTCCTGCGCCACCGACTGCTTCCCGGCCCGCGCGCCGTAAGCAGAGATGGCTGCCAGGTGCACCCTTAGGGTCGTCGACCTAAGCCCTTGACTAGAAAGGGACCATAAATAGTCCAAGATGCTTGCCAAGGAACAGGAGGAAGAGTCCAAGCCCTTGCTCTGACACCAAATGGAAAACCTTTTCCATTTGAAGGCATAACATTTTCTGTCGATCTTACGGACGCCTCAACTACATTGAGGACCTCGTCGGAAAGACCCAAGGCCTGGAACTCTAGCCGCCAGGAACCAGGCCGTCAGGTGCAGGGATTGAAGGTCCGGATGGAACACCTTCCCCTGACTGACTGAGAGCAGGTCCGGGCGAGATGGAAGCTGCCGCTGAGTCCTGGAGCTGAGACTGAGGAGATCTGGGTACCAGAACTGGCGAGGCCAGTCTGGGGCTATCAGAATCACCTGCGCCTTGTCCCTCCTCGCCTTGAGAAGCACCTTGTGGATCAAGGGAAATGGGGGAAAGGCGTAAAAGAGGCCCGGGGTCCACTGCCTCGAGAAGGCATCCCCCTGCAGCGAGCCCTGCTGAGGGGGGGCATGGAACAGACTCACAGCCTCTGGAGGCCAACAGATCCACCTGAGGTGTGTCCCCAAAGGAGAACAGATGCTGTACTACCTCCGGAGGAGAGACCACGTGGGATGCAGCCCCTATCCGCTCAGGCATCGGCCAGGGTGTTGGAGGCTCCTGCCACGTGAATGGCTGGGAGATCCGCCTCAGGCTGCGCACGAGTGACCAAATGCGGAGAGCTTCCTTGCATAGAAGCATGGAGCGCGTCCCGCCCTGGCGGTTTAGATAGTACATGGTCGTGGTATTGTCCGTCTGGACTCGGACCACTTGACCCCGGAGGAACGGAGCAAAGGCGGTGAGAGCTAGGCGGACCACTCGGAGCTCCAGCAGGTTGATGTGGCATCGACTCCGCGGGACCAGAGGCCATGAGCCCGTGTTCCCCAGATGGGCACCCCAACCCATCAGAGAGGCATCGGTCGATAGAGAGACCGGCCGGCAGCGGACGAACGGGATGCCCTCCTGCAAATGATCTGGAACGGTCCACCACTGGAGAGCGCTCACATCCCCTGTGTCACCGACACAAGCTGGTCCAAGGGATCGCAGCGTTGTGACCACTGGCTGGCCAGTCCCCACTGAAGGGGACGATGTTCCAGCCGGCCCAACGGACCACGCTGGTGCAGGCTGCCATGAGACCCAGGAGGCGAGGAAGTCCCGGGCAGGCGCAATTGCCCAACCAGAAATGATCGGGCAAGGAGGAAAGAACCTCGCCCTGTCCGCCGGAGCAGCTCTGGCTCAAGAGAGTCGAGCTGCGCCCGATGAATAGAATCACCTGCTTCGGCTCGAGTTCCGACTTGGCCTCGCTGATGAGGAGGCCCAGTTGAGAGCAGACCTGGAGGGCCAGATCTCTGACCACTCCGCCTCCTTCCTGGAGGAGCTGCTATCAGCCAGTCGTCCAGGTAAGGGTACACCCGGACCCTCGGCGCCGCAGGAATGCTGTCACCACTGCCATGCATTTGGTGAAGACCCTGGGAGCTGGAGACAAACCAAGGGCATGGCTTGAACTCGAAGAGGATCCTTCCGCTGGAAGCGAAGGAATCTCTGGTGAGACGGACGGATAGGGACGTGAAAACGCTGCCCTGCAAGTCCAGAGAGCAGAACCACACGCATTCCAAGGATGGTATTATCTGAGCCAGAGTGACCATCCTGAAGGTTCGAGACCTTAGGAACTTGTTTAGGTCGTGTAGGTCGAGAATGGGGCGCCAGCCCCCCGTCCGTTTCGGAACCAGGAAGTACCTGGACACAAACCCTGGGTCTGAAGGAGGGTCCACCACCTCTCTTACCACCTCCTTCTGGAGGAGGAGAGCGATGTCGGCTCGACGAGCCGCCAGTGAGGCTGGGGATCCCGAAGCCCCCCGAGGGGCGACGGCTCTGAAGGGTGGTGCCTGCTCGAATTCCAGAGGCAGGCCTCTTCCCACCACCTCCAAGACCCACCTGTCCGTGGTAACAGCGGACCAGGCGGAACGGAAGTGCGGAGTCGCCCCCACAGGGGACCCAGGGGCAGTGGACGGGAATGGGCGACACCCCTCAGCCCGCCACTGGGCAGGCTTGGAGGAGGGACCGCCGAGGGACCTCCTGGGCCTTTTCCTCCCTGCCTCCTGTTAGAGGAAGCCGGCGGCTTGGGTTTGGGATGCCAAGGCCGAGCCTGCTGGCCCTGACGTTGCTGGGCCGGGCGCGCCGGGGGCACGGAAGGACGAAAGGGCTTAGGCTGTGGTTTGCGGCCTTTGTCCTTCTGAGCGGAAGAGACCGAGTCCAAGGTAGCATTGGACTTCTCGATCCTCTGCAGGTGACCTTCCACCCCAGGGCCGAAGAGGTCAGTCCCCAAAAAGGGAACATCCGCCAACTTGTGCTGGGTATCCGAAGTAAAGGTGGATATCCTCAGCCAAGCCCGACGACGCATAGCCACTGCGGCCGCCACCGATCTGGCACACGAGTCCCCTATATCCAAAGCAGTCTGGAGCTGCTGTTTGGCCACTGCTCTGCTCTGGTCCCGCACCTGCTTAACCGTAGTCTGCAGATCGGGCGGGAAGATGAGGATGACCTCATCCAGGGAGCCCAACAGGGCATGAGAAAAATGTGCCATGAGGGCGGCCAGAACTGGCCTGGCCAGGCGAGGAGAGGGCGCATGGCGTAGACTTTTCGCCGACATAGTCCAATTTCTTGGACTCCTTGTCAGGAGGTTTGTCCACATCCCTGGCGTTGCCGGCGCGCCGGAAAACGCTGTCGGTAACCAACCCCTCAGCAGAGGGGTGTTCCGAAAAACCGGACAAGGAACCGGTAGGGACCGCATACTTCCTGGCCATCCTGGCCGAAGGCGCAGGGCAGGAAGCAGGGCGCTGCCAAAGCTCCAGTGCCGGACCCACTATGGCCTCGGCCACCGGAAAGGCCTCCGTCGGAGAATCCCCTCGGTCCAGAATCTCCGTGAGGGGATACCTGGCCCGTTTGGAAACGGGTTCGAGCTCCATCCCGGTGGACTCCGAGATGAGCCGAAGCAGTCCTAGGAAGGACGACGGGCTATCGTCCATTGACTGACCTCCTGAAGACTCCAAGTCCAGTCGCTTGGAGAAAAGAGGAATCATCTTCGACTCGGAAGAGTCCTCAAGAGCTGCCTCTGGCCTGAGCCACCCTTCACCTGCCGGTCGGCCGGGAGGGTAACTGACAGCCGATGGGGTAGACCCTTAGCCGACCGAGAATCCTTGGTCGGAGCCCCAATTGGTGGCTGTGGAGGCGGAGGTTCCACCGGAATCGGTGGAGCAGCTGGTTTTGGCCGAACAACCGGCCTGGGTATAGGCTCCTCGGATAAGTCGAGGGGTTGTGTCGGCCGCTCCGGTGACAGCCACTTAATGGCCGGGGAAGGCGACGGGGTCGGCTTACTCCCGGCCAGGAGGAGCTGTTGCAACATAAGGTCCTCGTGACCGCCGACGTCACGCCAAGCCTCCTCATCCGGAGAGGAGGACGGGACCAGCGGGCGCGACGCTGCCATCAAGGTGCCGAGACCGCCTATGACGGTGGGATCGGCTGGACCGCGAAGAGGTCCGAGACCGAGACCGAGAGTCCCGGAATTTCCGAGGTCGGTGCGAGGAGGTGTCGGCCGGAACCGGCACTCCCTTCGGCTCGGATGGTCCATCCGAGGGCTCCGGAACCGGAGGCACAGGCGAGCCCACGGGATCCTCAACTCCTCCCAGGGGAACCGGGGAGAGTGGAATCTCGGCTGCTAAAGGCGACAGCCCGTCCAATGGGTCGAGAAAAATCTCGACTTCATCGGTGGGAGTCTCGGTCAACTGACCTGACGGGGACACCGTGAGGCCAGTGGCCGAAGCCGAGCGGTCGACCGAAGCCGACGGTCGACGGCCCGGGGAGAGGGACCTTTCCCGCTCCCAAGAGCGTCGACGGAGGGACTTACCCCTGTCCCTCTTTTTGGACCGAGAATAAGGTCCCGCAGACGAGGCCCTTCTCCTTTAGTGGAGAGGGACGACAAAGCTCTTAAAAGAAGCCGTGTAAGAAGAGCACAGAGGCGGGATAAATGCGCGGCCGAGGAAATATCGACCCGCGCCGCCCTCCTCTTCGAGGCGACCATCCGCTCGAGCTGATCCGCCCGAGCCCGCCGCCCACGGACACCGCCAACCGGCCTCTTGGACTTCACCGAGGGAACGCTTCTCGGGACAGCCCAGTTGCATCGGGCAGCACGGTCTTCGGGAGGACGTGAGGGCCGAGAAAGATGAGCACAGGTCGCAAGCCCGCGGGTCGTGCTCAAGGCCTAAGCAGACACACGTGAGTGTGGATCCGTCCGAGACATCTTCTGCCCGCATGGGCATCTCCAAACCGGGGTCGGTTTGTCCATCGCGGCCAGCAGGGATAGAAGACTGAAGTCTTTTTGCCAAAATTTATTTTTAAATCCAAAGCGGAGAAATAGGAACCAGTCTCAAGCGCAGGCGTTAAGGAGGGAACCTGAGCTTCCAAGCGGTAAGGAAGATCTGGCGTCATGGGGCGGAGCCGAGGTTATACCACCCGGTGGGTGGGAGGAGCAAGTTGAAGACCTTCCGGCAAGATTTAAGCGGCAAGGATACCTGCCAATGAGTGTGGATGAACAACATATCCATGTCCCTAGAACCTGTTTTTCTACGGACATGGATATGACGAACTATCCACACTTCTGGCAGACTCCTAGCAGTTCTCTGGGGGGAGGGGGCAAGGCGCACCCAACCCCATTTACAGAATAGAGACTGGAGAACTGAGGCCCCAAAACTAGTATCCTGGCATGACTCAAGGTCAGTGTGGTAGTAGGAAATTAAGGTGTGTGCTGACTTCCATGTAGCTGCCCTGCAGGTTTCCTGGATAGGGACATCCCTAGAAGCAGCCAAGGCAGCGTTCTAACAGGTGGAATGAACCCTTAGCCCTACGGGAGGCTCCCTACCTACCAATCTACAAAAGGGGTCGATGCAGGATACAATCCACCTGCCAATCGTCCGCTTAGCTGCCGGTCTGCCAGGTACGACTTAAGCATAGGTGACAAATAGCTGGCAAACCTCTTCCTGAATTCCAGCCGCGCACTTCTTGTAATATACACGTGCTCACCGCAGGTCCAAAGAATGGATCCTGTGCTTGGCCTCCGAGGTGTGGCTGGTGAAATACACCAGGAGACTGATTACCTGGTTAAGGTGAAACTCAGATACAACCTTCGGGAGGAACTTCAGGTTGGGGCAAAGGATAACCTTGTCCCTGTGGAAGCTCTGGTAAGGTGACTCCCTTGAGAGTGCCTGGAGTTCAAGGATCCCGCTGAAGTTATTTATTTATTTTATTTATGTCTTTGCTAACCGGGTAACCTGACAGCCACCAGGAAGGTGAGACATTTCATACCTGTGCATTGTTTCAAATGGATGCCCTTGAGCTTTGCTAACACCAGCAACAAGTCCTAAGGTGTTGGTGGTTTATGCACCGTAGGGGAAATGTGATCAAGGCCTTTGAAAAAGTGCCAGACCACCTTCTCCTACGCCACCAATGGCATACTAGTCCATGCCTAGTATGCAGAGATGGCTGCCAGGTGACCTCTTAAGGGTTGTCGAGTGAAAGACTGACAGAGAGGGACGAAAGGTAGTCGAGAATGACAGCCAACAGACAAGATAAGGGGTCAAGCCCTTTGCCCTGGCAACAAATGGAGAACCTCTTCCATTTGAAGACACAGCATTTTCAGGGTCAGTTCATTTCGAGGAGCCTCGACCACAGCGAGGACATCTTCGGAGATGCCCAAATCCCAGAACTCTAGCTACTGAGGAACCAGGCTGTCAGGTGCAGGGACTAAAGATCCAGATGGAGTACCTTCCCCTGACTACAAGAGAGCAGGTCCAGGCAGAGAGGGAGACACCATGAAGGCCTGCTGCTGAGGTTGAAGAGACTGGGGTACCAGAACTGGTGGGGCCAGTCCAGAGCCACCAGGATCATCCATGCCTTGTCCCCCCTGGCTTTGATTAGCACTTTATCGAGCAGAGGAAACAGAGGGAAAGCATAGAGGCGGGCCCATAGTCCAGAACCTCAAGAAGGCATCCCCCTGCAGAGTTCTCTGCTGAGGGGGATGGGCACAAAACAGCATTAGCTTTGCATTCTCCCTGGAGGTGAACAGATCCACCAGAGGGGTGCCCCATTAGGAGAACAGGCTGAGTACTACCTCCGGATGGACAGCCCACATGGCTTGAGGATGTCCGCCAGCTGGCTGGAGATGCCGGCCACATGGATGGCCAGGAGATCGGCATCCAGGCTGAGCATGAGGGTCTAGATGTGGAGAGCTTTCCTGCATAGAGGAAGGGATGGGTCCCGCCCTTTCTGTTGAGGTAGTACATGGTTGTGGTGTTGTACGTCTGGACCTGAACAATCTGACCCCAAATGTGTGGAGCAAAGAATGTCGGCGGCAGCCGAACCGCCTGAAGCTCCAGCAGGCTGATATGGCATCAGGACTCCTCCTCGAGGGTCCAGAGTCCATGGACTCTGTAGTGCCCCAGGTGGGCAACCCAGCCCATCAGGGAGGTATCAGTCATGACGACAGTCAACTCCAGGTGGACAAATGGGATTCCTTCCTGCAGATGTTATGGAACTAACCACCACTACAGGGCATCCCACATCAGCAGGGTCACAGTGACCAGCTGGTCGAAATGGCCCTGGCATGGAGACCATTGATGGGCAAGCTCCCACTGCAAAGAGCGCATTCTCAACCGAGCCTAACGAACCACACAGGTGCATGCCACCATGTATCCCAGGCGGTGCAGGAAGTCCCGAGCAGGACACAAGTGCCCAAGCTGAAATGATCGCGCAAAAGAGGAGAGCGCTTCCACCTGGTCCATCGGAAGCCGAGCCCTGGCTCTGCTAGAGTTGAGCTCCGCCCCGATGAATTGTATCACCTGCAACGGTATGAGCTCTGACTTGAACTTGTTCACCAGGAGGTCAAGAGACAAGCAGGTCTGAAGGGTCAGATCCCAGGACCACACTGCCTCCACCCTGGTGTGACCTGCTATAAGCCAGCTGTCCAAGACGGGGTACATCTGGACCCCTCGGCACCTCAGGTAGGCTGCCACCACTGTAATGCACTTAGTAAAGACTCTAGGAGCTGAGGAGAGGCCGAAGGGCATGGCCTGGAATTCTTAGAAAACCCTCTCCACAAAGAACCGCAGGAACCGGCGGCAGGATGGACAGGGACATGGAAGAATGCGTCCTGAAGATCCAAGGAGCAGAAACACATGTGCCACTCCAGGGATGGAATGTTCTGAGACAAAGTGACCATCCTGAAGGTGCGCAACCAAAGGAACTTGCCCAGGTTGTGCAGATCTAAAATAGGGCACCAGCCCTCCATCCATTTTGGGACCAGGAAGTACCTGGAGACAAACCCTAGGATTACTGAAGCGTACGGGGCTGGAGAAGCTAGGCAACGTCCTCCCATGGGGCATGGGCTCAGCAAGGCGGGTAAGCCTCGAACTCTAGAGGGAGACCCTGGCCTACCACTTTAAGAACCCACCTGTCCATGGTGACAGCAGACCAGATGGAAAGGAAGTGGTTGAGCTGCTCCCCGCCCCCCAGTGAGGACCCAGGGGAGACAGGACGGACATGGGGGAGGCATCCTCAAGACTGTCACTGGGCAGGCTTGGAAGAGGAGGGACCAACTGAGGAAGCAGTGGGACCTCGACCCCTCTGTTTGTGGTCGACCGAAGCAACCGACTTCGGTCGAGGACACAAAGCCTGTGCCAGCTGCACATCCAGGGGCTAGGACGGCTTGGGCAGGGCCGCAGGGACAAAGAGGGTCTGAAAGAGCTTCTTCCCCTGAGTCTTGGAGCATTGAGACACCTCTGGGTGGAGGTGACAGAGTCCAGGGTGGCACCTGACATCTCAGTCCTAGTGAGGTGTTCTTCCACCCCTGGCCCGAACAGATCAGTACCCAAGAAGTGGACATCCTCCAACTTGTGCTGGGTATCTGCTGCAAAGCTGGAGATTCGTAGCCAAGCCCTGCGGCGCATGGCCAATGCAGTGGCCATGGACCAGGCGCAAGAATTGCCAATGTCCATGGCCATCTGGAGCTGCTGTTTGGCCATCGCTCAGCACTGATCCCAGACTTGCTTGACTGTGATCTGTAAGTCAGCTGGGAGCTGGGGAAGCACCTCATCGAGAGTGCCTAAGAGGGCATGAGTGAAGGGGGCAATCAAAAGGGACAATCTCGCCTGCCGAAGGCCAAGCGAAGAGGCAGCACAGATCTTCTTGGCCATATGATCCAATTTCTTGGATTCCTTGTCAGGAGGCTTATCCACGTTCCTGACATTACCGGTATGCCGAAAGACCAAGCTGGCCGCCAGACCCTCAGCCGAGAGATGCTCGATGAAATACAACAGGGAACCGGGTAGAGACTGCATACTTGCGGGCTATCCGAGACTATGGTGCAGGGCATGAGGCAGGATACTGCCAAAATGGCCAATGGCCTCGGTGATTGGGAAGGCCACCCCACAGTACTCACCCCAGTCAAGAATCTCAGTTAACTCATTCAGGCCTAGATACACCTGTAGGTGGCATCTGAAAGCATAGCCACTCAGGCCAATAACGCCTGTAGACGTACTCGGCTGACTTTCACTCAGGCCTGGAAACGTCTGGGGAAGTCAGCAGTTTGTACCTAAATATTAAACAAACCGAATTGCATACAATTGATTGCATAGTACCATTACAAAGGCAATTTTGTGCTGAGCAATTTTGCTGCTGATTGTGTCTGTCATGTATACTTTAGGAGTTATGCGTATTTGTTTAAGGTGTGGTGTATATGGCTGACATTTGTCTCTCAAGCCTCACCTAAGCACCTTGAAAAAAAAACACAGTTTGGAATTTCAGCTAGTATAAAATAAAAACTGAATTGATTAAAATCGATTGCATAGCTCCATTGGAAAGATAATGTTGTGCTGAACAGCTTTGCCACTCGTACTTTGTGTGTAGCACTTATGGTTCAAGAGGTACTCACATTTGTTTGTGGCATGCTGATTATGGCTTGATTTTGCTTAGAAAGGTCCAGGATGCAGTGCCAAGAGTATACAGGGCACAAGTGGTGGAAGTCTCAAAGAGCTCTTCTGGTGTGAATGAGTTAATGGGTACTTGTCCAATTTTTGGATAGGCTCCATCTGTAGTCCTGTAGATTCCGAGATGAGATGGAGCAAGCCACCGAAAGAGGTGGGACCCTGCTCTGTGGACAAATCCTCCCCGGACTCGACACCCAAAGGATGGGAATGCAAGGAAAAGCCCTCAGACTCTGAGGATTCATCAAAAGTGGTGGATCGCCAGAGTCCCCGCTGGCCCTACAGGGTTGGTTAGGAGTCACAGTTACCAACAGCCGACGTGGAAGCCAGAAAGCAGCACAGGCATCCTTATGGGGGGGAGGGGGAGACACACAGGCAGCTGCTTAGGTGTCAGCTCCACCTGGATGGACAGAGAGGCCAAAATAGGCTGAGCCGGAGTAGGCTGGGGCCTGGATGGCGGGAGCCGCTGAAGAGCCAGGGTGGGGGCCGGAACCGGCTTAACCCTGGCCAGTATAAGCGGACACCACACGAGTTCTTCTTTGCGGCAGATCCTCTCCTCATTTGAGGGGGAAGATGAAGATGAATAGCAGCGGTGCCGCTTGCTCTAATGCAGACAGCAGAAACGCTGATGTTGGCATGGGCTGCTTGACTCAGGGATTTGGAACCTCAACCTTTATGGATGTCGATGGTAAGACTCAGAGGAAACCAGCAAAAGCCAAGCATCCTGCAGGGCAACTGGATCCTGAGGGTTAGGGACCAGATCAGCGGGCAGGTTCAACCCACCCCGAGAAGTTACAGGTAGGACCGGAGTCCTAGACAGGGAGGTAACAGCCTCATCTTGTGACGATGCATCTACTGGCTCAAGAAAAATGTCGGCAAGTTGGTCGATGGGCATCTCGACCAACTGGCCAGACAGGGAGACCATGGAGCCGGCAGCCTGGGACAAAGGATTGATCGTAGTTGAAACCTCCAGAGAAGTGTGGGAATCTGATGCCCGAAAGTGCTAGCAATCCCTCGATCCATGAGAAGACTTCTTTTTAGTCTCCTTTTTTTTGATGATTTTGTGGCCTTAGAGGGGCCCTGCCCAAAAGTGTGAATGGACTGGTACAAATCTCAAAACGCCCCTGTGAAGGTGGTGCCATGGTGCCAAAGATAAGCGTCATGAAGGCCAAAGTGGCATGCTGTGCAGCCTGAGTCACCAGTTCTTCAAAAGCTGCAAGCTGTTAGATAGACCCTGCAGCTGCGAAGACCCCCCAATGGGCATCTTTCGACAGAACAGTGGGATCCCGTTCATCAAGGCGCCCTAACAGAAGTTGAGCACACCAGTTTTCTGAAGTACTGGGATACAAGATGCAACACAGGCCACATCTCAAGGATCGTATTAGTGGCCTAGGCATTAGACGTACGAGGTGTGTGGGTCTGTCCGGGACATTTGTCCGAACTCGCATATTTTGAAACTAGGCACAGACTTTGAGTCGTCCATGACAAGAACTCAAAAATCGCCTCAAGACGAATAAGTTTTTGCAAGTTTGCAAAGGTTTGAAGCATAAAGCCTACTTGGCGTGGAGAACAGTAAGGAGGGAACCTTCTTCCAGTGGAAAGAAAGACCTGACATCACAGGGCAGTGCCAAGGGAGTTACCACCCGGGTCAGTGGGAGGAGCCAGCTTGAAGATGTTCCAGTGAGCCTTAGAGAGAAAGAAACACTGCCAGAAGTGTGGATAATACATCGTATCCATGTCCCTAGAACTGCTGTTAACATCCCAACATTTAGTGATTTAGAGTGCGCAGGTCAGTGCATGTGCTAGAGACTCGGTCTAATATACCAGCAAAGACATCTTGGCCCCAACCAACTCGTTTTGGTCCATAAAAATACTGCAACAATTTAGAACATCTGTATTGCACAGCAGTGAGAAATTACAGTTCCGTAAGAAATTACTGTAAGAACACATCTTCGAGAGAGGTTCCTGCAGTAGGTCATTCCATATAGGACTGTGCCCCCTGGCGTTAGGACCACACAGCAAACTTCTAGCTAGCCATCCATAGCAGCGGACCGCCCCCAGCGTTACAGGACAGGCTGTCAGCATGACACTATAAAGGCGGCAGTCCCCACGCCTGCCCTCCAGTTCTTCCACCGGAAGACCCCTGAAAGGGAGACGGGAGAAAGGAGAATACTCCTTGAGCCCAGACCTACTGAAAAAGAACCCTGGGAAAAGAATAAGCAGAAGTTGGGGGAAGGTAGAAGGGAAAGAGATGACCTATTGCAGGAACCTCTCTCGAAGATCTACCGTTACGGTAAGTTCTTATGTAACTGTTATATCTTACTTCAAGAGGGTTCCTGCAGTAAGTCATTACATATAGAACTGAATTCCAAGCAGTCAAGAAAAAAACAGTTGGAGACTGAGGCCAAAGAGGTGGAAGAGTCTAAAAATGAAGACCCCAGTTAGGACAATAGGCCCTGAAGGACGGCCAGTCGAAAGCCATCCCTGAGCCTAGAGGCAATGTCCAGACTGTAATGTTTGGTGAAAGTATGGACGGTACTCCAGGTGGCCGCAGCACAAATGTCAGAGGTGGACACATTCCTGAAAAAGGCAGTAGACGTGGCCATGCCACAGGTCGAGTGCCCCTTTACCTCCCCCGGAAGTGGTTTCTCATATTTTTGGTAAATGAAAGTTATACAGTTAGCCAACCACTTAGAAAGGCATTGCTTGGAAACAGCTATGCCCTGATGCTTAGGTGCAAAAGAAACTAATAACTGATCCGACTTGCGCCGCTCCTTGGTCTGTGAAATATAATAAAGTACAGTTACGTAAGAACTTACCGCAACATTAGATCTTCGAGAACAGCTCTTGCAGCAGGTTACACCATTAGGACTGAAGCCAGCAGGAGCCAAGACACCATGGAAATTTTCTAGCTAGCAGTATTCAGCGGGGACCGCCTCCGACGTCTGTCCCACCCCCGACGTCAGGCGTAGTACATATGGAGGCAGTCCCCCATAATCCTCTGTTCTCCCGCCAGAGACTCCCGGCCGCTGGATGACATCAGAAGAGGAGACCGAGGATCTGCCATCAAATGGCAAACAAAGAGGCTGTAAATGCCTTATCCTAGGAGAAGGATGTTGTGACTACAACCTACCTCCAGCAGGGATGGTGGGAGGGAAAGTGCCTGCTGCAAGAGCTGTTCTCGAAGATCTACTGCTATGGTAAGTTCTTACGTAACTGTACCATCTTACTTTGAGAAACCGCTCTTGCAGCAGGTTACACCATTAGGACTGATTCCCAAGCAATACTGGAAATCACACACCATCGGGAGGAGGAAAGGTAAACATCCTCGAATTACATCGAGCCTAGGACAGAAGTCCCTGAAGGACTGCTAGACCAAACCCTGCTCTTCGCCTCGATGCAATGTCCAGGCTGTAATTCCTGATGAAAGTGTGTACGGAGCTCCAAGTAGCTGCAGCACAAATAGCTGAGGTGGATACGTTCTTTAAAGCCACAAAAGAGGTAGCCACCCCTCTGGTGGAATGACCTTTAACTGCACCCGGCAACGGTCTGTTGTGCTTCTGGTAAAAGAACGTAATGCATTGAATGAGCCACCTGGACAGCGACTGTTTTGAAACAGGAGCTCCCATCATCCTGTGGGCAAAGGAGACGAAAAGTTGGTCCGATTTTCGGCGTTTGGTTCTGGTCAGGTAGTATCTGAGACACCTATGCACATCTTGAGTGTGTAAAAGGGCTTCTCCTCTATTAGAGTATTTTGGGAAATACACTGGTAGATTGATGTCCTGATTAAGGGTGAGAGCTGAGACCACCTTAGACAGAAATTTAGGATTAGTCCTTAGGGATACCCTGTCTTGGTGGAAAACCAAATAAGGTTCTTTGCACATAAGTGCGTGCATTTCAGAAATTCTTCTGGCTGAAGTAACGGCAACTAAAAATAACGTTTTCCAAGAGAGAAAATGTAGCTTGCAATCTGCGGCTGGTTCCAAAGGTGGCAGCGTGAGCTGCTCCAAGACGAAAGGTAGATCTCATGGTGGGATCGGATCCTTAATCGGGGGAATAAGGTGGAGGACACCCCTCAGAAAGGCACATATCGTGTCCAGTTGAGCTATAGTGTGTTGGCCTATAGGGACGTGATAGGCTGAAATGGCACAGAGGTGCACCTTAATCGAGGAGTAAGCCAAACCAGAGTGGAAAAGGGACAGCAGGTAATCCAATATCAGCTTCTCTGGACAGTCCAAAGGCGATAAGCTGCGCGCTTGAACCCATAAGCAAAACCTGTGCCACTTCATAGCGTAGGTCGCGTGGGTAGTCGGTTTCCTGGCGGCAGTGAGAACGTCTGCCACCTCTTGCAAGACCCCGTGTCGCATCATGGCTATGTCTCTAGGAGCCAAGCATGCAGGTTCAGGGAACGGAGGTCCAGATGGACTAAAGAACCTACCTCCTGAGACAGCAAATGGAAGCTGATTGGTAAAGGCACTGGAGGTTCCCGGGATAGCTGATGCAAGAGAGGGAATCAGATCTGTCTGGGCCAAAAGGGCACGATCAGTATAAGCGTGGCTTACTTCCTGCGAAGTTTTAGAAGAACTCTCTGGATCAACGGAAAAGGGGGAAAGGTGTAGAGGAATCTGCCCGCCCAGGAGAGGGATAACACGTCTCACCAGAAAACACCAGGCCCTGGATCTAGCAAGCAAAAATTGGGCAGTTTTGCGTTGGATGGGGACCTGAAAAGGTCTAGCTCTGGAGTACCCCTTCTGCAAAACAGATCCTCTGCCACCTCCTGCAGTAGTTCCCATTCATGAACTCTGGCCTGAGAGCGGCTCAGGCTGTCTGCAATGACGTTGTCCACTCCCAGAACATGAACGGCAATAAGGTTTGCGCCATGTTGTAAGACCCAATCCCACACTCTCATGGCTTCCCTGCAAAGCGGGTAGGAATGGGTGCCTCCTTGTTTATTGAGGTAATACATCACCGTGGAATTGTCTGTTTGTAACAGAAGTGTACCCAGTGGAATCTCCGACTGGAAGGCCTGCAGGGCGTAAAGAACTACCCTCATTTCCAGGATGTTTATGTGGAGATGAGACTCTTGGTCTGTCCACAGGCCCTGAGACCGGACACCATCGAGGTGTGTTCCCCAACCGAGCCCCGAGGCGTCTGTGGAGAGTGTCACAGTCAGGGACGGCGCTATGAAGGGCACTCCTGAGAGATTCCTCGAATCTAGCCACCATTGCCAATCTCGAATTACGGCCTTCGTGATCCAGACTGGATGCTGCAGATGGTCTTGCCTTTGGTCCCACTGTACCCATAACATCCACTGGGTTACCCGCATGTGGAGACGGGCTAGCGGGACTGTTGCAATGTGTCCGAGCAGGCAAAGGACCAGTCTGGCAGGAACAGTCTTCTTCACCGAAAAAAGTCCCTGATAAGGGATCTGATGTGTTCCGCTCTGTCCTGGGGGAGGAAAGCTTTCCCTTTGATGGTGCCCAGAACTGCGCCTATGAATTGCAGAGTCTGTGACGGAACCAAGCATGACTTCTCATAATTGATGATAATGCCCAACGTCTCGAACAGAGACTGAGTGCAGTGAATGGCAGACATCAGGGCCACCCGGGAGGGTGCCATGAGAAGCCAATCATCCAGGTAGGGGAACACGTAGTGGCCCTGTCTCCTCAGAGATACGGCTACGACCACCATGCACTTCGTGAACACCCGAGGTGCCGATGACAGCCTGAAGGGAAGAGCTTGGAACTGATAATGGCGGCCCTGAAACTCGAAGCGAAGGAACCTCCTGTGCGCCTGAGCAATAGGAATATGCAGGTAAGTACCTGCATGTCTAGGGATGCTAGAAAAGCGCCCTGCTTCAGCATGGGAATCAGACCAGGAAGGGTCACCATACGGAAGCGCTTGTATAAGACCGAGACGTTGAGGTCACTGAGGTCCGGTATTGGACAGAAGTCTCCTGTTTTCTTTGGAACCAGAAAGAAGCGAGAATAAATTCCTAGTCCCCTCTGGTTCCTTGGTAAGTGCTCTATAGCTTCTTTTTCCAGAAGTGCAAGCACCTCCTGCTGTATGAGCAGGGCATGCTAACCCGAGTAACGGGAGAGCAGGGGAGGTCTTGTAGGTGGGTTGTCTAGAAACTCTATGCAATGGCCTTTCTTGACCAACTGGAGAACCCACCTGTTGGTGGTGATCGACTGCCACCCTAAAAAGTGGCGAGCGATGCGACCCCTGACTTTCCTTTCCCGTTGATCCAGAGGAGGGGCGGGGGATGGGAAGAAGTCATGCTGTGGCAGCATTAGTCCCTGCAGGCTGGGCCGACTTCGTGTAACGCTGGCCTCTGCCTGGGGACGACTTGGCCTGGGCCTTGCGCGAAAAAGTGCACCTTTGCTGCTGGCTGGAACGTTGCTGCTGCCTTTGTTGCCGGCCGCGAAAACGGCTCTGGTTCCCATGAAAGGAACTAGGCCTGGATCTGTACATGGCCTGTACAGATCAGACTACCTTCCCTGCATCCTGGAGCTTGGTGATGACCTTCTCTGAGAATTCACCAAAGAGTACCTCGCCATTGTACGGGACGTCTAGAATATTATTCTGTACGGCCAGGGTGAAGCCGGAGACACGGAGCCAGGAGTGTCGCCGGAGACAAATGCCTGAAGCTGCAGCTCTGGCAGAAGAGTCTGCAGAATCGTATGTGGCTCTAAGCACTTGGGTCCCCACATCTGACACGGTGTGGATTTGGATGTGGAGCTCCGCTTTCTGGTCGCCACCGAGAAGCTTTTTGACCGTGTCCTGGCCTTGTTGCCACAGGGCGTTGTGAAACTGTACCATATGAGTAAGGTTGTTCAGAGACTTGCTGGCGCATGTAGCAGCCGCGTACATGCGCCTCCCCAGGGCATCCAATTGCTTGGATTCCTGGTCCGGTGGCTGAGTGCTCATATGCTGGGGCCTTTGAGACCGGTCATGTGAGGCCATAATGACCAGGGAATCTGCCAGAGGTTGCTTCACCAAGTACTGGTCTCCTCTCAGAGCCTTGTACAGGCGGTCAGCCTTCTTCGGCACCGCGTGAGTGGAGTGCAGACACTTCCACGCAGCCTTGGTGACGTCCACAAAGGTGTCCACCAAAGGTGGCACTATCACAGGCTTTGTGTCTTTCTGCCAAAGGTAGCAGGCAAGGTGCTGTCGTTTGGGGTCAAGGTCTTCAGCATCCCACCCCATGTTGTCCTAGATGTGCCTCATGATCTCAGCGAAAGAGTGATCATCCAGTGGAGTCCTGGGGAGGTCATGTGGGTCAGGAGAGGAGATGCTGAGCGGAGAAGGAGATCTGGAGTATTCCGAGGTGTCCGATCTTGAATCCTCTCCCGATGGAATATACCAGTGTCATCTGGGTCGTTTGGGGCTGGGCGACCCTGATGGAGATCTGGAGGGAAGCCTTCTCCTGTCTGTAGATCTGCCCCTAGGAGATGGAGTCTGTTCCTTGGGGGTTGGTGGTCGTTCTACTGGCCCCTTAGGTGGAGGAGGGGGCGTACGAGGAGGAGGAGTAGGAGGAGGTCGGGCGGGGACCACATCCTTCCTGATGGTGTCCCACCAAAAAGTAAAGAGTTCCTTTACTTCTGCGATATTCATGCCCGAAGGGCCTGGCGCCGGTGGTCAGTCGCCGGGGTCGGGCGTCAGGTCCCCGTGGGAGCCCGGCATCCTCGGTGTCGCCCGCCTGGTCTTCGGGCTGTGGGGTGTCCTCCTCTGTCGATTCCCTACGACTGGCATCCGCCGGTGACGGGGGTGTGGTCTTCCGCTCCGGAGATGCAGACGTCGGTCCCCTGGCCGACGCCTTCGGACTTGACGAACGCCTGGCCGGCGACTGGTGTCTAGCAGGTGTCATCGGCTCCTGTGAGCACCGAGCCGATTTGGAATGTTTGGCCGACGTCGGATGGTGAGCCGACGTCAGGTCCGATGCCCCTTTTCAGGGACGTCAGGTCCTTGGTCTTTCTAGGTGCAGGATCAGGACCTCTGGGCGGTTGGGGAGACCAACCTGGCGTCAGTGTCCCGACGTCGGGTGGAAGAAGATGACTTATGGCGCTCAGAAGACTTCGAAGAGGCCTTGGATGGGGCTGAGGAAGCCGAGGGTCTCGATGTCTTAATCGGCTGGAGCGAGGAAGAGCCGCCTGAAGACCGGACCTTAACCGTGGGGAGCTGCGACCGAGCCTTGGAGGGAGATCGGTCTGATCTGGAGCCGGAGCTGCAGGAGTCCGAGGTTGGGGACCTAGACCACACTTTCTCCCGGTGCTTGTGGGATTTTGAAGAGGATTCTCCCCTTGAGGAAGGTTCTTGGTCCATCCTTTTTAGATTCTCTTCGAGGAGATATGCCTGAAGTGCCTTCTGATGGCGGATCCTGGTGCGGCTACTGAAACCCTGGCAAAAGGTGCAGGCCTTGGTGTCGTGGTCCGGCCTAGGCAACACACACAGGAAGAGAGTGAGGATCCTTGAAAGAGATCTGTTTTCCGCAGGCACACTTTGAAAGGTGACCCTCAAGTGATGGAGTTGGAGAGGACATCGGTTGTGCGAAGAAAAAATTTGCCAAAAGTTCTGTAGTCGTCGTGCGCTAGAAAGAGACCGAGAGGCCGATGCTGGCGAGTTGACGGCGGGAAAAGAACTGAGGATTATGGGGGACCGCCTCCATATGTACTACGCCTGACTGGGGTGGGACCGACGTCGGAGGCGGTCCCTGCTGAATACTGCTAGCTAGAAAATTTCCGTGGGGTCCTGGCGCCTACCGGTTTCAGTCCTAATGGTGTAACCTGCTGCAAGAACTGTTTCTCGAAGTGAGATCATAAAATACTGTGCACATCAAGAATGTGCAAAAGGTGTGCCCCCCCCCCCGGAGTATTCAGGGTAGTAAACTGGCAACTGACTATCCTGGTTTAGCATAAACTCAAATACCACTTTTGGTAGAAAAGAAAGGTTAATCCACAGAGACACCTTCGCTTTGTGGAAAATTAAATAAAGCTACTTACAAACGAGGGCCTGAAGCTCAGAAATCCTTTGAACTGTGGTAACTGCAAATAAAAATAGCACTTTCCGAGACAAGTAGCACATATCGCAGCTTGCTGCCAGCTCAAAAGGGGACAAAGTAAGCTCTGGTAAAATGAAATTCAAGTCCCAGGGGAGAACCGGACTACAGAACGGAGGTTTCAAGTGGAGGAACTCCTTAAGGAAGGTTTTGGAGACCTCCGATTGATCAAGATTTTTGCCGTCCACCGGAAAGGTGACAGAGATCACAGAAAGATGGACCTTCAGCAAGGAACAGCTAAGGCCCAAACCCAATAAATGCAAGAGGTACTCTAGGATCTGGTGCGCTGGCCAAGAAAAGGGGTCCAAGCCCCTGGCAGCTGCCCAAATAGTAAACCTCTTCCGCTTCATCGTATGTTGTTCTGGTGGAAAGCTTTCTGGCCTCCTCCAAAACTTGAGCTACTCTGGAGGAAACCCCAAAGCGTAATACAGCTACGTCCAGATGTGCCACGCATGCAAGTGGAGAGATTTGAGGCCCAGGTGCACCAGGTTGCCCTGATCTTGTGTAAGAAGGTCATGAAGGAGAGGCAGAAGTAGTGGAGGTTCCAACGCAAGCTGCTGTAGCAGGGGAAACCAAATCTGCCAAGGCCAGAGCAATGAGGATCATGTGTGCTCCCTCCGCTTGAAGCTTCAGCAGGACCTTCTGCAGAACTGGGAGGGAAGGCATACAGAAACCTCCCTGTCCAACAAAGGGACAGCACGTCTCATCAAAATACACCATACCTGGGAATTAGCGAGCAAAAATTTGGTAGTTTTGCGCTGGATGGGGAGGCAAAGAGGTCCAACTCTGGTCGACCCCACTAGTCGAACAAGTCTTCTACCACCTCTTGCTTCAGTTCCCACTCATGAGCCCGCGCGATGATGCAGCCGAGACTGTCTGCCAGGACACTGAGAATGCCCGGGACGTGGACTGCTGTCAAAAACAGATCATGCTGGACTGCCCAGTGTCACACCCACATCACCTCCCTGCAAAGGGGGCATGATTGGATGCCTCCCTGTTCGTTTATGTACCAAACCGTGGCCTTATTATCGATCTGGACAAGGGGAGTTCCCAGGAATAAGAGGGTCTGAAATGCCTGGTGAGCGTAGAGCACAGCTCTCATCTCCAGGACGTTGATGTGTAGATGCACTTCCTGTGGCGACCACTTTCCTTGGGTTCAGTGGGCTCCCCAACCCTGACCCGAGGCATCCATCGTGAGGGTCATGAAGGGAGATGAGGATTGAAAAGGTGCCCCCCCTTCCCCGAGAAGAGGCTGGGTAACTCCTGCCCCCAAAGAAGATCCCTCTTCATGCCGTTGGAGACCGTGACTCTGTGGTCCAGGTCGTTCAAGCGCTGATCCCACTGGATCCTGAATGTCCAATCGGTTATCCTCATGTGCAGTCTGGCCATTGGTACAGTGGGAATGGCAGCCACCATTAAACCCATCAGTCAAAGAACTGAGCGAGCTGTGGTCCAACGAGAGCTGGCTACAGCAAAGGCTTGCTGCTTCAGGGTATCTGCTCTATCCGGAAGAAGGAAGGCCTCGCCCAGGACCATATCCAGCACCACTCCAATGAATTGGAGGTGCTGGGAGGGAAAAAGGTGGGACTTGTGGTAATTTACTATGATGCCAAGACAGGAAAAAAGGTCCAGGGTGGAGAAGAGAGAGACGCCTGTGGCCTGTTCTGAGATGGGTCTGACAAAAGCCAGTCGTCCAGGTATGGGAACACATAGATCACCCTGCAGTGTAAGGCCGCCGACACCACCACTATGCACCTGTGAAAACCCAAGGTGCCAAGAAGAGGCCAAAGGGGAGAGCCTTGAATTGGAAATGGCTCCCCTGAAAAGTGAACCTGAGATAGCGGTGGTGGATAGGGATGTGCAGGTAGGCATCCTGCGTATCCAGTGAACAAAGCCACTGATCCTTGAGGAGCAGAAGTAAGAGTCCCTGGAGAGTTAGCATGCAGAACCTCTTGTATTTGACAAAGAGGTTCAGCAGGCTGAGATCCTAGATAGGTTTTAGATCTCCCACCTTTTTGGGCACCAGGAAGAAGTTGGGGTAATACCCCCTTCCTTCCTGTGTGGAAGGAACCAGCTCTATGGCTGACTTCGACAGAACAGCCTGGATTTCCTCTTTTACTAGAGGAAGATGATTTGACGGGTAGAGGGACCGGCCTGGAGGATTGTCTGGGGGCCTGTCCAGGAACTCTTATCGAGTGACATCTTGCAATTATTTGTAATAGCCAAGCATCTGTGGTGATCTTCTCTACTCTCGGAGGTGGAGGGTTAACCTTCCCCCTGCTGGTTTCACCTGAAGATCTGGAGAAGGTGGAGGGGTCTCCCACGAGTCAGGAGGCGGAGGGGAGGGCCGCTTGATGACCTCCGGCAGCTCTCTGGGGTTTGGCTGGGGGGGGGGGGTTGGCACCCCAAAGCCCGTGGCACGATGCTTACCATGATGTTTTGGCCGGGGTCTGCTTGTTCCGCTTCTGCTGTGGGCGACGAAAAGGTTGCTTGGCTTAAAACCAGAGCAGTACAGGAAGCAGACTCCCAAAGGAACCTGCTGCTATCTTGTAGCTCGGTAATAATGTCTTTTATATTGCCCCCAAACAGGACAGGCCCACAGAAAAGCATGTCCAGGAGGGTGGATTGGATGTTAGGTGCCAGGCCCGCTACACAGAGCCATGCAAGCCTTCTCAGGTAAACGCCTGAGGCAATGCAGCAGGCCACTGAGTCTACAGAGTCATAGGTGGCTCATAGGGCGTGGCGACAAGAATACTTGGTTAGTCTCACCTTGTGGAGAAGTCTGTCCCTGAGGTCTTGGTCTGGAATTGACTAGAGCTCTGACTCAAGATCTGCCAGGGAAGATTTCTGGTAAGAAATCATGTGGGTGACATATTTAAGTGACCTTAAAGAGCAAGTGGAAGAGGCATAAATCTTGCAGCCATAATGGTCCATCTGCTTGGACTCTTTGTCCGCAGGAGAGGCACTTAGGTGTTTTGGCTTGGCCGATCTATCATGGGCCGAAGTTATTACTATGGAGTCAGCTTTGGGCTGCGTAGTGAGATGAATAACCCCTTCCAGAGGATATGTCCAATCGGCCTTCTTGGAGACCGCAGGGATGGAAGATGGCTGCTGCCAAATGGTGGACGTCCGGTCCTCATGCAGCCCCGTCCACGGAGGGATAGGCAGGGGGGTCCACAGCTGATATGTCCAAATGCTCAGTGAGCCTTTCCTTTAGGATCCAGCTCTTGGGTAGCCCAGTCGCATGCTGACTGGATAAACCGTAGGAGCTCAGCAAATGAAGGGTCCTGCAGAGGAGATCTGGGGGGCTCTTTTGGCTGGGGCTTGACAGGGGAACGGGCGCCCGAGCTGGCAGAAGAGTAAGAATCTGACTCCAAATCAGAGGATACAGGCCTGCTGGGGGAAAAGGCCTTATCAGAAATGTCCTCCGTGGCCTTGTTGCCAGGTAGAGTCGGGGGGGGCCGGGCATCTAGCAGACTGGGGGTCGGCAGGGGAGAGGCTCCTAGGGGCCGTCGTGGGCACCGTGACTGGCTGTGGGCGACCAAGCTCCTGGAGATGTGATTTGGCATCCTTCTACCATGAAGGAATGATCCCTTGAGGGCCAGCCTGTGATCTATCCGGAGCCCGGGGCTGCGGGGGGAAGGGAGGCAGTGGAGACTAAAAACCTGGGTACCTCGAGTGAGGGTATGAGGGGTAGCCAGGGGACTGATAGCCAAAGAGGTAGCCTTGTGGGTTGTACCCCTAATACAAGTGACCCTGCGGTGGGTACCCAGGTGTATAAGCAGGCGTTAGGTAACCAGTCGACGGATACCCTTGCTCCAGGTAATAAGGGTACTGCAGCGGAGGGTAGCCGGGCACCGCGCACTGAAGACCAGAAGGCAGAAGGGCAGACAGTCACAAAGAAGGCGGGGATGAGGGACCATTAGGTGCGGATGGATCTGTCGGTGGGCCATGATGATCCAGGATCCCGGTTGGGACCCAAGTATGGCCTGGTGGAGGCTCAGGCGTCGAAGCATGAGGAGTAGGCATGATGCCCAAAGAGCCATCAGACGGCAGGGGGCAACTGGTAGACCAGCCATCCGGTGAGGAGCTCCTCGGAGTGGGGTCCGACGATAGATCATCGGGCGTTGGGGGCACCAAGGAACCCAAAGCCTGGTCCAAAACATGCAAGGAGGATCTAGGAGTAGTCACCCTCTTCGACAGACCTGCTGGAACAGCGGGGGAACCAAGAGTAAACAGACCTGACATCAGGGAAGATACCCCTAGAGTAACAACACTCGCCTCCTGTAAAGAATCAAGGGAGAGCAAGAGGTCAGGTTGGGTCAGAGGAAGAGATGAGTCTGGGGAGGGACAACCCTCGAGGGAAGACTGTGGGCCTGGCAGCTGGCTCTGCCCATCAGGAAATTCAAAAGAGTCAGACGGGAGGGCCTCTGCCGAGCAGTCGTCTGCAAGTCAGAGACAGACTGATCGGCCATGACCGGGTGGACGTCAGAGGGGCAGACGTCTGACTTATCGATCAAGGTCGGGCGAATGGCAGACAAGCTGGAGTCCAGCTTATCAACCGGGCCGAGCGCTCCTCAGAGGAACCAGACAATGACTTATCGTCCGGAGAGCTGACCACAGGCCCAAAGGAAGAACCCTCCTGCGAGGAGCGCCCCTTCCACCCTCTGACCATGGCGGGAGGGGGAGCCAGCGACCGATCCACCGGAGGGGACGGAGACCAGGCAGTATGAGCACTTACCGAAGTAGAAGCCCCATCGGAGACCACTTCATCAGTCTGGCTACAATGGACAGAAGGAGACCGGTCCCGGCGCTGCTGCTTCTTGTGCTCGGTGGTGGGGAAGAGGAATGTTCCTGCAGCTCTTTTTCCATCGAAGCCAGGTGCTTTTTGAGCAAGTGGGCTTTGAGGGCTTTCTGGCATCTGACTTGTGCGGCCCTGTGGAAGGACTGGCAGACTTCACAGTCTTGGACCCGATGCTTGGGGTCAAGGCAGAGGATGCAGCGGGAGTGTTCATACCCGTGCGGGATCTGGACGCCACACTAATCACATTTCTTCAGACAACGTGATGGAGAAGACATGCAATAAAACAAATACAACTGTAGAACATAAGAAATAAGAAAATACTCATGAAAAGTGGCAGTCAACTGGTAGTAGAGTTCACTGCAAGGTTCGACTTGCACAGGTCGACGGTGAGAAAGAACTAGAGGGTGGGCGTGGGGATCGCCCCTTTATAACTTCACGCTGACATCCCGTTATGTGACATGGGGGGCTGTCCCCCGCTATGGACTGCTAGCTAGAAGTTTGCTGTGTGGTCCTGATGCCAGGAGGCGCAGTCCTATATGTAATGACCTACTGCAGGAACCCTCTCAAAGTAAGATCTATATGTTTTTTGATGTACTCCTTTTTTAAACAACTTCTTGGTTATGCGATTTGAATTCTCAACTTTCAGCAGCAGTCTGGCTAATATAGGGTTTGTGCAGGCAGCTGGACAGACAGTGGGGTAAGGATCTAAGTTTTGGTTCATAGTTTTTGAGGGTCTTGCATCATCTGTGTAATGGCTCTAGACTTGCCAAATATGCAGTTTCCATTACTTCTGCAGGGCTCCCAGATTAGGTTGACACTTTTAACTCCAGAGGATTTCCCTGTATTTTCCTTTTCCCAGAACAGAGATTGGCCATGCTCCTGTGTCTCGTTTCACTACAGAGCAGCACTGCTTTGTTGACCTATTCTGGCCTGTCAGTTGCTCCAGCCTTTCTATGTGGCAGTCTCTCTTGCACAGACTGGTAACAGGGGAGTCTACTGTACAAACTTATTTAGGTATTCCAGTCCCTGTATCAACTGATCCTAGTAGCCTATCTGGCCAAATTCCTTTTCCAGCTGCTCCCTCCACTCATGTTTCTCTCTGTCCTCCTCAGCTGCCAACACGTTATTTTGGTTGGGGCAGACAACTCATGGCAAGAAGCTGCCTGCCTCAGGACCAAAACTAGCTCACAACTACATTTTATCAGCCACCTAATATTTAGATATTTGACTTATTACTCCTGCGATCTAACTTCCTGACTGGCAGCTTGCCACAGCCCCACCCACAAAACCAAATTTTAGTGACACGAAGTAGGGAAGGGGCTGCAGGGCTGCAGGTAGTATACTGCGGGGGCAATGGAGGCCTTTACATGTTACCTGAACGTAAGGCAAAATAAAATACAAGCACTTGTACATGTTAAGGGGGTAGTATTACATGGTACAACCCCCCTTTAACATGTACAAGTGCTTGTAATGAGTTCGAGTAGCATGTAAAGGCCACCACTGCCCCCTATAGCATTATAATACTATCTACAGTCCTGCAGCCCTTTTCCTACTTTGTGTTATTAAAATGCAGCTTTGTGAATGGGTGTTTTTGGCACATACGCCTTCTGCTGCGCTTCCTTTTGAGGCTAGGGAGGAATGTTTCTATTATTTTGGGCTCCCCAGCCTCTGTCACGAAAGGACTGCTTGTGGTGAAAGGATCCACATTCCTTTGCCACTCTGGGAGCTGAAGGGAACTGGTCTGAAGTCGTTCTAGTTTCATCAGATGCCTTAAAAGACTGTTCCACCTGTTGTCTGAACAGGCAAGTGCCATCGAAGGGGACATTCATTACCTGCTGCTGGACATCCTGGGTGAAGCCAGTAATCCGCAGCCAGGAATGCTGCCTGATGCAAATGCCTGCAGCTACAGAATAAGATGCTACATCAAAGGCATTCCCAGAGGCTTTGAGCTGGTGACTTTGTACTAAATCTTTTGCTTAACAGTCAGCAGTACATTCTGTTTAGCCTCTGAATCTGGTAGAGTCTCTGCTACAAACTTTAGCTTGCTCCAGAGGGTATATTCATACTTGCAACAATGTCCCTGGTAGCTAGCTAGCCTCATGCCTAGGGTAGCTGAAGCATAAGCCCTTTTGCCCATGGTGTCAATCTTGCACACCTCCTTACTAGCAGGGCACACTGCAACTTCCATGAGTACAATGACTGTCATTCTCAGCGAGAACAACAACAGTATCAACTATGGGCGGAGTGAACTACACCTGTTAATTTTTAGGAGCAGCGTTTTTCTTGTGTGCTGCTTGAGGACAGCTGCCACAGAAGTAGGTCTCTAACAAACCATGTCAGACAAGGTCTCAAGGGCAGGTTGAATAGAAGGGACTAACTTGACCTGAATATTGGCCATGTTCAGGAACTCCGGCTGGAGGCACCTACCATGGTCAACAGATGCAGGCTCAAAGTCCAATGCAGACTCCATATTTCTGAGCAGAGCCTGGAAGGATAGATCTTCCTGAGTTAACAGACACAGGAACTGGGTCTGAGACCTCCAGACCACTGTAAGGGTCATCAACCCCATCTTCAGAATAATAAGGTCAGGATATGGGCCAGGCCCGTCAGCGCAGTGGTAGAGGCACCACTCGCAACGCCGGCCACCTGGGACTGGAAGCATGCCTGGGTCATCAGAAGCTGGCCAGGAGGAGGACTGAGCATCCCACGGGATGCTCTCCTCCTCCTCCTCTTGGAAGGGAAGATGCCGTACCCCACCGCAGTACTGCCACCTGGGTGCACACAAGTGGTACTGTGCCTGGAAGCTGGAGGGAAGGACACTGCGACGTCGGTGTGCAGATGCCAACAAAGTGCACACACTCACACCTTGCCATCCTGCACACAATGTCCTTTGGGATAGTAACAGGAGAAAAGCACTGCAACCCCAGCATCTCTTCGATGAAGACAGTCTCCAGGGCGTTCCAGGTCCTTGCCTCGCCACCACGAGCCCTGCCTGACACAAAGAGATGTACGGGGGTGAAGCCAAGGCTCCATGGAAGTGAGTGGCCGTGGTTGGAAGGGGCTGCAGCAATCAGAGAGGTGCCTGGAGGTCTTGAGTTGAGAAGGCTGGTGTGAGCAGGCATAAAAACAGGTTACTCACCTCTAACAGTACTTCTAGGACTGGTATATGTTGTTCATCCACACTTATTGGCATGTCCCCTTTCCCTTTAAGGATCGCTGGTAGTCTTCAAGTTGGCTCCTCCCACCCACCTGGGTGGTATGACCCTCAGCTCCGCCCCATGACGCCAGATCTTAGCCCGCTGGAAGCCAGGTGTGTGCGTCGCAGCCATGGAGGTCAGGTGGGTCTGTGTGGATGAACAACATATACCACTCCTCAAAAGTACAGTTACGTAAGAACTTACCGTAACAGCAGATCTTCGAGAGAGGCTCTTGCAGTAGGTAATTACATATAGGACTGACGCCGGCAGGCGGCAGGACCCCACTGAAAAATTTCTAGCTAGCAGTCTCTGGCGAGGGACAGCCCACATCAGGTGACCGCGCAGGAGATGTCGGTATAAGGGCGGTCCTCACGCCGACTTCCAGTTCTTTCCAGCCACAGGCCACAAGAGACGGACGAGAGAAGCGGATATTTCTCACTGGAAAAGGAGCCAAAGCTTAGGGATGGATGAGGGCGGGAGAAGAAGCCAGTCAGTAAGAGCCTCTCTCGAAGATCTACTGTTACAGTAAGTTCTTACATAACTGTACTATCTTACTTCGAGAGGGCTCTTGCAGTAGGTAATTATATATAGGACTGAGTCCCAAGCAGTCTGGAACAAGAAGCAGCACACGGGAGGAGGAAAGCTACTCAAAGCAGATCCTCTAGCTGTGAAGGCCTTAAGAAAGAAGGCCATGCACAACAGCGAGCCCAAAGCCTGCTCTATGGCGAGAGGCAATATCCAAACTGTAATGTTTTGTAAATGTATGAACAGAAGTTCAAGTGGCGGCAGCGCAAATGTCTGCCGCTGACACATTCTTTAAACATGCTGCAGAGGCAGCAACCCCTCTAGTGGAGTGACCTCTTATTTGACCCGGAAGGGTCTTCTTGTACTTGTCATAACAGAAAGTGATGTAATGAGCCAACCATTTAGACAGGCATTGCCTTCTCTTTTGGGGGCAAAAGAAACAAAAAGTTGATCAGTCTTTCTGAGATCCTTTGTTCTGTTAGTGTAGTATCTCAGAATACAGTGAACATCCATAGTGTGAAGAAGATACGCCCCCTGATTGGAGTACTGCGTAAAGAAGGCGGGTAATTCTATGGACTGGTTCAAGGTAGATTCCGCTACCACCTTGGGGAGAAACTTAGGACTGGTGCGCAGAGCCACACGTTCCTTGTGAAAAATCAGGTATGGGATTTTACATGTCAGGGCCTGGAGCTCAGAAATTCTCCCAGCAGAGGTAATGGCCACTAGGAACAGCGTCTTCCATGAAAGGAACTTCATGTCTGCTGAAGCCACCGGTTCAAAAGAAGGCAAAGTAAGTTGCTCAAGGACAAAGTTCAAATCCCAAGGAGGGGCGGGAACTCGTATAGGGGGTCTCAAGTGAAGAACCCCTCTGAGGAAGGTCTTAGAGACTTTCAGTTGAGCAAACGTCCTATCTGCGAAGGAAATATGGTAGGCCTAAATGGCCGCCATGTGTACCTTCAGAGACGAGTGACTAAGACTCAGGTCGAAGAGGTGACGCATGTACTCCAGCAGTCGCCCAAGTGAGCAGGATAAAGGCTCGACGCCTTTTGAAGCGGCCCAGACTGAGAACCGTTTCCACTTCAAGGCATAAGCAGACCTAGTGGAGGGTTTCCTAGCCTCCACCAAGATCTCAGCCACTTGGGGAGAAACCCAAAAGCGGGCTTGAGCTATGTCTGCAGGAGCCACGCATGCAGTTGAAGGGACTTGAGGCCTGGATGAACCAGAGTCCCCTGATCCTGGGTCAACAGAATCCATGACAGCGGAAGAGGAAGAGGAGGCTCCTCTGAGTATTGTTGCAGTAGAGAGAACCAAACTTGCCTGGGCTGAAAAGGAACGATCAGAATCATTCGTGCTCCTTCTGAACTTAGTTTCTGCAAGACACGTGGGATCAGAGGAATCAGGGGGCGGGGGGGGGAGGCATAGACAAATCTGTCCCTCCAGTCTAGAGACAGAGCGTCTCTCCAGAAAATGCCTCGCTCTTGAACATCGTTTAGCAGAAGTCGGGAAGTTTATGCTTAGAGGTGAAGCGAACAGGTCCACCTGAGGTGTTTCCCAACATAGGAAGATATCGTCTAGGACCCCTTGATCCAGCTCCCACTCGTGAGATTGAGCAGACGAGCGACTTAGTTTGCCTGCTAAGGAGTTCTCGAGCCCCGGAACATGAATTGCCATGAGGTGAAGGTCGTGCTGTGCTGCCCAATCCCAGACTCTCATCGCTTCCCTGCAGAGAGGATAGGACCAAGTCCCGCCCTGTTTGTTGATGTACCATACCACCCACATATTGTCCGTCTGGACAGCTAGGTGGCCTGGAAGAAGATGCAGGTGGACGGCCTGTACAGCGTAGAGCACTGCCCGAAGCTCGAGCACACTGATGTGCAGTGATTGCTCAAGCTTGGACCAAGAGCCCTGGGTCCGATGTGAACCGAGATGGGCTCCCCAGCCTTCGCCCGAGGCGTCTGTGGTCAGGGTCTGGGAGGGAGAAGGAAGGAAGAATGGAACTCCCCAAAGAAGGTTCTCTAGGACCATCCAGCATTGTAAGTCTCGAATCATGGGAGAGGAGACTAGGACCAAGTGGTCCAAGTCGTCTACCAATTGATCACATTGAGAGCGAGGCGTTCACTGAGAGACGCTCATGTGGAGCCGAGCGCGAGGGACTGTCGGGATAGCAGCCACCATAAGCCCGAGTAGGCGAAGAACTGACCTTGCACTGACCCGTCTGTGGCCGGACAACAAGCTTATCTGAGTCAGGAGTGTGGCTGCCCTGTCCGGAGGCAGAAAGGCCCTGCCTAGGGTTGTGTCCAGTATCGCTCCAATAAACTGAAGCCTCTGGGATGGGATCAAGTGAGACTTGGAATGGCCGATGGTAATACCCAGGCAGGCAAAGACCTGCTGGGTGAGGGAGAGGCAGTGCAGGAGTTCCTCCCTGGATGAGGCCACCAGGAGCCAATCGTCCAGGTACGGGAAAACCTGTGCCCCCCAGGTACGCAGGTAGGCCGCCACCACCGCAGGACATTTGGTAAAATCTCGAGGGGCCGAGGACAGGTCAAACAGAAGTGCCTTGAACTGGTAGTGATCCCCCTGGAAAGCAAAATGAAGATATTTGCGGTGAGACAAGCGAATGACTATGTGCAGGTAAGCATCCTGCATATCCAGAGCGCACAGCCACTGGCCTGAGCAGAGGAGGGGCAGAAGGCTCTGCAGTGAGAGCATCCTGAACCTCTTGTACTCCATGAAAAGGTTTAGGGAACTGAGATCTAGAATAGGTCTTACATCTCCTGTCTTCTTCAGGACAAGGAAGAAGTGGGAATAGTAACCCGTTCCCTGCAAGGAAAGGGGGACAGGTTCTATTGCCTCTTTCTGCAGTAGTGCTGAAATTTCTTCCTGGACCAGAAGATGATGTTCCCGAGAGTACGACGACCTTGGGGGAGGGTGACGAGGTGGTTTCTGCAGAAACTCTATTGAGTGTCCTTTTGCAATTAGCTGGAGCACCCAAGAATCCGATGTTATCCTCTCTCAGCCTGGAAGGTGGAGGGAAAACCTCCCTCCTACCAGTTCCTCCGGGAAGCCCAGAGGCAGTGGGAGAGGAAAGGAGTCATGTGGTGTGGAGGAGCGCCGCAGCTAAAGCTCCCGCTGCTTTTTTGGGCTGGGTGGGGCCTGGCAGCTGGGGGGGCCCAATGTTTAGTGGCCCTCTTTCCCTGTGCGAACGGGACAGCGCTGCGATTGATGGAGATGGTACATAGAGTCAACAGACTTTCGTGCAGTCCCCTTCTCCTGCAGGTCGGTGATGATGCCTTGACATCACCTCCGAACAGCACCGAACCCTGGAAGGGCGCTTCCTGGATAGCGGACTGCACTTCCAGTACCAACCCTGACACTCTGAGCCAAGCGTGATGCCGTAAAACTATGGCGAAAGCTGAGCTCCTCCCAGTAGTGTCCACTGCATCGTAGGTCGCACGAAGAATGTGCCGACTGGCCAAACGTGCAAAGCGGACGAGGTCAGCCACTTCCTGCTTGACCTGAGAGTCCGGAAGGGAGTCCAATTTGGATTCCACCTCACTCAGAATCACCTTCTGGTAATCCCCCATGTGACCAACGTAGTTCAGAGCCCTAATACCCAGAGTGGAAGAAGCAAAAATCTTCTTGCCATACTGGTCCAGAAGGCGGGATTCCTTGTCAGGTGGAGACAAGCTAAGATGTTTGGGTTGAGCTGACCGGCCATGAGCGGCGCTAATCACAACCAAGTCAGCACGAGGGTGGGAGTCTAAGACGTCAACACCCTCTGGAGCCTGGTATAGTCTGTTCGACTTCCTGGGAAGTGGGGCTAAGGCCAACGGTTGTTTCCATATGGTGGTAATAAGGTCGGCATGAGGCTCAATCCAGGGTGGCACCAAAGTGGGAGCTGTCACGGGCAGATCCAGATGCTCAGCAAGTTTTTTATGCTGGGGGTCTGGCTCCAAGGATTGCCACTTATAAACTTCCTGGATCTTCCGTAGCAACTCCGTGAAGGAAGGATCCTCCAGAGGGGACTTTGGAGGGGTCCTTGGCCGGGGCTTGGACGGAGAGTGTGGCTCGTCGTCTTGCTCGGAACAACCATCGGAAGGATCCGAGGTGTCCGAGGACGAAGAAGATGAGGAAGAGGTAGACTCCCTCTCCCGACGAGGAGGAGGAACAGGCCCCTTGGGAATCCCCCTGGGGAAGCATGTCCTGACCCTCTCTGGACCCTAAGAGGTGAGCCCTGGTGTCCGGAGGTGGGGAGGGAGTGTGTCGTCGTGGATGTACAGGAACCGGCTCCGTCGTCAGAAGATGACTCTCCACCTCTCTGGTGAGCTGAACCTTGGCCTCAGCCCACCAGGAGGCCAGAGTCTCCTACAAATCCACCAGCGGCTGAGGGGCGGTGGAGGAGGATACAGGTATGGACTATACCCGAAGGGCACGTATCCATAACCCGATGGTGGGAAGCCCGCGCCGGGTATTGAGAGCCGAAAAGGCAGCGCCGGATATGACGGCCCTGGGCATTGAGGCGGCCGGGTACCCGGAGCCGGAGCTGCCTGGAACAGACGGCCCAGCCGGGGCCCCACGGGCGGTTCTGGAGCCGGAAGACCTGGGGGTGGAGTGCCCAGCCGCCAGGGCAACATCGGGGGTGGGATGTCGCCCAGCCAGCACACCGCGCCGGAGCCAGCGTCTGGAACTGACGCCAGACCAGTCTGACCAGAAGGACGACAATCTGACGGAGGTGGACCAGAAAACCAGCACGCCCGGGATTGGGGATCCACGGGGTCGAGCTGAGGAGACTCAAGGTCCCTGGAAGGCAGCGAATGCTGCGGGGAGCCAGGAACGATGGACGTGGCGGGGGTCCAGCGTCGGCTCATCCGCTGTGTGGATGTCGGATGAACTGACGTGCGGCTTAGCAGCAGGATCCGGGCTGACGCCGGAGGGGCCGCCATCCGACTTAACGGACCTTTCACCGGAGGCAGGATGCGAAAGAGGGGTGGCCTGGTTGGGCGGAATGGGGGTTCGCGCGCCGCCCCGAAGGGTCGGGCGACTTACCGACCATCTCCGTGCGGGTGTCGAAGGAGCCGACGTCCAGCTTATCGGAGCCGCTTGGACCAATAGGCCACAAAACAATGGTTCTACTGGGAGCGGAGGCCTCCACAAGCCCGGAGGCGTCCGAAGGGCACGAGCACGAGCCAGGCGGGCGGGCCGAGGACTCCTTAGAAACTCTAAGGCGGCCATCATGGAGCGGTCCCCCCGGGGGGGCAGTTATCCGTTTCCCTGCAACTCCCGAGGAAGATGGGGTGGGAGAGGAGCCCTTGTCCCAGTGCCTTTCCTTATCTTTTTTCTTGCGATGGCCTTCAGGGGAAGTCGACGCCTGCCGAAGATTTTTCAGTTCTTTTTCCATGGAGCTCATTTTCCTTTTTAAAATGTGGGCTTCCAGGGACTGCTGCCGCCTTCTCCGGGTGGCCGCGTTGAAGCTGAGGCAGTGCTGGCACTTCACCACCGGATGGTCGGGGCCTAGGCAAAAAAGGAACAGGGAATGGCCGTCCTTGTGCAGGAGTTGGGCGCTGCATGAGTCGCACTTGTTTTTGTGATCGGAGGGTGTAGGGGACGACATACACCGACGGGTACCTGACAATGGCTGAGAAAAAAGCGAAAATACTCAGTAAAACAACGAAGGAGCCTGACGTGCAGGGAACTTTTCCACGAGGCGTTGGCATACGTCAACGGCGGGAAAGAACTGGAAGGCAGACGTGAGGGACCGCCCCTTTATACCGACGTCTCCTGATGCCAGTCACCTGACGTGGGGGCGGTCCCTCGCTAGAGACTGCTAGCTAGACATTTTTCCGTGGGGTGCTGCCGCCTACCGACGTCAGTCCTATATGTAATTACCTACTGCAAGAGCCCTCTCGAAGTAAGATCTACTGTTACAGGTGAATAACCTGTTTTTCTAGCATTATGGATATGTTGTTCATCCACACTTACCGCCAGACTCCTAGCAGTTCTCTGGAAGGAGGGAGGCACGGTGCACACCCCCACAAAATACTCACTTGAGAAATAGAGACTGGAGAACTGAGGCCCCAAAACCAGCATCCTGGTGTGACTCAAGATCGATGTGGTAATGGTCAATGAAGGTGTTCGCTGACTTCCAGGTAGCAACCCGACAGATTTCCTGGATAGGGATGTCCCTGGAAGCAGCCACCGATGCAGCGGTATAGCAGGTAGAATGAGCTCTTATCCCTCTGGGAGGCTCCATGCCCGCCAACTCGTAGCACAGACTTATGCAAGATGTAATCCACCTTGCAACAGTCCATTTTGCTGCAGGTCTGCCAGAAACAGCTTCAGCGTAGGTGACAAACAGCTGGCAAACCTCTCCCTAATTTCCGCCGTCCTCTGTTTGTAATAGGAGAGGGCTTGTCTCAGGTCCAAGGTATGGAGCCTGTACTTGGCCTCCGAGGTGTAATTAGGGTAGTATACTGGCAGTGTTAACACCTGGTTAAGGTGAAACTCGGACACCACCTTCGAAAGGAATTTTGGGTTGGGGCACAGGACAACCTTGTCCCTGTGGAAGACCAGATAAGGGGAGTCCACCGAAAGTGCCTGGAGCTCCCCTGTCCACCTGGCAGACGTGACAACCACCAGGAAGACCGTATTCCACGACAAGTGTGACAACGCACACTTGTGCATTGGTTCGAATGACTTGCCCATGAGCTTTTCCAGTACCAGCAGTAGATCCCACGGAGGTGGAGGTTCACGCACTGGAAGGAATATGTGATCCAGGCCTTTGAAAAAGTGCCTGACCACTGTCTCCTGTACCGTTGGCTGACTGTCCCACACCCGGTAAGCAGAGATGGCTGCCAGATGCACCCTAAGGGTCGATGACCAAAGACCCCCTTTAGACAAAGACCAAAGCTAGTTGAAAATGTTAGCCACTGGACAGGACAGAGGGTCCAGGCCCTTGCCCTGACACCAAATGAAAAATCTTTTCCATTTGAAGGCATAATATTTCCTGGTCGATTCCTTTCTGGATGCCTCCACCACGGTGAGGACATCCTCGGAAAGACCCAAAGCCTGGAACTCTCACCGCTCAGGAACCAGGCTGTGAGGTGCAGGGATTAATGGTCCGGATGGTATACCTTCCCCTGCTACAGAGAGATCAGGTCCGGGCGTGCTGGAAGCTGCTCCGGGGGCCTGCAGCTGAGGCTGAGGAGATCTGGATCCCAGAACTGGCGCGGCCAATCTGGGGTTACCAGAGTCACATTCACCTTGTCCCTCCTCACCTTGAGGAGCACCTTGTGAATCAAGGGAAATGGAGGAAGGCGAAGAGGAGGCCTGGGGTCCAAGGACCTCAAGAAGACATCCCCCTGCAGTGAGCCCTGCTGAGGAGGTCGGGCATGAAACAGCCTCAGCTTGGTGTTTTACCTAGAGGCAAACAGATCCACCATCTGTTTGCCCCAGTGGGAGAATAGGCTGTAAGCTACCTCTGGATGGAGAGACCAGTTGTGGGATGTGTTGCCTAAGCGGCTGAGAGCATCCGCCAGATGGTTCGAGGCTCCTGCCACATGAATGTCTAGGAGATCCGCCTCCAGATGGCTGACGAGGGTCCAGATGCGGAGCACCTCCCTGCAAAGCAAATGGGAGTGCATCCCGCCCCGCTTGTTGAGGTACTACATAGTCGTCATACTGTCCATCTGGACTTGAACCACTTGATCCCAGAGCTGAGGAGCGAAAGCTAACAATGCCAGTCTGACTGCTCTGAGCTCCAACAAGTTGATGTGGTATTGGGACTCCTCTGGGGTCCAGAACCCATGGGCCCTTTTGTCCCCCATGTGGGCTCCCCAGCCCATGAGAGAGACATCGGGCATGAGGACGTCCATAGGCTCGGGGCAAACAAATGGGATCCCTTCCTGCAACCAGTCTGGAGCGGTCCACCCTTGGAGAGCGTCCCACATCTTCTGGGTTACAGTGATCAGCTGGTCAAAATGACTGTGGCGCTGAGTCCACTGGGTGGCAAGCTCCCACTGGAGGGGGGCGCATGTGCCACCAGACCCAATGGACCATGGAGGTGCACGCTGCCATGTAACCCGGAAGGCGCAGAAAGTCCTGGGCAAGACGCAATTGCCCAACCAGAAATTATTTGGCAAAGGAGGAGAGAACCTCTGCCCTGTCCGCCACGAGCCGAGCTCTGGCTTGACGAGAGTCGAGCTGTGCCCCGATGAAGCACATCACCTGGGAAGGCACTAGTTCCAACTTGGCCTCGTTGATCAGGAGGCCAAATTGGGAGCAAGTCTGGAGGGCCAGATCCCTGGACCTCTCCACCTCCTGCTGGGTGGGACCTGCTAAGAGATAGGGGTAAATTCTGCCCCCCCCCCGATGCCTGAGATGGGCTGCCACCACTGCAATGCATTTGGTGAAGACCCATGGGGCCGATGACAGGCCGACCGGCATGGCTCGGAACTCATATAGGGTCCCTTCAGCTCTGAAGCAGAGGAACCACCAATGAGACGGATGGATTGGGACGTGAAAGAACGCATCCTGTAGATCCAGTGAACTGAACCACACGTTTCGCTCCAGAATGGTATGATCTGGGACAGAGTGATCATCCAAAAGGTGTGTGACCTGAGATACTGATTCAGGTCGTGCAGATCTAGAATGGGGCACCAGTCCCCCGTCAGCTTGGGCATCAGGAAGCACCTGGAGACAAAGCCTGTATCTGCTGGAGAATCTGCTACTACAAGTACTGCCTCCTTGAGGAGGAGCTGAGCAATGTCGTCTCAGAGAGCCGACTGAGTATGGACGGATACTCTTTCCTCCCGAGGGGAGTGGGCTCAGCTTGGAGGTACTGCTCAAATTCCAGAGGCAGCCCCTGGCCGACCACCTCCAAAACCCACCTGTCCGTGGTGATAGCAGACCAGGCGGAAAGGAAGTGGGGGAGCCGGTCCCCCACGGGAGGACCCAGAGCTGGTGTGACGGGAGAGGGGGTGGTAGCCCCAGCCCCATCACTGAGCAGGCTTGGAGGAGGAGGCTGCAGGACCTGAACCTCTGCCTCCTTTACGGACCTGGGAGGGCCTGGGCTTGGGCCAGGGGTGCCAAGCTTGAGCCTGCTGCTGCTGCTGCCCTCCTTGAAAGGAGGGTTGCTGGGCCGAAAGGGAAAAGTGCCGAAAAGGCTTCTTCTTCTGCTGCTTCTTGCTCGAACAACCTTTAGCAGAAGTAGCATCCAAGGTGGCACTGGACTGCTCAATATGTTGAAGGTGACCAGCCACATCTGGGCCGAAAAGGTTGGTGCCCAGGAAAAGCACATCAGCTAGTTTGTGCTGAGTATCTGCCGGGAAAGAGGAGAGTCTCAGCCAAGCCCTGTGGCGAGAGGCAACTGCGGCTGCCTTCGAGCGGGCACAAGAATCCCCAATGTCCAGGGCTGTCTGAAGCTGCTGTTTGGCAACAGCCTGGCCCTCATCCCGGACCTGCTTGACCGTAGTCTGCATGTCTGCAGGGAGGTGTGGGAGGACTTCATCCAAAGACCCCAAGAGGGCATGGGAGAAGTGTGCCATGAAGATGGCCAAACTTGCCTGACAGAGGCCTAAAGATGAGGCCGCATAGACCTTTCGTGCCCAATGATCCAACTTTTTGGATTCCTTTTCGGGAGGTCGGTCAGTGTCGGCAGAACTGCCAGTATGCCTGAACATAGAGGCGGTCACTAGGCTCTCAGCTGAAGGGTGCTCTGTGAACCCCGTAAGGGACCCCATGAGCACCGCATACTTGTGGGCCATGCGGGCAGACAGAGCTGGACAAGAGGCAGGGCACTGCCAAAGTTCTAGAGCCGGGCCAACTATGGCCTCGGCCACTGGAAAGGCCTCCGTCGTGGTATCCCCTCTCTGGAGGATGTCCGTGAGAGGGTACGCCACCTTTTTCTGGATAGGTTCCAGGTGCATCCCTGTAGACTCAGAGAGGAGGCGAAGAATGCCCTGAAAAGACTAAGGACCTCCCTCCATCTCCAGCCCACCAGCCAATCCGTCATCCCCAGGATGAGAATGTAGGCCGGTCTCATCCAAATCCAAGGAATCCGGATACAATAGTCATCTGCCTAGGTCACCTTCGACCTGCCGAGGGCAGTCCGGGGTGACAGTGACCGAAAGATGCTGGGGAAGCCAGGTGTCCGGTCTATCTCCCTTGGAAGGAGCCCCTCCCACAGGCTGCTTGGGTGGAGGTTCCACCAGAATCGGTACAGGCCGAACTGGAGGTTTTACCAGCTCCGTGGGTGGGGGAACCAACTTAATCGGCTCCGGAGTCTACTTCGGCCTGGGAGGCAAAAGCCAGGTAATGGCCGGGGTAGAAGCCAGGGTCGGCTTGTGCCCGGACAAAATTAGCTGTTGCCACATGAGGTCCTCGTAGCGCCAGAGTTTCCACTGAAGTCTCTCCTCATCCGAGGAGGACGAGGACAACCAATGGGGTCGCCTCTTTTCCAAGCGCTTGTGGCTCTTCCTCGGCTTCTCGGTCAAGGGGGTCCTCGACAGAGATCAGACGGGCCGATTCGGTCACTCAGGAGACAACGGCGGGACCAGTGATTTCCCAGGGTCGGGGACTATATCCTCGATGGGATTCCCAGTGGGCTGGGTCTCCTCGTCGGGGAAAGAAAGGACCAGAGTCCGATCAAGAGAACTGTCGACTAGAGTCGGTGACAATGGGTCGATCGAGTCGATGACAATTTCGACCTTGTCGATCAACAGTTTGGTCGACTGGGCAGACGGCAAGGCCGAGAAGCCAATGGCCGAAGAGGCAATTTCAACCGAAGTCGAGACTGCAGGTTCCTGGGATTGAGATCTTTCCCAATCCCAAGAACGTCTTTGCCGAGACGAAGATAATCCCGGGTCCTTCTCCTGCTTACGGGACCGAGAGGAGTCCATGCCCACAGGACCCTCCCCCTTAGTCAGGAGAGACTGGCACAACTCTCGGAAAGAACCCGAGAAGGTGGAGTCCAGATTGAGTGGAAAGAAGAAGCTCTGAGAGGAAGATTCTGTGGCCAGAGCCACTTCCTCCTCGAAGGCTTGCATACGTCCCAATTGCTCAGCAGATCCCGCGGCCGCGGAAACCGCCCACCAAGCCTCCTTTGATTTCACCAGAGAGTTCCGTTTTTCCAGCCTCCCCAATTTCAGGCATGCAAGACGGTCGTTGAGGACATTAGGGTGAAATGCAAGGCAGAAGTCGCACTTAGAGGTGTCATGGCCGACACCCAAGCAGTATACGTACGTGGTGTGGGGATCAGTGCGCCACATTTTCTGGCCACACAAACACCGGCGAAATCCAGGGGAAGACTTGTCTTCCATAATCAAAGCAGAAGAGTTGAGGTTGCTAATGCAAACTAGATGAAGTTTCGGAATAACCAAAGGTTTAGAAGCCAGGGCCTACAAAATGCAGAAGCACGAAGGAGGCAACCTGAATCTTCCAGTGGAAAGGAAGATCTAGCGTCATGGGGTGGAGCCGAGGGTTATACCACCTGAGTGGGTGGGAGGAGCCAGCTTGGAGACTTCCGGCCATCCTTAAAGGGAAAGGGGACATGCCAATAAGTGTGGATGAACAACATATCCACAATCCTAGAAATAATAAGTACAACAACAAAAAAAGAAATAATGAGGTTGGGATCTGACTAATCTCCCTGTACAACCTTCATTGCAAGCAGAAGAACAGAAGAGAGAGTGGGACTGCAGAGCATGGCTGCGGCAACACCAGTAACACTGGTACCAGCCCCAGGGGATCAAGGACTGGTGCCAGGGACGGCACCGGAACAGACACCATGGATGGCACCAGAAGGGTTCCTGGTACTGTCTGCCCCCGTGACACCGATCCAACACCACAACTAGATTGCAAGGGGTCTGAATCTGGCACCGGACATGACAATGGAACCGGAGTGATTGGCAGTTACACCGTGGCCATCACCATATCCTGACAGGATGGAGAAGACACCACAAGTGGGACAGACATTAATGATGCTACTCTCAGCAAGGACCTAGAGGATTTTGCCACATGTGAACACTCTACTGGACCCACTGGTGCCGCTGCTGAAGTCAGCCTAGCCGACTCTGATGGGTCAGGGGCCTGCGCCGTTAGTGGCACCACTGGGGCCAGATACTGCAGCTACTGCTTCATAAGCACTGCGCACTGGTTGAACTCTGTCCACCGGAACCCTTACTAAAGACAGAGGGGGCTCTGGGCCACAGACATCTACCTCCCAGGACTGGAAGTCCCTGATGTTGTAGGTTACAACGGTGGGGACCTTCAACCCCAGGAAACTAAATGCCTTGCAGCACACACTGTAAACACTAAAACACTCTATTCTAATCTCTATTGCACTTGTAGACTATTTGCATCTCGGGTAAACCTTAGTAATTGGACTGTCTGAGGTACTCCTCACATACCTGACCTAGATCAAACTACTAGTTAGTCCATTCAGTCATTTCCTATTTAGTTAGGAGTTATTTAGAGGCAGTATACTGCAGTGGGTTAAGGCTCTGAGCTGCAGATCTGGAGACCTGGGTTTGAATCCCACAGCTGCCTAGGTGCATACTGTGTGATCCTGAGCAAGTCACTTAACTTCCTTGTGCTCCCAGGTCATATCTGGAAACAAGCTTCAGCTTAGTGTGCTACTCCTGGTTAAACAATGTTCCCCATAGTGTTTGTATTGTACTGTAACTGTTGTACTACTGTATCTAGTTCAGTTGTTTCATCATCCAGCTCCTTAGCCCAAAACTGTTAGCATTCTGCTATTTTATTACTCACTATACAGTGTAATTGCTTTTAATTGTATGTATTCATATGTATATTTTATGCTATGTTTGGTTATTGTACCAAATTTCTGTATTCGATCCTCATGTTCCCCACCCCACCCCCCACCCCCAGGTCGCTTCCGGAAGATGAGCAACTTGTTGTTCAGTGTGCCTTCCTGGTGAAACATTTCAATAAATAAATAAACACACTGCAAAAGGAAGCACGAGGGAGAGTGACATCCCCCCCAAGAATGACACACACAACCCGACCGCAACAACAGCGACACGCGGTCAACAGCAACACACACCCAGTGCACATCACCCAAAGTCTGTCCACAGACAAGTTCCACCGTACGGCATCCGAAGTCTACCAATGGCATGCATTGCAGGGAACAGAGGGGTCAATGGCACAGTGCAGAAGAAGGCGGCACTGGTGAAAAGGGGATGTGGAACTGGGGGAAGGAAGGCGACCAGTGGTGAGAAGGGGGTGAGGTATGGGAGGGACATGCCAGGCATCCCGTATGGAGCCCCATATGCAGTGAGACAGTGCAATATAAAATCTGTCGAATTGCTGTGCCTGTGGATTAATAGTTGCAGCCAGTACTGTTGTCCACAGGTCCCGTGCAACACAACCCCACTGTGCTGTCAGGGGGGGGCGCACTCTCAGCGGTTCGCTCCCGGGGGTGATTGCCATGTGGTAAATCGCTACATGGCCATCAGTGTCCATAGAGACGTGCACTGCCGTGCATCGCTGTCCTGTCTGTTGGGCCAATGCGCATCAGGGTACTCTGTCGGGTCTGCGGTGTTGCAGTGGGGGATGTTGGCGCTGTTCCTGTCACTCCTCTGTGGTATTTCCCAAAGGGTGACCTCAATCGGTGCAGTTTCCTCTCCTTCTTATAAGAGGAGGAAGAGGACGTGGTCGAGCGGTGCCTGAACCCTGACACTGAGCATGTGCTGGGGTTGGGATTGCTTCTTTATGTACTTACGAGAAGGCAGCCTTTCCTCCCGAATACTGAGGTGCCTGTGGTCAAAACCCTTCTCTGGCAGAGAGAGTGGAATGGACATGGCCCAGCCTGCCAAAGCAGCCTGCCTCTTGAGGCTCCCTACCATCCTCCATTGCCGTTGACCGTTTACAGGCAGTGTTGCTGACAAAAATTTAAGCTGTTCTATGTAAAACAGATGAAACTGATAAAATGAAAAGTTTAAACACTAAAATTCTGAAAAACTGACCGCCATCATCACACAGATGGAGAAATTTTGACTCCCAGCAACAAGCAGTGAAGTAACTGATGTGCATGAGACAAAGAAGAGAAAAGAACTAAAGCGGTTGAGGGCTGACGCCACTGTAAACCAGCAGCTGCGTGTGCTGACACCCGGCATTGCACATCCTGCTGCCTGCTATGGTGCTAGCCCTATGAAAAGTTCTGGCTCCCACTGGGTACTAGTTCCTCCACGAGTGAAAATGATTCTTGGAAGACCATCAATATACATATTTTTCCTTTCTTTCATTTCTCAACCAAGATATGGGATTTTGACATTTTTAAAAAGTTACTGCTCACGTGTCATAAGCACCAGGAAAAAAGCTTATATCTTGGTACAGTTCAGTGCTTTCTAGCATCAGAAAAGTACAGTTATGTAAGAACTTACCGTAACAGTAGATTTTCGAGAACAGCTGTATGGGGGTATAGCTCAGTGGTAGAGCATTTGACTGCAGATCAAGAGGTCTCTGGTTCAAATCCAGGTGCCCCCTCAGGTTGCTGTTTGACATTAGCTGCAATTACCTTGTCTTTAAACAGGAATTACCCTGGCCTCCATTGTTCACTTGGGAACTCAAGCAGCAGGCTGGTAGGACAGAGGTCTGGGGTTATATTCTGTTTTAACTGAAATATTTCAATAGTTTGTAAGTGAAATTAGCTCTATGTGTTAAAAATTATTACCTTGAATTAGAACTGTTACTTGGGCTGTGATATTGTAACTTTGGAGGCCTGGGGACTGTTGTTTGTCAGGGTTAATTAGAGGGAAATTTAAATGTGTTGTTTGCCTAAATACTGAAAAACCACTGGGGGTTGGGATTGAAGGGCTGAGTATTTCTGTTTTGGGACTGAAATTTGAAGCAACAGGAGCTGGTGGGCCTGTGACATCATACGGTACCTGATGTCTGCTTACACACACTGTTAGCGGGACCGAACACACACTGGACTGTATGTGTTTGTGAGACTTTGGAACTTTACTGGTGGGGTTGAAATTGGGTTTGCAAATAACTACAGTCAGTATAGAGAGAAACTGTATTCCAGGGGAAAGGGACTGAGAAAAGGGGGTGTGCCACTATAAACAGAGGGGGATAAACAGGGTGGCCATATTCCACCATGGCAGGCATCTTCGGAAGGGTTGTAGGCTGCACAGGCTGTGGGATGGCAATAATTCTAAATTGGGCCTGGAGAGAGGGAGGCTGCCCACTCTGTAGACAGCTATCTTGTATCAGGAGTGAGGTATATTGGTTAAGGAGTGAGCTGGGGGAGCTGGGTGTCCAAGGATAAGGGGTGTGGATATGGGCAGCAGAAGGGTGGGGCTGAAGGGAGGCTGGGGCAACGCTCTGAAATTACAGGACATTATGTTACAGCAAGCAGGAGGGGGGATATTAGGGACAGAGGACCCTTAGATAGGGAAGTTGATGCTAAGGGGAAAGCTTACAGGGTGAACATTCTGAATACAAAGATAGTGGAGGGGGAAGCGTCAGGAGGGGCTGTTGTGCGGAAGCCTAAAACAGCAGACTGTGGGAAGGGAGCTCCTAAGGTGAACAGAGCAAGAGGGGAAGAAGAGGGGCAGTTTAGAGGTGCAGTCAGGGGAAACTCAGGTTACTTGATGGAGGCTGACAGACTGTCACAATAAATTTGAGCTACTAAGCAACCTAGAGGGGGAGGAAGGGGTTGGTGGAAATGAGGAAACTTATACAGAGGCCGGGGGGAGGGAGTCGGATACCCATAGGGCATCACAGACCGGCTATGGAAAGGATAGTAATAGTCCCAGAGGAAGAAGGGGAAACATATATGTTAAGCAAATGGGGGAGATGCAACATATTCCAGACATGAGGGAGGACAGCGTGATTGGAGAGAAACTGGGAGACAAGGAGGTGGGAGAGGAGCCCCCCTTCAACAGGAGGGTCAGTACCAAGGATGGGGCCCTAGCTAAAGGGGACCCACAGAGAGCCTCTGGAGGCAGGGGTACTATTACAAGGGGGGAGGATGGCGGTGTGGGGGAAGGGGAAACCATCAGGGCCAGGATAAATGGTTCGGATAAGAGAGGGTTAAAAGGACACCTATTCAGAGGGGGTTTGAGTTAAGTGGGCAAAATAGCAAGGAGGCAGAAAGGGAGGGTGAAAAGGGTCTCTAATAAGGCAGGAAGACTCCATGAAATTGAGATCATGAATATGGGGAGGGGCTGAGAGGGCATAGTGAGGTAACCATAAGGATGATGGCGGTGTTAAGGTTCTGTTATTGGGAGACTCGATGATTAGGGTATCCAGGGAGGGACAGGGGTGGATGCCATAGCCAGGTGAAGGTAGTGAGTACCTCTGGGCTGACAGTGCACAGAGCAAAGTTCATGGTGTATGAAATGGTTAGGGATTGTGAGGAAGGATTCCTGGTGCATTTGGGAACTAATGATCTAGAGGAAATAGCATTTTGAAATCAAGCAAGGTTCCAAGAACTTGCCAGAGTCTGTCAGGATAATGGATGCAACATTTCCTTTTCGGAGATATTGCCAGTACAAAGGCCTCAGTGGAGAAAAAATGAAGCTCACAGAAGTTAATGACTGGCTCAGGAAGTGGGGGTGAAGAGAGGGTTGGGGGTGTTAGGGACTGGAATGGAGTTTGGGAGGATAAGGGACTATATGCCAAGGACAGGTTTCATCTTGCCCCATTAGGGAAGGAAGTCTTAAACAGGGATGGCTGACTACATACAAGAAAGGTGGGGTTTAAACTTGTGAGGAAGGGATAAGGAGGGCTGACCAGAAGCCCTCTCCTCCAGATGAGGGGAGTAGCCTTCAAGCCCAAGGGGGGAGGGGAAACAGATTGGGGGTGGAGGCTTCAGGAGGAGCAGAGGGAGGATGGAAGTATAAGGAATCTGGGTGGGGTTCGACAAAGAGGATCAGGGATAAGGGGTGGGGGTTGGTGTTAGTAAATGCCAGGAGCTTGGGAAACAAGTTGCCAGAGTTCCAGGCCATGCTGTTCCGGTGGATGTGGCGGCGGTCATGGAAACGTGGGCCAACAAAAGCCATGACTGGGACCTAAACGCACGGGGCACACTATGTTAGGAAGGATAGAAAGGAGGCAGAGGGGTGGAGTGGCTATGTTCATTAGAGATGACATAGAATTGCTAGGAGTAGAAGGCAGAGGAAACGTGGAGGCCTTATGGGTCACCTTACGATCCCCAGCAGGAGATAAGGTCAAGCTAGAGTGGCAGCATATAGGCCCCCGGGATGAGTGATGTTCTAGAGGATGGTTTGCTGGACAACATCATTGCCCAGTGTGGACCAAAAGGGGAAGGAGTGGTTGATGGGGGACCTTAATATGCCAGGTACAAACTGGGGAACCATGTCCTCTAAGGTGGCCAAGGAGCAGAGGCTGCTGGATGGCTTCCAGGATGTATTCTTAACACAACAGGTGGGCATTACAAAGGGAGGGCATGTCCTGGATACGGTTCTGGCAGATGGGGATCTGTGAGGGACATGGTTGTACAAGACCCCCTGACTGGAGCGCACCACAATACTGTCTGGTTTCAAATAAGCATTGGGGAGATCTAGGACACTGGCAGTGGACTGAGGGGCAGACTTTATGGGCATGGGAAATATTCTCAAGGATCACTTGATGGGATTACCTCAATGACAAGTGTGGAAAGGAGATGGGAGGTCATAAAGCAGAGGGACTTCATGAGGCAGTCAGGATCTAAGCTGAGTTGAACAGTCAAGGGAGCAAGGTCACATAAACCATGCTGGTGGTCCAGTGAAGCACAGGTAGCAGTCAGAGAAAAGAAGGCGGCCTACAAAAAATATAAAACAACAAGAGGGGATAGGGATAAGGAAATGTACCAGCTTGCATCTAGAAAAGTCACCCGTATGGTGAGGGGAGCAAAGTCCAGCAAAGAGCAGCGGCTGGCACAGGGGATACATGGAGGGGAAAAGGGGTTCTTCTGGTACATTGGGGAGCAGAGAAAAACTAAGGGCCATCTCAGCAGATTGAGATCAGAAGGAGGGTGGGTGGAAGAGGCAAGGGACCAGGCAGAAGTATTTAACGAGTACTTTGCCTCTGTGTTCACTAGGGAGGGGGATGGGATATCTACAAAGCAAGGCACGAAGGGGATAGAAACGTCAATAAGTGGGATCAGGGGAGCAACTGAAATGGAGCAAGAGGGAGAGAGAGGTACCCCAGGGGTGTCACATCTGGGTAAGGATAAAAAGGCCAGTAAGGTGGAGGGGACGGATGATGCTATCTCTGCCAAAAGGGTGTGGTTAGCCCTCAAGGCCCTAAAGAAAGACAAATCTCCTGGGCCGGATGGCATTCATCCGAGAGTACTATGGGAATTGGCAGACATACTGGCTGCACCCCTGGCGGAGCTTTTCGGCAGGTCACTTGAGACAGGGAGGGTACCTAGGGATTGGCGAGAGGCACATGTGGTACCAATCCATAAAGGGGGGTTGAGGGAAGTACCAGGTAACTATAGACCCATCAGTTTGACCTCGGTGGTGGGAAAATTAATGGAGAGTATACTAAAGGAAACGATTGGGGTGTACTTGGAGGAGGTGGGAGGTCTGATAGTCTGCAACATGGGTTTGTGCCAGGTAGATCATGTCAAACCAACCTTGTGGAGTTCTATGAATGGGTAACATCAGAACTGGACAGGGGTAAGCCTGTGGATGTATTATCTTGGACTTCAGCAAGGCGTTTGACTCTGTCCCCACAATGGTCTGGTGGAGAAACTGATGGGGTTAGGAGTAGGCCTTTGATGGTCAGATGGATTGAAAACTGGCTAGCTGGACGCACTCAGAGAGTAGTGGTCTGTCGGGAGCTCTACAACCCTAGAGAGGTTGGTAGTGGGGTACCGAGGGCGGCTCGGTCCTGGGTCCGATCCTGTTTAATGCATACATATCGGACATCAGGGAGGGTATAGGTGTGAAATGAGTCTCTTAGCGGATGACTCCAAGACGGAGCAGTAGTTGAGGGAGAGGAGGGAGGTTGGCCCTGCAAGGAACTGGACACCCTGGAAAGCTGGGCTCACACATGGAAATTAAATTTCAATATCACCAAGTGCAAGGTGTTTGCATCTTGGTGGAAAACCTAAACACAAGTACACCCTGGGAGGGGAGGCGCTGGAGGCCTCAATAGGGGAAAAAGACCTAGGGGTCATGGTGGATGCATGTATGAATAACTCTGAGCAGTGCAGGAGAGCGGCTAGCAAGGCAAACAGGATGTTGGGATGCATCATAAGGGGGATCACCTCTAGGAGCAAGGAAGTGATTCTGCCGCTGTACAATGGACTGGTTAGACCACACCTTGAGTACTGTGTACAGTACTGGAGACCACACTTGAAGAGGGACATACAGCTCCTGGAGAGGGTACAGAGGAGGGCAACAAAGATGACACGAGGGCTGAGGATTTGACGATGAGGACAGACTTAAGGAGCTCTGACTGTTTTCATTGGAGGAGAGGAGAGACAGGGGACATGACTGAGGTCTTCAAGTACCTCAGGAATAAATAGGGTAAACATGGAGGGATCTTTAGACTAAAGCAGGGAGGTATCACCAGAGGCATGGTTTGAAGTTGGAAGGTGGAAGGTGAGGGAAAAGAGGAGGAGGTTTTCAGTGAGAGGGTGGTGGACCCTTGGAATGCACTGCCTGGTGAGCTGGTTCAGAGATCCACAGTGGAGGGCTTCAAGAGAGGGTGGGACAGACACAGAAAGTGGATGTATCAGATGATGGCCTGTCCCAGGGGGGTGGGGATGGATGATACGGGTTTCTGGAGCACAAGGGATGGGAGAGTCTCGGCACCCAACTAAGGATCTAAGGTTCGAGCAGACTCGATAGACCGTAAGGCCTAATCTGCTGGCAAATAGTATGTTAGCTCTTGCAGCAGGTTACACCATTGGGACTGAAGCCGGCAGGCGCCAGGACCCCACGGAAATTTTCTAGCTAGCAGTATTCAGCAGGGACCGCCCCGACGTCGGTCCCACCCCCGACGTCAGGCATAGTACATAAGAGAGCGGTCCCCCAGAATCCCCCAACGGAGACTCCTGGCCACTGGATGACATCACAAGAGGAAACTGAGAATCTGCCATCAATTGGCAGTCAGAGAGAGATGCTGAGACACCTGATCCTAGGAGAAGGATGTTGGAACTAGAATCTACCTCCAGCGGGGATGGTGGGAGGGAAAGTACCTGCTGCAACAGCTGTTCTCGAAGATCTACTGTTACGGTAAGTTCTTACGTAACTGTACTATCTTACTTCGAGAAACAGCTCTTGCAGCAGGTTACACCATTAGGAATGATTCCCAAGCAATAATGGAAATTCCACATCATTGGGAGGAGGGAATGTAGAAATCCTTAAGAAAACCAAAGCCTAGGACAGAAGTCCTTGAAGGACTGCTAGATCAAAACCAGCTCTTCACCTCGAAGCAATAGCCAGGCTATAATGCCTGAAGAAGTGTGAAGATGGAGCTCAAGTAGCTACAGCAGCAAGATGGCTGAGTGGACACATTCTTTAGAGCCGCCAAAGGGAGGTAGCCACCTTGTGGAATGACCTTTGACAGCATCCGGTAAGGGTTTGTTAAGCTTCTGGTCACAGAGCGTGATACGAGTGAATGAGCCACCTGGACAGCAACTGCTTGGAAACGGGAGCTCCCATCATCCTGTGGGCAAAGGAGACGAAAAGCTGGTCCGATTTTCAGTGGTGTTTGGTTCTGGTCAAGTAGTATCGGAGACACCTATGCACATCTAAGGTGTGCAACAGGCTTCTCCCGATTGAATAGTTAGGAAAGTACACTGGTAGATCGATGTCCTGATTAAGGGTGACAGCTGAGACCACCTTAGGCAGAAATTTGGGATTAGTCCGTGAGGGATACCCTGTCTTGGTGAAAAACCAAATAAGGCTCTTTGCACATGAGTGCATGGGTTCAAGAAATTCTTGGCGAGGTGGCGGCAACTAAAAATAATCTTCCAAAGTAAGAAGACTAGCTCACAATCCATAGCTGGTTCAAGGGTGGCATGAGCTGCTCCAAGGACAAGGTGATCCCATAGCAGATGGATCATATCGGGTCCAAGGTGGAGAATGCCTCTCAGGAGAGCATGCCCGTGTCCAACTGGGATATAGTACGTTGGCCTATAGGACAATGATAATGGCGGATATGGCACAGATGTGTACTTTGATGAGGGTAAATGGCTGTCTGAAAAAGGCATTGGCAGCCCAAGCACGCTTTGAACAGAAGCCTCAACCACCCGCAAACACAAGGCCCATTTCATAGTGTAAGTAGCATAGTATGGTTTTCTGCAGCCCCAAACATCATACCTCTTGCAAGAAGAACCATAAAAATGTATGTCTCTGGAGCCAGCGTGCAGGCTCAGCAGCGAGGTCGGATGGGCCAAGCCCTCCTCCTGAGACAACTAGTAAGGTTGATTGGCAGAAACACCGTAGGTTCGGGATAGTTGATGTAATGGGGAACCAGATCTGCCTGGGCCAGGCAGTAGCGATAGTATCGGCGTCGCTTGCTCTCTCGAAGTTTCAGAAGACCCTCTGGATCAACGGAAGGGGAAGGCAGAGGAATCTGCCCGCCGGAGAGGGACAGCGCGTCTCACCAGAAACACAGGCCTGGATCTGAACCAAAAATTGGGCAGTTTTGGTTGGATGGGGAGGCGAAAAGGTCCAACTCTGTGTTCCCATCAGAAACAGATCCTCTACTACCTCTGGGTAGTTCCCTCGTGGACTCTGGCCTGAGGCCGACGTCTGCAATGGTGTCATGCCTGGGACATGAAGCAATGAGGTTTGCGTGTTACAAGCCCAATACCACCCTCATGGCCTCCTTCCAAGCGGGTAAGATGGGTGCCTCCTTGTTTGTTGAGGTATACATCACAGAGTGTCCGTTTGTAACAGAAGGTACTGGTTGAATCTCTGACTGGAGGCCATGAGGCGTGAAGCTACTCTCATTTCAAGGATGTTTATAGGGATGAGTCTTGGGCAATCCAGGCCCAGGCCGGACACAGTGAGATGTGCTCCCCATCAGGCCCTGAGGCATCATGGAGGCGTCACAATCTGAGAGAGACGGCGCTATGAAGGGGACCCCTGCTGATGGATTCTTTGAATCAGCCACCATTGCCAATCCCGGATTCTGAGGTCTTACCGTGATCGGATGGGAAAACTGCAGATGGTCTTACACAGTCCCATGGACCGTAACATCCACTGGGTGACCTGCATGTGGAGGCAGACAAGCGGGACTGTTACCAGCTGCAGCCATGTGTCCGAGCAAGCAGAGGACCAATCTGCAAGCAGTCTTCACCACAAATATCATAGGGGATCCGATGTGTTCCGCTCTGTCCTGGGAGAAAAGCTTTCCCATGGACGGTGTCAGAGCTCACCTATGACTGCAAGCCTCTGTGGCGGAACCAGGCGTGACTTCTCTTGACTGATCCAGTGCCCAGTGTCTCGAACAGAGCCAGTATAGTGAATAGCGGCATCAAGGCCTCCCGAGGCGCCAAAAGAGCCGTCAGGTAGGGAACATAGTGGTCTGTCTCCTCAGGTTACACTTCGACCATAGCCATTGAATACCGAGGTGCCGATGACAGTCCGAAGGGAGGGCTCGGGCGGATATGGTGGCCCTGAACTCGAGCATGAAACTTCTGGTGCGCCTGAGCAATGGGTATATGCAGGCAGCGTACCATGTCAAGGATGCTAAAGATGCCCTGCTTGAGCATGGAATCAGACCTGGGAGGGTCGCCATGCGGAAGCGTTTATTACAGGACCGACTGGTTGAGGTCACTGAGGTCCAGTATTGGAAGGAGGTCCCCTGTTTTCTTGGGAACCTGAAAGAAGTGAGAATAATACCCTGCACCCCTCTGGTTCCGTGGTATGTGCTCTATCGCTTCTTTTCCCAGGAACATGAGCACCACCTGCTGTATGAGCAGGGCGTGCTGACCCGAGTAATAGGAAAGCAGGGGAGGTCTTGCCAGTGGGTGGTTGAGGAATTCTATAAAGTGACCTTTCTTGACCAACTGGAGAACCCACCGGTCGGTGGTAATCGACTGCCACCCTAAAAAGTGACAAGCGATGCGATCCCCGACCCTTTGTGCCCGTTGATCCAGAGGAGTGGCGGGGGCCGGGAAGGAGTCATGCTGTGGCAGCACTGGTCCCTGTAGGCTGGGCCGGTTTAGTGTAGTGTTGCACTCTGCCTGGGCACGACTTAGCCTGGGCTTTCCGCTGAAAGGTGCCCCTTTGTTGCTGGCCGGAACATGGCTGCTGCCTTTGTTGCCAACTGCGAAAGCGGCTCTGGTTCCTATGAAAGGAACCGGGCCTGGATCTGTACATGGCCTGTACAGACCTGACTGCCTTCCCAGCGTCTTGGAGTTTGGTGATAACCTTCTCCGAGGGTTCGCCAAGGAGTACTTCACCATTGTAGGGGACGTCAAGAATGTTCTTCTGTATGTCTGGGGTAAAGCCGGAAACACAGAGCCAAGAGTGTCTCCGGAGACAGATGCCTGAAGCTGCAGCTCTGGCGGACGAGTCTGCAGAATCATATGCGGCTCGTAATACTTGGGTACCCACATCAGATCCTGTGCGGAGAAGGTTTAGGAGCTCCACCTTCTGATCGCCATCCAGAAGCTTATCGACCAGGTCCTGGCCCTGTTCCCAAAGGGCGTTCTGAAACTGTACCATGTGGGTTAGGTAGTTCAGGGACCTGACGGAGCATGTAGCAGCCGCATACATGCATCTCCCCAGGGCATCCAAGTGTTTGGATTCCTGGTCCGGTGGCTGTGTACTCATGTGTTGCAGTCTTTGAGACCGGTCATGCGAGGTCGTAATGACCAGGGAATCTGCCAAAGGTTGTTGAGCCAAGTACTGGTCCTCTCTCGGGGCCTTGTACAGGCAGTCAGCTTTCTTCGGCACCGCAGGAGAAGAGTGCGGACGCTTCCACGCAGCCTTGGTGACGTCCGCGAAGGTGTCCACCAAGGGTGGCACTACCACAGGCTTTGGGTCTTTCTGCCGAAGATAACGGGCAAGGCGCCGTCTTTTGGGGTTGAGGTCTTCAGCGTCCCATCCACGTTGTCATGGATGTGCCTCATGATCTCGAGAAAGACAGATTATCCAGAGGAGACCTGGGCAGGTCATGTGGGTCAGGTGATGGAATGCTGAGTGGAGATGGAGATCTGGAGTAATCTGAAGTATCCAATCTGGGTCCTCCCTGATGGAGTATACAACGTCTGGGTCGCTTGGGGCTGGGAGACCCTGATGGGGATCGTGAGGGAGGCCTTCTCCGATCCTTGGATCTACCCCTGGGAGGTGGAGTCTGCTCTTTAGGGGTTGGTGGTCGTCCTGCTGGCCCCTGTGCTGGAGGAGGGGGCGTAGGAGGAGGAGGAGGTTTTACAGGGACCACATCCTTTCGGATGGTGTCCCACCAGAAAGTAAAGAGGTCCTTTACTTCTTGCAGGTTCATGCCAGACGACGAGCCTGGCGCCAGGGTCAGGCATCTGGTCCCTGGGTGTCTCCGGGTTGGGCGAATGTTCCCTCGGGAGCCTGGCATCCTCAGTGTCACCCGCCTGGTCTTCGGGCAGCGTCGTGTCCTCTTCTGTTGAGTCCCTGCAGACCAGTGTCCACACGGAGACAGGGGAAGTGATCTCTGACTCCGGTGAATCGCAGGCCAGCGTCGGTCGCTTAGCGGCGTCTTGAGTCCCAGGAGCATCAGCTGGCATCTGGTGCCTGGCTGGTGTCGGCTCCGGTGAGCGACTGGCCAGCTTAGCTTGGCCCAGAGTCAGGTCCGGCGTCCGCTTTGGGGCGTCAGGCTATAGTCTTCCTGGGTGGTGGATCCGGAGCTCTGGGAGGCTAGGGAGACCGACCTGGAGTCGGGGTCCTGGCGTCTGGTCGATGACGAAGACCTGTGGCGTTCTGAAGACTTGGAGGAGACCCGAGAGGGAGTAGAGGAAGCCGAGGGCCTTGAAGTCTTGATGGGCTGGAGAGTCGAAGAGCCGCCTAAAGCCCGGACTTTGACCAGAGTGGGTTGAGAACAAGCTCTGGAGGGAAAGCAGTCAGATCTGGTGGAGCCTGAGCTACGGGAGTCCGAGGCCCAGTTCGGGGATCCGGACCTTACTTTCTCCCGGTGTTCATCGGCCTTGGAAGAAGAATCGCCCCTGGAGGAAGGTTCTTGGTCCATCCTACCAAGTCTTTCTTCCAGCAGGTAAGCCTGAAGTGCCTTCTGACGGCGGATCCTGGTGCGGCTGTTGAACCCTTGGCAGAAAGTGCAGGCCTTGGTGTCATGGTCCGGGCCTAAGCACCGCACACAGGAGGAATGAAGATCCTTAAAAGGGATCTGTTTTCCGCAGGCACACTTGGAAAGGTGTCCCTCGATTAAAGGTTGCTGGCGGTCGGCCGGCGGGAGAAAGAACTGGGGATTATGGGGGACCGCCCCCTTATGTACTATGCCTGATGTCAGGGGCGGGACCGACGTCGAGGGTGATCTCTGCTGAATACTGCTAGCTAGAAAACTTCCATGGGGTCCTGGCGCCTGCCAGCTTCAGTCCTAATGGTGTAACCTGCTGCAAGAGCAGTTTCTCGAAGTAAGATCATGCAGTACCACCATCCTAATGCATCCACTGTATGAATCTAGTACATGCATTCAACAGGTAACCTCAGTGGAAGAGATTTTTAAAAATTGCAAGCAGTGGCCATCTTTAATGAAGAGTCATTAATTACAAAGTGAGCTATAAAAGCTGTTTTAAATATATCTGAGAAAACTAAACGTGCACTGAGCATGAATCCTAGGATGTCAGAAATACATTTTGCTAAAAACTATATTATGGACTTTTTGCTAACAAATACTGCTGCTTTAATATACATTTTGTATGAAGAAACTCATCATTTTGTGCATGTGTGAGCATGCATGTTCAAAATAAAGCGAGTCTGTAGTACTATGTCATTACAATATTAAAATACCATGTGGGTAATCTCTTCAGGTCAGGTGCAATGGTGGCGTACCAAAGGATTTAAACTATAAGCTGTTCTCCTGACCCAGATTTCGTGGAACCACCTACATTTAACGGAAGCTCACAAGTAACCCACCCTATCAAGGGAAACAGATATATTAAACATTAATAAGTAAACCAACCTGTCCATTAGGGTGACTCCATTGAAGTAAATGCAGTCGAAAACAAAAAGGCCAACGTTGGCATCCTGAAAGGCAGCTTTCTGTAAGGACAGATGAGCAAAGTTAATTAATGTTCGGTGTATAACTCATACAGACTTCTAGACAAGGTAATAAAAAAGGTCATCATGTGCTGTAACACAGTATCCCTCTGAAAAATGCATATCATGTCATGCTTCACACTGCTACAGCTTCAAGTAGCTGCTGTTTTTCTTTTTAAAAAGTTTTACTAACAGAAATAGCAGTTACGTAGAACTTATCATAATAGTAGATCTTCAGAGAGGTTCCTGCAGTAGGTCTTCACATATAGGACTAGCCCCTGGCGTCAGGTTAGAATGGCAAACTTGTAGCTAGCAATCATCAGTGGGGACTGCCCCTCACGACATCAGGTGACCGATTCAGCCTGACTATGAAAGGGGCCGTCCTGCACCCACCCTACAGTTCTTTTCCACTGGAGACCTAGAAAGAGGATAGCAGAAAGAAAGGAGTAACAACTCCTGGAACCCTGTGTCCTGGCTAGACCCAGGGACTAAACAGAATAGAAAAAAGGAAGATTTCCAGAAGCTGGGGGAAGGTGGGTGGGAAACTAGACCTACTGCAGGAACCTCTCTCAAAGATCTACTGTTATGGTAAGTTCTTACGTAACTGCTATATCTTGCTTCGAGAGGGTTCCTGCAGTAGGTCTTCAATCTCAGGACTGAATTCCAAGCAGTCTAACAAAAGGAGTCAGAGACGAGTTTCTGGGAGGAGGAAGATGTCTGTCAACTAAGGGTCTCCTTAAGAAAGAAGATCCTGCAAAACCGCAAGGTTGAAACCAGCTCGACGCCTAGAGGCAATGTTCAGACTGTAGTGCCTAGTGAAGGTCAATCAATCAATCAAATTATTTATCCAGGTGAACACCATTGAGCAAGCTCATTTACAAGGTGGACTTGTATTACACAAGTCAAGTAACAATACATTTATATACAGACAAACAGACAGTAAAAGCAAGAGTACAACAGTGCAGGTAGGCCTGCAATGGACAGGATAAGTAAAAATACATTTGGGTTCAGGTAGAAGACAGTCAATAAGGGTATAAAAAACAATAGGGTGGCAAGTCAGTAAAAATTTATACCAGATACAACAATATACATGGTTTCATATTCCTGCGTAGTAAGGGCATTATAGTCCAGCGTCAAGATTAGTTGTAGCGGATGCTACAAGTGAAGAGACATACATAGTCATTTTAAAAGACCTCGGCGTATCAAGGGCAAGACGTGTTTGGAGAAGTAGGCAGCCAGTGGAGGGGGGGGGGCCTGGTAATGGGAAATACTAGGAGCAAAGGGATGAGATGCTGAGGGTATACAAGGAATAGGAGGGTGAGGGAGGGTGAGATTTAGGGTGGTAGAAAAGTAGGAGGCTCAAGGACAAGTTGTGCACGGGTACAAAAGGATGGGAAAGGCAGGGAGGGTGTGGAGTAAGTAAGCTAGGATCGTTGGAAGCAGATGCAGGCTTCAGAAAGGTATTTTGAATGTGAGGTCTTAAACACAGGACACTAACAGGAGTCCGCAGTTTCAGTAATTTCTGAAGCACATTCCAGAGCTAGGATCGTTGGACGCAGTTGCAGGCTTCTGTAATGTATTTTGAATATAAGGTCTTAAATACAGTAAGACTAACAGGAGTCCTCAGTTTCAGTGATTTCTGTAATATATTCCAGAGTGACGGTAGTACGAATCCTATAGCTGCTCTCTCAAAGTGCGTTAGGGCTTTGGGCACTTTCAGAGAAATCAGTGAACAGCTTCTTAGGGCATAGGTTCCAGGCATACTGAGAGTCAGGCAATCAACAATGTACTGCGGAAGTTTGCCAGTGTGGGCGGAAGACCAAGTGGCTGCTACACAGATCTCCACAGTGGACATATGTGTGTAAAAAGCGGTAAAAGTGGACACGCTTCTGGTGGAGTGGCCTTTAACCACTCCAGAAGGGTTTTTCCGTATTTCTGGTCAGTGTAGTGAATACAATTAGCCAACCACCTGGAAACAGTCTGTTTAGAGATGGCCTTGCCCTGGCACTGGGAGGCAAAGGCTACAAAGTGTTGGTTCGACTTTCGAACCTCCTTAGTCTGGGAGGTACAGTACTTCAAAATCTGATGCACATCCAAGGTGTGCAAAAGATATTCCCCTCTGCTGGAATGCTGAGGAAAACAGACCGGTAGTTCAACACTCTGGTTAAGAGTCGTCTCCGAAACCACTTTCGGAAGAAAAGAAGGATTAGTCCTCAGGACCACCTGGTCCTTGTAGAAAATCAAATAAGGCTTTCTGCAAACAAAGGCCTGAAGCTCTGAGACCCTTCGAGCTGAAGTAACTGCAACCAAAAACAGTGTCTTCCAGGACAGGAAGCACATATCACAACTTGCTGCCGGTTCAAAAGGGGGCAAAGCAAGTTTCCCCAACGTAAAATTAAGATCCCAGGGATGACAGTGGTTCCGGACTGGAGGTTTGACGTGAAGGATACCCCTCAAGAAAGTTTTGGAAACCTCTAGTTGTGCTAGGGATTTGCCCTCCACCAGAAGGTGGTAGGCTGACACTGCAGAAAGATGGACCTTAATAGAGAAGTGACTAAGGCCCAACTCAGAAAGATGTAAGAGGTACTCTAACACCTGGGAGGTCAAGCAAGAAAAAAGGTCCAAGCATTTGGCTTTAGCCCAGATAGAAAATCTCTTCCACTTCATGGCGTAGGTGGATCTGGTAGAGGGTTTTCTGGCTTCCACCAGGACCTGAGCAACCTGGGAGGAAACTCCACAGCGGGAAACCGCTATGTCCACAGGTGCCATGCATGAAGATGGAGAGACTGAAGGCTCAGATGGACTAGGGTGCCCTGCTCCTGAGACAGAAGGTCGTGAGACAGTGGCAGAAGGACCGGCGGTTCTAGAACTAGTTGCAACAGTGGGAACCAAATCTGCCAGAGGCACAGAGGGGCAATCAAAATCAAGTGGGCCCCCTCTGCCTGGAGTTTCAACAGAACCTTCTGAATAAGAGGAAAGGGAGGAAACGCGTACGGAAACCTCCCTGTCCAAGAGACAGACAGTGCATCTCGCCAAAAAGCACCATGCCCAGAAACAAGCGAGCAAAAGTTGGGTAGTTCTGCTTTGGATCGGGAGGTGAACAGATCCAGGTCTGGTCAACCCCACCGAAGAAACAGATCTTCGACTACCTCCTGCTTTAGTTCCCACTTGTAAGCCCTGGCTACTGATCTTCTGAGACTGTCCGCCAGGATGCTGTGCACGCGTGGTATGTGGACTTCTGTCAGAAACAGGCCATGCTGAATAGCCCAATACCATACTCTCACTGCTTCCCTGCAAAGTGGGTACAAGCAGGTACCTCCCTATCTGTTGAGGTGCAGACAGTCGCCATGTTGTCTATCTGGACCAGGCGTGTTCCGGAGTAATGACAGGATGTTGATGAGAAAATGTTGCTCCTGAAGAGACCATGAACCTTGAGTTCTGTGATCCCCCAAATGGGCTCCCCAATCCACATCAGAAGCATCCGAGGTGAGGGTCTGGGAGAGAGCCAGAGAGTGGAAGGGGGCTTCAACCAATAAGTTGGTGAGGTCCTGCCACCAGAGGAGGTCTTTCTGAAGGCTGTTGGGAGATCATGACCGGTTGGTTTATGTTGTCCGATCGTTGATCCCACTGGACTCAAAGAGACCACTGGGTAACCCTCATGTGCAGTCTGGCCAGGGGAACGGTAGGAATGGCCGTTGCCATAAAACCCAAAAGACAAAGCACTGAGTGCGCTGGGGTTCACCGAGCATCGGCCACCAAAGTGGCCTGAGAAGCCAAGGTCTCTGCTCGATCCAATGGTAAGAAGGCCTTGCTCTGGACTGTATCCAGTACCGCCCCAATAAATTGGAGGCACTGAGAAGGTACTAGCTGAGATCTGGGGAGACTGACCAAGTAGTGCCAGTGGCTCAGTAGGTAGCACACTTGCCTCTGAGGCTGGGAGATCAGAGGGCTGTGGGTTCAGTTCCCACATCTGGCACCTGAGTTAATATCCCAGTACTGACACTATAATGCAGCATGAGAGGGGTGCTGCATTTCTGAGGTGCCGTCTTTCGGATGAGACGTTAAACCGAGGTCCTATCTGCCTGGGTTGGTGGTAGTTCAGGTGGATGTTAAAGATCCCATGTCACTTATCGAAAAGAGCAGGGGAATTTTTTATTGAAATCATAACAAAATCATGACAATATATATACAAAATCAGTATTACATCATACATAACCAAAAAAAGGAAAGAAACACAAAAACAAGACCTAAACTAGTATGAATTCATATACTTATCTTAAACATAAAAGGAAAATGTCATAACCCACCCCTTCCCCTCCCACTATAAAAGTGGAGGAATTTTTTATTTTAAAAAATCAAAATAGAGCCCACTTCACCACCAAGTCCTTCGAGTTCCCCTTTAATAATTCACCACACTTCCATTTTTTAATTTCCCGTATTATAATAAAATACAAATCTAAAGCAGAAATATCTTGCTGCAAAACTAAACGACATCTACAAATCCAGATCCAATATACAAAATAAGCAAACAAAATCCTAACCATACCTATATACAACTGTGTAAAACGAGAATCAGGAATCCCAAAAAACAGTAATGTAGAAGCTGGAGGTATTGGTAGCCTATTTTTCCATCTATTTTTAACAATGTCCCAAAATCGAATAATGTAAGGACAAGAATAGTATAAATGATCTATCGTTTCTATAACTTCTACACAGCCCTCTCTTGGACAATACCTTTCATACACTGCTTTATGTTTTTGATTTCCTTTAACATCGATTTTCTGATGCACTCCCAACCACACTGTGTCCCACATCTGTTCAGGAATTTGGGGGTCTGTAACATACACAGATATTGACTCTTGTTGAGAGCTAGAAAAACTTGAAAAGTGTGTTCCTGAAACTGAACTGCCAATAATTCTTCATATAAAAGCTTCCTAGAAAGTCTGTACCATAGTATATCTGACGTCCCATTTAATAACCAATCAAAACCCCTCCATCTTTTACTAAACAGGGACTCCTTTTATTTTTATGAAAAAAATACCATTTTCCCATTCTAACAAAATCCCTTTAAGTATAAAAAAACCCATATACTCCATAACTGAGTAGTACCTTTTATTACAGGAACTATATTTGCATATAAAAATATCGTAAAAAAAAAAATAAAATAGGGTTCAACATATTTACCCCTCCATCTTTAACTTGTTTATATAATACATTCCTTTTAATAGGGTTTAAACAACTTCCCCATAAAAAAAAAGTAAAAAACATTCTAGATAAGGAAACTTCAAATTTTTTTGGTAACATAAAAATAGCACTAATATGTATAAAAATTGGGGTCAAAAAGGATTTGATCAGAAAAAACCTTTTCTTTTTCCCAACCTTCCATCTATTCCACCTACTCACCATCTCATTCCCCACTGATAATAATCTAGACCAATTATAATCCACCATTTCCTTACCACCAAAATAAACTCCTAGAATTTTACATGGATTCGTGGCCACCTCACAACCTCCAATTACTCTTGGATCCTCCTGAAAACCCTTTAAATCTATACATTTCGTTTTCCCCAGATTCAAAGTAGCCCCTGAGGCTTTCCCCAGCACCTGAATTAAATTCAAAGCAATAACAAAAGACTGAGTATCCTGAATTAATAAACACATATCATCAGCATATGCAAGTACTTTACAAACAGGCAATCCCCGGATAAACCTAGAATTTTAGGAGTTTGCAATAATCTCATAATGGGATCAATGAAAATACATGAAGGAGGGGCTCAAGGGACAACCTTGACATACACCTCTAACACCTGAATTTTGGACCCATAATACCATTGTCAAAAGGAACTACATAGCGAGCCCATAACAAACTTTCCAACCAGTCTACAAACACTGTTGGAAACCCATATGCCAGTAAACATTCCCATAAAAGAGAATGAGATATCCTATCAAACGCTTGGCCTGATCTAAGCTAACTAATAACCCAGAATTTTCCCTATACTGTTCCTTCCATCCCCTTCTACTACTTCCCGAAGTGATAATAAAGCATCAGTAATACTTCGTCCAGGGATGGAACAAAATTGAGATGGACTAATAAGGTCGTCCATAACCAGTGCTAATCTATTCCCCAATAGTTTAGCAAATATTTTAAAATCAATATTTAACAAAGTAAGTGGCCGCCAGTTAGCCAAATCTGTAGAATCTCCTGATTTAAACAAAAAAAATAATAAGCCCTCATATATTTTGTTAGGTAAATAACATTCTTCCTGAAAAAATCTATATACTCCTAACATTTCTATTGGAATAATCTCCCACAATAATTGGTATATTTAATTAGGTAACCCATCAGAACCCGGTGAAATCCCTCTGCAGAGACTCTTAATTACCCTGTCCATTTCTGAATTTGAAAAGGGAGATATCAGAATATCACAAAGTTCTGCAGCAAGTTTGGGTAAAGCTGCTCGCCTGTAATATTTGTGAAGTGTATTGAGAAATTCAACTGGGAACCGAACATTTCTTTTACATATTGCACAATAATCCTCATAATAGAGTCATTATCTGTAGCCAAAAGTACCTTCGGTGTTTTTAGGCTATTATTAATTTCCTCTCCCTACATTTTTGACAACTGACAAAAGGATTAACACTTTCAGCTTTCCTTGAGTACCAAAATTTGTTCTTTTGGAGAGAACATAACGATCATACTGGTATGATCTCATCTTTTGTTTAATTATGATAATCTCTTCTCTGAGATCTACCCCTTCCTCACATTGCCTGGATAACAACTCACCTAATGTATGTCTAAATACTAAATATTCCTTATATTTGGATAGAGCTTGAAACTTCCCCTGAAACTTAAAAAATTCAATAATAAGGACTTTTAAATCTTCCTACCATAAACCTACATCCTCATATAAAAATATTGTAGAGACCTTATCATTTATTAATTCCTTAAAGCCAGACAAGATTACTACATCTTCTAATAAGGAAACATTTAATCTCCAGAACCCTAAATCAGGTTCTCTTACCGGGGGGATTGCAATATTAACCCCAATCAACATATGATCCGAAGATTCCATGGGTAAGAAAAAGGTTTCTGAAATTTCTAACGTTTGTTTCAAAAAATCAATACGAGAAGAAAGATTACCTTTAAAAAAAAGTGGCTTTAGCAGAGCAAAACTTATTCCTTTGAAAATCTTTCAGACCTGCTTGAAATATCAAATTTTTCCAAAAGGTCTTATCACAATATTGTTTACCTCTGTTTTCCTGAACTTGAAAATTTATATTAAAATCACCCCAAAGATCTGTCTACTTGTAAACAAGTATGGCTGAATTTTAGTTAATAGTCGATTCTTAAAGCCTTTGCCTGAGGACCATAAACCATAATTAATCTACATGATAGGTAGTTTATAATGACATCTAACAATAATGCCCACCAGGATCAATATCCACTAAATGTAAAACCTGGACATTAGAAGAAGCAACAGAAACCCACCCCACAACATGTATCCATTCCTATCGACCAAAATGATGAACCCCACCACCAATCTCTAGATGCTTGTAATGTTTTAAACAAAGTATGAAGTCTAGTGTCTTCTAACATAAATACATCAAAATTTAACTTACATAAAATACCAAAAATTATTTTACGTTTATAGTCTGACTTAATACTGTTGACATTTAAACATGCCCCTCGTAAATTAAGTGTGTCAAGGAGGTTTATTTATAGTTTTCTTACTAGACCTAGTAACCCTTTTTTGTACCACCCTTTCTTGTGAGGATTGAAAAACTGAATCTGAAAGAACTTGACTTGAACTCTGCGAAACTTCCTCCAGAGGATCTTCCTTATCCACTTGCTCTCCCCACGAAGCAAAAGCTGAAAATCTATTAGAAAGAGGTAAAGGTGACAAGGGTAACTGTACATGCCCAGGATTTAAAACTTCCACCCTTTGTAAGGCTGTGGAAGAATAAGTGGACTCCTTCCTGCAGGGCTACTACCCATATTATCTTGAAGGGAGTAGGTAGCTGAGCCGAAACCCGCTTAGAGAACCCTGAGGGGTTGCAAAGGAGTTTTACTACCTCTATACTGGAAGGTTCCATGTCTTTATTATTAATCAAAGGTAAAGGGGAATCACCGTACCTTGTCTACCCACATGCAAAACCTCCTTACTACCTCTAGAGGAGGAAACACTACTTCCGCCTTCCTTTACACGAAAGGAGGAGGATGTACCATTAACTGGTCAGCCTCATTCCTCTGAGGTCTTAGAGCTTGAGAAAGAATTAACTCATGATCCAAAGATGACTCAATTGTGGGCAGCCCATGGACATTCCTGAAAACCATGAGCTTCATCCCACACAGGTTACAGGTTGGAGGGCTGTGCACTGGGCAGCAGAATGACCCAGTACCCTACAATGAAAACATTTGATATGATCACAGTCATTGTTTAAATGAGTTAAATCACCACATTTATAACAGCTTTTGGTTGTCCTGCATAAAACAATATACCCCTGTCCCTCCCAAAAGAAAAGGAGCTAGGCAGATGTTGAATCCCTTATCAGTTTGTGTTAATTGAACCATGAAAGTTCCATCCTCCATTCCAAAATCCGTTCTCATCCATGATGGGTTTAGGATGTTCAAAACAGTAAATTTTTTTCTAACCAGAATTTAATATTGGTTACATCAACCCCTCATTCCTAAACAACACCGTTATCGTTTTAATAGTGGGTTTAGTTATGGGTATGGCCAAAAAATTTGTCCAGTCTTCTAAGTCTTTTTGTTCGTAATATAACTCCCAAAATGTATCCAATAGTACCATCGAACAAAAGCTGACATCATAATTCCTATCCCCTGGTGCATGAATAAATGCATATACATCCATAGGGGTAAAACCCATCCGATCTTTAATAAGGGTTTTCCCCACCCAGACTCTATCGGGAACAATTGGAGCCTTCCCAACATATCGAAGTCGAACTAAAAATCTCCTTTTAGCTGCTTCTTCGGGCTTATGAAAAAGCCCAGCATAAGTCTTTGAACTGCCCTGATCTTGCATAGTAGGCAGCGCTTCTCTAGTAATACCAAAGTCCGTTTTCCGTTCAGTCATTTTTAATAAACCTTCTTCCTCATCTCTTACCTTCTCCTTAGTAGAGGTTATAAAGTTCCCTTGGATGTTCTGTAATGAAGAGCAAACGTTTAGAACGACAGAGTCTTGACAATCCAACAAGGAGTGAGGGTGTCTGTCGCAGCATCTAAATCCAAAGCCTCCTTATCAAAATGCGCAGATGCAGTAGAACTTTTTGAAGACATAGTCTTTTGTCCAACTATACTGCCAAGACTTCTCCCAGAGCAATCCGGAGAACCTGGAGTTGGAACCAAAGGATCTGGAACCCAATGAATCTCTGTATAGAACCATCCTGCTCTTTGCAAAGCATCCTCCGGAGACCATTCAGTATTTGCTACAGACAACACATTCTCATTCACCAAAACCACACTATTTCTATCCATATTTTCTTCAAGGACAGCGTCAGTGCATGTAGGTAGACGTTTGCTAGTACTTAATGGAGGACTAGCTACCGACCTTTTCCTTTTTTTCCTTTCTTCCTCCAGTCTGGTTTTACTTTGATTATATTCTTGTTCTGCAGTAGAAATCACAGCCAATAGTTGAGACTTCTTTACCTCCAGTTCTTTTTGGAGTTTAATTTCTTCAGAATTCAAATCACCAACAGCATCCGACAGAAGAGGTTGCTCCATACATGTCTCCGGTATTACTTCTGGTAGCGAATTCTGTGCTGAAATAGCGCTTTCTTCAGGCTGGGTGCATGCCTCCTCTGGAGCTCCAAAAACCTGACCATCCTCATCCATGGTCTGGGACATACTGAGCTTCTCCACACTCTCCTGCAGCACTACAGCGCCTTCTGCAGCAAGAGTAGGGGAATTTCCCCGGTGTCCTGGCCAAATTTCCCTCATTCACTAAAAATACCACCAACAGCTTAATCTGGTTCAAGGTCAGTTGGCATTCATCTGTATCCCCTACCCCGGGTGGTGCCTGAAAATAGGCAGGCTTTATCTAGTGCACTTACCCAGTCAACAAAAACTAAATAAAATAAATAAATAAATAAATAAAATAAAGATGCCAGCTGGGCAAACAGATGCAGAGTGAAGGAGAGAGACCCTTCAGGCTGTCCGGGATAGGGCTGAAAAGAGCCAGTCATCCAGGTATGGGAACACATATATGCCCCTGCAGCAGAGAAATCGGCTACCACCACTAGGCACCTGGTGAAAATCCGGGACACTGAGGACAGTCCAAAGCAAGGAGAATCGGCGAAGCGGGCGGGGCCGGGGGATGGGGATAGGAAGGTAAGCATCCTGCACATCCACGAAGCACAGCCATGTGTTTGACGGAGCAGAGATAGGAGTCCCTGAAGAGTCAGCATGCAGAACTCTTGTACTCCACAAAAGATTAGCGTGCTGAGATCCAGGATAGGTCGCAGATCCCTGTCTTTTTGGGACTAGGAAGAAATGGGAGTGGAATCCCTTCCTAGTTTATTTGGAAGGACGGGTTCTATGGCGCTTTTGTATGGGGCCTGGATCTCTTGGTGGATGATGGGGATCTGACCCGACGGGTAAAAGGACCTTCCTGGAAGGTTTGAAGGTGGAATCTCCAGGAACTCAACAGAGTGACCTCTTTACATGAGCTGAAGAACCCACACATCTGCGGTGGCGGACTTCCACCCTTCCAGGTGGAGACCGAACCTCCCTCCTACCAGTTCCTCGAGGGGACAGAGAGAGCAGGAGGAGGGGATGCGAGTCTGGACGCCGCGGGGAACAGAGCTTTGGTTCCAGAGGCTGCTTTGGCGAACTTAGCCTGAGGAGCTTGGGCTCCAGAGCCAGTGGCGCGTCTTTTACCTTGACGCTTGTTCTGGTTCTTGTTCCATCTTCTCTGGCAACAGAAAGGCTGCTTCTTTTGGCCTTTCCAATACATGGAGCGTACATCTCTAAGAGACCTATTGCACTCTTGCAGCCCTGTGATAATGCCTTTCACGTTGAGCCAACGGGGACGGAACCCCTGAAAGGGGCATCCAGAAGGGATGACTGAACATCCTGCGCCAAAAATGCGAGGCACAGCCATGCTAGGCGCCCGAGACAGATTCCGGGCATCGCAGCCCGAACCACGGAGTCCACGGAATCATAAGTGGCCCAGCGTGCATGACGGCAGGAAGATTTATTCATGCGAACCTTGTCCAGCAGTTTAGCCCTGAGATTTTTATCGGGGACGTCCTGAAGGTCCCTCTCCAGTTCTGTGAGAGAGGACTTCTGAAAGGTCACCATGTAGGACACGTACATAGTTCAGTGACCGGATGGCACAGGAGGTGGACGAGTAAATCTTCCTACCAAACTGGTCAAACTGTCTTGAGTCCTTGTCTGGTGGAGAGGAACTCAAGTGTTTAGGTTGAGCCAAGCAGTCATGCGCGGCTGTGATGACCATAGAGTCGGCTTTTGGGTCTGAAGTCAGAATCCCTTCCAGGGTGAAGTAGGTTCTGTCAGCCTTTCTGGAAACAGCCAGGATGGAAGAGGGCTGTTGCCATATTGTAGTAACTAGATCCTCTAGCGGGCCCATCCAAGGGGAGATGGGTAGAGGATCTGTGGTGGATAAGTCCAAATGTTCAGCCAGCCTTTTCACTGAGGATCGATCTCCTTGGAAGGCCAGCACCCTGCTGTTTGAATAGTTCTCAAGAGACCCCAAAGAAGGATCCTCCGGGAGGATTCTTTTGGATTACGTTCAACGGTGAACGAGGTTCAGAGAGATCGACAGTGGAATCCAAATCGAGGGCTCTGAACCACTATGAAGGAAGGATCCATCCCGTTGTCGCCACTGGAAGAAAACCCAGCACATCCCAAAGAAGACGGGAGGAGGAGGAGGAGGAGGAGGTGCTCTAGGTAGAGGAATTCCTCTGGCGTCTGGGATTGCCTAAGTTCTGTAAGGAGTTGTGTCCTAGCATCCTACCACCACGCCGGGCCAGATTTGCGATCAGGCGGCAGTGGTGGAGGAAGAGGAGGAGGCTGGTACCTGGGATACCCAGCCAAGGGCTGGTAAGCAGGATGATGCAAGTAGGGGTACTGGTACCCAGCAAACCCTGAGAGATAACCTAATGGCGGATATCCAGGTGTCGGGTATCCCAGCGTCGGGTAACCCTGCGTCAGAGGCACCAGGCCTGGCATTGGATAAGAAGGGTCCGGCGGAGGGCCACCAAGCGGCAGAACATGAGGGTCAGACCCTGGGAAACCGCCAGAGGGTCCCATAGGAGGAGCTGAAGGCCCAGCCGAGGAAGGCACCGAAGGGCCACTGGGCAGTGGCAAGGGATCAGGCATAGGGCCAGAGGGTCCTGAAGGAAGGGGCCCCATACCTAAACGATCCCGGGTTCTGCGATGGACCCCTAGGAGGATCCGGTGGCTGAAAAGAACCAGGCGAAGGGGGGAGCTTTGGAAGAGACCCCAATGACAGGTCTTGGAGCGATCCGACAGAAGGGAAAGGTCAGGAACGGGTGGCGAACCCTTGGGGGATAGAGACTGGCAGGGATGAAGTGTCCCCCACGAGCACACTCATCCCGGCGTCGGAGTCCTCAAGGGAGTCCAATGGGAGAGTAAATGCGGCTGTGTGGTCGATGGAGGATCCGTTGTCCGGCTTATCAGTCACGACCGGGCTGGCTGCGGAAGAAGGACCACGGTCAGGCTTATCAGTCTGGGCCAGGCACCCGGCGGCATGCCGGAGGGTGACTTATCGGCGGTGCTACGAGTGGCAAAACTGACAGACACCTCGAGAGAGGCAATCCCCGACTGCCCGCACACCTCTGCAGAAGGGGAGAAGTCATCCAGCCCACAGAGGCGGACAGAGTGCCCGTAAGAGTGGTACTCACGGTTCTGAAGTGGAAGGAGGTCTCCTTAGGCGGCAGGCTTCTCTCCGGTGCTTCTCCTTCTCTTTCTTTCTGGGGCGAGGCGATGACCTCTCCCTAAGCTCCTGAAGCTCCTTTTCCGTAGAAGCCAGCCACTGGGTCAGAATGTGGGTCTCGGGGTCCGCTTGCGTCAGGTCCGTGTGGCCTGGATTGAACCCTTAACGAATTAGCACTGAACGGTGTGCTTAGGCCCCAGGCAGAGGAGGCAGCAGGAGTGGTGAGCCCGTCTTGAGGATTTGGCGCTGCACTTGAGTACTTCTTCTTAAGATGAGGCGACATACACTCATTCAAAAATTCAGAGAAAAATATATGGAAGATGAGCTGGCGACTGATCGCTGTTCTAACACGTCTGTCGAACTAACTGAAGCAATGGTGGGAAGAACTGGAGAGCGGGCGCGGGACCACCCTTTTACAGTTGGGCTGGCGTCATGTCACCTGACGCCGGGGTGGTGGTACCCACTGATGATTGCTAGCTACAAGATTGCCATTCAACCTGACACCGGGGGTGCAGTCCTATATGTGAAGACCTACTGCAGGAACCCTCTCAAGTAAGATCTGCACATTTCAGAAGGGGGGTGCCGTCTCTCTTCCACACATGAGCTCCATACACAGCTAACTTGTGGCTTTGCCACTGATTTAGGGATTTTGGTGGGGGGAGGGGTTGGCTGTGACCAGCTTCTGATTCAAACCCGAATCTGTCTCTGAAAGGTTCTGATTTAGTCAGGTTTGCTGAAACAGATTTTCCACACCGAAACTCAACCTCAGGACAGATCTAGACTGGATCAAAGGACAGAATCATTTTCCCCGTTATTTTTCCACAACTGTCTCATTTGCAACATGAATAAAACTCCAAAATCACTTTCAATATCCAGACCAGGTCAGAACCGTGTCACTGGCAGAGCCAAGCCTGGTTAATGGACTGGATCAAATCAGTCACGTCACAAATGACTCCGATTTCAAGAGTCAAGTCAAGGCAAGTCAATTTAGCAGGCTCCTGACCTAACACAGAGCCAGTCCACCCATACCACACTCGTTAGTTATTCAGTTTTGCTAACTCGCAAACAACCGTCATTCTAAAATATGTGCTTACCTTGACGAATCAGCAGATTTTCTAACAAAGCCAACCAAACATTCGAAAATGTCTCGAGTGCCAATTCAATCAGTTCTGCTATCAAGTAGATAAGATGAAAGTAGAATATGCACTCAGGAATAGGCCCAGGGTGCTCCAAAAGGTTGCAAACCAGTGTAGAAACAGAAAACGAGACTGAGCACTCCAGGAGTAGTCTTGATATTATTTTATTTCAATGAGGAAGGTAGCGACATAGAAAACACGCTAACTACTGAAGCCTACATTTCATGTGCGAAGCCCTGCTACTGCATGGATAGTGCACAAGCCAGCACAATATAGAGGGAGATGAGAGGACAGGGCCACAGTGCCACTGGCAGCTGTCAGTACAGCCACACAAGACAACCTATATGCAACAACTAGAGAAGGCAACATGTGGAATACTAGGGGCTTTCATGCCGCCATATGCAAGTGGCCTATACTATGTTTATGGGGATAATATGCAAAATGAATGGAGAGTCATTGACGACTTCTCTGGTTTATGTATGCAATCTATATGCCATAAGAGTGTGTTTGTTAACTTTTGTTTATTTATTTAATTTATTTATGTTTTTGGTAACGGGTAAGCAAACTGATCCAAAGGACTGTTTTCAGTTGCGACCGGAACCTCTGATGACACAGATAATAGGCACAAGTTATAATACAGTGGATACATATAACATGGTGAATACAGTGGTAGCAGAAACAGTGATACATGAATGTCACATCTTAAATATGGGTTAAAGACATAAAAACAAGTTCATGACAATAAAATGATGCGTCTCTACTTGCAGAGGAACAAGGACATACACTTACAGCAAATCAAGACAGTATTCAGCCAGTCAAGGGTGTACAATACACTGCATATGGGATTACACTACAGCAATCAACATTTTCACAATGGAGTCAACTTTAAAAAGAGCTAGTGAAGTCAAAACAGACAGGCAGGCAGGAAAATAATTTTAATATGTACTCAGTTGTAACTTTTTATTTCCGAAGTATTTTTATTTTTCCTTTGCTCATTAGAATGTTTTCTATGTGATAATACTGTGCTGGCTGTGTGGAACAGCTTAGCCTGGCTGACAAATCTGTCTCTACCCCCATCATCAGTATTGTGATCTCACAGATAGTGACATCACAAGTGACTGACCTGGCACTTACTGAGTGGCTGTTCCTAAGCAGCGGTGATGTCACTGTCAGTGAGACCACAATGCTGATGATGTAGTGGGGGAATAAAGTCAGATATGCCAGTTGCCTGGCAGGATACTGTCCACACCACACCTACTACATCAGGTAAAAAATCTTCTAATTAAACAAAGGGAAAAGAAAAAGCATCTCAGATATAAAAGGTAATGGTTGACTGCTTTTACAAACTAATATTAGTTTTAGTCAGTACACTAGCTAAAATAAATGCAATATTCTCACAGGCACAGTGCTCAAAATGAGAATAAGCATGTTATTCTCACCGTTCCATGTTTATTCCCATTTTGAGTGTTGTCACTTACTGCTGGTGCTACACTTTCGGCATTAGCGAAAGTGAAAGCCTCACAGTTGCTGTCTCACACTGTGGGCATTATAAACTGATGCTCAGCCGAGACAAACCACAATGGCAGAATCAATAGCGCCAGCAGGTCCTTGGTGGGGGACACTTTTCCCACTGAGATAAACACTTTCCCATGGCATACACTGAACATGCGAGGATACAGCTTTTATCCAGACTCACTGGATTCTGAAGAATGCTTACCGTAACAGCAGATCTTTGTAAGAATCTCTTCCAATGAGTCACAGCATGGGACTATAAGCTGCTGGTGTCAGGACCACCAGGAAACTTTTAGTGACTGGGGCTGCCCACACTGATGCCCCTCATTAGCACCTATTTAAGATTGGTACCCCAGGCGGTGGCAGGACCCAAAGCCCTGGCCTGGGACAGAACACTATGTACTTACTGTAACAGCAGATCTTCAAGAGAATCACTTTCTTCAGACCACATCTCTGGAACTTATAGCCATCAGGCATTAGGACAACATGGAAACTTTTGCAAGCAGTCTGCCAGTGGCCACCCACAACAATGTCAGATGTCTGTGTATACATAAACGTGGGCAGCCTCTCCTCTCCTCAGTTCCCTGCTGGAGATCTGCTCAAAAGATCACCCTCTTGGGAACCAGGAGAGAATCCAGTACTCCACAAACCAGGTGAGAGAGAGGGCTGGAAGATGGAACAACTGAGATAGCACCACAGAAATCCAATGTTGCAGACCCAAAAGGGGGAAGGAGGATGGGATGGCATGGCCAGATGAATGAGATTCTCTCCAAGATCTACTATTATGATAAGTATGTAACTGTTCTATCTTCTTGGAGGATATCCCTTTCATCAGGCCACACCTTTGGAACAAGACCCAAGCAGTACCAAAATCTAACAGTCTGGGTGGCTGAAGCCTATATGTTTATGACAATAGGCCTTGTAGTACAGCTAGGCCAAAGCCAGCTTGTCTATGAGAGACAATGTCCTGACTGTAGGATTTAGTGAAAGTGTGGACAGTACTCCAGTTAGCAGCTGCACAGATCTGCGCAGTGGAGACATTCTGAAAACAAGCTTCAGAAGTGGCCATTACTCTTGCCAAATGATCACGAACCACACCGTGACGTTCCTCACCTTATGTTCTGTAACAAAAAGTAATACAGTTTGCTCGCCATAAGGACAAGCACTGTTTAGAAACTAAAGCACCCTCTTTCCCAGGGGCAAATAAAACAAAAAGCTGTGAGGACTTAACTACAATCCTTTGTATGGTATTTATAGCACCTGAGTATTCTACGAACAGCTAAAGAATGAAGCAATGCTTCCCCTGGACTGGCATGCTCTGGATAATACACTGGCAGGTGGATGGTTTGATTTAAAGTGAACTTGGACATCACCTTCCGTAGAAATTTAAGATTAGTATGCAAGGATACCCTGTCTTTGTGGAAAATCATATAAGGAGGCTCACACATTACAGCCTGACACTCTGAAATCCTTCGAGCAGCTGTGATTGCAACTGCAAATAATGCTTTCCAAGAGAGAAAGTGTAAACCACAAATTGTGGCTGGCTCAAAAGGAGCCAAAGTGAGCTTTCCCAAAATAAAATTCAGGTTCCAGGACAGGATTGTGAACAGTCGGCTTTAGATGTAGGATGCCCCTCAAGAACATATGTGCTACCTCCAGCTGAACCACTGTATAGCCATCGATAAGCACATGGAAAGCCAATATGGCAGCCAGGTGCACTTTGATTCAGGAATACTGCAAGCTGAATCCAATGACAGCAAGTACTCCTGAACCTGATTAACTGGACAGGTGAACAGATCCAGGTGGTGAGAAGTGGCCCATAAAGCAAGCCACTCCCACTTCATGAAGTAAATAGTTCTGGTGGATGTTTTCTAGCAGCCACCAGTACATCCACCACTTTTTGGGAAACTCCAAAACAGGCTATGGCTATGTCTTCAGGAGCCACCTATGCAGATGAAGCGACTTCAGGACTAGATGGGCCAGGGTTCCCCGTTCCTGTGACAGTACACCTTTGCACATGGACAGAGGTACTGAGAGTTCCACTTCCAGCTGCTACAGCAGAAGAAACCAGATCTGTCGAGGCTACAGGGGAGCAATGAGTATCAGAACTGCCCCCTCCATTTGCAACTTCAGTAATACTCTCCAAATTAGAGGGAAGAGAGGGAAGGCATACAGAGCCTCCCTTTCCAAGAGAGGGACTACGTAACTTGCCAGAAAACTCCAGGCTCTAGAGCGACCGAGCAGAATAGCAGCAGTTTCGAAGAAAAGCAACAGTTTTGCGTTGTGTGGGGACGCTAAAAGGTCCAACTCTGGATGACCTCTTTCAAACAGGTCTTCGACCACTGAGGTCAGCTGCTCCCAGTTCTGCATCCTGGACTGTCTCTTGCTAAGCTTGTCTGCCAAGATGTTTTGGATGCCTGGAACATGTACTGCTGACAGTTCCAGACCGTGTTCCAGAGTCCAATACCAAATTCTTATTGCTTCCCTGCACAGTGGTTAGGAATGGGACCCCCCTTGTTTGTTGATATCATACATAACATGGACACTGTCAGTCAGTATTAGCAGAGGACCTAGGGATAAGTGGTTCTAGAAAGCCTGGAGTCTGTACAAATGGCCCTCATCTCCAGAACATTGGTGTGCGAAGTGCAATCCACCTGGGTCCACATGCCCTGTGTTCCAGAACACCGATTTGCAAAGTAAACTCCACTTGGGTCCACGTTCCCTGTGTTTGATGAGGTCCAAGTGAGCCCCCCAGCCCAACCCAAGGCATCCATGGTGAGGATCTGAAGAGGGAGGGATCAGAACAGGAACCCCCAGATCAGACTGCTGCGTTCCATCCACCACTCAAGCACAGGGACATGACTAGAATCACCTGGTCTAGATGGTCTGTGAGCTGGTCCCACTGGGAGGAATCTGCATGTACAATCTGGCTAGTGGACTGTGACAATGGCCACTGCCATGGGTCCCAGAAGGCACAGGAATGTCCTTGATGACACATAATGGCTGTCATGCACCAACTGTGCTTGGGCAATCAGGTGGTCGGCCCTGCCCAAAGGCAGAAAAGCCGAGCCTGTGGCTGTGTCCAGGACTGCCCCAATGTACTGCGGCTGTTGGTAAGATGTCAACACTGATTTTGGTATGCTGACTGTCACCCCCAGAGCATCGAACAACTGTCTGATTCAAGATAAAGTCTTCAACAGCTGGTCTTGGAGTGGGCATTCAACAGCCAATTGTCCAGGTAAGGGGAAACATACAGGCCTTCCCTACAAAGGGCTGTTGCCACCACTACAAACATTCAGTAAAGACCTGTGACACAGAAGATAAGCTAAAGGGCAACACCAAATTGGTAATATTCCCCTTGAAAGAGAAATCAAAAGTATTTTCTATGAGGTTTCTAAATCCTGATATGCACGTATGCCTCCCTCATATCCAGAGAGTATACCCACTCCAGTTTGCAATAATGGAAGGAGACCCTGCAAAGTGACCATTCTGAACTTTCTGTATTCTATGAAGAAATTTAGATCTCTTAGATCCAGGACAGGCCTCAGGTCTCCTGTCCACTTTGGGACAAGGAAGTATCAGGAGTAAAACCTCTGTTCTAAAGGGACTGGTTCTATTGCCCATTTTTGGAACATATGTTGTCATAGGTGGGGGATGATCTGGTGGGTTGTCCACAGGTTCTAGAGCATGCCCCTTTTCTATGATCTCTAGAACCCAAGCATCTGTAGTCACCTCCCTGACTGATCTAAGTGAAGGGAGAGGTGACCCACTACAACTACACCTGGAGGTAAAAATGTGGTTGAGGGGTGTACAAGGAGTGAGGCTGAGCTGGTGGGGGCGTCTCCACCAACTTTAGGTGCTTCTGAAGGGGCACATGGGGTAGTGGCAGGGACTGGCATGGCCCTGCTCCTTTGCTCCTGCCCTGCTGTCTGGGGGTTTGGTGCTGTCCCTAAACACCAGCTGGGCAAAGGCACCCTGCTCCTACCCTGAGTTAGGTATGGTAGAGGGAGTGCACAGACTTCAAAGTCCTGCCCAAGGCTTAGAGATCTTTGAGAATCTCTTATACTTCATGGCCAAACAACTTCTGCCCTCTGAATGGGGCATTAAGGATTGCTTGTTGCACATCTGTGGCAAAGCCCACTACTCTGAGCCAAGAATAACTCCAGAGACAGATGCCAGAGGCTACAGCTCTAGCAGAAAATCAGAAACATCACAGACTGTGCGGAACAAACACTTATCCACATCAGCCCCAGCTGTCAAAACTTTCAGAAATGGGGTGCCCGCAGGCAAGGTCTGTGCAGCAGCCTTAGCCTTCCTCCAGAAGGTGTTCTGATACTTCATCACGTGGGCCTAGTAATTAGCAATCGAAGGCCCAATGATACAGAAGCATATGTCCTCTTACCTATGACATCCAGCCTCCAAAATTCCTTGGTGTTTGGGTGCCCTAGTCCTGTTATGGACAGCATTAATCACCACTGAGTCAGTCTCGCATTGTGTGGCATAAAAAGGTTTCCGAGAAGGGGTAGGAACATTTTATCAGCTTTTCTGGGGACAGATGGTATATTGTTTGGTCTATATCAAGCTGCACAGGTGGCATCCTCTACGGCTGGGAGCAGAGAAGGCACTACAATGGCAGGAGACTCAGGGAGCTCCAAGAACTCCAGCAGGTTCTTTTTACTGGTATCCTGCTCTTCTAATGCAAGTCCCATGGCAGCCTGCATTTGCTGCATCATGGTGAAAAATGTAGGGTCTGCTGGAGGAACTTTGGTATGTTCACCAGAATCCTAACTGCATGTGGAGACTAGAGCTGGTGCCATGTTCATACTGGCTCTCACATAGTCTTCAGCTTCATCCTCCTCTTCCTGCATCATTTGATTATGATTGTATTTATATTCATTATCGACCAGGTCGACAGGAATGAGAGACCACACAGGCGACAGATGCATAAGAGATGGCTATGGCAAGGGAGTTCCTTGTGGCGTCAATGGGCAATTGGTAGGAGTTCCCATTGATGGGCACCCTGGAACAGGAAGGCAAGGCAGTAGACATGTTATGTCTGAACAAGACACGAGGACAGTCTGTGCATCGGCACCCCTTTGGTTGACAGGCGTGACTGGAGTTGACTGGACAGCCAGAGTCCCAGGCGTTGAGGTACCAGCCATAGAGGGCCCGGCAATGCTTACACCAAGCCCCAACCTGGTGTCGTGTCAGCGGTTGGGGGATGGCCAAGGCCGACGCCAAAGTGGATGGTATCAAAGTAGAGGTTGTACCCATGGTGTATAAGGTCGACCTGGAAAGTGCCCAGGAAGCCTTCTTCTTGTCCCAGTACTTGTGACTCCCTGGCGTTTTCTTCCTGGATCTAGATAACCACAATTCGGTTGATGGGGCGGGTGACACAGATTTCTATTGGAGTTCATTCTCCATTCTCTCTACGATCATTTGGAGTAAAAATTTCTCCAAAGACCCTTTTCAGCATTGCCTGGATACAGAATTAAACCTCTGGCACATTTCAGAGGCCTTCACATTTGGCTTAGGCCTAGCCAGCAGACACAGATGTCATGGGAGTCTCCAGCGTAGATTTGTTTCTCCACAGTCTCAGTACCAGAAAAATTTATGGGTCCTTCAATGACATACAGGTGCGCCAAAATCACTACAAAAGTGATTACTTAGAAGGAATAAAATAAAGAAAATGGCAGCTATGACAGAGACGTTTTCTCAGCGGTCTGACTCGTCTGACTGACAGTGGGAAAAGTACCGAAGAGAGGAGGGACCATCACATTTCTGTACATGCTGACATCTGATGTTGTCATAAGTGGCTTCTGGCAGACCGCCTGCAAAAGTTTCAGTATGGGCCTAGCACCTGGCAGCTATAAGTTCCAAAGGTGTGGCCTGATGAAGAATATCCTCGAAGAATATCTATCTTTTCAGATTACTCAGTTCTTTTAGAGGAGATCGTGAACGGTCCAGGAAGCGGGCTCATCTCTGTGCTACTTCTTTTCCGAATGGTGGCATTTCTCCACCAACTCGGTGGACTCGTCCTTTTTCTTTGTGGAATCAGTGACTGTCACAGTCAACCACAAGGAGCAGTGGCTCGACAGCGAACCGGGAATGGAGGCAGCTGATGCAGGCAACTCCGTCTTCAGTGAAGCCTGCTTCCCTCCACTGCTTTTAGATTCAGATGGCTTTCTAAAGCCTTCTTACGACAACTCCTGGTTGCCTGGTTAAAGCCTTGGCATATGGTGCAGACCTTAACATCGTGGTCTCTGCTTAGGCAACAAATGCACGTGGAGTGGTCGTCTGTATAGATTTAAATGTCGACGCAACAGCAATAATGGAACAGCAGTTCATTCTCTTTCAGCAGTGGCGTAAAAGAACAGTTTTAAAGTAACTACACTTGAGAAGTAGCAGTGTTTACGAATTCTTCAAAAAGTTTGGGAGGCATTCTTCAGCAGTAGGTGGTCCAAGAGTGGTTGACAGAGGGAAAAGAACTGATGCCTGCTGGGGATGCCCACGTTATGAAAGCGCCGAACAGGTGTGTTGATGTGGGCTGCCCAGACAGCAAAGATTTCGGGTGGTCCAGTCGCTGACGACCTACAGTTCCATGATGTGGCCCAATGGGGAGATTCTGTCAAAGATCTTGGTGATCACACATGAAGTCGCCAAGTCAGAATGCATCACACACTGCTCACTAACCTCCTATGACAAAGTGCTGAAAAAGAAGCAGAGCCTGCTTTTTTTTTCTGTTAATTCTTCTGGTAACTAAGTTAAGACCCCTAGGCCCAAATCCTGTTTTCAAGGGTGATCAGGTAGCAACTGAGAACATTTAGGGACTTGCTCAGGGTCACACAGTATGCTTGTGGAGGATGTGGGAATAAATCCCAGGTCTGCTGGATGTACAAAACTCATTCACAGTTTGTTACTCTAACCCCTAGGCTACATTGCTAGGCCCAGCTGATGATGGTGCCGGCATGATGAAAACATGGTGACAGCCATACAGTTATTCTGTGCTGTACCTGTTCCACATTGTCAAATAGCTATAGTACCAGTTCTCCCCCAACAAAGCTGCTTGACAGGCTGCAATTTATGAAAGTCAATTCAATGTTCTTACTTCATTCCACCATTGTAACATTTAAAGGAGCACTTGGTCTCATAATTTGGATGAATCACAATCAGCCTGACTGATGGTTCCACACTGTCACATGGGAAACACTGTACCATGACTAAGGACTTAATTCTACTTGATGCATTATTCAAAAGAGATTGGGAAAAGTAGCATTATGCATAAGGGAAGGCATAAAACCACCTGATGAGTACATAGAAAGAGAAAACCCTTCAGAAAAAAATAAGGGACTACTTTTATTAAACATTTTCTGCCTGCTATTATTTGGCAGTACTAGGAGGGCAATGCTCCTCATTTCATGCTAATGTACAGAGTAATAATGAAAACGGACGCTAAATTCAGAAAACAGAAGAATATGTTTTACTACATTTCACTTCAGATATCAGGACCTCCAGGTACCACATTAAACCACAGGTCAAAATCAGCACTCCTCTCTCAGTTGTCTTATCAGTATTAGACATAGGGAAGCTGGTCTGGACTTGAGAAGTCCTCCTGTTAAAGGCTTACAATATGCCTAGTATTTCCAGTTGCCTGACATAAAGAGAGATGACAAGTGTTGCCTTCAGTACCCTAAAAGATCTGGGTTTGAATCTGGACTTGGGCTACCTGGTTAATAGGTAGAAGAGGTTGAGCATACTGATGAGAACAGGGGCTACATTCTGCTGCAACGGCATGGGCCAGCCTGTGCCAACAAACTTCCTTCCTGCCAGCCGTGGCACAGCATTGTAAATACAAAGCACTGTATAAGCCTAGAACAGAAGGACTTATCAAGTCAGAACCAACTACCCTCATAGTTTCTCTTAATGTGAACCTATGCCTTAAAATAGGTATGGGAGATGGTCTTCTCCTATTCAGCTGTGAGTCTTAGGAATAATATTAACAGAAGTACCAAATCAAGTGCATTTAATACCTCTATGAAACATGAACTAACAGTATGTTGCAACTGTTTTAAAATAACTGAACTTTATTGACATTCTCTGAATAAAGAACCATAACATACAATAAAATAAAAACAACAAGTAACTATTTACAGGTGACATGTGTAAGTCCCTGGAGAGATCCAGCTGCCAAGAGCACATACATCAGGTATACGTGCAGTTACGTAGCATTCTGGATGGATATTATACACTACCCAGTAAAGTTATTCCGGCAATAGTAGCAGGGTATGTAAGGTTTCCCAGCAGTTCTTGCAGGAGTTGGGTCTGTTATATAAGTTGGCCACCATTTTTTCCCCACCCTCAAGGTACCTAGAATAGCTGTATCACTCCCTGTATGTAGGGGTGGAGTCGTCAATCCAGTGCCGTAGTATGATTTCCTCGGCAATGGAGGTGATTAGCATGATGTGGTATCTTCTGGGTTTGAGTAGCTGTTTGAGCCACAGCACCAGTAGACGTTTGTGGAGAAAAGGCATCCTCCAAGTCCCAGCATGGGGCTCATTTTAGTCTGCATGGCTTCCCACAATGGTGTACCCTTACGGCTCTCCCATAGGATAGAGATTTATTTATTCATTCATTTTATTTTTGTTAACAAGGAAAGGAGGACATGGCAGTTCTGCCTATTTTCAGCCTCGTCCTGGAGGAGAGGGGGAAGATACAGATACAAACTGACATACAGAATCATATTAAGCTGCTGGTGGTATTTTTAGTGAATGGGGGAAATTTGGCCAAAACACCATAGAAATTCCCCTACTCTCTGCAGCAGTCATGGAGGATCCCAGTCTGAAGGAGACGGAGCGATGAGGAGATTGTGTTCCAGAGCAGGAGCAGGTACTGGGGACAGATGATAAGGATGTGCAAGAAAGCGAAGCTAACTTGATGGAAAGTATTACAGAGGATGAGCAATGTTTACAGAAGGAGCTAGAAGACAAGCGGAAATATTTCTTAACTATGTAAACTGAAGCCGAAAGAGTCTGAATTATATAAAGGCAAGCTGGAGAAGGAAAAGAAGCGAAGATGATCAGCAAAAAGCCCTATATTACCAACTGTTAAAAAGGACACTTGTCTACAGCAACTACAAGACAAAATATATCACCGGAGGTAATGGACTCACAGGACTTTCCACTTACAGCTGGTCAGGCTGAATGGACACCCTCAGCTGCTCTTCAGGAAGCAGGAAGGATTTCTGTGAATGGTGAATGGGTGCCAGACCCCAAAATTCCTATACCAGAAACGCCTGAACGAAGTTACGGGACACTATTTCCATTGATGGATGAAGTCTATGTGAATCTCAATACGGAAGGTCAGCGACCAGATGCAGCTGCAGTGATAAAGGAAAGCGAAGAGCAACCTCTGCTACTATTCGTCAGATGCCATGGAACAGCAAACTTCTACAGTGGTTGGGAAGACTTTGAGGGCCGAAAATGCAATGACTGACCAGCAAGTCACTGAAGATACTGCTCCTTCAGAAAGAGAGACCTCTGGCAGATTCACTAACTGAAGATACAATTTCTCCATCCAATAATACTAATGCTGATAAAATGTTGGACATGACTTCAGATGTATTAGAAAATCCTGATACTCAAAAGAGACCAGCTGTAGCTATGCTAGCCTTTTTCAAAGAGCAGCAGAGGCAGCTAAAAGGCGGTATGTAGTCCGCCTAAGATATAAAGGTAGCTTGGAGTTGGCCCCAGACTGGAATTATGTCGGGAAGACTTCAATAATAGACTCCTTGCACTCTCCCCAGCCGAGGTGTATGCTTTTATTCATGCCTCAGGGGATCAAAATTTTGACATAAGTTTCAGGTCAGCAAACTTGGTAGGTAAATTTTGGTCAGCTTATGGTGGCTATTCTCCATGTAGCAGGATGTGCGTGGCGCAGGCACGTATCCCACCTGCAGAGGTCTGCAACCGTGGACAGTTGTGCAGTGGGCGTATTCAAGGCCACCGCGCAGCCCCCTTCTGTGGCCCTGCCCCCATGGTGCGTAGCTGTGTGGGGGCATATCCTGAGATTGTCGGCGGGCATCAATGGGATGCCGGACCCAATCTGCCACTGGATCTCTTGTGCCCTGGGGTGCAATGTACATCATGTGGCTGCGGTGCGGCCATGACATCAGGGCAGGTGGGGGTCTTGCTACCCGTGGGCTGGGGCAACATGTTGGGGGGGGCAAACTGTGCTCCTTCGTCCCCACCACTTCTTGCGGCAGCATCCTTGGGAGGGGGGGCACGTACCGGCTATGTCTGTCCTCAGGCCATGTAGCCTGCGCCCCTCCCTCACCCAGTGCACCGCGCTTTCCAGAATAGCGCAGAGAACAGGCATGCTCCCAGGACTGCCACCTTCACATTGTGCGGGCAGCGGATTGGGTGCGTGCCAGCCCCATGCCCCCTTGGGGAATTGGGCGCAAGGACCAAGGAGTGTCTACGCACCCCAGACACACGGTGTGTAGATGCTTTGCACATTGGAGAATAGCTGCCACTATGCAGTAAAAGATACACCCATATGGAGTTCTTTCTTTGCAATCCCAATCATGAAACCAACTTTCAAAACTATTACAGTTTTATTTAGTAACGAAGGGTTAACGTGAATGATATTTTGTACTGGCTGGAAAAGTGGTGTATTGTACAAGGTACAACAGAGGCAATAATTGACAACAATGGATTTTGGACGGGAGGAATTTAGGATACAGCTACATCAAACAGAACAGAATTCAGCATTTGCCAAATAATTTTTTACTTGGCAGAGATCGTGGCATCCTATTCTATCCAGGACAGCTGCACTCCTGTTATAGATGCGGGTCCTTAACCCATTTAAACATAGACTGTGAAACTGAAATGTCTTCCATGTGGAGTTTTGGGTTATACAGCAAATCGTTATACTATTCCACCTATTTGCAGTCTTCATGGGGCAGACGATCATTCCTTTCCATCCTGCCCATGGGTTGCACACAATACTACAGACTACTCTGAGCATGATTTTTATGTAAATCAGGCTACACGCTCTCATTCAGAGGGCCATCAGAAACAAGGACCCCCTCCCCTTCTGGCCTCAGACAGGTCCTTTGCCCACCAGAAATGTTGTAGCATTCTCTCTTGTAAACACTACTGTAACTAAGGAAAGGTTATTAACACAAAGTGTGGGCAATACTGTACAGAAGGCAAAAACAGTGGATCAGCAGATTTCAAAGGAGATGCCCCCCTCCCCCCAAATAAGAATTTACTTCCCAAACACTGGTTACTTCTCCAGTAGTTTCTACAGAAGATTCAACTTCCTTTCAAACTGCTCCTAAACAAAGGAGGGTGCCACCTAGAAGAGTGATTAAACCAGGAAAGTACAGTTACGTAAGAACTTACCGTTACAGTAGATCTTTGAGAGAGGCTCTTGCAGTAGGTAATTACATATAGGACTGACGCAGGCAAGCGTCAGGACCCCACGGAAACATTTCTATCTAGCAGTCTCTGGCGGAGGACCGCCCCCACGTCAGGTGACTGACGTCATACGACGTCAGTATAAAGAGATGGTCTCCCACACCTACCTTCCAGTTCTTTCCCGCCAAAGGCCCAAAAGGGAGAGAGGAGAGAGAAGCGGATATTTCCCAACCTGGGAAAGGAGCCAAAAAAGCTTAGAGGGATGGAGGGCGGGAAGGTATTACCTACTGCAAGAGCCTCTCTTGAAGATAGTACAGTTACCTAAGAACTTACCATAACAGTAGATCTTCAAGAGAGGCTCTTGCAGTAGGTAATTACATATAGGACTGAAGCCGGCAAGACCCCACGGAAAAATTTCTAGCTAGCAGTCCCTGGCGAGGGACCGCCCCCACGTCAGGAGACATCGGTATAAAGGGGCGGTCCCTGACGCCCGTTTTCCAGTTCTTTCCCGCCACAGGCCAGAAAGGCCGGACGAGAGGGGAGCGGATATTTCCCTCACTGGAAAAGCCTAGGGGGATGGAGGACTGGAAGGTATTCCCTTCTGCAAGAGCCTCTCTCGAAGATCTACTGTTACGGTAAGTTCTTACGTAACTGTACTATCTTACTTCGAGAGGGCTATTGCAGTAGGTAATTACATATAGGACTGAATACCAAGCAGTCTGGAACAAGGAGAGGCACCGGGAGGAGGAAAACTACTCCAAGAAGCAGTTCTAGCTGTGTTAGCCTTAAGATAAGAGACCTTGCAGAACAGCCAGCCAGAAGCCTGCTCTACGGCGAGAGGCAACATCCAAACTGTAGTGTTTAGTAAAGGTATGAACGGAAGTCCAGGTGGCGGCAGCGCAGATGTCTGCCGCATACACATTCTTGAAACAAGCCGCTGAGGCAGCTACTCCTCTGGTGGAGTGGCCTCTTACTTGACCCGGGAGGGTCTTGTTGTATTTGTCATAACAGAAAGTGATGCAATGAGCCAACCATTTAGAAAGGCATTGCTTGGAAACAACAGTGCCTTCCATTTTATGAGCAAAAGAGACGAACAATTGATCAGTCTTTCTGAGATCCTTCGTCCTGTTGGTGTAGTATCTCAGAATCCGGTGAACATCCATAGTATGGAGTAAATACTCCCCTTGATTAGAGTACTGCATGAAAAATGCAGGTAACTCTATGGACTGATTTAGAGTAGACTCTGCTACTACTTTAGGAAGAAACTTAGGATTTGTACGAAGAGCAACACATTCCTTGTGAAAAATCAAGTATGGGATTTTGCACATCAGGGCCTGGAGCTCGGAAATTCTCCGAGCATAAGTAATGGCCACCAGGAAGAAAGTCTTCCACGAAAGGAACTTCAAATCCGAAGAAGCTGCAGGTTCGAAGGGAGGGAGGGAGAGTAAGTTTCTCGAGGACAAAGTTCAAGTCCCAAGGGGGAGCAGGAGTACGGATAGGGGCCTCAAATGAAGGACCCCTGTGAGAAAGGTCTTAGAGACCTCCAGTTGAGCGAAACTTTGTCTGCGAAGGGAACCTGGTAGGCCGATATGGCCACCATGTGTACCTTCAGAGAAGAATGACTTGAGACCCAGGTCAAACAGATGACATAGATACTCCAGCAGAAGCCCAGCTGAACAGGAGAAGGGTTCCACGTTCTTGGAAGCAGCCCAGATAGTGAATCTTTTCCACTTCATGGCATAAGTGGATCTGGTGGAGGGTTTTCTGGCCTCCACCAAAATCTCCGCCACTTTGGGAAACACTCCAAATGGGATTGGGCTAAGTCTGCAGGAACCATGCATGCAGCTGAAGGGATTTGAGGCCTGGATGGACCATTGTCCCCTGATCCTGGGTCAGTAAACCTCGAGAGAGAGGAAGAAGAAGAGGAGGATCCTCTGAGTATTGTTGTAGAAGAGAGAACCAAACTTGCCTGGGCTAGAAAGGAGCAATCAGAATCATTCATGCTCCTTCTGAAGCTAGTTTCTGCAAGACTCGTGGGATAAGTGGAATTGGGGGAAAGGCATAGACAAATCTGTCCTTCCAGTCTAGAGACAGAGCGTCGCTCCAAAAAGCGCCTCGCTCTGGAATGAGAGAGCAGAAGACGGGAAGTTTTGCATTTAGAGGGGATGCGAACAGGTTGACCTGTGGTGTTCCCCAAAGTCGGAAGATATTGTCTAGAACCCTTTGGTCCAGTTCCCACTCGTGAGTCAGAGCAGAAGAGCGACTTAGCTTGTCTGCCAGGGTGTTGACGACTCCCGGAACGTAAATTGCCGTGAGGTGAAGGTCGTGTTGTGTTGCCCAATCCCAGACCCTCATTGCCTCCCTGCAAAGAGGGTCGGACCGAGTCCCTCCCTGTTTGTTGAAGTACCACACCACGCACATGTTGTCCGTCTGGACAGCTAGGTGGCCAGGAAGAAAAAATTACTCACCTTAGTAATGTTGTTTCTTCTAATGGAGTCTTGCTATATTATAGACATTAGCAGTTTGTTCCAGCTCTAGAACTGCCCCGAAGTGAAATGGTTAAAACCATTCCAAAATAGAATTTTGGCACGAGAGCAGCTCTATCTGTGTCATTTCAAACTTGAACTGTCAGATCTTTCTGAGCCAAACTCACTAAGGTCTGTGTGGAAGCTGTAACCTACACTAGCCAAATGGCTACCTAAATAATAACAACCATTGATGGTCCCAACACCCAAGACTCAAGTCAGGGGACCAGAAATACTAACACCATTCTAATAATATGAAAATGGAACATAAGTATAATAAAACACACACACGTACACATACACACCCCAAAGTCCCAAAGGGGACAAAATGCTAACAGGACATAAGTAGTGCCCACACTAAGTTGCCGCACCCACCAAGTAGAGGTTCTGAGAGGGGCAGGTTGGAGGTCTATAGTATAGCAAGACTCCATTAGAAGAAACAACATTACTAAGGTGAGTAATTTGTTCTTCAAACAACATGAAGTCTTGCTATATTATGACATTAGCAGAATACACAGCAGTACCTCCATGGAGGAGGGGCAGAACCTACTTGGGAATAGGCTCTGAAGAACAGCTGTACAAACCAAGCATCTCTCCTGGCCTGGACATCCAGGGAGTAATGCTTGGTAAGTGTGTACCGTTTTCCAAGTAGCAGCCTGGAAATCTCTAATAAAGGGATATCTCTGGCAGCAGCTAGAAGCACAGCTGTCCCCTGGTAGAATGAGCCCATCAAACCGGAGGCTCTGCCCACTTTCTGATAACAAAATTGGATACAAGAGACAATCCACCTGGCTATTGATCTCTTAGTGGCAGGTTTGCCTTTCCCAACTTCACGTGAGGTAAGGAAAAGTTGGAGGATTCGAACCTGTGACCTTTGGTCGCTCTATATAATAACTAAGAGCTCTCTTAACATCCAGGCTGTGCAACCTCCTCTCACCGAAGAGGAGTGATCAGTGAAAAATACTGGAAGGAGATAGATTGATTAAGATGGAAATCTGAAACCACCTTAGGCAAAAACTTCCTATTAGTCCTAAGGACTACCTTATCCCTGTGGAAAGAAATAAAGTCAGTCTCCACTGACAAGGCTTGTAATTCACTTATGCGTCTGGCAGAAGTGATAGCCACCTAGAAAACAGTTTTCCAAGTTGAGTACTTAAGCTCTGCAGAAGACAGAGGTTCAAAGGGGTTGCATTAACTGGGCAATGCAAACATTAAGGTCCCAAGCAGGAGCCGGTTCCCAAAGGGAGGATTAGTATGGAGTAATCCCTTAAAAACTTGGAAAACACAGGATGAGAGAAAAGAGGGATGACTTTCTGCTGACAGAAAAGCAGACACAGCTGCCAAATGAACTCTCAGGGTAGCTGGTCTGAGACCCAAGAATTAAGATATACCATGTAATCTAACAAAATGGGCAATTCAGCAGATTCTGGGGAAATATTTTTCCCAACACACCAAATGGAAACCTTTTCCATTTAGAACTAAGTAGCTCCTAGTGGAAGGCTTCTCTGGAAGCCTTTAGGATCTCAAGAACACCCTGAGAGAGGTGTAAATCAGCAAACTCTAACTCCTCAAGAGCCAGGCCTTGAGGTTGAGGGATTGAGGTCCGGATACTAAACCCTTCCCTGGGCACAAGTCAACAGATTGTGATTCCTGGGAGGCACAGGGAAGATGGACTGTCAGAGACAGAAGGAGTGGGTACCAGGGCTGCCTGGCCCAATCCGGGCAATCAGAATCACCTGCAAGGCTGAGATCTGATTTTGACTAGTACTTTGAATAGAGAGGAAAGGGGGAAAGCATGAGGAACTTCCTCCCAATCCAGAAGAAGGGCATCCAGGGAACTGAGCCCAGCACTGGAGACAGAACAGAGGAAGTTTGTGATTGTCTGGGGCTGCAAAGATCTATCTGAGGATGCCCCACCTGGCAAAAACTATCCCAGCACTTGAGGATCCAGAGACCATTCGTGATGGCCCTGGGAAATCCTGCTGAGGGCATCCGCTGGGACATTGTCCTTCCTGGAAGATGAACTGCTGTGAGGAAGTGTTCAGGAATAGGCCAGAGACCACAACTTCATTGCCTCGGTGCACAAGGCCGAAGACCGAGATGCCCCCTGTTGTTGATGACCACATTGTTGTGGTGTTGTCTGTTTTGACTTGTATCACCTTGTCGTGACAGATGCAGAAAAAGCTTGAAGAGCTAAAAAGACAGCTCTGAGTTCCAGCAAATTGATGTGGAGCAGAGATTCCTGGGGACCAAACTCCTGAGTGGAAAGGTGCCCATGTGGGCTCCCAACCCAGAAGGGAAGCATCTGTAGTGAGAGTCAAGTCGTGAGAAGGGAAATGAGGGACCCCGCTCTTAATTGCTCTGATCCTGCCACCACTGGAGAGCTAGGATCAAGGTTAAGTCACTGGGACCAACTTGGAAAGGGGTCTCTTCTCTGAGACCAAAAGGTTCTCAAGTGAAACTGAATGTCTCTCATCTGAAATCTGGCTCCCTGCACAACAGCTGTGGATGCAGCCATGTGCCCAGGAGCTGCAGAAAGTGTCTTGCTGGTTGAGAGACCTGCAGAGTGAAGGAAGAGGCCAGAGCCACTAAATTCCTTACCCTTTCTGGGGAAGAAAGGCTCTGGCTAGCTTTGGTCCAATTCTGCCCCTATAAAGGTGAGTACCTGGACTGGTTCCAGAACCGACTTTGGTAGGTTTAGCAGAAAACCCAGGAGGTGAGAAGCTGCTGGGTGACCTGCAGGTGAGATTTTACCTGTTCTGGGGACTGGCCTACAATGAGCCAGTCGTCCTAGATGAGGAAAAACAGCAATCCTCTGCCTCTCAAGTGGGCCACTGCCTGCTAGAACTTTGTGAACACCCTTGGAGCAGAGGTAAGGCCGAAGGCATTGCTCTGAACTGGTAATGACCTGAGGGCAGTTCGAATCTGAGGTACTTCGATGGGATCTTCTGATTAGGACATGGAAATAGGCATCCTTGAGGTCCAGGGAGGCTAGCCAGTCCCTGGCCTTAGGAAGGTAAAATCATTGCCAGAGTTACCATTTTGAACTTTGGTTTCAAAGATGCTTGTTCAGGTATCTGAGATCTAAAATGGGCCGCCATTCTCTGTCTTTTTGGGGTAAGAAGTATCTGAAACAGACCCTGCCCTGATGCAAGGGAGGAACCTGCTCTACTGCTCTGAGAGCTAACAGGATGAGACCCTTGTTTCCAGAGCGAGGGTCTCTGAGCTAATTTGCAGATAGAAAAGTCTGCTTCTCAACTTGGGAAACTTTTGAAGCTGAGAACCAGACCCCTGGCTACTACTTCCAGAACCCACTTGTCTGAGGTTAAAGAAGCCCAATTCTGACTGAAGTAAGCCAGCCTGCCCCCACTGGCACAGGAGAATGCCCTGGGCACCCCATCAGGGTGCCTGTTTCATAGGAGGTTTAGGCTGGGGGTGGGAGCAGGTCTGCCACCCCTCGCCTGCCCTGCCTCTGAAGAAGCCCCTCTGAGCATAGGTAGAGGAGGCCTGAGTTTGGTAGAAAGGCCTGTGAAAAGGCCTACCCCTACCCCTGGGGGCATGCCTTTGAGGAGTGGCTTGCACTCCTTAGTCTGGGCACTCTGTAAGTAGTCCTATATTCATCCATCTTCTTCATGTAATTTCTGTCTGCTCTCCAAACAGAGAATTTCCCACCACAGGAAAATCCATAGCCTTAGTCTGGGTATCCTGTGACAAACTAGTATACCTGAGCCAGGCCAACCTCTTAAAAGCTACAGATGTGGCCATGACCCTAGAGGAAACATCATTAACATCCACAGCAGCATGAAACTGAACCTCAGAGGCTTCAATGCCACAGCAGCCACCTGTTCTAGTTCACTAGCCAGCTGGCCATGGGCCTGCTTGGCCAAATTGCATAACAGTATCCCATCTAGACTTCTGATACCTAGCACATGCTTATATAATTTGCGTTGCCTGAGTCCCAGAGAGGCTGCCATATACTGTTTTTTTGCTATGGCATCAATCTTCCTGGAACCTTGTCAGGAGGATGTGAAGCCAAGGAATATTAGCTTTATCACAGGCAGCAGCCTGAACTACCCAAACATGACTGCATTGCTGAGAGAAGGAATTCTGTATCAGGGCCTGACAATGTATACCTTCTGTCCATCTTTTATCTACAGGAGGCACAGAATTAGGAGCTTTTAAAATTTTAATTGTTTGTTTCTAAAAGACTTATGTAAAGGAACAGACAATCTCCAGACTCTGAATATCCATCATTTCTACAAAATGAGGCTCCTCTTGCTCATCCACAGCCTCTTCTAAGGAAAGCTGGAGGTTTCAGCAACTTTTTATAAAACATAAAATGAGATGGGGACTCAGACAGCATAGGGGAGATTCTAAAGGTCTGTTTGAGGAGATGTCCGTTCAATGGCACACTTCAGACCTTCCCAGCCACATTCATACTGTTCATAATCCCTCCTCCCTCCTCTGGTTCATAAAATCCCTCAATATCATAATCCCTAACCACTGGGACCGGATGATCAGACCTTTACCAGATAGTGGTGGTTCGGACGGACCCTGAGACAGTGACTGGACAATTTGTATGGCTTTTGCTATCTCTGCAGCAGTTAGAGAATTTTGGACCCAGACCTGCTGATTTTCTTGTTTCTTTCCTGGAATTGGTTCCTCAGAACCAGCTTTTCTTTGCCGAGAAGTCTGGCCCTGGTCAGAGGGCACTCCCTCTGGTTCGGTTGGCACCGGAACTGGCTGGCCATCCGGTCAGCGGACTTTTTGGCTCTCGTTCCCTGAGCCTGCCCAATCTTTTTCCAGGGTGGCTGCAGGAAATTCTTACATACCTAGCAGTCTGACTGGAGGTGGTCAAACCCAGACAATAAACACATGTGGTGTGTGGGTCAGCCTTGGCAAGACTTCCCACAAACATCACAGTGTTGAAGCAAATGGGCCGGGTTTTTCTTTTGGGTTTCTCAGACATAATGCCAGCCTAACCAAAACTTGCCTTTTAACGGCAGTGCCAGGCAAGACACCCTTATCAGTTCCTAACCGTTGTCACGGGTATTGGAAAAACGTAATAAATCCAGTTTTTTAAAACCGATAAGAACCGGGAACCGCACTCTAAAATAGTAACTTTAGTTTAAATCCACTGATCGGTTCAAAAACCGAACCGATAACTACAAGTTCCACACAGACAAAACCTTCATTGACTTACGTTACTTACAGATAGAAGCTTGAACCGAAAACGGTTTTGCGGTTAAATAAAAACTATTCCGGTTAAATCCAACCGAGAAAACACTTTTAAACCGAGAAATGAACCGAGAAGAAGGAGAAATCTCTGGAGCGACTGTTCACTGAAGCGTCAAAGAATCTGACAGTTCAAGTTTGAAATGACACAGACAGAGCTGCTCTCGTGTCAAAAATTCTATTTTGGAATGGTTTTAACCATTTCACCCAGGGCAGTTCTAGAGCTGGAACAAACTGTTAATGTCTATAATATAGCAAGACTTCATGTTGTTTGAAGGATGTATTGGTGAAGGGCTTGGAGAGCGTACAACACTGCCCGAAGCTCGAGCACACTGATGTGGAGAACTTGTTCTAGCTTGAGACCAGGAGCCCTGGGTCCGATGGGGAACCCTAGATGAACCACAACCTCCAGCCGCCAGTCTGTGGTTAAAGTCTGGGAAGGACGAGAAAAGAACTCCCAAAACAGGTTCTCTGAACCATCCACCACTGCATGTCTCAAGCATCGTGAGGAGACCAGAACTGGGTGATCTAGGTCATCCACTAGCTGATCCCACTGGGAGCGTAAGTCCACTGAGAAATTCCCATGTGAGTCAAGCGAAGAACAGCATTGCATGCAGCCGCCATGAGCCGAGAAGGCGAAGGACAAGCCTTGCAGAGACTGTCCTGCGGTCGGACAGCAGACTTATTTGGGTCTGGAGGGTGGATGCCCTGTCCGGAGGCAGAAGGCCTTGCCCTGAGTCGATCGAGAATCGCCTCAATAAAATGTAGTCTCTGGGATGGGACCAGATGAGACTTGGAATGGTTGATGGTAATGCCAGGCAGGCAAAAACCTGCTGGGTAAGGGAGAGGCAACTAGGAGTTCCTCCCTGACGAGGACAGCCAGAGCCAATCGTCCAGGCACGGGAAAACCTGCACCCCCTGCCACGCATGGTAGGCTGCTACCACCGAAAGGGCATTTGGTGAACACCCAGGTGCCGAGGAAAGACCAAATGGGAGGGCCTTGAACTGGTAGTGGTCCCCTGGAAAGCAAAAGCGGAGGTATTTGGGTGAGAAGAGCAGATAGGGATGTGCAGGTAAGCATCCTGCATATCAGAGGGCACAGCCACTGTCCGGCCAAAGGAGGGCAGGAGGCCCCTGCAAGGAGAGCATCCTGAACCTCTTGTACCCACAGATAAGTTCAGGGGAACTGAAGTCGAGAATCGCCTTACATCTCCTGTCTTCTTCGGGACCAGGAAGAAGTAGAATAGTAACCTGTTCCCTGAAGAGAAAGAGGATGGGCTCCATCGCCTCCTTCAGCAAAAGTGATGAAATCTCTTCCGGACCAGAAGAAGGCGTCCCAGAGAGTATGGCAAAACCTTGGGGAGGTGACGAGATGGTTTCTGGAGAAACTCTATTGAGTGTCCTTCTGCAATCAGCTGGAGCATCCAGGAATCTAAGTTATCCCTCCCAGCCCGGGAGGTGGAGGAAAACCTCCTCACCGGTTCCTCAGAAGCCCAGAGTCTGTGGAAGAAGAAAGGACTCCAGGTGGTGTGGGGCAGCGTCGCAGCTGAAGCACCCGCTGCTTTTTGGGTGGAGGGGCTTGGCAGCTGGAGGGGCCCGGCGGCGGCCCACTTTCCCTGAGGTTCTCGCTCCTGACCGATTCAGTCTGCGAAAGGGACGGCACTGCGTTTGATGGGGATGATACACGGAGTCCACAGACTTCAGTGCAGTCCCCTTCTCCTGCAGATCAGTGATAATGGCCTTGACATCACCACCTAACAGCACCGAACCCGAAGGCGCTTCCTGAATAGCGGACTGCACTCCGGAACCAACCACAACACACTGAGCCAGGCATGAGCCGTGAGCTACAGCCAGCCGAGCTCCGCCCAGCAGTGTCCACTGCATCATATGTTACCGGAAGCATGTGCCCGACTAACTGAACATGCAGATCGAGGCCAGTCAACTACTTCCAGTCTGACTTGAAGTCGGAAGAGTCAATTAGATTCCACCTCACTAAGGATCGCCTTCTGGTAATCCCCCATGTGACCGGCATAATTCAGGGCCCTAATACCCAGAGTGGAAGAAGCATAGATCTTCTTCCCATACTGGTCCAGAAGACGGGATTCTTTGTCAGGTGGAGACGGGCTCAGGTGTTTGGGGTTAGCTGTCCGGCCATGAGCGGCGCTAATCATGACCGAATCAGCTCAAGGGTGAGAATCTAAAAAGTCAACACCCTCAGGAGCCTGATATAGCCTGTTCGACTTCCGAAGAAGTGGGGCTAAAGCCGACGGCTGCTTCCAAATAATGGAAACAAGATCGGCATGAGGCTCAATCCAGGGTGGCACCAAGGTGGGAACTGTCACGGGCAGATCCAGATGCTCAGCGAGTTTCTTATGCTGGGGATCTGGCTCCAAGGAATGCCACTTATGAACCTCCTGGATTTTGCGCAGCAACTCCGTAAAAGAAGGATTCTCCAGAGGGGACTCCGGAGGAGTCCTTGGCCTGGGCTTAGACGGAGAGTGTGGCTCGTCGTCCGACTCGGAACAACCGTCAGAGTCGTCCGAGGAGGAAGAAGACGATGATGAGGAAGACTCCCTCTCCCGGCGTGGGGAAGGAACAGACCCCTTGGGAAGCCATCGGGGAAGTATGTCCTGCCCCGCACTGGAACCAGATGGTTCGGCCCTGGTGTCCGGAGGTGGGGAGGGAGGGAGTCTGTCGTCATGGATGTATGGGAACCGGAACCAGCACCATCATCGGGAGATGACTCTCCACCTCTCTGGTGAGCTGAGCCTTGGCCTCAGCCCACCAGGAAGCCACAGTCTCCTTCAAGTCCACCGGTGGCTGAGGGGGCAGTGGAGGAGGAGAGGGGGATACTGGTATGGATTATACCCATAAGGCGCATATCCATAACCTGACGGCAGGAAGCCCGGCGTCAGGTATTGAGGCACTGGGTACTGCAGCGTCGGATACGCCGGCGTCGGGTACTGAGGCAGATACTGCGGAGCCGGGTGAGACAGCATTGGATACGACGGGGTCGGATACCCGGGAACCAATGGGTCTGCTGGAGCAGACAGCACAGCCGGAGGGTCCACGGACGGGTCTGGAGCAGAAGGCCTGGCGTTGGAGCGGCATCCGGGAGCGGGATGTCGCCCGCAGTCGGCAAGACCAGCGCGGGCCGGGCGGCCAGGGAGATGCGCGGGGGCCGGCAGCTGGGAGCCGACTTCAAGTCGGTCGGCCCAGCAGGCAGACGGTCTGACGGGGCGCAGCAGATGGAGTATAAGGAATCTGGGTGGGGTTCCGACAAAGAGGATCAGGGATAAGGGTGGGGTTGGTGTTAGTAAATGCCAGGAGCTTGGGAAACAAGTTGCAGAGTTCCAGGCCATGCTGATCCGGGTGGATGTGGCGGCGGTCATGGAAACGTGGGCCAGCAAAAACCATGACTGGGACCTAAACGTACGGGGTACACTATGCTTGGAAGGATAGAAAGGAGGGCAGAGGGGTGGAGTGGCTATGTTCATTAGAGATGACATAGAAATTGCTAGGGTAGAAGAGGCAGAGAGAAACGTGGAGGCTCTTATGGGTCACCCACGATCCCCAGCAGGAGATAAGGTCAAGCTGGTGTAGCATATAGGCCCCCGGGATGAGTGATGTTCTAGAGGATGGTTTGCTGGACAACATCATTGCCCAGTGTGGACCAAAAGGGAAGGAGTGGTGTTGATGGGGGACCTTAATATGCCAGGTACAAACTGGGGAACCATGTCCTCTAAGGTGGCCAAGGAGCAGAGGCTGCTGGATGGCTTCCAGGATGTGTTCAATAATAGCATGTGATGGAGCCCACTAAAGGGAGGGGCATGCCCTGGATGCAGGTTCTGGCAGATGGGGATCTGGTAAGGGACATGGTTGTACAAGACCCCCTGACTGGGAGCAACCACAATGCTGTCTGGTTTCAAATAAGCATTGGGAGATCTAGGACACTGGCAGTGGACTTGAGAGGCAGACTTTATGGGCATGGGAATATTCTCAAGGATCACTTGATGGGGATGCACCTCAATGACAAGTGTGGAAAGGAGATGGGAGGTCATAAAGCAGGGACTTCATGAGGCAGCCAGGATCTAAGCTAAGTTGAAGCGCAGGGAGCAAGGTCACATAAACCATGCTGGTGGTCCAGTGAAGTACAGGTAGCAGTCAGAGAAAAGAAGGCGCCTACAAAAAAATATAAAACAACAAGAGGATAGGGATAAGAAATGTACTAGCTTGCATCTAGAAAAGTCACCACGTATGGTGAGGGAGCAAAGTCCAGCAAGAGCAGCGGCAGGCACAGAGGGATACATGGAGGGGAAAAGGGTTCTTCTGGTACATTGGGGGAGCGAGAGAAAAACTAAGGCCATCTCCAGGCAGATTGAGATCAGAAGGAGGGTGGGTGGAAGAGGCAAGGGACCAGGCAGAAGTATTTATCAGTACTTTGCCTCTGTGTTCACTAGGGAGGGGATGGGATATCTACAAAGCAAGGCACGAAGGGGATAGAAACGTCAATAAGTGGATCAGGAGCAACTGAAATGGAGCAAGAGGGGAGAGAGAGGTACCCCAGGGTGTCACATCTGGGTAAGGATAAAAAGGCCAGTAAGGTGGAGGGGACGATGATGCTATCTCTGCCAAAAGGGTGTGGATTAGCCCTCAAGGCCCTAAAGAAAGACAATCTCCTGGGCAGGATGGCATTCATCCGAGAGTACTATGGGAATTGGCAGACATACTGGCTGCACCCCTAATGAACTTTCGGCAGGTCACTTGAGACAGGGAGGGTACCTAGGGATTGGCGAGAGGCACATGTGGTACCAATCCATAAAGGGGGTTGAGGGAAGTACCAGGTAACTATAGACCCATCAGTTTGACCTGTGGTGGGAAAATTAATAGAGTATACTAAAGGAACGATTGGGGTGTACTTGGAGGAGGTGGGAGGTCTGGATAGTCTGCAACATGGGTTTGTGCCAGGTAGATCATGTCAAACCAACCTTGTGGAGTTCTGATGAATGGGTAACATCAGAACTGGACAGGAGTAAGCCTGTGGATGTATTATTCTTGGACTTCAACAAGGCGACTCTATCCCCACAATGGTCTGGTGGAGAAGCACTGGGGTTAGGAGTAGGCCCTTTGATGGTCAGGATGGATTGAAAACTGGCTAGCTGGACGCACTCAGAGAGTAGTGGTCTGTGGGGAGCCTCAACCCTAGAGAGGTTGGTAGTGAGGACACCGCAGGAGCGGTCGGTCCTAGGGTCCGATCCTGTTTAATGCATACATATCGGACATCAGGGAGGGTATAGGGTGTGAAATAGGTCTCTTGCGGATGACTCCAAGGCGGGAGCAGTAGTTAAGGGGAGGGAGGGAGGTTGGCCCTGCAGGGACCTGGACACCCTGGAAAGCTGGGCTCACACATGGAAATTAATTTCAATATCACCAAGTGCAAGGTGTTGCATCTTGGTCGGGGAAACCCTAAACACAAGTACACTCCTGGGAGGGGAGGCGTGGAGGCCTCAGTAGGGAAAAAGACCTAGGGGTCATGGTGGATGGCATGTATGAATAACTCTGAGCAGTGCAGGAGGCGGCTAGCAAGGCAAACAGGATGTTGGGATGCATCGTAAGGGGATCACCTCTAGGAGCAAGGAAGTGATTCTGCCGCTGTACAATGGACTGGTTAGATCTACACCTTGAGTACTGTGTACAGTACTGGAGACCACACTTGAAGAGGGACATACAGTTCCTGGAGAGGGTACAGAGGAGGGCAACAAAGATGATCACGAGGGCTAGGGGATTTGACGATGAGGACAGACTTAAGGAGCTCTGACTGTTTTCATTGGAGGAGAGGAGAGACAGGGGGACATGACTGAGGCTTCAAGTACCTCAAGGAATAAATAGGGTAAACATGGAGGGGATCTTTAGACTAAAGCAGGAGGTATCACCAGAGGGCATGGTTTGAAGTTGGAAGGTGGAGGGTGAGGGGAAAAGAGGAGGAGGTTTTTCAGTGAGAGGGTGGTGGACCCTTGGAATGCACTGCCTGGTGAGCTGGTTCAGAGATCCACAGTGAGGGCTTCAAGAGAGGTGGGACAGACACAGAAAGTGGATGTATCAGATGATGGCCTGTCCCAGGGGGTGGGGATGGATGATACGGGTTTCTGGAGCACAAGGGATGGGAGAGTCTCGCACCCAACTATGATCTAAGGTTCGAGCAGACTCGACAGACCCCAAAGGCCTAATCTGCTGGCAAATAGTATGTTAGCCTTGCAGCAGGTTACACCATTGGGACTGAAGCGGCAGGCGCCAGGACCCCACGGAAATTTTCTAGCTAGCAGTATTCAGTAGGACCACCCGACGCCGGGTCCCACCCCGACGTCAGGCATAGTACATAAGAGGGCGGTCCCCAGAATCCCCACCGAGACTCCTGGCCACTGGATGACATCACAAGAGGAACTGAGAATCTGCCATCAATTGGCAGTCAGAGAGAGATGCTGAGACACCTGATCCTAGGAGAAGGATGTTGAACTAGAATTCACTCCAGCGAGGATGGTGGTAGTACGGTGCCGTAACAGCTGTTCTCGAAGATCTACTGTTACGGTAAGTTTCACGTAACTGTACTATCTTACTTCGGAAACAGCTCTTGCAGCAGGTTACACCATTAGAATGATTCCCAAGCAATAATGGAAATTCCACATCATTGGGAGGAGGAATGTAGAAATCTTAAGAAAACCAAAGCCTAGGACAGAAGTCCTTGAAGGACTGCTAGATCAAACCCGCTCTTCACCTCAGAAGCAATAGCCAGGCTATAATGCCTGAAGAAAGTGTGAATGGAGCTCAAGTAGCTGCAGCACAGATGGCTGAGGTGGACACATTCTTTAGAGCCGCAAAGGAGGTAGCCACCCCCTTGTGGAATGACCTTTGACCGCGTCCGGTAAGGGTTTGTTGCGCTCTGGTCACAGAACGTGATACAGTGAATGACCACCTGGACAGCAACTGCTTGAAACGGGAGCTCCCATCATCCTGTGGGCAAAGGAGACGAAAAGCTGGTCCGATTTTCAGTGGTGTTTGGTTCTGGTCAAGTAGTATCGAGACACCTATGCACATCTAGAGTGTGCAACAGGGCTCTCCTCCGATTCGAATAGTTAGGAAAGTACACTGGTAGATCGATGTCCTGATTAAGGGTGACAGCTGAGACCACCTTAGGCAGAAATTTGGGATTAGTCCTGAGGGATACCCTGTCTTGGTGAAAAACCAATAAGGCCTTTGCACATGAGTGCATGGAGTTCAGAAATTCTTGGCCGAGGTGACGGCACTAAAAATAACGCCTTTCAACAAGAAGACTAGCTCACAACCGCAGCTGGTTCAAAGGGTGGCAGCATGAGCTGCTCCAGGACAAAGGTAGATCCCATAGCGAATCGGATCCTTAATCGGAGGTCTAAGGTGAGAATGCCTCTCAGGAAGGCTTGTGCCGTGTCCAACTGGGATATGGTACGCTGGCCTATAGGACAATGATAGGCGGATATGGCACAGATGTGTACTTTGATCGAGAGTAGGCCAAGCCTGTCTGAAAAAGAGACAGTAGGTAGCCCAAGACCGACTTTTCTGAACAGCCAGAGGCTAAAACCACCTCGCTTGAGCCCATAGGCAAAAACGCGCCTATTTCATGGTGTAAGTAGCATGAGTGGCTGGTTTTCTGCAGCCACCAAAACATCAGCTACCTCTTGCAAGACCCCGTGTCGCAAAATGTCTATGTCTCTAGGAGCCAAGCGTGCAGGCTCAACAACTGAAGGTCCGATGGACCAAGGAGCTCCTCCTGAGACAACTAGTAAGAGTTGATTGGCAGAGGCACCCTGAGGTTCCCGGATAGTTGATGTAGTAGAGGGAACCAGATCTGCCTGGGCCAGAACGGCGCGATGAGTATCAGCGCCGCTGTTTCCGCGGTTTCAGAAGAACCTCTGATCAACGGAAAGGGGAAAGGCATAGAGGAATCTGCCCGCCCAGGAGAGGGACAACGCGGCTCACCAGAAAACACCAGGCCCTGGATCTAGCAAGCAAAAATTGGGCAGTTTTGCTGGATGGGAGGCGAAAAAGGTCCAACTCTGGTGTTCCCATCTGTGAAACAGATCCTCACTACCTCCTGGAGTAGTTCCCACCGTGGACTCTGGCCTGAGAGCTGCCAGCCGCCTGGTAATGACGCTGTCCATGCCTGGGACATGAACAGCAATGAGGTTTGCGCTGTTGCAAAGCCCAATCCCACACCCTCATGGCCTCCTTGCAAGCGGGTAGGAATGGGTGCCTCCTTGTTTGTTGAGGTACATCACCACGAATTGTCCGCTTTGTAACAGAAGGGTACCTGGTTGAATCCTCCGACTGGAAGCATGAGGGCGTGAAGAACTCTCTCATTTCCAGGATGTTTATGTGGAGATGAGTCTCTGGGCTGTCCACAGGCCCAGAGACCGGACACAGTTTCGAGATGTGCCTCATCCCGAGCCCTGAGGCATCTGTGGAGAGCGCACAATCTGAGACGGCGCTATGAAGGGGACCCCTGCTGATAGATTCTTCAGATCTAGCCACCATTGCCAATCCCGGATTACGGTCTTCGTGATCCGGATGGGAAGCTGCAGATGGTCTTACTTTGATCCATTGGACCCGTAACATCCACTGGGTGACCTGCATGTGGAGACGCAATTGCGGGACTGTTGCAATGGCTGCAGCCATGTGTCCGAGCAGGCTAAGGACCAATCTGGCAGGAACGGTCTTCCTCACTGAAATGTCCCTTATGAGGGATCCGATGTGTTCCGCTCTGTCCTGGGGAAGAAAAAGCTTCCCTTGGACAGTGTCCAGAACTGCACCTATGAACTGTAGAGTCTGTGACGGAACCAGGCGTGACTTCTCTTGACTGATCATGATGCCCAGTGTCTCGAACAGAGACCGAGTATAGTGAATGGCTGACATCAAGGCCTCCCGAGGGCGCCTATGAGAAGCCAGTCGTCCAGGTAGGGGAACACATAGTGGTCTTGTCTCCTCAGAGTTGCCGCCACGACCGCCATATACTCGTGAATACCCGAGGTGCCGTGACAGTCCGAAGGGAGGGCTCCGAACGGATAATGGTGGCCCTGAACTCAAGCAGCAGAAACTCCTGGTGCGCCTGAGCAATGGGTATATGCAGGTAAGCTGCCCTGCATGTCCAAGGATGCTAGAAAGGTGCCCTGCTTGAGCATGGGAATCAGACCTGGGAGGGTCGCCATGCGAAGCGTTTGTACAGGACCGACTGCTGAGGTCACTGAGGTCCAGATATTGAAGGAGGTCCCTGTTTTCTTGGGAACCTGAAAGAAGTGAGAATACCCTGCACCCCTCTGGTTCCGTGGTATGTGCTCTATCGCTCTTTTCCCAGGGAACATGAGCACCACCTGCTGTATGAGCAGGGCGCTGACCGAGTAATAGGAAAGCAGGGGAGGTCTTGCCAGTGGGTGGTTGAGGAATTCTATAAAGTGACCTTTCTGACCAACTGGAGAACCCACCGGTCGGTGGTAATCGACTGCCACCCTAAAAGTGACAAGCGATGCGATCCCCACCCTTTGTGCCCGCTGATCCAGAGGAGTGGCGGGGCGGAAGGAGTCATGCTGTGGCAGCACTGGTCCCTGTAGGCTGGGCCGGTTTAGTGTAGTGTTGCACTCTGCCTGGGCACGACTTAGCCTGGGCTTTCCGCTGAAAGGTGCCCTTTGTTGCTGGCCGGAACATGGCTGCTGCCTTTGTTGCCAACTGCGAAGCTGCTCTGGTTCCTATGAAAGGAACCGGCCTGGATCTGTACATGGCCTGTACAGACCTGACTGCCTTCCAGCGTCTTGGAGTTTGGTGATAACCTTCTCGAGGTTCGCCAAGGAGTACTTCACCATTGTAGGGACGCCAAGAATGTTCTTCTGTATGTCTGGGGTAAAGCCGGAAACAGAGCCAAGAGTGTCTCCGGAGACAGATGCTCAAGCTGCAGCTCTGGCGGACTAGTCCTGCAGAATCATGCTCGGCTCGTAATACTTGGGTACCCACACGATCCTGCAGCGGAGAAGGTTTAGAGCTCCACCTTCTGATCGCCATCCAGAAGCTTATCGACCAGGTCCTGGCCCTGTTCCCAAAGGCGTTCTGAAACTGTACCATGTGGGTTAGGTAGTTCAGGGACCTGGCGGAGCATGTAGCAACGCACGCATACATGCATCTCCCAGGGCATCCAGTGTTTGGATTCCTGGTCCGGTGGCTGTGTACTCATGTGTTGCAGTCTTTGAGACCGTCATGCGAGGTCGTAATGACCAGGAATCTGCCAAAGGTTGTTGAGCCAAGTACTGGTCCTCTCTCGGGCCTTGTACAGGCAGTCAGCTTTCTTCGGCACCAGGAGAAGAGTGCGGCCTTCCCACGCAGCCTTGGTGACGTCCGCGGTGTGTCCACCAAGGGTGGCACTACCACAGGCTTTGGGTCTTTCTGCCGAAGATAACGGGCAAGGCTGTCTTTGGGGTTGAGGTCTTCAGCGTCCCATCCCACGTTGTCATGGATGTGCCTCATGATCTCAGAGAAAGACAGATTATCCAGAGGAGACCTGGGCAGGTCATGTGGGTCAGGTGATGGAATGCTGAGTGGAGATGGAGATCTGGGTAATCTGAAGTATCCAATCTGGAGTCCTCCCTGATGGAGTATACCGCCAACGTCTGGGTCGCTTGGGGCTGGGAGACCCTGATGGGGATCGTGAGGGAGGCCTTCTCCGATCCTTGGATCTACCCTGGGAGGTGGAGTCTGCTCTTTAGGGTTGGTGGTGGTCCTGCTGGCCCCTGTGCTGGAGGAGGGCGTGGGAGGAGGAGGAGGTTTACAGGGACCACATCCTTCGGATGGTGTCCCACCAAATAAAGAGGTCCTTTACTTCTTGCAGGTTCATGCCAGACGCGAGCCTGGCGCCAGGGTCAGGCATCTGGTCCCTGGGTGTCTCGGGTTGGGCGAATGTTCCTCGGGAGCCTGGCATCCTCAGTGTCACCCGCCTGGTCTTCGGGCAGCGTCGTGTCCTCTTCTGTTTGAGTCCCTGCAGACCAGTGTCCACCGGAGACAGGGGAAGTGATCTACTGACTCGGTGAATGCGAGGCCAGCGTCGGTCGCTTAGCGGCGTCTTGAGTCCCGCGAGCACCGGCTGGCATCTGGTGCCTGGCTGGTGTCGCGCTCCGGTGAGCGCCTGGCCAGCTTAGCGCAGCGCCAGAGTCAGGTCCGGACGTCCGCTTTAGGGACGTCAGGCCCTTAGTCTTCCTGGGTGGTGGATCCGGAGCTCTGGGAGGCTAGGAGACCGACCTGGAGTCGGGTCCTGACGTCTGGTCGATGGCGAAGACCTGTGGCGTTCTGAAGACTTGGAGGAGACCCGAGAGGAGTAGAGGAAGCCGAGGGCCTTGAAGTCTTGATGGGCTGGAGAGTCAAGAGCCGCCTAAAGCTCGGACTTTGACCAGAGTGGGTTGAGAACAAGCTCTGGAGGAAAGCAGTCAGATCTGGTGGAGCCTGAGCTACGGAGTCCGAGGCCCAGTTCGGGATCCGGACCTTACTTTCTCCGGTGTTCATCGGCCTTGGAAGAAGAATCGCCCCTGGAGGAAGGTTCTTGGTCCATCCTACCAAGTCTTTCTTCCAGCAGGTAAGCCTGAAGTGCCTTCTGACTGGCGGATCCTGGTGCGGCTGTTGAACCCTTGGCAGAAAGTGCAGGCCTTGGTGTCATGGTCCGACCTAAGCACCGCACACAGGAGGAATGAAGATCCTTAAAAGGGATCTGTTTTCACTTGAGCACACTTGAAGGTGTCCCTCGATTAAAGGTTGCTGGCGGTCGGCCAGGCGGGAAAAGAACTGGGGATTATGGGGGACCGCCCCTTATGTACTATGCCTGATGTCAGGGGCGGGACCGACGCCGAGGGTGATCTCTGCTGAATACTGCTAGCTAGAAAACTTCCATGGGGTCCTGGCCTGCCAGCTTCAGTCCTAATGGTGTAACCTGCTGCAAGAGCAGTTTCTAAGTAAGATCATGCAGTACCACCATCCTAATGCATCCACTGTATGAATCTAGTACATGCATTCAACAGGTAACCTCAGTGGAAGAGATTTTAAAAATTGCAAGCAGTGGCCATCTTTAATGACTCATTAATTACAAAGTGAGCTATAAAAGCTGTTTTAAATATATCTGAGAAAACTAAACGTGCACTGAGCATGAATCCTAGGATGTCAGAAATACATTTTTGCTAAAAACTATATTATGGACTTTTTGCTAACAAATACTGCTGCTTTAATATACATTTTGTATGAAGAAACTCATCATTTTGTGCATGTGTGAGCATGCGATGTTCAAATAAAAGCGAGTCTGTAGTACTATGTCATTACAATATTAAAATACCATGTGGGTAATCTCTTCAGGTCAGGTGCAATGGTGGCGCATCTAAAGGATTTAAACTATAAGCTGTTCTCCTGACCCAGATTTCGTGGAACCACCTACATTTAACGGAAGCTCACAAGTAACCCACTCTATCAAGGAAACAGATATATTAAACATTAATAGGTAAACCAACCTGTCCATTAGGGTGACTCCATTGAAGTAAATGCAGTCGAAAACAAAAGGCCAACGTTGCATCCTGAAAGGCAGCTTTCTGTAAGGACAGATGAGCAAAGTTAATTAATGTTCGGTGTATAACCTCATACAGACTTCTAGACAAGGTAATAAAAAGGTCATCATGTGCTGTAACACAGTATCCCTCTGAAAAATGCATATCATGTCATGCTTCACACTGCTACAGCTTCAAGTAGCTGCTGTTTTTCTTTAAAAAGTTTTACTAACAGAAATAGCAGTTACGTAAGAACTTATCATAATAGTAGATCTTCGAGAGGTTCCTGCAGTAGGTCTTCACATATAGGACTGCGCCCTGGCGTCAGGTTCGAATGGCAAACTTGTAGCTAGCAATCATCAGTGGGGACTGCCCCTCACGACATCAGGTGACGCACTTCAGCCTGACTATGAAAGGCGGTCCTGCACCCACCTCACAGTTCTTTCCACTGGAGACCTAGAAAGAGGATAGCAGAAAGAAAGGAGTAACAACTCCTGGAACCCTGTGTCCTGGCTAGACCAGGGACTAAACAGAATAGAAAAAGGAAGATTTCAGAAGCTGGGGAAGGTGGGTGGAAACTAGACCTACTGCAGGAACCTCTCTCAAAGATCTACTGTTATGGTAAGTTCTTACAGTAACTGCTATATCTTGCTTCGAGAGGGTTCCTGTAGGTCTTCACATATATAGGACTGAATTCCAAGCAGTCTAACAAAAGGAGTCAGAGACGAGTTTCTGGGAGGAGGAAGATGTCTGTCAACCAAGGGTCTGCCTTAAGAAAGAAGATCCTGCAAACCGCAAGGTTGAAACCAGCTCGACGCCTAGAGGCAATGTTCAGACTGTAGTGCCTAGTGAAGGTCAATCAATCAATCAAATTATTTATCCAGGTGAACACCATTGAGCAAGCTCATTTACAAGGTGGACTTGTATTACAAGTCAAGTAACAATACATTTATATACAGACAAACAGACAGTAAAAGCAAAGAGTACAACAGTGCAGGTAGGCCTGCAATGGACAGGATAAGTAAAATACATTTGGGTTCAGGTAGAAGACAGTCAATAAGGGTATAAAAAACAATGGGTGGCAAGTCAGTAAAAATTTATACCAGATACAACAATATACATGGTTTCATATTCCCTGCGTAGTAAGGGCATTATAGTCCAGCGTCAAGATTAGTTGTAGCGGATGCTACAAGTGAAAGAGACATACATAGTCATTTTAAAAGACCTCGGCATCAAGGGCAAGACGTGTTTGGAGAAGTAGGCAGCCAGTGGAGGGGGCCTGGTAATGGGAAATACTAGGAGCAAAGGGATGAGATGCTGAGGGTATACAAGGAATAGGAGGTGAGGGAGGGTGAGATTTAGGGTGGTAGAAAGTAGGAGGCTCAAGGACAAGTTGTGCACGGGTACAAAAGGATGGGAAGGCAGGGAGGGTGTGGGTAGGTAAGCTAGGATCGTTGGAAGCAGATGCAGGCTTCAGAAAGGTATTTTGAATGTGAGGTCTTAAACACAGGACACTAACAGGAGTCCGTAGTTTCAGTAATTTCTGAAGCACATTCCAGAGCTAGGATCGTGGGACGAGTTGCAGGCTTCTGTAATGTATTTTGAATATAAGGTCTTAAATACAGTAAGACTAACAGGAGTCCTCAGTTTCAGTGATTTCTGTAATATATTCCAGGAGGACGGTAGTATTAATCCTATAGCTGCTCTCTCAAAGTGCGTTAGGGCTTTGGGCACTTTCAGAGAAATCAGTGAACAGCTTCTTAGGGCATAGGTTCCAGGCATACTGAGAGTCAGGCAATCAACAATGTATCATGGAAGTTTGCCAGTGTGGGCGGAAGACTATGGCTGCACACAGATCTCCACAGTGGACATATGTGTGTAAAAAGCGGTAAAAGTGGACACGCTTCTGGTGGAGTGGCCTTTAACCACTCCAGAAGGGTTTTTCCGTATTTCTGGTCAGTGTAGTGAATACAATTAGCCAACCACCTGAAACAGTCTGTTTAGAGATGGCCTTGCCCTGGCACTGGGAGGCAAAGGCTACAAAGTGTTGGTTCGACTTTCCAACCTCCTTAGTCTGGGAGGTACAGTACTTAAAATCTGATGCACATCCAAGGTGTGCAAAGATATTCCTCTGCTGGAATGCTGAGGAAAACAGACCGGTAGTTCAACACTCTGGTTAAGAGTCGCCTCCAAACCACTTTCGGAAGAAAAGAAGGATTAGTCCTCAGGACCACCTGGTCCTTGTAGAAAATCAAATAAGGCTTTCTGCAAACAAAGGCCTGAAGCTCTGAGACCCTTCGAGCTGAAGTAACTGCAACTAAAAACAGTGTCTTCCAGGACAGGAAGCACATATCAACAACTTGCCGGGTTCAAAAGGGGGCAAAGCAAGCCCAACGAAATTAAGATCCCAGGGATGATAGTGGTTCCGGACTGGAGGTTTGACGTGAAGGATACCCTCAAGAAAGTTTTGGAAACCTCTAGTTGTGTTAGGATTTGCCCTCCACCAGAAGGTGGTAGGCTGACACTGCAGAAAGATGGACCTTAATAGAGAAGTGACTAAGGCCCAACTCAGAAAGATGTAAGAGGTACTCTAACACCTGGGAGGTCAAGCAAGAAAAAGGTCCAAGCATTTGGCTTTAGCCCAGATAGAAAATCTCTTCCACTTCATGGCGTAGGTGGATCTGGTAGAGGGTTTTCTGGCTTCCACCAGGACCTGAGCAACCTGGGAGGAAACTCCACAGCGGGAAACCGCTATGTCCACAGGTGCCATGCATGAAGATGGAGAGACTGAAGGCTCAGATGGACTAGGGTGCCCTGCTCCTGAGACAGAAGGTCGTGAGACAGTGGCAGAAGGACCGTGGTTCTAGAACTAGTTGCAACAGTGGAACCAAATCTGCCAGAGGCACAGAGGGCAATCAAAATCAAGTGGGCCCCTCTGCCTGGAGTTTCAACAGAACCTTCTGAATAAGAGGAAAGGAGGAACGCAGATGGAAACCTCCCGTCCAAGAGACAGACAGTGCATCTCGCCAAAAGCACCATGCCCAGAAACAAGCGAGCAAAAGTTGGTAGTTCTGCTTTGGATCGGGAGGTGAACAGATCCAGGTCTGGTCAACCCCACCAAGAAACAGATCTTCGACTACCTCCTGCTTTAGTTCCCACTTGTAAGCCCTGCTACTGATCTTCTGAGACTGTCCGCCAGGATGCTGTGCACGCGTGGTATGTGGACTTCTGTCAGAAACAGGCCATGCTGAATAGCCCAATACCATACTCACTGCTTCCCTGCAAAGTGGGTACAAGCAGGTACCTCCTCATCTGTTGAGGTACCAGACAGTCGCCATGTTGTCTATCTGACCCAGACGGTTCCCGGAGAAGTAATGACTGGAAGGCCTGGAGAGCGAGAGGACTGCTCTGGTCTCCAGGATGTTGATGTGAAAATGTTGCTCCTGAAGAGACCATGAACCTTGAGTTCTGTGATCCCCAAATGGGCTCCCAATCCACATCAGAAGCATCCGAGGTGAGGGTCTGGGAAGAGCCAGAGAGTGGAAGGGGCTTCAACCAATAAGTTGGTGAGGTCCTGCCACCAGAGGAGGTCTTTCTGAAGGCTGTTGGGAGATCATGACCGGTTGGTTTATGTTGTCCGATCGTTGATCCCACTGGACTCAAAGAGACCACTGGGTAACCCTCATGTGCAGTCTGGCCAGGAACGGTAGGAATGGCGTTGCCATAAAACCCAAAAGACAAAGCACTGAGTGCGCTGGGGTTCATGAAGCCGCCACCAAAGTGGCCTGAGAAGCCAAGGTCTCTGCTCGATCCAATGGTAAGAAGGCCTTGCTCTGGACTGTATTCAGTACCCCTAATAAATTGGAGGCACTGAGAAGGTACTAGCTGAGATCTGGGGAGACTGACCAAGTAGTGCCAGTGGCTCAGTAGGTAGCACACTTGCCTCTGAGGCTGGGAGATCAGAGGGCTGTGGGTTCAGTTCCCACATCTGGCACCTGAGTTAATATCCCAGTACTGACACTATAATGCAGCATGAGAGGGTGCTGCATTTCTGAGGTCGCTCTTCGGATGAGACGTTAAACCGAGGTCCTATCTGCCTGGGTTGGTGGTAGTTCAGGTGGATGTTAAAGATCCCATGTCACTTATCGAAAGAGCAGGGAATTTTTATTGAAATCATAACAAAATCATGACAATATATATACAAAATCAGTATTACATCATACATAACCAAAAAAGGAAAGAAACACAAAAACAAGACCTAAACTAGTATGAATTCATATACTTATCTTAAACATAAAAGGAAAATGTCATAACCCACCCCTTCCCTCCTCACTATAAAAGTGGGGAATTTTTTTTTTAAAAAATCAAAATAGGCCCACTTCACCACCAAGTCCTTCGAGTTCCCTTTAATAATTCACCACACTTCCATTTTTAATTTCCCGTATTATAATAAAATACAAATCTAAAGCAGAAATATCTTGCTGCAAAACTAAACGACATCTACAAATCCAGATCCAATATAAAAATAAGCAAACAAAATCCTAACCATACCTATATACAACTTGTAAACGAGAATCAGGAATCCCAAAAACAGTAATGTAGAAGCTGGAGGTATTGGTAGCCTATTTTTCCATCTATTTTTAACAATGTCCCAAAATCGAATAATGTAAGGACAAGAATAGTATAAATGATCTATCGTTTCTATAACTTCTACACAGCCCTCTCTTGGACAATACCTTTCATACACTGCTTTATGTTTTGATTTCCTTTAACATCGATTTTCTGATGCACTCCCAACCACACTGTGTCCCACATCTGTTCAGGAATTTGGGGTCTGTAACATACACAGATATTGACTCTTGTTGAGAGCTAGAAAAACTTGAAAAGTGTGTTCCTGAAACTGAACTGCCAATAATTCTTCATATAAAAGCTTCCTAGAGAAGTCTGTACCATAGTATATCTGACGTCCCATTTAATAACCCAATCAAAACCCCTCCATCTTTTACTAAACAGGGACTCCTTTTATTTTTATGAAAAAATACCATTTTCCCATTCTAACAAAATCCCTTTAAGTATAGAAAAAACCCATATACTCCATAACTGAGTAGTACCTTTTATTACAGGAACTATATTTGCATATAAAATATATCGTAAAAAAAAAATAAAATAGGGTTCAACATATTTACCCTCCATCTTTAACTTGTTTATATAATACATTCCTTTTAATAGGGTTTAAACAACTTCCCATAAAAAAAAAGTAAAAACATTCTAGATAAGGAAACTTCAAATTTTTTGGTAACATAAAATAGCACTAATATGTATAAAAATTGGGGTCAAAAAGGATTTGATCAGAAAAACCTTTTCTTTTCCCAACCTTCCATCTATTCCACCTACTCACCATCTCATTCCCCACTGATAATAATCTAGACCAATTATAATCCACCATTTCCTTACCACCAAAATAAACTCCTAGAATTTTACATGGATTCGTGGCCACCTCACAACCTCCAATTACTCTTGGATCCTCCTGAAACCCTTTAAATCTATACATTTCGTTTCCCCAGATTCAAAGTAGCCCTGAGGCTTTCCCAGCACCTGAATTAAATTCAAAGCAATAAGCAAAGACTGAGTATCCTGAATTAATAAACACATATCATCAGCATATGCAAGTACTTTACAAACAGGCGAAACTCCGGATAAACCTAGAATTTTGAGGAGTTTTGCAATAATCTCATAATGGGATCAATGAAAATACATGAAGGAGGGGCTCAAGGGACAACCTTGACATACACCTCTTAACACCTGAATTTTGGACCCATAATACCATTGTCAAAAGGAACTACATAGCGAGCCCATAACAAACTTTCAACCAGTCTACAAACACTGTTGGAAACCCATATGCCAGTAAACATTCCCATAAAAAGGAATGAGATATCCTATCAAACGCTTGGCCTGATCTAAGCTAACTAATAACCCAGAATTTTCCCTATACTGTTCCTTCCATCCCTTCTACTACTTCCAAGTGATAATAAAGCATCAGTAATACTTAGGTCCAGGGATGGAACAAAATTGAGATGGACTAATAAGGTCGTCCATAACCAGTGCTAATCTATTCCCCAATAGTTTAGCAAATATTTTAAAATCAATATTTAACAAAAGTAAGTGGCTGTAGTTAGCCAAATCTGTAGAATCTCCTGATTTAAACAAAAAATAATAAGCCCTCATATATTTTGTTAGGTAAATAACATTCTTCCTGAAAAATCTATATACTCCTAACATTTCTATTGGAATAATCTCCCACAATAATTGGTATATTTAATTAGGTAACCCATCAGAACCGGTGAAATCCCTCTGCAGAGACTCTAATTACCCTGTCCATTTCTGAATTTGAAAAGGAGATATCAGAATATCACAAAGTTCTGCAGCAAGTTTGGGTAAAGCTGCTGCCTGTAATATTTGTGAAGTGTATTGAGAAAATTCAACTGGGAACCGAACATTTCTTTTACATATTGCACAATAATCCTCATAATAGAGTCATTATCTGTAGCCAAAAGTACCTTCGGTGTTTTTAGGCTTTATTAATTTCCTCTCCCTACATTTTTGACAACTGACAAAAGGATTAACACTTTCAGCTTTCCTTGAGTACCAAAATTTGTTCTTTTGGAGAGAACATAAACGATCATACTGGTATGATCTCATCTTTGTTTAATTATGATAATCTCTTCTCTGAGATCTACCCTTCCTCACATTGCCTGGATAACAACTCACCTAATGTATGTCTAAATACTAAATATTCCTTATATTTGGATAGAGCTTGAAACTTCCCTGAAACTTAAAAAATTCAATAATAAGGACTTTAAATCTTCCTACCATAAACCTACATCCTCATATAAAATATTGTAGAGACTTTATCATTTATTAATTCCTTAAAGCCAGACAAGATTACTACATCTTCTAATAAGGAAACATTTAATCTCCAGAACCCTAAATCAGGTTCTCTTACCGGGGATTGCAATATTAACCCCAATCAACATATGATCAAGATTCCATGGGTAAGAAAAGGTTTCTGAAATTTCTAACGTTTGTTTCAAAAATCAATACGAGAAGAAAGATTACCTTTAAAAAAAGTGGCTTTTAGCAGAGCAAAACTTATTCCTTTGAAAATCTTTCAGACCTGCTTGAAATATCAAATTTTCAAAAGGTCTTATCACAATATTGTTTACCTCTGTTTTCCTGAACTTGAAAATTTATATTAAAATCACCCCAAAAGATCTGTCTACTTGTAAACAAGTATGGCTGAATTTTGGTTAATAATTGATTCTTAAAGCCTTTGCCTGAGGACCATAAACCATAATTAATCTACATGATAGGTAGTTTATAATGACATCTAACAATAATGCCCCACCAGGATCAATATCCACTAAATGTAAAACCTGGACATTAGAAGAACGAAACAGAAACCCACCCCACAACATGTATCCATTCCTATCGACCAAAATGAGTGAACCCCACCACCAATCTCTAGATGCTTGTAATGTTTTAAACAAAGTATGAAGTCTAGTGTCTTCTAACATAAATACATCAAAATTTAACTTACATAAAATACCAAAAATTATTTTACGTTTATAGTCTGACTTAATACTGTTGACATTTAAACATGCCCTCAGAAATTAAGTGTGTCAAGGAGGTTTATTTATAGTTTTCTTACTAGACCTAGTAACCCTTTTTTTACCACCCTTTCTTGTGAGGATTGAAAACTGAATCTGAAAGAACTTGACTTGAACTCTGAAACTTCCTCCAGAGGATCTTCCTTATCCACTTGCTCTCCCCACGAAGCAAAAGCTGAAAATCTATTAGAAAGAGGTAAAGGTGACAAGGGTAACTGTACATGCCCAGGATTTAAAACTTCCACCCTTTGTAAGGCTGTGGAGGGAATTCGTGGACTCCTTCCTGCAGGGCTACTACCCATATTATCTTGAAGGGAGTAGGTAGCTGAGCCGAAACCCGCTTAGGAGAACCCTGAGGGGTTGCAAAGGAGTTTTACTACCTCTATACTGGAAGGTTCCATGTCTTTATTATTAATCAAAGGTAAAGGGGAATCACCGTACCTTGTCTACCCACATGCAAAACCTCCTTACTACCTCTAGAGGAGGAAACACTACTTCCGCCCTTCCTTTACACCGAAAAGGAGGAGGATGTACCATTAACTGGTCAGCCTCATTCCTCTGAGGTCTTAGAGCTTGAGAAAGAATTAACTCATGATCCAAAGATGACTCAATTGTGGGCAGCCCATGGACATTCCTGAAAACCATGAGCTTCATCCCCACACAGGTTACAGGTTGGAGGGCTGTGCACTGGGCAGCAGAATGACCCAGTACCCTACAATGAAAACATTTGATATGATCACAGTCATTGTTTAAATGAGTTAAATCACCACATTTATAACAGCTTTTGGTTGTCCTGCATAAAACAATATACCCCTGTCCCTCCCAAAGAAAAGGAGCTAGGCAGATGTTGAATCCCTTATCAGTTTGTGTTAATTGAACCTGAAAGTTCCATCCTCCATTCCAAAATCGTTCTCATCCATGATGGGTTTAGGATGTTCAAAAACAGTAAATTTTTTTTTAACCAGAATTTAATATTGGTTACATCAACCCCTCATTCCTAAACAACACCGTTATCGTTTTAATAGTGGGTTTAGTTATGGGTATGGCCAAAATTTGTCCAGTCTTCTAAGTCTTTTGTTCGTAATATAACTCCCAAAATGTATCCAATAGTACCACCAGACAAAAGCTGACATCATAATTCCTATCCCTGGTGCATGAATAAATGCATATACATCCATAGGGGTAAAACCCATCCGATCTTTTAATAAGGGTTTTCCCACCCAGACTCTATCGGAACAATTGAGCCTTCCCAACATATCAAGTCGAACTAAAATCTCCCTTTAGTTGCTTCTTCGGGCTTATGAAAAGCCCAGCATAAGTCTTTGAACTGCCCTGATCTTGCATAGTAGGCAGCGCTTCTCTAGTAATACCAAAGTCCGTTTTCCGTTCAGTCATTTTAATAAACCTTCTTCCTCATCTCTTACCTTCTCCTTAGTAGAGGTTATAAAGTTCCCTTGGATGTTCTGTAATGAAGAGCAAGCGTTTAGAACGACAGAGTCTTGACAATCCAACAAGGAGTGAGGGTGTCTGTCGCAGCATCTAAATCCAAAGCCTCCTTATCAAAATGCGCAGATGCAGTAGAACTTTTGAAGACATAGTCTTTTGTCCAACTATACTGCCAAGACTTCTCCCAGAGCAATCCGAGAACCTGGAGTTGGAACCAAAGGATCTGGAACCCAATGAATCTCTGTATAGAACCATCCTGCTCTTTGCAAAGCATCCGAGACCATTCAGTATTTGCTACAGACAACACATTCTCATTCACCAAAACCACACTATTTCTATCCATATTTTCTTCAAGGACACGCCAGTGCATGTAGGTAGACGTTTCTAGTACTTAATGGAGGACTAGCTACCGACCTTTTCCTTTTTTCCTTTCTTCTCCAGTCTGGTTTTACTTTGATTATATTCTTGTTCTGCAGTAGAAATCACAGCCAATAGTTGAGACTTCTTTACCTCAGTTCTTTTGGAGTTTAATTTCTTCAGAATTCAAATCACCAACAGCATCCGACAGAAGAGGTTGCTCCATACATGTCTCCGGTATTACTTCTGGTAGCTAATTCTGTGCTGAAATAGCGCTTTCTTCAGGCTGGGTGCATGCCTCCTCTGGAGCTCCAAAACCTGACCATCCTCATCCATGGTCTGGGACATACTGAGCTTCTCCACACTCTCCTGCAGCACTACAGCCTTCAGCAAGAGTAGGGAATTTCCCGTGTCCCTGGCCAAATTTCCTCATTCACTAAAAATACCACCAACAGCTTAATCTGGTTCAAGGTCAGTTGGCATTCATCTGTATCCTCACCGGTCGTGCTTGAAAATAGGCAGGCTTTATCTAGTGCACTTACCCAGTCAACAAAAACTAAATAAAATAAATAAATAAATAAATAAAATAAAGATGCCCAGCTGGGCAAACAGATGCAGAGTGAAGGAGAGAGACTCTTCAGGCTGTCCGGGATGGGGCTGAAAAGAGCCAGTCATCCAGGTATGGGAACACATATATGCCCCTGCAGCAGAGAAATACGCTACCACCACTAGGCACCTGGTGAAAATCCGGGACACTGAGGACAGTCCAAAGCGAAGGAGAATCGAGGAAGGGCGGGGCCGGGGGATGGGGATAGGAAGGTAAGCATCCTGCACATCCACGAAGCACAGCCATGTGTTTGACTGGAGCAGAGATAGGAGTCCCTGAAGAGTCAGCATGCAGAACTTTGTACTCCACAAAAGATTGAGCGTGCTGAGATCCAGGATAGGTCGCAGATCCCTGTCTTTTGGGACTAGGAAGAAATGGGAGGGAATCCCTTCCTAGTTTATTTGGAAGGACGGGTTCTATGGCCGCTTTTGTAGCAGGGCCTGGATCTCTTGGTGGATGATGGGGATCTGACCCGACGGGTAAAAGGACCTTCCTGGAAGGTTTGAAGGTGGAATCTCCAGGAACTCAACAGAGTGACCTCTTTACATGAGCTGAAGAACCCACACATCTGCGGTGACGGACTTCCACCCTTCCAGGTGGAGACCGAACCTCCCTCCTACCAGTTCCTCCGAGGGGACAGAGAGAGCAGGAGGAGGGATGCGAGTCTGGACGCTCAGGGAACAGAGCTTTGTTCCAGAGGCTGCTTTGGCGAACTTAGCCTGAGGAGCTTGGGCTCCAGAGCCAGTGGCTGCCTTTTACCTTGACGCTTGTTCTGGTTCTTGTTCCATCTTCTCTGGCAACAGAAAGGCTGCTCTTTTGGCCTTTCCAATACATGGAGCGTATATCTCTAAGAGACCTATTGCACTCTTGCAGCCCTGTGATAATGCCTTTCACGCTATGCCTAACGGGACGGAACCCTGAAAGGGGCATCCAGAAGGATGACTGAACATCCTGGCGCTAAAAATGCGAGGCACAGCCATGCTAGGCGCCCGAGACAGATTCCCGAGGCCGCAGTCCGAACCACGGAGTCCACGGAATCATAAGTGGCCCAGCGTGCATGACGGCAGGAAGATTTATTCATGCGAACCTTGTCCAGCAGTTTAGCCCTGAGATTTTATCGGGGACGTCCTGAAGGTCCCTCTCCAGTTCTGTGAGAGGACTTCTGAAAGGTCACCATGTAGGACACGTACATAGTTCAGTGACCGGATGGCACAGGAGGTGGACGGTAAATCTTCCTACCAAACTGGTCAAACTGTCTTGAGTCCTTGTCTGCGGAGAGGAACTCATGTTTAGGTTGAGCCAAGCAGTCATGCGCCGGTTGTGATGACCATAGAGTCGGCTTTTGGGTCTGAAGTCAGAATCCCTTCCAGGGTGAAGTAGGTTCTGTCAGCCTTTCTGGAAACAGCCAGGATGGAAGAGGGCTGTTGCCATATTGTAGTAACTAGATCCTCTAGCGGGCCCATCCAAGGGGAGATGGGTAGAGGATCTGTGGTGGATAAGTCCAAATGTTCAGCCAGCCTTTTTCACTGAGGATCGATCTCCTTGGAAGGCCAGCACCCTGCTGTTTGAATAGTTCTCAAGAGACCCCAAAGAAGGATCCTCCGGGAGGATTCTTTTGGATTACGCTCAACCGGTGAACGAGGTTCAGAGAGATCGACAGTGGAATCCAAACCGAGGGCTCTGAACCACTATGAAGGGAAGGATCCATCCCGTTGTCGCCACTGGAAGAAAACCCAGCACATCCCAAAGAAACGGGAGGAGGAGGAGGAGGAGGAGGTGCTCTAGGTAGAGGAATTCCTCTGAGCGCCTGGGATTGCCTAAGTTCTGTAAGGAGTTGTGTCCTAACGATCCTACCACCACGCCGGCCAGATTTGGCGATCAGGCGGCAGTGGTGGAGGAAGAGGAGGAGGCTGGTACCTGGGATACCCAGCCAAGGGCTGGTAAGCAGGATGATGCAAGTAGGGTACTGGTACCCAGCAAACCCTGAGAGATAACCTAATGGCGGATATCCAGGTGTCGGGTATCCCAGCTGCCGGGTAACCCCAGGCCAGAGGCACCAGGCCTGGCATTGGATAAGAAGGGTCCGGCGGAGGCCACCAAGCGGCAGAACATGAGGGTCAGACCCTGGGAAACCGCCAGAGGGTCCCATAGGAGGAGCTGAAGGCCCAGCCGAGGAAGGCATCAAGGGCCACTGGCAGTGGCAAGGATCAGGCATAGGGCCAGAGGGTCCTGAAGGAAGGGCCCATACCTAAACGATCCCGGTTCTGCGATGGACCCCTAGGAGGATCCGTGGCTGAAAAGAACCAGGCGAGGGGGAGCTTTGGAAGAGACCCCAATGACAGGTCTTGGAGCGATCCGACAGAAGGAAAGGTCAGGAACGGGTGGCGAACCCTTGGGGGATAGAGACTGCAGGATGAAGTGTCTCACGAGCACACTCATCCCAAGGCCGGAGTCCTCAAGGGAGTCCAATGGAGAGTAAATGCGCTGTGTGGTCGATGGAGGATCCGTTGTCCGCTTATCAGTCACGACCGGGCTGGCTGCGAAGAAGGACCACGGTCAGGCTTATCAGTCTGGGCCAGGCACCGCGGCATGCCGGAGGGTGACTTATCGGGCGGTGCTACGAGTGGCAAACTGACAGACACCCCGAGAGAGGCAATCCCCGACTGCCCGCACACCTCTGCAGAAGGGGAGAAGTCATCCAGCCCACAGAGGCGGACAGAGTGCCCGTAAGAGTGGTACTCACGGTTCTGAAGTGGAAGGAGGTCTCCTTACGGCGACAGGCTTCTCTCCGGTGCTTCTCCTTCTCTTTCTTTCTGGGGCGGGGACGATGACCTCTCCCTAAGCTCCTGAAGCTCCTTTTCCGTAGAAGCCAGCCACTGGGTCAGAATGTGGGTCTCGAGGGTCCGCTTGCGTCAGGTCCTGTGGCCTGGATTGAACCCTTAGCAATTAGCACTGAACGGGTACTTAGCCCCAAGGGCAGAGGAGGCAGCAGGAGTGATCCACTTCGTATGGGATTTGGGCGCTGCACTTGAGTACTTCTTCTTAAGATGAGACGACATACACTCATTCAAAAATTCAGAGAAAAATATATGGAAGATGAGCTGGCGACTGATCGCTGTTCTAACACGTCTGTCGAACTAACTGAAGCAATGGTGGGAAGAACTGGAGAGCGGGCGCGGGACCACCCTTTTACAGTTGGGCTGGCGCCATGTCACCTGACGACGGGGTGGTGGTACCCACTGATGATTGCTAGCTACAAGATTGCCATTCGAACCTGACACCGGGGGTGCAGTCCTATATGTGAAGACCTACTGCAGGAACCCTCTCAAGTAAGATCTGCACATTTCAGAAGGGGGTGCCGCTCTCTTCCACACATGAGCTCCATATTATTAGCTAACTTGTGGCTTTGCCACTGATTTAGGATTTTGGTGGGGGATTGGCTGTGACCAGCTTCTGATTCAAACCCGAATCTGTCTCTGAAAGGTTCTGATTTAGTCAGGTTTGCTGAAACAGATTTTCCACAATCAAACTCAACCTCAGGACAGATCTAGACTGGATCAAAGGACAGAATCATTTTCCCGTTATTTTCCACAACTGTCTCATTTGCAACATGAATAAAACTCAAAATCACTTTCAATATCCAGACCAGGTCAGAACTGCGTCACTGGCAGAGCCAAGCCTGGTTAATGGACTGGATCAAATCAGTCACGTCACAAATGACTCCGATTTCAAGAGTCAAGTCAAGGCAAGTCAATTTAGCAGGCTCCTGACCTAACACAGAGCCAGTCCACCCATACCACACTCTCGTTAGTTATTCAGTTTTGCTAACTCGCAAAACAACCATTATTCTAAAATATGTGCTTACCTTGACGAATCAGCAGATTTTCTAACAAAGCCAACCAAACATTCGAAATGTCTCGAGTGCCAATTCAATCAGTTCTGCTATCAAGTAGATAAGATGAAAGTAGAATATGCACTCAGGAATAGGCCCAGGGTGCTCAAAAGGTTGCAAACCAGTGTAGAAACAGAAAACGAGACTGAGCACTCCAGGAGTAGTCTTGATATTATTTTATTTCAATGAGGAAGGTAGCGACATAGAAAACACGCTAACTACTGAAGCCTACATTTCATGTGCGAAGCCCTGCTACTGCATGGATAGTGCACAAGCCAGCACAATATAGAGGGAGATGAGAGGACAGGGCCACAGTGCCACTGGCAGCTGTCAGTACAGCCACACAAGACAACCTATATGCAACAACTAGAGAAGGCAACATGTGGAATACTAGGGGCTTTCATGCCGCCATATGCAAGTGGCCTATACTATGTTTATGGGGATAATATGCAAAATGAATGGAGAGTCACGTGACGACTTCTCTGGTTTTATGTATGCAATCTATATGCCATAGGAGTGTGTTTGTTAACTTTTGTTTATTTATTTAATTTATTTATGTTTTGGTAACCGGTAAGCAAACTGATCCAAAGGACTGTTTTCAGTTGCGACCCGGCCATACAGTGACACAGATAATAGGCACAAGTTATAATACAGTGGATACATATAACATGGTGAATACAGTGGTAGCAGAAACAGTGATACATGAATGTCACATCTTAAATATGGGTTAAAGACATAAAAACAAGTTCATGACAATAAAATGATGCGTCTCTACTTGCAGAGGAACAAGGACATACACTTACAGCAAATCAAGACAGTATTCAGCCAGTCAAGGGTGTACAATACACTGCATATGGGATTACACTACAGCAATCAACATTTTCACAATGGAGTCAACTTTAAAAGAGCTAGTGAAGTCAAAACAGACAGGCAGGCAGGAAAATAATTTTAATATGTACTCAGTTGTAACTTTTTATTTCAAGTATTTTATTTTTCCTTTGCTCATTAGAATGTTTTCTATGTGATAATACTGTGCTGGCTGTGTGGAACAGCTTTAGCCTGGCAGCTGACAAATCTGTCTCTACCCCCATCATCAGTATTGTGATCTCACAGATAGTGACATCACAAGTGACTGACCTGGCACTTACTGAGTGGCTGTTCCTAAGCAGCGGTGATGTCACTGTCAGTGAGACCACAATGCTGATGATGTAGTGGGGGAATAGAGTCAGATATGCCAGTTGCCTGGCAGGGTACTGTCCCACACACCACACCTACTAACATCAGGTAAAAAATCTTCTAATTAAACAAAGGAAAAGAAAAAGCATCTCAGATATAAAAGGTAATGGTTGACTGCTTTACAAACTAATATTAGTTTTAGTCAGTACACTAGCTAAAATAAATGCAATATTCTCACAGGCACAGTGCTCAAAATGAGAATAAGCATGTTATTCTCACCGTTCCATGTTTATTCCCATTTTGAGTGTTGTCACTTACTGCTGGTGCTACACTTTCGGCATTAGCGAAGTGAAAGCCTCACAGTTGCTGTCTCACACTGTGGGCATTATAAACTGATGCTCAGCCGAGACAAACCACAATGGCAGAATCAATAGCGCCAGCAGGTCCTTGGTGGGGACACTTTTCCCACTGAGATAAACACTTTCCCATGGCATACACTGAACATGCGAGGATACAGCTTTTATCCAGACTCACTGGATTCTGAAAGAATGCTTACCGTAACAGCAGATCTTTGTAAGAATCTCTTCCAATGAGTCACAGCATGGGACTATAAGCTGCTGGTGTCAGGACCACCAGGAAACTTTTGGTGACTGGGGCTGCCCACACTGATGCCCCTCATTAGCACCTATTTAAGATTGGTACCCCCAGGCCGGTGGCAGGACCCAAAGCCCTGGCCTGGGACAGAACACTTATGTACTTACTGTAACAGCAGATCTTCAAGAGAATCACTTTCTTCAGACCACATCTCTGGAACTTATAGCCATCAGGCATTAGGACAACATGGAAACTTTTGCAAGCAGTCTGCCAGTGGCCACCCACAACAATGTCAGATGTCTGTGTATACATAAGCGTGGGCAGCCTCTCTCTCCTCAGTTCCCTGCTGGAGATCTGCTCAAAAGATCACCCTCTTGGGAACCAGGAGAGAATCCAGTACTCCACAAACCAGGTGAGAGAGAGGGCTGGAAGATGGAACAACTGAGATAGCACCACAGAAATCCAATGTTGCAGACCCAAAAGGGGAAGGAGGATGGGATGGCATGGCCAGATGAATGAGATTCTTCCAAGATCTACTATTATGATAAGTATGTAACTGTTCTATCTTCTTGGAGGATATCCTTTCATCAGGCCACACCTTTGGAACAAGACCCAAGCAGTACCAAAATCTAACAGTCTGGGTGGCTGAAGCCTATATGTTTATGACAATAGGCCTTGTAGTACAGCTAGGCCAAAGCCAGCTTGTCTATGAGAGACAATGTCCTGACTGTAGGATTTAGTGAAAGTGTGGACAGTACTCCAGTTAGCAGCTGCACAGATCTGCGCAGTGGAGACATTCTGAAAACAAGCTTCAGAAGTGGCCATTACTCTTCATGAAATGATCACGAACCACACCGTGAGTTCCTCACCTTATGTTCTGTAACAAAAATACAGTTTGCTCGCCATAAGGACAAGCACTGTTTAGAAACTAAAGCACCCTCTTTCCCAGGGCAAATAAAACAAAAGCTGTGAGGACTTAACTACAATCCTTTGTATGGTATTTATAGCACCTGAGTATTCTACGAACAGCTAAAGAATGAAGCAATGCTTCCCTGGACTGGCATGCTCTGGATAATACACTGGCAGGTGGATGGTTTGATTTAAAGTGAACTTGGACATCACCTTCCGTAGAAATTTAAGATTAGTATGCAAGGATACCCTGTCTTTGTGGAAAATCATATAAGGAGGCTCACATTACAGCCTGACACTCTGAAATCCTTCGAGCAGCTGTGATTGCAACTGCAAATAATGCTTTCCAAGAGAGAAAGTGTAAACCACAATTGTGGCTGGCTCAAAAGGAGCCAAAGTGAGCTTTCCAAAATAAAATTCAGGTTCCAGGACAGGATTGTGAACAGTCGGCTTTAGATGTAGGATGCCCTCAAGAACATATGTGCTACCTCCAGCTGAACCACTGTATAGCCATCGATAAGCACATGGAAAGCCAATATGGCAGCCAGGTGCACTTTGATTCAGGAATACTGCAAGCTGAATCCAATGACAGCAAGTACTCCTGAACCTGATTAACTGGACAGGTGAACAGATCCAGGTGGTGAGAAGTGGCCCATAAAGCAAGCCACTCCCACTTCATGAAGTAAATAGTTCTGGTGGATGTTTTCTAGCAGCCACCAGTACATCCACCACTTTTGGGAAACTCCAAAACAGGCTATGGCTATGTCTTCAGGAGCCACCTATGCAGATGAAGCGACTTCCAGGACTAGATGGGCCAGGGTTCCCGCTCCTGTGACAGTACACCTTTGCACATGGACAGAGGTACTGAGAGTTCCACTTCCAGCTGCTACAGCAGAAGAAACCAGATCTGTCGAGGCTACAGGGGAGCAATGAGTATCAGAACTGCCCCTCCATTTGCAACTTCAGTAATACTCTCCAAATTAGAGGGAAGAGGAAGGCATACAGAGCCTCCCTTTCAAGAGAGGGACTACTAACTTGCCAGAAAACTCCAGGCTCTAGAGCGACCGAAAGAATAGCAGCAGTTTCTGCAGAAAAGCAACAGTTTTATGCTGTGTGTGGGGACGCAAAAGGTCCAACTCTGGATGACCTCTTTCAAACAGGTCTTCGACCACTGAGGTCAGCTGCTCCCAGTTCTGCATCCTGGACTGTCTCTTGCTAAGCTTGTCTGCCAAGATGTTTTGATGCCTGGAACATGTACTGCTGACAGTTCCAGACCGTGTTCCAGAGTCCAATACCAAATTCTTATTGCTTCCCTGCACAGTGGTTAGGAATGGGACCCCTTGTTTGTTGATATCATACATAACATGGACACTGTCAGTCAGTATTAGCAGAGGACCTAGGGATAAGTGGTTCTAGAAGCCTGGAGTCTGTACAAATGGCCTCATCTCCAGAACATTGGTGATGAAGTGCAATCCACCTGGGTCCACATGCCCTGTGTTCCAGAACACCGATTTGCAAAGTAAACTCCACTTGGGTCCACGCTCCCTGTGTTTGATGAGGGTCCAAGTGAGCCCCCCAGCCCAACCCCAAGGCATCCATGGTGAGGATCTGAAGAGGGAGGGATCAGGAACGGAACCCCCAGATCAGACTGCTGCGTTCCATCCACCACTCAAGCACAGGGACATGACTAGAATCACCTGGTCTAGATCGCCTGTGAGCTGGTCCCACTGGGAGGAATCTGCATGTACAATCTGGCTAGTGGACTGTGACAATGGCCACTGCCATGGGTCCCAGAAGGCACAGGAATGTCCTTGATGACACATAATGGCTGTCATGCACCAACTGTGCTTGGGCAATCAGGTGGTCGGCCCTGCCCAAAGGCAGAAAAAGCCGAGCCTGTGGCTGTGTCCAGGACTGCCCCAATGTACTGCGGCTGTTGGTAAGATGTCAACACTGATTTTGGTATGCTGACTGTCACCCCAGAGCATCGAACAACTGTCTGATTCAAGATAAAGTCTTCAACAGCTGGTCTTGGAGTGGGCATTCAACAGCCAATTGTCCAGGTAAGGGAAACATACAGGCCTTCCTACAAAGGCTGTTGCCACCACTACAAACATTCAGTAAAGACCTGTGACACAGAAGATAAGCTAAAGGGCAACACCAAATTGGTAATATTCCCTTGAAAGAGAAATCAAAAGTATTTTCTATGAGGTTTCTAAATCCTGATATGCACGATGCCTCCCTCATATCCAGAGAGTATACCCACTCCAGTTTGCAATAATGGAAGGAGACCCTGCAAAGTGACCATTCTGAACTTTCTGTATTCTATGAAGAAATTTAGATCTCTTAGATCCAGGACAGGCCTCAGGTCTCCTGTCCACTTTGGGACAAGGAAGTATCAGGAGTAAAACCTCTGTTCTAAAGGGACTGGTTCTATTGCCCATTTTTGGAACATATGTTGTCATAGGTGGGGATGATCTGGTGGGTTGTCCACAGGTTCTAGAGCATGCCCTTTTCTATGATCTCTAGAACCAAGCATCTGTAGTCACCTCCTGACTGATCTAAGTGAAGGGAGAGGTGACCCACTACAACTACACCTGGAGGTAAAAATGTGGTTGAGGGGTGTACAAGGAGTGAGGCTGAGCTGGTGGGGGCGTCTCCACCAACTTTAGGTGCTTCTGAAGGGCACATGGGGTAGTGGCAGGGACTGGCATGGCCCTGCTCCTTTGCTCCTGCCCTGCTGTCTGGGGTTTGGTGCTGTCCCTAAACACCAGCTGGCAAAAGGCACTCCTGCTCCTACCCCTGAGTTAGGTATGGTAGAGGAGTGCACAGACTTCAAAGTCCTGCCAAGGCTTAGAGATCTTTGAGAATCTCTTATACTTCATGGCCAAACAACTTCTGCCCTCTGAATGGGGCATTAAGGATTGCTTGTTGCACATCTGTGGCAAAGCCCACTACTCTGAGCCAAGAATAACTCCAGAGACAGATGCCAGAGGCTACAGCTCTAGCAGAAAATCAGAAACATCACAGACTGTGGGAACAAACACTTATCCACATCAGCCCCAGCTGTCAAAACTTTCAGAAATGGGGTGCCCGTGAGGCAAGGTCTGTGCAGCAGCCTTAGCCTTCCTCCAGAAGGTGTTCTGATACTTCATCACGTGGGCCTAGTAATTAGCAATGCGAAGGCCCAATGATACAGAAGCATATGTCCTCTTACCTATGACATCCAGCCTCCAAAATTCCTTGGTGTTTGGGTGCCCTAGTCCTGTTATGGACAGCATTAATCACCACTGAGTCAGTCTCGCATTGTGTGGCATAAAAGGTTTCGAGAAGGGTAGGAACATTTTATCAGCTTTTCTGGGGACAGATGGTATATTGTTTGGTCTATATCAAGCTGCACAGGTGGCATCCTCCACGGTTGGGAGCAGAGAAGGCACTACAATGGCAGGAGACTCAGGAGCTCCAAGAACTCCAGCAGGTTCTTTTACTGGTATCCTGCTCTTCTAATCGCAAGTCCCATGGCAGCCTGCATTTGCTGCATCATGGTGAAAAATGTAGGGTCTGCTGGAGGGAACTTTGGTATGTTCACCAGAATCCTAACTGCATGTGGAGACTAGAGCTGGTGCCATGTTCATACTGGCTCTCAGCATAGTCTTCAGCTTCATCCTCCTCTTCCTGCATCATTTGATTATGATTGTATTTATATTCATTATCGACCAGGTCGACAGGAATGAGAGACCACACAGGCGACAGATGCATAAGAGATGGCTATGGCAAGGGAGTTCCTTGTGGCGTCAATGGGCAATTGGTAGAGTTCCCATTGATGGGCACCCTGAACAGGAAGGCAAGGCAGTAGACATGTTATGTCTGAACAAGACACGAGGACAGTCTGCATCGGCACCCCTTTGGTTGACAGGCGTGACTGGAGTTGACTGGACAGCCAGAGTCCCAGGCGTTGACGTACCAGCCATAGAGGCCGGCAATGCTTACACCAAGCCCCAACCTGGTGTCGTGTCAGCGGTTGGGGACATGGCCAAGGCCACGCCAAAGTGGATGGTATCAAAGTAGAGGTTGTACCCATGGTGTATAAAGGCTCGACCTGGAGAGTGCCCAGGAAGCCTTCTTCTTGTCCCAGTACTTGTGACTCCTTGCTGCTTCTTCCTGGATCTAGATAACCACAATTCGTTGATGGGGGGTGACACAGATTTCTATTGGAGTTCATTCTCCATTCTCTCTACGATCATTTGGAGTAAAATTTCTCCAAAGACCCTTTCGCATTGCCTGGATACAGAATTAAACCTCTGGCACATTTCAGAGGCCTTCACATTTGGCTTAGGCCTAGCCAGCAGACACAGATGTCATGGGAGTCTCCAGCGTAGATTTGTTTCTCCACAGTCTCAGTACCAGAAAAATTTATATGGGTCCTTCAATGACATACAGGTCGCCAAAATCACTACAAAGTGATTACTTAGAAGGAATAAAATAAAGAAAATGGCAGCTATGACAGAGACGTTTCTCAGCGGTCTGACTCTGCCTGACTGACAGTGGAAAAGTACCGAAGAGAGGAGGGACCATCACATTTCTGTACATGCTGACATCTGATGTTGTCATAAGTGGCTTCTGGCAGACCGCCTGCAAAGTTTCAGTATGGGCCTAGCACCTGGCAGCTATAAGTTCCAAAGGTGTGGCCTGATGAAAGAGATATCCTCGAAGAATATCTATCTTTTCAGATTACTCAGTTCTTTTAGAGGAGATCGTGAAGCGGTCCAGAGCGGGCTCATCTCTGTGCTACTTCTTTTCGAATGGTGGCATTTCTCCACCAACTCGGTGGACTCGATCCTTTTCTTTGTGGAATCAGTGACTGTCACAGTCAACCACAAGGAGCAGTGGCTCGACAGCGAACGGGAATGGAGGCAGCTGATGCAGGCAACTCCGTCTTCAGTGAAGCCTGCTTCCTCCACTGCTTTTAGATTCAGATGGCTTTCTAAAGCCTTCTAACCATTCCTGGTTGCCTGGTTAAAGCCTTGGCATATGGTGCAGACCTTAACATCGTGGTCTCTGCTTAGGCAACAAATGCACGGAGTGGTCGCCTGTATAGATTTAAATGTCGACGCAACAGCAATAATGGAACAGCAGTTCATTCTCTTTCAGCAGTGGCGTAAAGAACAGTTTTAAAGTAACTACACTTGAGAAGTAGCAGTGTTTACGAATTCTTCAAAAAGTTTGGGAGGCATTCTTCAGCAGTAGGTGGTCCAAGAGTGGTTGACAGAGGGAAAAGAACTGATGCCTGCTGGGGATGCCCACGTTATGAAAGCGCCGAACAGGTGTGTTGATGTGGGCTGCCCCAGACAGCAAAGATTTCGGGTGGTCCAGTCGCTGACGGCCTACAGTTCCATGATGTGGCCCAATGGGGAGATTCTCTCGTCAAAGATTTTGGTGATCACACTCATGAAGTCGCCAAGTCAGAATGCATCACACACTGCTCACTAACCTCCTATGACAAAGAGTGCTGAAAAGAAGCAGAGAGCTGCCTTTTTTTTCTGTTAATTCTTCTGGTAACTAAGTTAAGACCCTAGGCCCAAATCCTGTTTTCAAGGGTGATCAGGTAGCAACTGAGAACATTTGGGACTTGCTCAGGGTCACACAGTATGCTTGTGGAGGATGTGGGAATAAATCCCAGGTCTGCTGGATGTACAAAACTCATTCACAGTTTGTTACCTAACCCCTAGGCTACATTGCTAGCCCAGCTGATGATGGTGCCGGCATGATGAAAACATGGTGACAGCCATACAGTTATTCTGTGCTGTACCTGTTCCACATTGTCAAATAGCTATAGTACCAGTTCTCCCAACAAAGCTGCTTGACAGGCTGCAATTTATGAAAGTCAATTCAATGTTCTTACTTCATTCCACCATTGTAACATTTAAAGGAGCACTTGGTCTCATAATTTGGATGAATCACAATCAGCCTGACTGATGGTTCCACACTGTCACATGGAAACACTGTACCATGACTAAGGACTTAATTCTACTTGATGCATTATTCAAAAGAGATTGGGAAAAGTAGCATTATGCATAAGGAGGCATAAAACCACCTGATGAGTACAATAGAAAGAGAAACCCTTCAGAAAAAATAAGGACTACTTTTATTAAACATTTTCTGCCTGCTATTATTTGGCAGTACTAGGAGGGCAATGCTCCTCATTTCATGCTAATGTACAGAGTAATAATGAAAACGGACGCTAAATTCAGAAAACAGAAGAATATGTTTACTACATTTCACTTCAGATATCAGGACCTCCAGGTACCACATTAAACCACAGGTCAAAATCAGCACTCCTCTCTCAGTTGTCTTATCAGTATTAGACATAGGGAAGCTGGTCTGGACTTGAGAAGTCCTCCTGTTAAAGGCTTACAATATGCCTAGTATTTCCAGTTGCCTGACATAAGAGAGATGACAAGTGTTGCCTTCAGTACCCTAAAAGATCTGGGTTTGAATCTGGACTTGGGCTACCTGGTTAATAGGTAGAAGAGGTTGAGCATACTGATGAGAACAGGGGCTACATTCTGCTGCAACGGCATGGGCCAGCCTGTGCCAACAAACTCCTTCCTGCCAGCCGTGGCACAGCATTGTAAATACAAAGCACTGTATAAGCCTAGAACAGAAGGACTTATCAAGTCAGAACCAACTACCCTCATAGTTTCTCTTAATGTGAACCTATGCCTTAAAATAGGTATGGGGAGATGGTCTTCTCCTATTCAGCTGTGAGTCTTAGGAATAATATTAACAGAAGTACCAAATCAAGTGCATTTAATACCTCTATGAAACATGAACTAACAGTATGTTGCAACTGTTTTAAAATAACTGAACTTTATTGACATTCTCTGAATAAAGAACCATAACATACAATAAAATAAAAACAACAAGTAACTATTTACAGGTGACATGTAAGTCCCTGGAGAGAGATCCAGCTACGAGCACATACATCAGGTATCGTTACGGCATTCACGTAGCATTCTGGATGGATATTATACACTACCCAGTAAAGTTATTCCGGCAATAGTAGCAGGGTATGTAAGGTTTCCAGCAGTTCTTGCAGGAGTTGGGTCTGTTATATAAGTTGGCCACCATTTTTTCCCACCCTCAAAGGTACCTAGAATAGCTGTATCACTCCTGTATGTAGGGGTGGAGTCGTCAATCCAGTGCCGTAGTATGATTTCCGGCAATGGAGGTGATTAGCATGATGTGGTATCTTCTGGGTTTGAGTAGCTGTTTGAGCCACAGCACCAGTAGACGCTGTGGAGAAAAGGCATCCTCCAAGTCCCAGCATGGGGCTCATTTTAGTCTGCATGGCTTCCACAATGGTGTACCCTTACGGCTCTCCCATAGGATAGAGATTTATTTATTCATTCATTTTATTTTTGTTAACAAGGAAAGGAGGACATGGCAGTTCTGCTTATTTTCAGCCTCGTCCTGGAGGAGAGGGAAGATACAGATACAAACTGACATACAGAATCATATTAAGCTGCTGGTGGTATTTTTAGTGAATGGGGAATTTGGCCAAACACCATAGAAATTCCCCTACTCTCTGCAGCAGTCATGGAGGATCCCAGTCTGAAGGAGACGGAGCGATGAGGAGATTGTGTTCCAGAGCAGGAGCAGGTACTGGGACAGATGATAAGGATGTGCAAGAAAGCAAGCTAACTTGATGGAAAGTATTACAGAGGATGAGCAATGTTTACAGAAGGAGCTAGAAGACAAGGGAAATATTTCTTAACTATGTAAACTGAAGCCGAAAGAGTCTGAATTATATAAAGGCAAGCTGGAGAAGGAAAAGAAGCAAGATGATCAGCAAAAAGCCCTATATTACCAACTGTTAAAAGGACACTTGTCTACAGCAACTACAAGACAAAATATATCACGGAGGTAATGGACTCACAGGACTTTCCACTTACAGCTGGTCAGGCTGAATGGACACCCTCAGCTGCTCTTCAGGAAGCAGGAAGGATTTCTGAATGGTGAATGGGTGCCAGACCCCAAAATTCCTATACCAGAAACGCCTGAACGAGTTACGGACACTATTTCCATTGATGGATGAAGTCTATGTGAATCTCAATACGGAAGGTCAGCGACCAGATGCAGCTGCAGTGATAAAGGAAACGAAGAGAGCAACCTCTGCTACTATTGAGTCCAGATGCCATGGAACAGCAAACTTCTACAGTGGTTGGGAAGACTTTGAGGCCGAAAATGCAATGACTGACCAGCAAGTCACTGAAGATACTGCTCCTTCAGAAAGAGAGACCTCTGCAGATTCACTAACTGAAGATACAATTTCTCCATCCAATAATACTAATGCTGATAAAATGTTGGACATGACTTCAGATGTATTAGAAAATCCTGATACTCAAAAGAGACCAGCTGTAGCTATGCTACTTTTCAAAAAGAGCAGCAGAGGCAGCTAAAAGGCGATATGTAGTCCGCCTAAGATATAGAGTAGCTTGGGTTGCCCCAGACTGGAATTATGTCGGAAGACTTCAATAATAGACTCCTTGCACTCTCCCCAGCCGAGGTGTATGCTTTTATTCATGCCTCAGGGATCAAAATTTTGACATAAGTTTCAGGTCAGCAAACTTGGTAGGTAAATTTTTGGTCAGCTTATGGTGGCTATTCTCCATGTAGCAGGATGTGCGTGGCGCGGGCACGTATCCCACCTGCAGAGGTCTGCAACCCGTGGACAGTTGTGCAGTGGGTATTCAAGGCCACCGCGCAGCCCCCTTCTGTAGCCCTGCCCCCATGAGTGCGTAGCTGTGTGGGGCATATCCTGGACTTGTCGGCGGGCATCCAATGGGATGCCCGGACCCAATCTGCCACTGGATCTCTTGTGCCCTGGGGTGCAATGTACATCATGTGGCTCTTGATGCTGACCATGACATCAGGGCAGGTGGGGTCTTGCTACCCGTGGGCTGGGAGCAACATGTTGGGGGCAAACTGTGCTCGTCCCACCACTACTGCAGCAGCATCCTTGGGAGGGGCACGTGCCGGCTATCTGTCCTGTCCTCAGGCCATGTGCCTCGCTCCCTCACCCAGTGCACCGCGCTTTCCAGAATAGCGGAGAGCACAGGCATGCTCCCAGGACTGCCACCTTCACATTGTGCGGGCAGCGGATTGGGTGCGTGCCAGCCCCATGCCCCTTGTGAATTGGGCGAAGGACCAAGGAGTGTCTACGCACTCCCAGACACACGGTGTGTAGATGCTTTGCACATTGGAGAATAGCTGCCACTATGCAGTAAAAGATACACCCATATGGAGTTCTTTCTTTGCAATCCCAATCATGAAACCAACTTTCAAAACTATTACAGTTTTATTTCAGAACGAAAGGGTTAACGTGAATGATATTTTGTACTGGCTGGAAAAGTGGTGTATTGTACAAGGTACAACAGAGGCAATAATTGACAACAATGGATTTTGGACGGGAGGGAATTTAGGATACAGCTACATCAAACAGAACAGGAATTCAGCATTTGCCAAATAATTTTTTACTTGGCAGAGATCGTGGCATCCTATTCTATCCAGGACAGCTGCACTCCTGTTATAGATGCGGGTCCTTAACCCATTTAAACATAGACTGTGAAACTGAAATGTCTTCCATGTGGAGTTTTGGGTTATACAGCAAATCGTTATACTATTCCACCTATTTGCAGTCTTCATGGGGCAGACGATCATTCCTTTCCATCCTGCCCATGGGTTGCACACAATACTACAGACTACTCTGAGCATGATTTTTATGTAAATCAGGCTACACGCTCTCATTCAGAGGGCCATCAGAAACAAGGACCCCCTCCCCTTCTCGACCTCAGACAGGTCCTTTGCCCACCAGAAATGTTGTAGCATTCTCTCTTGTAAACACTACTGTAACTAAGGAAAGGTTATTAACACAAAGTGTGGGCAATACTGTACAGAAGGCAAAAACAGTGGATCAGCAGATTTCAAAGGAGATGCCCCCTCCCCAAATAAGAATTTACTTCCCAAACACTGGTTACTTCTCCAGTAGTTTCTACAGAAGATTCAACTTCCTTTCAAACTGCTCCTAAACAAAGGAGGGTGCCACCTAGAAGAGTGATTAAACCAGGAAAGTACAGTTACGTAGAACTTACCGTTACAGTAGATCTTTGAGAGAGGCTCTTGCAGTGAGTAATTACATATAGGACTGAGCGCGAGCAAAGCGTCAGGACCCCCGAAACTGTTCTATCTAGCAGTCTCTGGCGGAGGACCCTCATCGTCAGGTGACTGACGTCATACGACGTCAGTATAAAGAGATGGTCTCCACACCTACCTTCCAGTTCTTTCCCGCCAAAGGCCCAAAGGGAGAGAGGAGAGAGAGGATATTTCCCAACCTGGGAAAGGAGCCAAAAAGCTTAGAGGGATGGAGGGCGGGAAGTATACTTACTGCAAGAGCCTCTCTTGAAGATAGTACAGTTACCTAAGAACTTACCATAACAGTAGATCTTCAAGAGAGGCTCTTGCAGTAGGTAATACATATAGGACTGAGCTGGCAAGACCCCACGGAAAAATTTCTAGCTAGCAGTCCCTGGCGGGGACCTTACGTCAGGAGACATCGGTATAAAGGGCGGTCCCTGGCGCCCGTTTCCAGTTCTTTTCCGCCACAGGCCAGAAAGGCCGGACGAGAGGGGAGCGGATATTTCCCTCACTGGAAAAGCCTAGGGGATGGAGGACTGGAAGAGTATTCCTTCTGCAAGAGCCTCTCTCGAGATCTACTGTTACGGTAAGTTCTTACGTAACTGTACTATCTTACTCGAGAGAGGGCTATTGCAGTAGGTAATACATATAGGACTGAATACCAAGCAGTCTGGAACAAGGAGAGGCACCGGAGGAGGAAAACTACTCCAAGAAGCAGTTCTAGCTGTGTTAGCCTTAAGATAAGAGACCTTGCAGAACAGCCAGCCAGAAGCCTGCTCTAAGCGAGAGGCAACATCCAAACTGTAGTGTTTAGTAAAGGTATGAGCGAGTCCAGGTGGCGGCTGCGCAGATGTCTGCCACGACACATTCTTGAAACAAGCCGCTGAGGCAGCTACTCCTCTGGTGGAGTGGCCTCTTACTTGACCCGGGAGGTCTTGTTGTATTGTCATAACAGAAAGTGATGCAATGAGCCAACCATTTAGAAAGGCATTGCTTGGAAACAACAGTGCCTTCCATTTTATGAGCAAAAGAGACGAACAATTGATCAGTCTTTCTGAGATCCTTCGTCCTGTTGGTGTAGTATCTCAGAATCCGTGAACATCCATAGTATGGAGTAAATACTCCCTTGATTAGAGTACTGCATGAAAATGCGGTAACTCTATGGACTGATTTAGAGTAGACTCTGCTACTACTTTAGGAAGAAACTTAGGATTTGTACGAAGAGCAACACATTCCTTGTGAAAAATCAAGTATGGGATTTTGCACATCAGGACCTGGAGCCGGAAATTCTCCGAGCATAAGTAATGGCCACCAGGAAGAAAGTCTTCCACGAAAGGAACTTCAAATCCAGAAGCTGCAGGTTCAAGGGAGGGAGGGAGAGTAAGTTTCTCGAGGACAAAGTTCAAGTCCCAAGGGGAGCAGGAGTACGGATAGGGGCCTCAAATGAAGGACCCCTGTGAGAAAGGTCTTAGAGACCTCCAGTTGAGCAAACTTTGTTCATGAGAGGAACCTGGTAGGCCGATATGGCCACCATGTGTACCTTCAGAGAAGAATGACTTGAGACCCAGGTCAAACAGATGACATAGATACTCCAGCAGAAGCCCAGCTGAACAGGAGAAGGGTTCCACGTCTTGGAAGCAGCCCAGATAGTGAATCTTTTCCACTTCATGGCATAAGTGGATCTGGTGGAGGGTTTTCTGGCCTCCACCAAAATCTCCGCCACTTTGGGAAACACTCCAAAATGGGATTGGGCTAAGTCTGCAGGAACCATGCATGCAGCTGAAGGGATTTGAGGCCTGGATGGACCATTGTCCCCTGATCCTGGGTCAGTAAACCTCGAGAGAGAGGAAGAAGAAGAGAGGATCCTCTGAGTATTGTTGTAGAAGAGAGAACCAAACTTGCCTGGGCTAGAAAGGAGCAATCAGAATCATTCATGCTCCTTCTGAAGCTAGTTTCTGCAAGACTCGTGGGATAAGTGGAATTGGGGAAAGGCATAGACAAATCTGTCCTTCCAGTCTAGAGACAGAGCGTCGCTCAAAAAGCCCTCGCTCTGGAATGAGAGAGAGACAGAAGGCAGGAAGTTTTGCATTTAGAGGGATGTAACAGGTTGACCTGTGGTGTTCCCCAAAGTCGGAAGATATTGTCTAGAACCCTTTGGTCCAGTTCCCACTGTGAGTCAGAGCAGAAGACGACTTAGCTTGTCTGCCAGGTGTTGACGACTCGGGAACGTGAATTGCCGTGAGGTGAAGGTCGTGTTGTGTTGCCCAATCCCAGACCCTCATTGCCTCCCTGCAAAGAGGTCGGACCGATCCCTCCTGTTTGTTGAAGTACCACACCACGCACATGTTGTCCGTCTGGACAGCTAGGTGGCCAGGAAGAAAAAATTACTCACCTTAGTAATGTTGTTTCTTCTAATGGAGTCTTGCTATATTATAGACATTAGCAGTTTGTTCCAGCTCTAGAACTGCCCAAGTGAAATGGTTAAAAACCATTCCAAAATAGAATTTTTGAGCAGAGCAGCTCTATCTGTGTCATTTCAAACTTGAACTGTCAGATCTTTCTAGCCAAACTCACTAAGGTCTGTGTGGAAGCTGTAACCTACACTAGCCAAATGGCTACCTAAATAATAACAACCATTGATGGTCCCAACACCCAAGACTCAAGTCAGGGGACCAGAAATACTAACACCATTCTAATAATATGAAAATGGAACATAAGTATAATAAAACACACACGCGTACACATACACACCCCAAAGTCCCAAGGGGACAAAATGCTAACAGGACATAAGTAGTGCCCACACTAAGTTGCCCGCACCCCACCAAGTAGAGGTTCTGAGAGGGGCAGGTTGGGAGGTCTATAGTATAGCAAGACTCCATTAGAAGAAACAACATTACTAAGGTGAGTAATTTGTTCTTCAAACAACATGAAGTCTTGCTATATTATAGACATTAGCAGAATACACAGCAGTACCTCCATGGAGGAGGGGCAGAACCTACTTAGGAATAGGCTCTGAAGAACAGCTGTGCTAAACCAAGCATCTCTCCTGGCCTGGACATCCAGGGAGTAATGCTTGGTAAGTGTGTACCGTTTTCCAAGTAGCAGCCTGGAAAATCTCTAATAAAGGGATATCTCTGGCAGCAGCTAGAAACGTAGCTGTACCCTGGTAGAATGAGCCCCTCAAACCCGGAGGCTCTGCCCACTTTCTGATAACAAAATTGGATACAAGAGACAATCCACCTGGCTATTGATCTCTTAGTGGCAGGTTTGCCTTTCCCAACTTCACTGTAGGTAAGGAAAAGTTGGAGGATTCGAACCTGTGACCTTTGGTACGCTCTATATAATAACTAAGAGCTCTCTTAACATCCAGGCTGTGCAACCTCCTCACCCGAAGAGGAGTGATCAGTGAAAAATACTGGAAGGAGATAGATTGATTAAGATGGAAATCTGAAACCACCTTAGGCAAAAACTTCCTATTAGTCCTAAGGACTACCTTATCCCTGTGGAAAGAAATAAAGTCAGTCTCCACTGACAAGGCTTGTAATTCACTTATGCGTCTGGCAGAAGTGATAGCCACTAGAAAACAGTTTTCCAAGTTAGTACTTAAGCTCTGCAGAAGACAGAGGTTCAAAGGGGTTGCATTAACTGGGCAATGCAAACATTAAGGTCCCAAGCAGGAGCGGTTCCCGAAAGGGAGGATTAGTATGGAGTAATCCCTTAAAAACTTGGAAAACACAGGATGAGAGAAAAGAGGGATGACTTTCCTGCTGACAGAAAAGCAGACACAGCTGCCAAATGAACTCTCAGGGTAGCTGGTCTCTGAGACCCAAGGAATTAAGATGTACCATGTAATCTAACAAAATGGGCAATTCAGCAGATTCTGGGGAAATATTTTTCCCAACACACCAAATGGAAACCTTTTCCATTTAGAACTATAAGTAGCCCTAGTGGAAGGCTTCTCTGGAAGCCTTTAGGATCTCAAGAACACCCTGAGAGAGGTGTAAATCAGCAAACTCTAACTCCTCAAGAGCCAGGCCTTGAGGTTGAGGGATTGAGGTCCGGATACTAAACCTTCCCTGGGCACAAGTCAACAGATTGTGATTCCTGGGAGGCACAGGGAAGATGGACTGTCAGAGACAGAAGGAGTGGTACCAGGCTGCCTGGCCCAATCCGGGGCATCAGAATCACCTGCAAGGCTGAGATCTGATTTTGACTAGTACTTTGAATAGAGAGGAAAGGGGAAAGCATAGAGGAACTTCCTCCCAATCCAGAAGAAGGGCATCCAGGGGAACTGAGCCCAGCACTGGAGGCCTGCAACAGAACAGAGGAAGTTTGTGATTGTCTGGGGCTGCAAAAGATCTATCTGAGGATGCCCCACCTGGCAAAAACTATCCCCAGCACTTGAGGATCCAGAGACCATTCGTGATGGCCCTGGGAAATCCTGCTGAGGGCATCCGCTAGGACATTGTCCTTCCTGGAAGATGAACTGCTGTGAGGAAGTGTTCAGGAATAGGCCAGAGACCACAACTTGATTGCCTCGGTGCACAAGGCCGAAGACCGAGTGCCCCCTGTTTGTTGATGTCCACATTGTTGTGGTGTTGTCTGTTTTGACTTGTATCACCTTGTCGGGACAGATGCAGAAAAAGCTTGAAGAGCTAAAAAGACAGCTCTGAGTTCCAGCAAATTGATGGGAGCAGAGATTCCTGGGGACCAAACTCCTGAGTGGAAAGGTCGCATGTGGGCTCCCAACCCAGAAGGGAAGCATCTGTAGAGAGTCAAGTCGTGAGAAGGGAAATGAAGGGACCCCGCTCTTAATTGCTCTGATCCTGCCACCACTGGAGAGCTAGGATCAAGGTTAGAGTCACTGGGACCAACTTGAAAGGGGTCTCTTCTCTGAGACCAAAAGGTTCTCAAGTGAAACTGAATGTCTCTCATCTGAAATCTGGCTCCCTGCACAACAGCTGTGGATGCAGCCATGTGCCCAGGAGCTGCAGAAAGTGTCTTGCTGGTTGAGAGACCTGCAGAGTGAGGGAAGAGGCCAGAGCCACTAAATTCCTTACCCTTTCTGGGGAAGAAAGGCTCGCTAGCTTTGTGTCCAATTCTGCCCCTATAAAGGTGAGTACCTGGACTGGTTCCAGAACCGACTTTGGTAGGTTTAGCAGAAACCCAGGAGGTGAGAAGCTGCTGGGTGACCTGCAGGTGAGATTTTACCTGTTCTGGGGACTGGCCTACAATGAGCCAGTCGCTCTAGATAGGAAAAACAGCAATCCTCTGCCTCCTTAAGTGGGCCACTGCCACTGCTAGACACTTTGTGAATACCCTTGGAGCAGAGGTAAGGTCATGGGCATTGCTCTGAACTGGTAATGACCTGAGGGCAGTTCGAATCTGAGGTACTTGGATGGGATCTTCTGATTAGACATGGAAATAGGCATCCTTGAGGTCCAGGGAGGCTAGCCAGTCCCCTGGCCTTAGGGAAGGTAAAATCATTGCCAGAGTTACCATTTTGAACTTTGGTTTCAAAGATGCTTGTTCAGGTATCTGAGATCTAAAATGGGCCGCCATTCTCCTGTCTTTTTGGGGTAAGAAGTATCGAATACAGACCCCTGCCCTGATGCAGGGGAGGAACCTGCTCTACTGCTCTGAGAGCTAACAGGATGAGACACTCTGTTTCCAGAGCGAGGGTCTCTGAAGCTACTTGCAGATAGAAAAGTCTGCTTCTCAACTTGGGAAACTTTTGAAGCTGAGAACCAGACCCCTGGCTACTACTTCCAGAACCCACTTGTCTGAGGTTAAAGAAGCCCAATTCTGACTGAAGTAAGCCAGCCTGCCCCCACTGGTACAGGAGATCGCCCTGGGCACCCCATCAGGGTGCCTGTTTCTCAGGAGGTTTAGGCTGGGGGTGGGAGCAGGTCTGCCCCTCGCCTGCCCCTGCCTCTGAAGAAGCCCTCTGAGCATAGGTAGAGGAGGCCTGAGTTTGGTAGAAAGGCCTGTGAAAAGGCCTACCCCTACCCCTGGGGGCATGCCTTTGAGGAGTGGCTTGCCGCTCCTTAGTCTGGGCACTCTTGTAAGTAGTCCTATATTCATCCATCTTCTTCATGTAATTTCTGTCTGCTCTCCAAACAGAGAATTTCCCACCACAGGAAAATCCATAGCCTTAGTCTGGGTATCCTGTGACAAACTAGTATACCTGAGCCAGGCCAACTCCACTTAAAAGCTACAGATGTGGCCATGACCCTAGAGGAAACATCATTAACATCCACAGCAGCATGAAACTGAACCTTAGAGGCTTCAATGCCATCAGCAGCCACCTGTTCTAGTTCACTAGCCAGCTGGCCATGGGCCTGCTTGGCCAATTGCATAACAGTATCCCATCTAGATTTCTGATACCTAGCTACATAAGCCATATAATTTGCTTGCCTGAGTCCCAGAGAGGCTGCCATATACTGTTTTTTTGCCATGGCATCAATCTTCCTGGAATCCTTGTCAGGAGGATGTGAAGCCAAGGAATATTAGCTTTATCACAGGCAGCAGCCTGAACTACCCAACATGACTGCATTGCTGAGAAAGAATTCTGTATCAGGGCCTGACAATGTATACCTTCTGTCCATCTTTTATCTACAGGAGGCACAGAATTAGGAGCTTTTAAAATTTTAATTGTTTGTTTCCTAAAAGACTTATGTAAAGGAACAGACAATCTCTAGACTCTGGAATATCCATCATTTCTACAAAATGAGGCTCCTCTTGCTCATCCACAGCCTCTTCTAAGGAAAGCTGGAGGTTTCAGCAACTTTTTATAAAACATAAAATGAGATGGGGACTCAGACAGCATAGGGGAGATTCTAAAGGTCTGTTTGGGGAGATGTCCGTTCAATGGGCACACCCAGACCTTCCCAGCCACATTCATACTGTTCATAATCCTCCTCCCTCCTCTGGTTCATAAAATTCCTCAATATCATAATCCTGAACCACTGGGACCGGATGATCAGACCTTTACCAGATAGTGGTGGTTCGGACGGACCCTGAGACAGTGACTGGACAATTTGTATGGCTTTTGCTATCTCTGCAGCAGTTAGAGAATGAATTTGACTCCAGACCTGCTGATTTTCTTGTTTCTTTCCTGGAATTGGTTCCTCAGAACCAGCTTTTCTTTGCCGAGGAAGTCTGGCCCTGGTCAGAGGGCACTTCCTCTGGTTCGGTTGGCACCGAACCGGCTGGCCATCCGGGTCAGCGGACTTTTTAGCCTCTCGTTCCCTGAGCCTGCCCAATCTTTTTCCAGGGTGGCTGCAGGGAAATTCTTACATACCTGGCAGTCTGACTGGAGGTGGTCAAACCCAGACAATAAACACATGTGGTGTGTGGGTCAGCCTTGGCAAAGACTTCCCACAAACATCACAGTGTTGAAACCCAGTGGGCCCGGTTTTTCTTTTGGGTTTCTCAGACATAATGCCAGCCTAACCAAAAACTTGCCCTTTAACGGCAGTGCCAGGCAAGACACCCTTATCAGTTCCTAACCGTGTCACGGGTATTGGAAAAAACGTAATAAATCCAGTTTTTTAAAACCGATAAGAACCGGGAACCGCACTTTAAAATAGTAACTTTTAGTTTTAATTCACTGATCGGTTCAAACCGAACCGATAACTTAAGTTCCACACAGACAAAACCTTCATTTACTTACGTTACCACAGATAGAGCTTGAACCGAACGGTTTTATGGTTAAATAAAACTATTCTCGTTAAATCCAACCGAGAAAACACTTTTAAACCGAGAAATGAACCGAGAAGAAGGAGAAATCTCTGGAGCGACTGTTCACTGAGGCGGCGTAAGAATCTGACAGTTCAAGTTTGAAATGACACAGACAGAGCTGCTCTCTGTAAAAATTCTATTTTGGAATGGTTTTAACCATTTCACCCAGGGCAGTTCTAGAGCTGGAACAAACTGTTAATGTCTATAATATAGCAAGACTTCATGTTGTTTGAAGGATGTATTGGTGAAGGGCTTGGAGAGCGTACAACACTGCCCGAAGCTCGAGCACACTGATGTGGAGAACTTGTTCTAGCTTGGACCAGGAGCCCTGGGTCCGATGAGGGCCTAGATGGGCTCCCCAACCTTCGCCCGAGGCGCCTGTGGTTAAAGTCTGGGAGGGGAGGACGAAAGAAAAGAACTCCCAAAACAGGTTCTCTTGAACCATCCACCACTGCATGTCTCAAGCATCGCTGAGGAGACCAGAACTGGGTGATCTAGGTCATCCACTAGCTGATCCCACTGGGGCGTAAAGTCCACTGAGAAATTCTCATGTGAGTCAAGCGCCAGAACCGCGTGATAGCAGCCGCCATGAGCCCGAGAAGGCTAAGGACCCGACCTTGCAGAGACTGTCCTGCGGTCGGACAGCAGACTTATTTGGGTCTGAGGGTGGATGCCCTGTCCGGAGGAGGAAGGCCTTGCCCTGGTCGACGAGAATCGCCTCAATAAAATGTAGTCTCTGGGATGGGACCAGATGAGACTTGGAATGGTTGATGGTAATACCCAGGCAGGCAAAAACCTGCTGGGTAAGGGAGAGGCAACGAGGAGTTCCTCCCTGGACGAGGACGCCAGAGCCAATCGTCCAGGTGACGGGAAACCTGCACCCCCTGGGTACGCAGGTAGGCCGCTACCACCGAAAGGCATTTGGTGAACACCCAGGTGCCGAGGAAAGACCAAATGGAGGGCCTTGAACTGGTAGTGGTCCCCTGGAAAGCAAAACGGAGGTATTTATGTGAGAAGAGCAGATAGGGATGTGCAGGTAAGCATCCTGTATATCCAGAGGGCACAGCCACTGTCCGGCCAAAGGAGGGCAGGAGGCCCTGCAAGGAGAGCATCCTGAACCTCTTGTACTCCACGATTAAGTTCAGGGAACTGAGGTCGAGAATCGGCCTTACATCTCCTGTCTTCTTCGGGACCAGGAAGAAGTGGAATAGTAACCTGTTCCCTGAAGAGAAAGAGGATGGGCTCCATCGCCTCCTTCAGCAAAAGTGATGAAATCTCTTCCTGGACCAGAAGAAGGCGTTCCCAGAGTAACGACAACCTTGGGGAGGGTGACGAGATGGTTTCTGGAGAAACTCTATTGAGTGTCCTTCTGCAATCAGCTGGAGCATCCAGGAATCTGAAGTTATCCTCTCCCAGCCGGGAGGTGGAGGAAAACCTCCTCCCACCGGTTCCTCCGAAGGCCCAGAGTCTGTGGAAGAAGAAAGGACTCAGGTGGTGTGGGGCAGCGTCGCAGCTGAAGCACCCGCTGCTTTTTGGTGGAGGGGCTTGGCAGCTGGAGGGGCCCGCTTAGCGCCCACTTTTCCTGAGGTTTCGCCTTTACCGATTCAGTCTGCGAAGGGACGGCATCATGCTTGATGGGGATGATACACGGAGTCCACAGACTTCAGTGCAGTCCCTTCTCCTGCAGATCAGTGATAATGGCCTTGACATCACCACCTAACAGCACCAACCCGAAGGGCGCTTCCTGAATAGCGGACTGCACTTCCGGGACCAACCCTGACACACTGAGCCAGGCATGACGCCGTAGGGCTACAGCGAAAGCTCGAGTTCGCCCAGCAGTGTCCACTGCATCGGAGGTTGCACGAAGCATGTGCCACTGGCTGAACATGCAGATCGGACGAGGTCAGCTACTTCCAGTCTGACTTGAAGTCCGAAGGAGTCCAATTTGGATTCCACCTCACTAAGGATCGCCTTCTGGTAATCCCCATGTGACCGGCATAATTCAGGGCCCTAATACCCAGAGTGGAAGAAGCATAGATCTTCTTCCCATACTGGTCCAGAAGACGGATTCTTTGTCAGGTGGAGACGGGCTCAGGTGTTTGGGTTAGCTGTCCGCCATGAGCGGCGCTAATCATGACGAATCAGCTCAAGGGTGAGAATCTAAAAGTCAACACCCTCAGGAGCCTGATATAGCCTGTTCGACTCGGAAGAAGTGGGGCTAAAGCCGACGGCTGCTTCCAAATAATGGAAACAAGATCGGCATGAGGCTCAATCCAGGGTGGCACCAAGGTGGAACTGTCACGGCAGATCCAGATGCTCAGCGAGTTTCTTATGCTGGGGATCTGGCTCCAAGGAATGCCACTTATGAACCTCCTGGATTTTCGCGCAGCAACTCCGTAAAGAAGGATTCTCCAGAGGGACTCGGAGGAGTCCTTGGCCTGGGCTTAGACGGAGAGTGTGGCTCGTCGTCCGACTCGGAACAACCGCCAGAGTCGTCCCGAGGAGGAAGAAGACGATGATGAGGAGACTCCTCCCGCCTGGGGAAGGAACAGACCCCTGGGAAGCCATCGAAGTATGTCCTGCCCCGCACTGGAACCAGATGGTTCGCCCCTGGTGTCCGGAGGTGGGAGGGAGGAGTCTGTCGCCATGGATGTATGGGAACCGGAACCAGCACCATCATCGGGAGATGACTTCCACTCTCTGGTGAGCTGAGCTTTGGCCTCAGCCTCACCAGGAAGCCACAGTCTCCTTCAAGTCCACCGTGGCTGAGGGGCAGTGGAGGAGGAGAGGGATACTGGTATGGATTATACCCATAAGGCGATATCCATAACCTGACGGCAGGAAGCCCGGGCCAGGTATTGAGGCACTGGGTACTGCAGCGCGGATACGCCGCGCCGGGTACTGAGGCAGATACGCGGAGCCGGGTGAGACAGCATTGATACGACGGGTCGGATACCTCGAACTAATGGGTCTGCTGGAGCAGACAGCACAGCCGGAGGGTCCACGGACGGGTCTGGAGCAGAAGGCCTGGCGCTGGAGCGGCATCCGGGAGCGGATGTCGCCCGCAGTCGGCAAGACCAGCGCCGGGCCGGGCGGCCAGGGAGATCGCGGCCGGGCCGGGCAGCTGGGAGCCGACTTCAAGTCGGTCGCCCAGCAGGCAGACGGTCTGACGGGGCGCAGCAGGAACTTCTGCATCGCCTCGGGATGGAGGGGAAAATCCCGGGTCAGGCTGAGGAGACCCAGGGTCCCAGAGGGCAGCGAAGGCTGCGGGAGCTGGGAACAGTGGACATGGAGGGTCCGCGTCGCTCAGCCGCCGGCAGACATCGGGCAAGCCGACATCCGACTTATCAGCTGGGTCCGCAGACGCCGGAGGAGCCGACGTCCGACTTAGCGGACCTGTGCCCGAGGCAGGTTGCAAAGGAGGGGCAGCCTAGTCCGGTAGAAGAGGGCTGTGTGCCACCAGGGTCGGGCGACTTATCGACCGCCTCCATGCGGGCGCCGGAGGAGCTGACGCCTGGCTTACCGGAGCTGCTTGAACCAGCAGGCCGCACAGTGGCAGCTTTACCAGGAGCGGAGGCCTCCAATAGCCCGGAGGCGCCAAAGGGACAGAGCATGAGCCAGACGGCGGGGTGGACGCCGCCTTTGAAACTTCCAAGCGCCATCGTGGGATCGGCCCCTGGAGGGGGGACGCATTGAAGCACGGTGACTTCAAGACACAGTGGATGCGATATAATCAACGAATACCCGATAAAATTCAAAATAGAAAATAATGCAGTAAAACTACCGACAACTGAGGCTGACGAGTGTTGAACTTTACCGCTAGGTGCTGACATGAGCTAACGGCAAGAAAGAACTGGAAGGCGGGCGTGGGGGACCGCCTTTATACTGACGCTGTATGACGCCAGTCCCCTGACTGGGGCAGTCCCCTGCCAGAGACTGCTAGCTAGAAATTTTTCTGTGGGTCCTGACGCCCGCCGGCATCAGTCCTATATGCAATTACCTACTGCAAGAGCCCTCTCGGGTAAGATCTCTGGACTCTCCCCACAAAGAACCGCACGAGGTACTGCAAAGTTGGGAGGAAATACTGGAAGACTTAGGACTCAGATGTATCTGATCAGTCTACCAAGAGCTAACCAGCTGCAGATTTGAGAAACCAAGATGCAGCTGGGGCTTGCCGAAAATAAAAAAAAGAACCACATGATCGACTAAAAGCTCTTGTAACATTGACTTTCACTGGCACTTCCTACATTTAAGCAACTGTAGCTAGCCTGAATACAAATACTGCAGTATCAAATCGGACTTGAAAAGTAAATTTACTTTTGCTGTACTACAAACTTTATAGTATGATGTTTTTCTATTGCAAGATACCCGATTGCATACTTTGCAGGAAGTGCAAACAGCAACAAAGGAATGGATTCATGGCATGTCCTATTGGTCAATAGGACCTGAACAGTGTTAGGGACTTGGTATTTGTTTCCACTACACCTGATATTTTTGTGCAAAAATTAACAGAAGTTGACCCTGGACGGGCATTAATATTAGATATATTATATCAAGGTTTAGCTTGCAGGATTATAAATATGTATGGGTCCCAAACAAAAGCTTTGAGAATAGCTCTTTACAGAATATACAACATAGAAACATAGAAGTTGACAGCAGATAAAGACCGCAAGGGCCATCCAGTCTGCCCATTGTTTTCACCTTATGAATGTGCCATAGGTCTGTACTCTGTCAATGGCCTATCTATTCATACTCATCTGTATTGCTCCCTTATGCTTATCACATGCTTGTTTGAAGCCCTGCACTGTATTCATATCCACCACTTCCTGAGGTAGGCTGTTCCATGCATCCACCACCCTTTCTGTGAAAAGAACTTCCTCACATTACCCCTTAATTGGCCTCCCTCTAATCTCATGCTGTGTCCTCTTTTCCTATTTTTCTTATATTGAAACATGTTATCTTTTACAAACAAATTTTATGGGGAGGACTTTAATATTAGTCTGTCACAAGGAAATCAGTATCCTCTAAAGTCAAAACATATTGTGACATTTCATTTTTACAAACTATGTGAAACAAGCGACTTTTAAAAGACGCTCAGGCTTCTACATCACATTCACCTAAAAACACCTTTTTATTTTTATTTATTTATTTGAGTCTAGGATTACAAAGTACCTTTGAACCAAGGCTCTTTTACAAAGGTTCCACGTCAGCAAGAACAAGCAATACAGGCATCAGAATTACAGTATAAAACAATCAGTGACAACGTTAGTAATAACATATTGGTTACAAGTAGGTTACATGAAACACTAGGAGGCGAAAAACATAGGATACGGGAGGAAAGGGAGGAGGACATGGGGGCGGGTGGACAGGGTATGGCAGCCTCACGGGCTTTGTCAGGCAGAACAGTGGAGAGTGCAAATGTTGGTCATTATAATAGTGAAGTGCTAGGTGTGGGGTCACCAGGTACAAGGATAGACTTCTGGTTTGTTTCAATAACTCTTCTGATTTTCTTTTCTGAAACAAGGCCCCTAGAAACATCTGATCATGCTTTAATAGGGATCCAAGTTTCTTCATACTTCCCAAGGGCACCAAGCAGGTGCCAGTGGAAACTGAATCGCCTCTTTTACAAGAACAAATCTGTGATATTAATTTGATATTACAAGATAGGAAATCAGTTCTCTTCTTATATGATCCTTTAATACCCTGGTGGAGGATACTAATTATGTTTGATTGATTTTCTTAAACATCCAGGAGATTGTCAAAACAAAACAATCAAACGTATTTAAAATTGAGAAATCAATTGTATGAATTAATGTCTCTACAAGCTACTTCTAAACAAGACTATTCTGAAGCCATTTTAAAATTAAAATGAAATAATGGTAAACCATTATGATATGCCAAAACACTGGGAAAAAGGAACGATTTGGCACACAAGGCAAAGAAAGAACATATAAATCCCTTTGAAGACTGTAGATCTAGGCTAGGCACACAACAGTTTACAGAGCTACACTCTATTACTGGGGAACTGGTGTCGGATAATGAGGGAATAATGGCGGTTAGAAAATCATGCTCGGAGCAGTTTGGATCTCCCACCCTAGAAACTGATAATATGTCAACTATCTCACAAGCATCGCCCACCACGCTTTAAATGAACAAGCAGCATCATGTCTGGCTACAGAATTTACTGAGATGGAGGTAGCATTAATTATCAAATTCAAAATGACACTTCCCAGGATCAGATGGTCTCCGGAGAACTGTACAAATTCTTTGGGATTGGATTCAGGAGAATTGTTAGGATTATTTAATGCTTTTTGCAAGAGGATAGAATAATGGAAGCAATGTATGAAGGATTAATGATTTTTTGTTAAAGGGTGACAGAGCCGATATCAATAACTGAAGGCCAATCACCCTGTTGAATACTGATTTAAATTTGTTTTCCAAATTAGTGTGTAACAGATTATCAAACGTTTTGGAGGTACTAATTCATCCATCCCAATTTTGTTCAGTGCCAGGCAGAAATATTTCAGATGCCCTTATTAAGGAAAGTTATGGAAAGAGGGACCCTGAAGCAGGTTACAGGGTATGTAATGAGTTTCGATCAGACTAAAGCTTTTGACCGTTTCCCATAATTTTTATGGTTGGTACTAATGGCATATGGTATTCCTTCTTTATTTATACAGTGACTTCAAAGATTTTTTTTTTTTTAGTTGTTTAACCAGGAGTAGCACACTAAGCTGAAAGCTTTTTACAGGAAGCGACCTGGGAGCACTAGGGAAGTTAAGTGACTTGCTCAGAGTCACACAGTATGTAAGTGGAGCTGTGGGATTCAAACCCAGGTCTGGTCTGCTGGATGTCAACAGATTTGCAGCTCAGAGCCTTAAACCACTGCGCTATACTGCCTCCCTGCCCTCCCAAAGTTATTATGCCTTAGCTTATGTTCGCCCATGAAAATGGATGGGTCGGTCAGAGATGCCAATAATGGCGGGGTTAGACAGAGATGTCTCCTTAGTCCCCTTTTATATTTATTTATATTAGACCTAATTATTTGGATAATAAATAGCTCACCAAATATAAGAGGATCAGTTTGCCCATAATCCCTGAGGTGAAATAAATTGTCTATGCCGACGATTTATGTCTTTTGGTACATGATGCTTCAATGGGTAAGATAGGTATGGTGTGTTAAAAAGCTTGTAGGGTAACGGGTCAGCTATAAACCCCTTAAAAAGTTTTGTGTTTAAATGTATAGAATACGGGTATATTAGAGGATGACATTGGAGATATAAATGTAGCATCCACTCCTAGTAAAATTCTGGGTATTTACTTCGGACCTGGGAATATGGCTCAATATAATTGGGATCTATGTTTGGCCAAAGGGAGACCTAAGGGTTAGCAGATGGAACGCTTGGCAAATGGGGAAACTGAAAATAATTTTTAGTTAAAACCGTTTTGTTATCCATTTTTTCTTTTTCTTTTTTACATGATCCGTTTACCTCCGCCTCCCAGCTCTGGAGTCCCCACTCCTTCAGGCTCCCACTGCTCCCCCGACCTACCAGTCATCCTCTTCCTAGTCAACCTCACATCTGCAGCCGACCTCTCGAGGGTATCCCAGCGTATCCCTTCGCTGGTGGGTCCCTCTTCCGAGGGGAAGGCGGAGGGAAGGGACAGGACCAGCACACTAACTATTAGGTCCCCGAGGACGCTGCTGAGGTGGAGAAGGCCCTTGGAGGTTCCAGCGATTTCTGTGGATAGTGAGGCAGCCATCCGCGAACCCCAGAGCCATTTTTCCGGTTTCCTGTGCCCCGTGTTATTGAGCTGCTCGTGCAGTGCCCCAGTTCCACTGGAGCCGCTTCAGCAAAGCGACCCAATCCCCCACCCCAGGAGAGAAGAGCAGTCCTCCGGATGCTCAATCCTCTCCTTCCCTGCCAACCAGAGTGCATTCCTGAACCCGGTCGCCGGTGTGGGTCAAGGTAAGGCACCAGCGCCAACCCTCTGCGCTGCCGGTCAATCCATTTTTCTTTTGTTAGTCAAATTTTCCCAGTGCCTGAACATTTAGAGACAGCTTTATTAGCATGTTTCTTTTCCTGCTTTTGCAATAGCAGGTTAAACCCTGTAAAGCTAATATTTTGTATAAAGACAGAAAGGAAGGGGTGTGGAATGCCTAATCCTGTTGTTTTGTTTTTACTATATTCTTTATGTAGATTTGTATCCAGTTTTGAAGAAACAATTTAAAATGTGGGTTCCATGGGTAACTCCTAAGATAGCTGGAGTTATGCAGGAATGGAAGGAATGCCTTTGTACATAAAAACAAGAGGCGGTAACATTTATCTTTCTCGGTCATATATTTTGATTATATAAAAACATGAGTGATTGTTTATATTAATGTTCCAACCTTTTCTCAAAAATAACTGTATAGAGAGGTTATGAAAAGATGTTTTGAGAAACAACCTTTGTGAATTTTTCAAACAGAAATCAAGAACATATACACAAACTTTTAGAATTCCCCACAAAATGTAGGATATAATTTTGTTAGGGTCCATGGTAAATTAACGAGGGATAATTATAAGCATAAAGGATAGACAGAGCGATACTGTCCGAGACAGACCTGCATGGCCCAGATAGAAACCATGGATCACCTCTATCTAACACGTCCTTTTATTTTAGAGTTCTGGGATATTTTGAAAGAAAAGTGGAAACAGTCACCCTTTAGATCGTTAACCTCAGCATAATTATACTATGGGATTTACCCACAGTCTTGGCAGAAATATCATACCAGTGGGTTACACCTTTTATGGCTTGTTTTCTTTATTGGATTTGGCAAGTTCGCTACAATTAATTTTTCAGCAACAGCCTATTACTGCTTTAGAGCTCTATTTTATTATTATAAAGGAAATGCAAACTATTCAATTAAATGAACGTGATATTTTAGATCATTTAAAATGGGAAACATATTGGAAACATTTTTATTGGCTTTAAATATAAGACTAGGTTCTATGAGAGGGTAGAACTCCCGCCCAGAAGGGTAGAGAGGATGCTTGTATTAGTTCTTTGATTTATTAATGTGATTTCCTTTAGGAATTTCAATTTTGTACTGGATTTACCATGTTTTACCTTTTTTGCCTTCTTCTTCCAATATTTTCCCTTGCTTTTATCATGACTATGTTCGCTTTGATGATAATTTCATGTTTGTAAATTTGGTTTTGAAGATAAAATTAAAAATTCCTATTCTTTAGTTGGGGATTTAGTTTGTTCCTAATTTTCTATTTATTTTTATTCCTCTTATGTGACTCAAGGGATATGATTAAAATACTTATTTGATTTCTTTATAATTTTGATTTGTATATGAATTTGATGATGTGAAGTTAACGTTGTATATATTTGATTTTGAAGATTTAATAAAAAACTCCCCTACTCTTTTCAAGAAGTTCAATGGATCTTTAACGTCTGCCTGAACAACCACCATAACAGGCAGACGGGATCTCGGTTTAATGTCTCATCCGAAAGACAGCACCTCAGAAGTGCAGCATCCCATCATGATGCACCACAGTAGCAGTACTGGGATTTATCCCAAGTTCCCAGTGTGGGACTAGAACCCACAACCTTCCGATCTTCAGGTCTCAGAGGCGAGTGTGCTACCTGCTGAGCCACTGACACTGCTATTTAGGGTGCCCTTGGAGAAGAGGAACTTGGTGCAATGGTCTGTTTCAAGGTGTTTCATGTTGAGTAGTTTAGGAGATATAAAACAAATACTGTGGGCTACCCTGTACTGCATTAGCCTCAGGCTGTCCCACTCGAGGTATTCATGCAAATCTGACCATATCTGTTCTGACCCCTGCCTGCTAATTCCTTTTTTTTTAATTTGTATTTTTACTGGGGTTTTTCCCTACTGTCCCGGGACCCCAACACACTCGACAGTGTAGGCGTGTGGAGGTGCACACGCACCATGGCACTGGTTCCAGGCCCTTCCACCCTCCTGGCAAGCGCACCAGGCTCCCCATAGCCTGGCACTACTATCTATCCTCCACTGGGTGGCAGCCAAGGGCCAGGAAAACTCCTCATCCTTCCCCAGGAGAGGAGAGCCGCCCACGCCAGCTCAATCCTGCTCCTCACCCTCCCCCGACGACAACCCAGGCTCATCCCGGATCTGGGTTGACAGCGAGGCGCAAGGTGTAGTGTCCACGCCTCAATCACCAGTGCCACCAGGTTGGCACTCCAGGGTCTGCTAATTCTGGAGGTCTTCCAACTAGCATTGTTACTGCATCTATAATGTCAGTGTTAAGTGTTTATTCTTCTGCAGGATTTATTTAACTCTAAAAATTGATTAGCGTTTTGCTCATAAAAGTGCTAAATCTTTGTGAAAATGCATAGTTTTGCCTCACTGTGTTTAACAAACACAGCACTTCTAGAAAATCTATGTAAATACTTTCTGTACAGTTAATATAGTCCCAAGAAAAAACTGCTAATCAATTATTTAAAACCCTGCTTCTGTAGTTCTTATGTATATTTTGTCCTTATTCAAATGTTTCTACTTAATTGAAACTGTGCATGTATAAACAGGGCTACCTTGTAAACAGGGTACAGTATTACTGCCCTACTGGTGTTTTGTGACTGATTTTTACCAGTATAAAAATAACAATTTCTACTACTATATTTCTCTGTTCCTATATTTAATATCTGTTTGCTGAACTCAAAGACCTCATTCTCTGGAGCACTTCACCCCTCGCTTCTGTGGCAGGGCTTCTAACTTCTGTGGAGCATTTGTTTCACTTCTGCAGCAGGAACGGTTTTAATTCTGTGGCATATCTCTGTACAGCTACTGGCCAACAAACCATGTGGTGTCACTGGTGACAGCAAATATATAGCAGGGTGAAGCTGCAGGATAAATGAGCATGGAAAGTGGCCTGGAACTGTGGAATCAACACGAGCTGGCACAGACCAGTCTGGAGTGAGTGATGTACTAGCCTGAGGCAAATGGCACTATGCCTTTTTGTTTTTTTTATTATTTCTTTTGCTGCTCAAGCCCCTGGGTCTCCGGCAGGCCCTCCAGCCTACCGCTGCCGACCCACCCCACGGAGCCACAGTTTACCCTCCAGGCAGGGGCAAGGCAGCCAGCTACATCCCCCAACACATCCACCTCGCCGGGCAGGCCTTGAGCAGCAACAGCATGCAGACCAGTCGGGCTGTGCAATTTTTTACTGTTTCCGGATCGGAAGGCGTGGTGTGCAATGACACAACGGCGGAGCCCCACCTAGCATCCACATGCCTCCCAGCTTCAACCTCAGGTCCCCAGTGAGCCAGCCCGTGATCAGCCAGGGCATTACACTGGGAGGCATGGCTCCCTCCCTCGGAGATGGACAGCACGCAACTGCGGCTCAATCCATCTTCTTCCTCAGCTGACCCTCCAGGGCTTGTTCCCAACCCGGTCGCTGGCACCGCAAGTGGTGACTCAACCGCTGCACCAACAGGCCAGCCCTGGCACTATGCCCTTGACTTGTATATTAATGTTAACATCCATTCCTGTACAGTGTGCCCTTACCTTATGCACTCCGAGTGTTCCAAAGGGGAGGGGCTTGTTAGTTTTGGTATCAATCAGTAGCACCTCAGAATCCAAGATCATGCTGTGTCCGCCTGGAAATGCCTTGGGGATGTAGTCCTTGAAATGGGCCACCTGAAATTGCAGGGTCATGAAGACACTAGTCAACGGATCATTTATGCCCCATCTAGATTTAAATTACCAAGTAGGCTCTTGTTAACTAAATAAAGTTACAGACAATCACAATACAGGTAGACATGAACATACAAAATGGAACTTGAGTACACAGACTTTGGGAAACAGCCTCAAGCTTTTGTTATAACCTCACCACAGCCAGACTTTATAAACAGAGTATCCAGATTTTTATTCTGTTATTCAAGATATATTAAAATGTATACCCTGAGATGGCAGACAGACACACACCTTTCAACTTGTTCTGCCATCTCCTTCGGGTTGGGCCAAACAGCCCAGCGCAGCTGCTCACATCTGAGTTTGTGTCAGGTATGGTGGAAGGGTGACAAGTTTGGGACTTGGTTCTCTGACTAAAGAATCAAGACCCATGATATAATATCCTTATTAGAAATGGTCAACCCTGATACAGCCAATCGCACTGGCAATCGCCATGCACATGAGACCATATTAGAACAGCAAGAGTGCCTTCTTGTACAGGATCTGAGGAGGAAAAAATGTTCTACTTATAGAAGTGCCTTTCTGTTTTGGAAGTAAAGACTTATTCAAACTTTTTTCATAACTTCATATTATAAAATCACGATTTACAGTACAATATATATGGGAGCACTGAACCACACTGTCACAGGGTTATAGACGGTATCTCTGGACTCCATATGGTGCCAGAGTTGTTCATCATCAGTAAAATACAGGTTACTCACCTGTAACAGGAGTTCTAGGAATGGTATATGTTGTTCATCCACACTTATTGGCAGGTTCCTTGCCGCTTTAAATCTTGCCGAGAGGTCTTCAAGCTGGCTCCTCCCACCCACCCACCCGGTAAAACTTCGACTTCATGACGCCAGATCTGGCCCGGCTGAAGCTCACAGGGTTGTGCGGCCGGCCGGGAGGTGTCGGTATCGTAGGATGAACAACATATACCATTCCTAGAACCCTGTTACAGGTGAGGTAACCTATATTTCTAGGGACATGGATATGTTGTTCATCCACACTTATTGGCAGACTCCTAGCAGTTCTCCGGGAGGAGGGAGGCAAGGCACACACCCCTTAATACTTACTTGGGAATAAGGACTGGAGAACCGAGGCACCAAAACCAGCATCCCGGCGTGACTCAAGGTCGATGTGGTAATGGGTAATAAAGGTGTGTGCTGACTTCCAGGTAGCAGCCCTGCAGATTTCCTGATAGGGACGCCCTGGAAGCAGCCACCGATGCAGCAGTATGGCGGTAGAATGAGCTCTTATCCTCTGGGAGGCTCCATGCCCGCCAGCTTATAGCAGAGTCTATGCAGGAGGTGACCCACCTGCCTATCGTCTGCTTGGCTGCAGGTCTGCCAGATCTTGGCTTCAGCGTGGGTGACAAACAGCTGCAACCTCTCCCAAACTTCAGCCGCGCCCTCTATAATAAGCGAGCGCTCTCTAGGGTCCAGAGTATGGAGCCTATATTCGGCCTCCGAGGTGTGATTGGGATAGAACACCGGCAGAGTCAGCACTGGTTAAGGTGAAACTCCGACACCACCTTCGGAAGGAATTTCGGTGAAGGAGGACAACCTTGTCCCTGTGGAAGACCAGGTAAGGAGACTCGATGCAAAGCGCCTGGAGCTCTCCCATCCTTCTGGCTGATGTGATAGCCACCAAGAAGGCGGTCTTCCACGACAGGTGAGAGAGTTCACACCTGTGCATTGGTTCGAATGGCTTGCCCATGAGCTTTGCCAGTACCAGCAGTAGATCCCACGGAGGTGGAGGTTCTCGCACCGGAGGGGAAATGTGATCAAGGCCTTTGAAAAGCGCCCGACCACCTTTTCCTGCGCCACTGACTGCTTCCCCGCCCGCGCCTGTAAGCAGAGATGGCTGCCAGGTGCACCTTTAGGGTCGCGACCTAAGCCCTGACTAGAAAGGGACCATAAATAGTCCAAAACGCTTGCCACAGAACAGGAGGAAGGGTCCAAGCCCTTGCTCTGACACCAAATGGAGAATCCTTCCATTTGAAGGCGAGCATTTTCTGGTCGACTCCTACGGGACGCCTCAACAACATTGAGGACCTCGTCGAAAGACCCAAGGCCTGAACTCTAGCCGCTCAGGAACCAGGCCGTCAGGTGCAGGGATTGAAGGTCCGGATGGAACACCTTCCCGATTGACTGAGAGCAGGTCCGGGAGCTGGAAGCTGCCTCGGGAGCCTGGAGCTGAGGCTGAGGAGATCTGGTACCAGAACTGGCGGGCCAGTCTGGGGCTATCAGGATCACCTGCGCCTTGTCCTCCTCGCTTTGAGAAGCACCTTGTGAATCAAGGGAAATGGGGAAAGGCGAGAAGAGGCCCGGGGTCCACAGCCTCAGAAGGCATCCCCTGCAGCGAGCCCTGCTGAGGGGGCCGGGCATGAAACAGCTCTCAGCTTTATGCTCTCCTGGAGGCAAACAGGTCCACCTGAGGTGTGCCCCAGTGGGAGAACAGATCTTGTACTACCTCCAGGAGAGAGACCACTGAGATGCAGCCCCTATCCGCTCAGGGCATCGGCCAGGGTGTTGGAGGCTCCCGCCACATGAATGGCTAGGAGATCCGCCTCCAGGCTGCGCAGACGAGTGACCAAATGCGGAGAGCTTCTTGCATAGAAGCAGGAGCGCGCTCCCCGCCTCTGGCGGTTTAGGTAGTACATGGTCGTGGGTATTGTCCATCTGACTCAGACCACTTGACCCCGGAGAAACGGAGCAAAGGCGTGAAAGCTAGCGGACCGCCGAGCTCCAGCAGGTTAATGTGGCATCGGGACTCCGCTGGGACCAGAGGTCGTGCACTCGTGTTCCCCAAATGGGCACACCAACCCATCAGAGAGGCATCGGTCGATAGAGAGACCGCCGGCTCAAGGGACAAACGGATGCCCTGCAGATGGAATGGAACGTCCACCACTGGAGAGCTGCTCCACATCTCCTGGTCACTATCACTAGCTGGTCCAAAGGATCGCAGCGCCAGGACCACTGGCTGGCCAGTCCCCACTGGCGGCATGTACCAGCCGAGCCCAACGGACCACGCTGGTACAGGCTGCCATGAGACCCAGGAGGCGCAGGAAGTCCCGGCAGGAGCAATTGCCCAACCAGAAATGATTGGACAAAGGAGGTAAGAACCTCGGCCCTATCCACCGGAGTCGCGCCTGGCTCGAAGAGAGTTGAGCTCTGCCCGATGAACAGGATCACCTGCTTCGCTCGAGTTCCGACTTGGCCTCGTTGATGAGAAGGCCAACTTGAGAGCAAACCTGGAGGGCCAGATCTCTGGACCGCTCCACCTCCCGCCTGGAGGGGCTGCTATCAGCCAATCGTCCAGGTAGGTACACCCAGACCCCTCGGCGCCAGCAGGAATGCTGTCACCACTGCCATGCATTTGAAGACCCTGGGAGCTGGAGATAAGTCAAGGGCATGGCTCGAACTCAAAGAGGGATCCTCCGCTCAAAAGCGGAGGAATCTCCGATGTGACGGACGGATAGGGACGGAAAGAACGCGGCCTGTAGGTCCAGAGAGCAGAACCACACGCCGTGTTCCAGAGATGGTATTATCTGTGCCAGAGTGACCATCCTGAAGGTTCGAGACCTTAGGAACTTGTTCAGGTCGTAGGTCGGAATGGGGCGCCAGCCCCCGTCCGTTCGAACCAGGAAATACCTGGACATGAACCCCGGGTCTGAAGGGGGTCCTCTACCTCCGTGATCACCTCCTTTGGAGGAGGAGAGCGATGTCGGCTCGGGCGAGCCGCCAGTGAGGCTGCGGACTCCAGGCTCCCCGAGGTGCGACGGGCTCTGAAGGGCGGTACCTGCTCGAATTCCAGAGGCAGGCTCTTTCCCACCACTCTCAGTACCCACCTGTCCGTGGTAACAGTGGACCAGGTGGAAAGGAAGTGTCTGGAGCCGCCCCACGGGGGAACCAGGGTGAGGTGACAGGGATGGGGGCGACACCCCCAGCCTGTCCACTGGGCAGGCTTGAGGAAGGACCGCCGAGGGACCACCTGGGCCTTTTCCTCCTGCTTCCTGTTGGAGGAAGCCGATGGCTTGGGTTTGGGATGCCAAGATCGAGCCTGCTGGCCCTGGACGTTGCTGGGCCGGGCGCACCGTGGGCGCAGAAGGACGAAAGGGCTTAGGCTGTGGCTTACGGCCTTTGTCCTTCTGAGCTGAAGAGACCGAGTCCAAGGTAGCATTGGACTTCGATCCTCTGCAGGTGACCTTCCACCCCAGGGCCAAGAGGTCAGTCCCCAAAGGAACATCCGCCAACTTGTGCTGTATGCGGTGAAGGTGGATATCCTCAGCTGAGCCCGACGACGATGGCCACGCGCGCCACAGACCTGGCACATGAGTCCCCAATGTTAACGAGTCTGAGCTGCTGCTTTGCCACCGCCCTGCCCTGGTCCCACACCTGCCTGACCGTAGTCTGCAGATCCGCAGGAAGATGAGGGACAACCTCATCCAGGGAGCCCAACAGGGCGTGAGAAAATTTGCCATGAGGACGGCCGAACTGGCCTGACGAAGGCGAGAGAGGACACAGCGTAGACTTTTCGCCTAGCATAATCCAATTTCTTGGATTCCTTGTCGGGAGGTTTGTCTACATCCCTGGCGTTCCCGGCACGCCGGAAAAGCGCTATCGGTAACCAACCCCTCGGCGAGGGTGTTCTGAAAACCGGACAGGGAACCGGTAGGGACCGCATACTTCCTGACCATCCTGGCCGAAGGCGAGGCAGGAAGCAGGACTGCCAAAGTTCCAAGGCAGGACCCACTATGGCTCTCGACCACCGGAAAGGACTCGTGGAGAATCCCCTCAGTCCAGAATCTCCGTGAGGATACCTGGCCCATTTAGAAACGGGTTCGAGCTTCATCCCGTGGACCCGAGATGAGTCGAAACAAACCTAAGAAGGACCAAGGGCTATCGCCCACTGACTGCCCTCCCGAGGACTCCAAGTCCATGCGCTTGGAGAAGAGGGAGGAACCATCTCGGACTCAGAAGAGTCCTCAAAGAGCTGCCTCGGGCCTGAGCCACCCTCCACCTGCCGGGGTTTATCGGGAGTGAGGGTGACAGACAGCCTATGGGGCAAACCCAAGGCCGACCGAGAATTTTTGGTCGGAGCCCCAACTAATGGCTGTGGGGCGGAGGTTCCACCAGAATCGGTGGGGCAGCTGGAATTGGCAGACAACCGGCCTGGGAACAGGCTCTCGGCTACAACGAGGGGTTGTTTCGGCCGCCCGGTGACAGCCACTTAATGGCCTAGGAAGACGACTGGTCATTTATCCCCGGTCAAAGGCACATGAGTTCCTCAGACGTCCGATGCACCTGCGCCAAAGCCTCCCTCGTCCGAGGAAGAGGAAGAGCAGCGGCACTGCTTACGCTGGTGCGAGACTGGGAACCGCCTATGGCCGGCGGGTCCCGGTCGGACAGCGAGATGTCGAGACCGAGAGTCTCGACTAGGCGGCGAGGCGGGCGAGAAGTGTGGAAACCGCACTCCCTTGGCTCGGACGATCCCATCAAGGCTCCGAACCGGAGGCACAGACGAGCCGACGGGATCCTCAACTCTCACCGGGGAAATGGGAGAGGGATTCTCAGCTTCTCCAGCCGACAACCCATCTAACGGGTCGAGAAAAATCCTGTCACCAATCTGAGGTCCCTCCTTCCCCTTCTATCAAAACACAGAACAAAAAATATTTGTTCAAGATTTCTGCTTTTCCTGGTCTCCTTCTGCTATCCCCCTTCCTTTTTAGTCTCACAATCCCCCAACGGTCTTCCTCTTTTCTCTGATGCATCTATAAAGCTCTGTCCCTTTCTTAATTGCCTTAGTTATTCTTTCCTCTACCTGTGCTTTGGCTTTTCTGACTGCTTTCCCAGCCTCCTTTAGTTTTCTAGAAACATTTACCTGTCTTCCTCCCTCTGTGTTTGTTTGAATTTTCTGAATGCTGACCTTTTTCTTTCACCCTCCCTGCTACCTCTTTTGAGAACCAAGTGGTCCCTTCCTTCTCTTTGTTTTGCTTTTTAGCCTGATGCAAAGGCTTGTGGCTTCCATTATGGCTCCCCTAATCTGAGCCCATTGCTCCTCTACATCCCTTTACCCAATCTGCTACCTAGGGCTTTCTTCAGGCATACCTCTAGTTTTGCAAAGTCGACCCTTCTGAAATCCAGCACCCTAGCCCTTGTGTGGCTGGATTCTTCCACTGTCCTTATTTTAAACCACACTGTACAGGGATCGCTGGACCCCAAGTGACTCCGCCTCTACATTCATCACTCTGTCCCTGCTGGTGAGCACCAGGTCCAATACTGCCCGCCAGGAACGACAAATTTCAAATTTGTGTGGTAGTCCAGGACAACTGGCCTATCCAAAATGGTAGTCCCACTGTCATGAGTGGTAGTCCAATGGTTGGAAGCCCATATTTTAAGGAAAACTAATAAAAAATAATGTAGCAACAAAGTAAATGGTTGTGTTATTGTATTACTAATACTACATGATGTAGGCTATATAAAAACAGTAAAATGAAAGGACCCCACCTTTTTCTTTGAATTTTAATGTCCTTAGCAGGCTACAGACTCAGGCAGTTCAGCCTGTTTACTGCTGAATGTGGTCACCACTTGTTCTGCTGATAAAAATTCCTTGGGACAACAGAGACGCAACCAAGGTCCGTCTCTCTCCGTGTCTCTCTCTCTTCTCTCTCTCCTTAATATTTTATTTGAATGAAATGTCCCACTCTGAGTGGCTCCTTCTGCCAACTTTCCTCACTTATGATGGATGAGCTAGAGCAGAGGAGCAGTGCTACATTTTCTGCCTTTTATTAATTTTTCTTAGGGTAACAAAGCTCCTTACTCTTTTAACATTCTCACTTACAACACTGGGCAAGTCCCAGACCCACACCTTTTCTTTTAGCTCAAATTGTCATTTGTCAGTGCTGTAGTGTTTTGGTTTTGGATTATCCTCCTCTGTATTGAATGTAGTTGTACTGTACTCCTCTCCTACACAGCAAACTGCTCAACTGCCCCAAACAAAACAAAAGTGATGCTCATCTCCTCTGCTGTAGTTCTGTACACTTACTGACTAGTGACTACAGAATTGCCTTTTCACTGGTCAGATTTTTTCTGTCTTCTCACTCACAGTGAGTTCTCTCTCTCTCCCTCATATTATTTTTCTTGTGTTTTTTTTTTTTTTTTTTTTATTAAAACCAACGAGCAGAGTTAAACAACTTTCTGGATGCCTGTTGGTTCTTCCTACCTGGGAGGGACCTCCAATTCTGTGAATCAATATGAAGGCTGTATTACTTTTTTTTTTTTAAATAAAATTTTTATTTTGGTACTTGTCTGGCTCATACACCTCGATGATCTTATCAGCAGGCTCTCAGCAACCCCACAAACACAGACTCTGACCACACCCTTACCCCACTGACCAAGCTTGCCGAGATGCCCTACTGACTTTCCCCAGAATCCCTACCCCTGCTTTCACCATCCCTTTACTTTTGTTGCGTGTCCCAAGAGGCTTCCCAAAAACAGTATTTGTTTTGTTCCTTCCTTTATTTTCAACCCCTTACAACTTCCAGTCCTAGTACAACAAGCTTGGTAAAGAACCCCGGACCCACTAATGACTGCTTCAGTCGCTCCGCTTGATCGCACAGTTGCACACAAAGAATCTGCGCCCTCACACTTCTGCTGCTGCAGTGAAAATGACCGTCTGTCAAATTGCCACCACGTGAATGTTCTCCAGCAACCCCCACCGTGCCAGGACTGACAGGCAGCCACAACAACCAATTTGTCAACTCACTTGTCAGTCCTGTGGGTGGCACTGGTTAATGATGACCTGTTGACTGGGTGCAGCGGGTGGCGGGTCGGGAGGAAGGCGGTGCAGTCCACATTCCAGCAGGGGCTTCTTCTGCTCCAGCTCCATCTTGGTGGCTCCCTCCTTCTTCTTCGTGAACGCGAAGTTCCTTGTGCTGGCAACATACACCACGTGGGGCACTAGACTCGTGATCATGTGACCGTCAGCCCACTCAGATGAACGAGCTGACTCAGTCCGAGGACATCTAGTGGCAGAAACCACACAGCAGTTTAAAACAAAACAAAAAAAAGCCAGGTAGCCAGTTCTAATTTGGTTGTCCGCGGACAACCTATGCTACTCAAAGTGCTCGTCGGGAGCATTACATGGTAGCCGGGACGTCGGGCTATAGGATTTGTGATCCCTGCTGCCCGCCTCTGTGTGTTTTCTAGTATTAACTGTCTGAGTACCACCCCTGCAGAGCTTCCAGCATGGCTCTGCTCTTTGCTGTGGCTGCAGTATTGGTGCTCAACTGACATCTGGCAAACTGAAGTCCCCATCAGCGGTATTTCCCTTTAGCGGTCATTTCGTGGATGATCTCTACTAGCGCTTTGTCTAACTCCTTCCCATGTGCCAGAGGTCTGTAGACCACACCTGCTCAAATGGCAGTCCATTCCTTGTTTCCGGCATGACCCACAGTGCCTCTGCTTCCTCCCTCATGCACTGTACCTCTGTGCTTATTTCCTCCTTAACATAAGATAGTCCTCCCTCTCCTCTTTTCCTACCCTATCTTTTGAATAGAGCGTACCCAGGCATGGCCGTGTATCACTCATGGTTCCCTGTGTACCATGTTTCTGTAACAGCAACAATACCCAGGTCTGCCTATGGCATCAAGGCCATTAGATCTGAGATTTTATTTGTTAGGCTACGAGGGTTTGTACACATGGCTTTCCATTTTGTTCCCCCATCTTTTTCACTCCCCAAACTCTGTGCATGTCCTCTAGATTCATTCCAGTTGGCTGCCCTCCCATTTTGTTCCTGCTAGTTCTTCTCTATATTCTTGATTAAATTCTGTTTCTGGAGGAATTCTGGCTAAATTCCTATCTTCTAAGGTGTCTTCGATAGAGTCTTTAATCTCCACCTCCCCTCTCCAAGTTTCAATGCCCGATGCTCACGTCGAATTTTGGCCCAGTGCACGTACTCCTTCTTTCATTAGGTACAGTCCATGGTATTTAAACAATTTCCTCTCCCAGAAGTCCCCATGCACCAATGAAGAGGTAGCTTCTTTCCTGACACCAGTCCTGTAACCACTCAAACTCTTCAATGTCCTTGCTTCTAATTTTTTCTGTGCTATCACCTTTCCCCACACGGAACAACCTGAAAAAGGTTAGGGAGGTGTATGAGTGGCCAATCGGTCTCCTAGTTTAGCTAGGTTTAGTTTGCTTCCTCTACTGACTGCCCTGCCTGATCGTTTGTCCTCAGATGTACCAGGATCTTCAGGCTGTCCCTTCTTTTTGGCTATACTTTTGATGCAGTCAGTGTCACATTTCGCTGAGGCACCTGGGAGGCATCTGACTAGCACCCTCATTTGTGCATAGCCATTTAGGTGGGTCTCCATTCCCGTATCATGGAGTCGCCCACTATGGGTACTCCTTTATCCTTAGCTCGCTTGTCTCAGTTTGCCTTTCCATGGGTCCCATCCTGTCACCTCCACTGGTTTGCTGTCTTTTCTCACTGCTGTGTTCTTTTCATTTGTGAGATGTACATAACTTGATTCTTCATAGGAAAAGGTTCTGCATGGGCTGATTGTAGCTGGACCCTTCTGTCTCTCTTTTCCTCCCTCAGCACCACCTTCCATTCTTCTGCTCTGGTTTGCCTCTGTGGAAAAGGAGCATTAAGCTAAATTTGCAGGTGTGGAATTTGGGGGTGCAATATCCAGTTCCTGTGCATCAGGTATAGCAGCTGCTCTATTTTCTCCCATGCTGCATTCAGCTGTACTCTGAGATTGCTAAGGGTCCTGCATATGGGCAATACCCCATTCTCCAAAGGGTTCTTCTGCAGATGGGTACCCCACACCCATGGCAGTCAACGATGTCCATACTATTTTCTTTTGAGTTTGTTTTGTTTGTTTTATTTAAGGTTATAACCATTGTTGCAGAAGTTCATTTACAGTGGTGACCTCTACAACTGCAAAAGTACAGTTATGTACGAACTTACCATAACAGTAGATCTTCCAGAACAGCTCTTGCAGCAGGCTATAATCATAAGCACTAAACCCGCTTGTACTAGGACCCTGGAAAAGCGTCTAGCTAAGCAGGTCTCCAGCGGGAACAACCCCGAGCGTCGCCAGCCCCAATGTCGCGGCCAATGAGAGTAAAGGTGGTGCTCGCACCACCTCGCTCTCCCACCGGAGACCTGGTACAAGGATGGAAGGAGAACCGAGAAAATCGAGATTCAAGACACAAAAATTACAGAAGGAATACCAGGGAAAGGAGGGCAGAGCGACACCTGCTGCAAGAGCTCTTCTTGAAGACTACTGTTACAGTAAGTTCTTACGTAACTGCACTATCTGACTTCCGAGCTGGAGCACTTGCAGCAGGCTATAACCATAAGGACCGAGTCCCAAGCAGTCAAGGAGACGATGCAGACAATCATGGGTGGAGGCTAGGAAACCAAAGCCTTCTGGACAGCAGACCTTGAAAGTGGCAAGGCTGAAGCTAGTCCTATACCTGGAAGCAATGTCCAAATTGCAGTTTTGGACAGCAAAATGGATGAAACTCCAGGTAGTATCTGTGCAAATGTTTGCTGAAGACATCACGTGTCTTTGAGGCCAACAAGAGAGAAAACACCCTGGTCCAATTACCTTTAACCACGCCTGGTAAAGGTTTGTCGTACATGCAAAAACAGTAAACGATGCGGTTAACTAATAATTTAGACAGAGTATGTTTAGTCACTGGTGCTCCCATAGTTCTGGGGGCATAGAAAAAACTGACAACTGGACTGCCTTACTAAAGGGGCTGAGCAAGTTAGTAACAAAGCGTCTCATGGACATCCAGAGGATGCTGAAATGCCTCCCCTCTGTTGGAATACTCTGAATAATCAACAGGCAGGTGCATGTCCTGGGTAGGGTAAATGTTGGACACACCACCTTAAGTAAGAACTTAGGATATGTTCTCAAGGACACGCTGTCCCTGTGGAAAAAAGGTAAGGCTCTTTACAGATCAGAGCCTGGAGCTCGAATCCTGAGCTGAAGTAACTGCAACTAAAAATGATGCTTTCCACAACAGAAGGGAGGCAGAATGAGCTCCCCTGAACATAAAGGCAAGTGCCCCAGAGGGACTGGGTACCGAATGAGAGGATTCAGGTAGAAGATGCCCTTCAAAAGGTACAGGGCAAGTAAAGCTGAGCAAGGGTCTTGCTCTCTAAGGACATAACGTAGACCAAGATGGCAGACAGGTGCACTGTAATGGAGGAGAAACTCAGACCAGTGTCCGATAAGAGGAGGTACATAGAAACACAGGCGCTTCACGGCAGATAAGGACCGTAAGGCCCATCCAGTCTGCCCATTTCTTTTCTACATTATGAATGTACCCACAGGCCTTCGCTCTATCAATGGCCTATCTATTCATACTCATCTGTATTGCTTGCTCCTTATGCCTATCCCATGCCTGTTTGAACCCCTGCACTGTATTCATATATACCACTTCCTGAGGTAGGCCGCTCCATGCATCCACCACCTTTCTGTAAAAGAACTTCCTCATATTACCTCCTCTAATCTCATGCTGTGTCCTCTTGTCCTGCTATTTTTCTTATATTGAAACACGTTAGACTTTCACCATGTTAATGCCCTTAAGGTGTCTGAATGTTTCAATCATATCACCTCTCTCCCTCCTTTGCTCTAGGGTATACATATTGAGTTCAGTTAATCTGTCCTCCTATGTTTTCTGATGCAGTCCCTGCACTATTTTGGTTGCCTTCTCTGGACTTCCTCAATTTGGTTAACGTCCTGGAAGGTGCGGCCTCCAGTACTGCACGAGTATTCTAGATGGGGCCTAACCAGTGTCTTGTAAAGAGGATTATTACCCCTTCTTCAGACTTGTGATACCCTACTAATACACCCCAACATCCCTCTAGCATTACCTACTGCTTTAGTGGCCAAGTCTTGGAGGCAGTATAGTGCAGTGGTTTAAGGCTCTGAGCTGCAAATCTGGTGACATCCAGCAGACCAGACCTGTGTTTGAATCCCACAGCTTCCACTTGCTGATGTGACCCTGAGCAAGTCACTTAACTTCCCTGTGCTCCCAGGTTGCACCTGTAAAAAGCTTTCAGCTTAGTGTGTCTCATCTGGTTAAATAACTGAAAAAAAAAAAAAAAAAAAGTCTCTTCCCTTGTGACTGCCAGCAACTCCCCTCCCAGCCTATAGGTGGCTTCAGGGTTTCTCTTCCCTATGTGCAAGATCTTGCACTTCTTTACATTAAACTCCAGTTGCCACTCTTCTGACCATTTTGCTAGTTTATCCAGATCTCTTCTCATTCTGCCCACCCCATCTGGATCATCTACTCTGTTGCAGATCTTTGTGTCATCTACAAACAGACAAAACTTACCCTCCAGTCCATCTGCAATGTCACTGATGAAGATATTGAAGAGGACTGGCCCCAAGACTGATCCTGAGTACCCCACTTGTGACATGCATCTCTTCTGACTGTATACCGTTTACCACCACTCCCTGTTTTCTGCCCGTCAACCAGTTTGCCACCCAGCTGACCATCGTCTGACCCACCCCGAGCCTACCCTGCTTATTAATCAATTTTCTATGTGGAACAGTATTGAAAGCTTTGCTGAAGTCAAGGTAGCAACATCAACTGCTCCCCTAGGTCCACCACTCTGGTTACCCAGTCAAAGAAATCTATGAGATTAGTTTGACAGGACCTTCCTGTTGTAAACCCATGCTGTCTTGGATCCTGTGCTCCTATGGATTCCAAGTGTTGCAAAATCCTTTACTCTATCCTGTACTCTAGAAAAGAGTTCACTGGACAAGTGAAAAGGTCAAGGTGGCGGCGAAGGCCCAGAGGCAGACCCGCTTCCCTTTGTGATGTAAGAGGGCCTAGTGGGAGAGATATCTTGCAGCCACTAGGGCCTCAGCTACCTAGATGATACTCTGAAGCTAGCAACTGCTAAGTCTGCAGGAGCCATGCATGCAAATGCTGAGACTGGACGTATGGATGGACCAAGAGTGCCCTGGCTGTGGGAGAGCAAGTGTGAGCCCAGAGGCAGGGAACTGAAGGATCTGAGGCCAGCTGCTGAAGCAGATGGAACCATATCCAACAAGGCAAAAGGAAGCCCTGAGGATCATCACCATTCCCTCTGCTGTCAGCTTGAAAAGTACCCTCTAAATTAGAGGGAAGGTAGGAAAGCGTGTGGAACATCCCTGCCAACAGGGGACAATGCACCTACGCCAGAAAAATTGCAGTTACGTAAGAACTTACTGTAACAGTAGATCTTCGAGAGAGGTTCCTGCAGTAGGTCTTCACATGCCTTTCGCCCCTGGAGTCAGGTCCATGCAGCAAACTTGTAGATAGCAATCATCAGCGGGGACCACGCAACAACGCCAGCCCGACTATAAAGGGACGGTCCCGCACCCGCTCTCCAGTTCTTTTCCCAACAGAGACCTATAGATAGGTAAGGAAAACCGGAGTGACAAACTCCTCAGACCTTGCTTCCACTCTAGTCCGAAAGGCTAGATAGGATGGAAAATAAGGATAAAACATCCAAAAACTGGGGAAGGAGGGTGGGAAACTAGACCTACTACAGGAACCTCTCTTGAAGATCTACTGTTCACGGTAAGTTCTTACATAACTGCAATATCTTCTTGAGAGGGTTCCTGCAGTAAATCACATATAGGACTGAATACCAAGCAGTCCCAAGAAGAGCAAAAACATACGTGCATCCAGGAGAAGTCGCCATGAGAATCACGACAGAAGGTCTTGCAAGACTGCAAGACCAAAGGAATCCGCAGGAGCTTATTTAAGCTAACGCTCCCAAGAACCAGGGAGGCCTCGCGGTCCCTCCTTCTTCTTATACTAGAGTGCTTATCAAGTCAGTAAGTTGGCATTTTGGACCAAAAATTACGGGCCTTCAGCACATCTAGAATATTCCCCCTGTGGTTGAATATAGACAAACAATTAGCATCAAAAACCCACTGTTCGTTATCCACACTTTTGTATGTTACCTTCTTATATACCCAGACCTCTTAAGAATACTCCACTTGAATGTACCCTTAAGGCCCTTTATCAACTCCAAAAGCACCTTGGAATGAGACGGTATCAGTCATTTGAGCAGCCTATTATATGTAACCCTCATTTTAAGATTGGAATCAATCCCATACCTTCTACCTTTTGGCCTCTAATAAATAGCTATACGGTCTCTGACCTACTTTTGAATGGGGACCGGTTCCTTTTGCTCACTTTCAAAGGGAGCATCAGAGTTCAGATACAGTACCTATGCATTTAAGTATGCACAGGTTAGTAAGCTCTTACTTCCTTTTTCCACAATATCCCGAGATAGGTTGAAAGTTGAGGATTTGTCTGCAATCCTTCAAGTAGCTAATCAGCCCACTCCGTTTCCAATACGTACAAGATTCTCCAAGTATTGGACTCTAGCTACCAACTGGGATTTGTTATTACTGGACTCAGGAACTAGGAATCCCTGCTGACACTGATATTTGGAAAAACTATGGCAGACATCCTACAAATTTATTAAGCAGGATAGACTTCATTTAGTCCAATTTAATATTATGAATAACCTTTATTTTACACCGATAAAGCTTTTAAAATTGGTAAATTGCTTTCACGGATTGTGGACGATGCAAGAGTGACATTGGTTCCCTCTACCACATGTTATGGACATGCCCTAAGGCACAGAGCTTTTGGCGATCTATCCATAGAATTTTGGATCCTCTTTTGGGCTTAGATATTTTATTTACCCTGAATCCTGCTTATTAAATTATTACACTCCTGGAACTCCAAGAGTCAGAAAGGCTCATGTGGTGCTTATTGCCATAACTGCCAAATTGGTTATTATGAAACATTGGGCAGATGACACACTTCCCCATAACAGAATGGTATAGGGAGGTTCTACTGCGTTGCAGTTGGAAGAGGCATATTGCTTCCAAGTAGGATAGGTTGAAAGCCTTTCAGACAACTTGGGGATCTATGGAAACATTAATAGTCTTGCATACTTTACAATGTGATAATTGTTTGGTTCAACCGTAGCTGGGCAGTGTTTGGTATAAGGGATGAGGGTGAGGGAGGTGGGGGGTGTTTACTGTGATTTTGTGTTTGTTTATTTAAATTTTTGTATGTTTTTACTATAGTCTTTCCTGTTTTGTATGACATTATGTATCTGCTTTGTGGATTGTTGAAAATTAATAAGCATATTTAATTACAAAAAAAAAGACTGCAAGACGAAAGCCAGTTCTGCGCGAGGCAATGTCCAGACTGTAATGCTTAGTGAAGGTATGTACAGAGCACCATGTGGCCACCACACAGATCTCTGCCAGTGGACACATTCAAAAAAAGTGCAGTGGAGGTCGCTACGCTACAGGTGGAGTGGCTTTGACTGCCCCCGAAGGGACTTCCCATATTTCGTTACGTAAAATGGATGTTAATAGCCATCTAGAGATGGTCTGCTTGGAAATAGCCTTGCCCTGGCACTGAGGAGCAAAGGCTACAAACAGTTTGCTCAATTTCCTAACCTCTTTAGTCCTGTTTGTGTAGTACCTCAGGATCCAGTGCACATCAAGAGTGTGCAGAAGGTGTTCCCCCCTGTTGGAATACTGTGGATAGTACACTGATAATTCCACACTCTGGTTCAAAGTGGTTTCGAAACTACTTTGGGCAAAAAGAAGGATTAGTCCGAAGAACTACCCTGTCCTTATGAAAAATCAAGTAAGTATGTCTCTTTGCAGATGACACAAAGATCTGCAACAGAGTTGATGCACAAGGTGGGGTGGAAAGGATGAGATGGGACTTGGCAAGGTTAGAGGAATGGTCAAATGTATGGCCGCTTAGATTTAATGCTAAGAAGTGCAAGGTAATGCACCTGGAAACAAAAACCCAGGGAAGAGTACACAAGGGGGTGAGATACTAACAACAACAAAATGGAAAGGGACCTGGAGGTAGTCATATCAGATGACTTAAAGGTGGGCAACAATGTGAGAGGGCAGTAAGGAGGGCTGGGGGATACTGGGATGCATAGGAAGAGGCATCACCAGTAGAAAACAGAGACGTTATCCCTCTGTACAGACAGCTGGTGAGACCCCATCTGGAGTCCTGTGTGCAGTTCTGGAGACCCAATCTCTGCAAGGGCGTAGATAAGATGAAAGCTGTCCAGAGGAGGGACTAAAATGGTGCAGAAGTCTGCACCAGAAGACATATGAAGACAGACTAAAGGAGCTTAATATGTATAGCCTCGAGGAAAGGAAGGAGAGGGGGGACATGATAGAAACTTTCAAGTACCTCAAGGAATCAACAAAGTCCAAGAGGGTAGCATCTTCCAAAAGGTGTGCAAGAACAAAGGGGCACAATTTGAAGATGGGGAAGCGGCTCAGAGATAATGTAAGAGTATTTTTCACAGAGAGGTTGTGGATGCATGGAGCAGCCTTCGGAGGAGGTTATGGAGTCAAAAACAGTGGTTGAATTCAAGCATGCATGGGACAGTCATAAGGCAATTCTAGGGGTGGGGGTAGAAAGAAGTAGGCTGCTGGTTAACTAGGATCTGCAGCTTATCCATTAGGTAGGGAAATGGGCAGACTGGGTGGGCCAAGCAGTCCTTATCTGCGATCAAATTCTATGTTTACAGGCGAAGGTCTGAAATTCAGAAACCCTTCTGGCTAAAGTGACTGCGACTAAAAATAAGGTCTTCCAGGAAAGGAAGCGCCAAGTAGGAAGAAACTGGTTCAAACGGAGGTAAGGTCAGCTTCGAGCATGAAATTCAGATCCCAGGAGGTCAAGGATTCGGATCAGAGGTTTCAAATGAAGGATGCCTTTCAAAAAGGTTTTGGCAACCTCCAGCTGAGCCAAGGATTTGCCTCCACCGGGAGGTGGTAGGCTGACACCACAGAAAGGTGGACCTTAATGGAGGAATAGCTAAGGCCTGTCTCAGACAGGTGTGCGGTACTCTAGAACCTGAGAAGCTGAGCACGAAAATGGATCCTAGACCTTTGCTTGGGCCCATATCGTGAATCTCTTCCACTTCAAGCGTAAGTGGATCTGGTGAGGTTTTCTGGCCTCCACTAGAATATGCGCAACCCGTGAAGATACCCAACAGCTAGAAATCGCTTATGTCCACAGGTGCCACGCATGAAGGTGGAGAGACTGAAGGCTCGGTGCACCAGGGTGCCCTGCCCTGAGTCAGAAGATCCGGGAATGGGCAGAGGAACCGGGGTTCCAGTGCCAACTGCTGTAGAAGAGGATACCAAATTTGAGTGGCCAAGAGGGGCAATCAGGATTGCATGAGCCCACTCTTGTTGAAGTTTCACCAGAACCTTCTGAATGAGAGGAAAGGGAGGAAAGAGAGGAAAGACATACAGAAACCTCCCTGTCCATGAAAGAGACAGCACATCTCGCAAAAAGCACCATGCCGAGCAGGCGAGCAGAAGGCGGTTAGTTTTGCGTTGTGCGGGAGGTAAACAGATATATCTCTGTCCGACCCCATCGAAGAAAGAGATCTTCAACTATCTCTGACTTTAGCACCCACTCGTGAGCCCTGGCCACTGATCGACTGAGACTGTCCTGGGACACTGGTGACGCCTGAACGTGGACTGCTGTCAAGTAAAGGCTGTGCTGAATCGCCCAGTACCACACCCTCATGGCTTCTCTGCAAAGAGGATATTACCAGGTTCCTCTTTGTTTGTTTAGGTACCAGACAGTGGACATGTTGTCTGTCTGGACTAAAAGAGATCCCAGAACCAGAAGCAACTGAAATGTCTGGAGCGTAAAGAACCGCCCCTGGTCTCCAAACACTGATGTGGAGCATCAGCTCCTGGTCGGACCAAGACCCTTGTGTCTTGTGAGTCCCTCAGATGGGCTCCCCAGCCCAGATCTGAGGCGTCGTGAGTAAGAATCTGGACTGGAACTACAGGATGGAAAGGAATTCCTTCAAGAGGTTTGAGAGATCTTGCCACTAGCGAAGAGCTCTCTGAAGGCTGTTGGAGATCATGACTTTTGGTTCATATGTCCTGTCCGCTGATCTCACTGGACTCAAGAGACCACTGGCTGACCCTCATGTGAAGCCTGGCCATAGGGAACTGTTGAAATGGCGCCGCCAACAGTCCAACAGACGGCAACCGAGTGTGCTGGGATCCATCGGCCTGTGCCATGAGAGGGGCCTGAGAAGCTAAGGTCTCTGCCTGATCCGAAGCAGGAAAGCCTTGCCTGAACTGTGTCTAGTACAGCTCCAATGAACTGGAGCCTCTGGGATGGTACTAGCTGGGACTTGAGGAAAATTGACCGTACGCCCAGTGAAGTAAACAAGCTCAGATGAAAGTGAGAGACTCTTTCAGGCTGGTCGGGAGGGTGCTGCGAGGAGCCAGTCGCCCAGTTATGGAAGACATAAATGCCCTGATGGCGTAAAATGCCGCCACCACCACTAGGCATTTGGTGAACACACTGGGGGCGTAAAGAAAGGCCAAAAGGAAGTGCTCTGAATTGAAATGCTTCTCCAGGAAGACAAACGGAGAAAATGGCAGTGGGTCAGGTAATAAGGATATGCAGGTAAGCATCCTGCGTGATCCAGGAGCACAGCCATGAATTGGGGTGGAGCAGGGAAGGAGCCCTGAAGGGTCAACATACTGAAACTTCTTGTACTCAATGAAGACGTTTAGTGTGCGGAGGTCCAGGATGGGTCTCAGGTCGCCTGCTTTCTTCGAACCAGGAGGAAGTGGGAGTAAAATCCCTTCCTAATTGGTTTGACAGGTCGGGTTCTATGGCCTCTTCAGAAGAAGTGCCTGGATCTCCTGAGAGACTATGGGACCTGATCCCAAGGATAGAAGGACTGTCCTGGCGGTTGAGGGGCTGGAATTTCGCTGAATTCTATCGAGTGACCTCACTGGATGAGCTGGAAGCACCCATGTTTCTGATGTGAGACCTCCAACCGTCCAGGTGGAGGCTGAACCTCCTCTGACCCGGTTCCTCCTGTGATATTGGAGGGAGCGGAAGGAGAGAAAGGAGTCAGGACGTTGAGGGAAGGGAGGGAGCTTTTGCCCAGAGGCTTGTTTGGGAAATTTGGCCTGTGGGGTTTGAGCTCCAGATCCAGTGGCGCTTCTTTGCTTGGTGCTTGGCCTAGGACTTGTTCCACTTTCTTCCACGGCAAAAAAAGGCTGCTTTTCTGGCCTGTGTCTGATAGGAAGCGGACATCCCCAAGGAGTGTCCGCCTCCTGCAGCCCAGTAATAATATCTTTAGCATCGCCGCCAAAGAGGACAGAACCCTGAAGGGGCGTCCAGAAGAGAGGACTGCACATCCCGCGCCAGTCCCGTTATAGGAAGCCAGGAAAGGTGCCGAGGCAGATCCTTGGCTGCGCTCTAGCCACCGAGTTCACCAAGTCATAAGCTGTCCAAGGGCAGACAACACGAGGATTTCCCATCCTAACTTTGTCCAACAACTTCTTTTCTCAGGTTTTCATCCTGAACTTCTTGGAGGTCCTTTCCAATTCCAAAAGGGAGGCTTTTTGAAAGGCGCACCATGTGCGAGCGAATTAAGAGAGCGTATTCGCACAAGAAGAACAAGAAAACAGGTTACTCACCTGTAACAGTAGTTCTAGGAGTGGTATATGTTGTCCATCCACACTCTTTGGCATGTCCTTTCCCTTTAAATCTGGCGGAAGTCTTCAAACTAGCTCCTCCCACCCACCCGGTGGTAAATACCGGATCCTCGCCCGATGCCAGATCTTAGCCACTGGAAGCAAGGTGATGTGCCTAAAGCCGGAGGTGGTCAGTAGGGATGAACACATACCACTCCTAGAACTACTGTTACAGGTGAGTAACCTGTTTTCTAGGAGCCGGGATATGTTGTTCATCCACACTCTGGCAGACTCTAGCAGTTCTCCAGGAGGAGGGAGGCAAGGCGACACCCCTACTTAGGAAACAGAGACTGAGAACTGAGGCCCCAAAACTAGCATTCCGACGTGACTCAAGGTCGATGTGGTAATGGATAATGAAGGTGTTTGCTGACTTCCAGGTAACAGCCCGACAGATTTCCTGGATAGGGATGTCCCTGGAAGCAGCCACTGATGCAGCAGTATGGCGAGTAGAATGAGCTCTTATCCCTCTGGGAGGCTCCTTGCCCACCAACTCATAGCACAGACCTATGCATGATGTAATCCATCTTGCAATGGTCCGCTTGGCTGCAGGTCTGCCAGAAGCGGCTTCAGCGTGAGGTAACAAACAGCTGGCGAACCTCTCCCGAATTTCCGCAGTCCTTCCTTGTAGTAGTAGACAGCACGCCTAAGGTCCAGGGTATGCAGCAGCCTGTACTCAGCGTCCCGAGGTGTAGTTAGGGTAATATACCGGCAGAGACAACACCTGGTTAAGGTGAAACTCTGACACCACCACCTCGGAAGGAATTTCGGTGAGGCGCGAGACAACTTTGTCCCTGTGAAAGACCAGAATAAGGGAGTCCACCTAAAGTGCCTGAGCTCCCCTGTCCTTCTGGCTGATGCGATAGCCACCAGGAAGGCAGTTCTTCACGACAAGTGTGAGAGCTCACACTTGTACATGGGTTCGAATAGCTTGCCCATGAGCTTTGCCAAAACCAGCAAAAGATCTCACGGAGGTGGAGGTTCACGTACTGGAGGGTATGTGATCCAGGCCTTTGAAAAGCAGCCCGACCACTGTCTCCTGTGCCAATGTCGACTGACCGTCCGTGCCCGTAAGCGAAATGGCGCCAGGTGCACCCTAAGGGTCGATGACCATAGACCCCTTTGGAGAGAGACCAAGGTAGTCTAAAATGTTTGCCACAGAGCAGGATGAGGGGTCCAGACTCTTACCCTGACACCAAATGGAAAACCTTTTCCATTTGAAGGCATAACATTTCTAGTCGATTCTACGAGATGCCTGCACAACTGTGTAGACATCCCCGAAAGACCCAGAGCCTGGAACTCTAGCTGCTCAGGTACCAGGCTGTGAGGTGCAGGATTGACGGTCTGGATGGAATACCTTCCCCTAGTTCAATGATATCAGGTCCGGCATGTACAAAAGCCACTCCGGGGCCCTGCAGCTGAGACAGGAGATCTGGATACCAGAACTGGCAGGGCCAATCTGGGGCTACTAGGATCACCTTTCGCTTTGTCCTCCTCACCTTGAGTAACACCTTGTAGATCAAGGAAATGGAGGGAAAGGCGAGAGGAGGCCTGGGGTCCATGGCCTCAAGAAGGCATCCCCTGCAGCGAGCCCTGCTGAGGGGCGGGCATTGCAGCCTCAGCAGTGTTGTTCTTCCTGGAGGCAAACAGGTACACAACGGTTTGCCCCAGCGGGAGAACAGATTGTAAGCTACCTCTGGATGAAGAGACCACTGTGGATGTCTGGCCTATGCGGCTGAGAGCATCCGCCAGTTGGTTCGAGACTCCTGCCACATGGATGGCAAGGAGATCCACCTCCAACCCGGCTGACGAGGTCCAGATCCAAGCGCCTCGTATAGCAGATGGGAGAGCGTCGCCCTGTTTGTTGAGGTAGTACATGGTCATGGTATTGTCAGTCTAGACTTGAACCACTTGACCCGGAGCTGAGGAGCGAAAGCTGACAGTGCCAGTCTGACTGCTCTGGCTCCAGCAGGTTGATGCATCGGGACCTCGGGGTCCAGAACCGTGGGCCTATGTTGTCCCCATGTGGGCTCCCAGCCCATGAGAGAGCATCCGGTTGTGGTGACCCGTCGGCGAGGCGGACAAATGGGATCCCTTCCTGCAGACGACCTGGACGGTCCTCCACTGGAGAGCGCCTCATCTTCTGGGTGACAGTGACCAGCTGGTCGAAATGACCCTGACGCTGAGTCCACTGGAGCGGCCAGCTCCCACTGGAGGGGCGATGTGCAACCGGGCCCAATGGACCACTGAGGTGCACGCCATGTAACCCAGAAGGCGAGGAAGTCCCAGGCAGGCGCAAGTGCCCAACAAGAAATGACTGGGCAAGGAGGAAAGAACCTCCGCCCTGTCCTCCGGGGAGCCGAGCTCTGGCTTGACGAGGCCAGCTCTGCCCGATAAAGCCCATCACCTAGAGGCACGAGTTCCGACTTGAACTCGCTTGATCAGGAGGTTTAATTGGGAACAGTTCGGGAGACAGGTCCCTGGACCTTTCCACCTCCTGCAGGAGGAATCCGTCAGGAGCCAATCGTCGAGGTAGGGGTGTATCCGAACCCTTGACGCCTGTAGATGGGCTGCCACCACTGCGATGCACTTGGTGAAGACCGCGAGGGGCCGAAGGACAGGCCAACGGTATGGCTTGGAACTCCTACAGGGTCTCTTCCACCCTGAAGCGGAGGAACCGCTGGTGGGACGGACGGATTGGGACGTGGAAAACGCCCTGTAGATCCAGTGAACAGAACAACAAGTTTTGCTCCAGAGATGGTATGATCTGATTCAGAGTTACCATCCGAAGGTGCAAGACCTGAGATATTGATTCAGGTCGTGGAGATCTAGGATGGGGCCCAACCCCATCCGCTTGGGCACCAGGAAGTACCTGGACACGAGCCTGGGTCTGTAGGAGGATCCCAGCACTGAGCTACCGCTTCCTTGCGGAGGAAACATAGAAACATAGACATAGACTTTGACGTAGATAAGGACCACTTGCCCACCTAGTCTGCCCATTTCTCACCTACTGGATAAGCTGCAGATTCTAGTTAACCAACAGCCTATTTCCTGCAACCCCCACTATATTGCTCTTATGTCTGTCCCATGCATGTTTGAATTCCTCCACTGTTTTAGACCCCACAACCTCTCCAGGAAGGCGGTTCCATGCGTCCACCACTCTCTCCGTGAAAAAATTTCCTCACATTACCCCTGAGCCGTCCCCCTCTAACTTTAAATTGTGCCTCCTTGTTCTTACATCTCTTTTTCTGAAAGATGCTACCCTCCTGGACTTTGTTGATTCCCTTGAGGTACTTAAAAGTTTCTAACATGTCCCCCTGTCCCTCCTTTCATCAAAGGGTATACATATTAAGCTCTCTCAGTCTCTCTCTTCATATGGTTTCTGATGTAGACCTGCACATTTAGTTGCCCTCCTCTGGACTGCTTCCATCCTGTCTATGTCCTTGCGTAGATGAGGTCTCCAAACTGCACGCAGTACTCAGATGGGGTCTCACCAACTGTCTGTATAGAGGGATAACCACTTCCTTTTCTACTTGTGATGCTCCTCCTATGCATCCCACTATCCCCTGGCTTTCCTACTGACTTCTCCACATTGCATACCCACCTTTAGGTCATCTGATATGACTACACCCAGATCCTTCCATTATTGCTTGTTAGTACCTCCCTGCTATTGTGTACTCTTCTCCTGGATTTTTATTTCCCAGGTGCATTACTTTGCACTTCTTTGCATTGAATCTAAGTTGCCATATGTCTGACCATTCCTCCAACCTTGCCAAGTCCCTTCTCATCCTTTCTACCCCTTGTGTATCAACTCTGTTACAGATCTTTGTGTCATCCACAAAGAGGCATACCTTTCCTTCCAGACCCTCTGCAATGTCACCTATAAAGGCGTTAAAGAGGACTGGACCAGTACTGAGCCCTGAGGTACTCCAATAGTAACCCCCTTTCTTCAGAATGTGTTCCATTCACTATTACCTTCTGTGTCCTGTTGTGCAGCCAGTTTTTCTACCAGGCTACCCCCTGGGACCCACTCCCAGGCTGGCTAACTTGATTATTAATCTTTTGTGCGAGACTGTGTCAAATGCCTTGCTAAAGTCTGGTGAGCTATATCCAGCACCCCTCCCTGGTCTATTACTTTGGTCACCCAGTCAAAGAAATCGATGATTTGTCTGACATGACCTTCCTGCTGTGAATCCATGCTGCTTTGGGTCTAGTGCTCCGCTGGCCTCTAGGTACTCAACAATTCTTTTCTTTCAGAAGTGATTCCATCATTTTCCCACCACTGAGGTCAAACTAACAGGTCTGTGTTTCCTGCTTCTACCTTGCTCCCACTTTTGTGAAGGGAATCACATCTGCCCTCCTCCAGTCCTCAGGTACCACCCCATCTTCCCATGATTTGTTAAAAGTGTGGTTAGTGGTGTCACTAGGTCCTCCCTTAGCTCTTTTAGGATTCAAGGTGAATCCCGTCCAGGCCCCATTGCTTTGCCACCTTGAGTTTAGAGTTCTTTCAGTACTCTTTCTTCTTTAAATGGACTGGTATCAACCCCACTATCCAGAGTGCTTCTACTGTTTGGTTTAGGTGACTCTCCTCTTCTTCTTTGTGAATACTGAGAAAAGTATTCATTCATTATCTCTGCCTTTTCACTGTCTCCCTCTGCCCACCTCCCTCTCCTTTATTAATCTTCCTATCCCTCCCTTAACCTTTCTATGTTCCCTGAGCAATGTCGTCCCGAAGGGCCGACTGAGTGCAACTGAGATCCTTTCCTCCCGAGGGACACAGGCTCAGCAGGGAGGGTACTGCTCGAATTCTAGAGGCAGTCTCCCGACCGACCACTTCTAGGACCCACCTGTCTGAAGTGATACCGACCAGGCGGAAAGAAAGTGGCGAGCCGCCCCCACGGAGGACCCAGAACTGGCATGACGGTGTAGGGGTGGCCACCCTGACCCATCACTGAGCAGGATTGAGGAGGAGGAGGAGGCTCTGGACCGGCACCTCGACCTCCTTTGCGGGGCTGTTGGGGATCCTGCTTGGGCCTAGGGCACCAAGCTTGAGCCTGCTGGTGCTGCTGACCTCCCTGGAAGGAAGGCTGTCTAACCGCAGGAGAAGAGTGCTGGTTCTGCCCAAAGAACCCTTTGCAGAAGTGGCATCCAAAGTGGCACTGACTGCTCTATGCTGGAGGTGACCTGCCACCCTGGACCAAGAGATCGGTGCCAAGGAAGGGCACGCAGCTAACTTGTGCTGAGTATCCGCCGGAAAGAGGATAACCTCAGCCAGGCCCCTGCGGCGAGTGGCCATCGCGGGTTGCTAGTGAGCGGGGCACAGGAATCTAATATCCAGGCCGCCTGAGCTGCTATTTTGCAACAGCAACGCCCTGTCACGGGCCTGCTTAACCGTGGTCTGCATGTCCGCTGGGAGATGAGGGAGAACTTCATCTAGCAACCCCAAGAAGACATGAGAGAAGTGTGCCATGATCACTGCCGAGCTGGCCTGACTAAGGCCCAAGGATGAGGCCGATACACCTTCGCAGAATGGTCCATATTCTTGGACTCCTTGTCCGGAGGGCAGTCAGTATCCGCTGAGCTACCTGTGCGTCTGAACACAGAGGCAGTCACAAGGCTCGGCCGAGGATACTCTGTGAAACCCGCCAAGGACCCCATGGGTACAGTGTACTGGAGCCATGAGGGCAGACGGGCCGGGCAAGAGGCAGGGTGCTGCCATAGCTCAAGGGCCAGGCCAACAATGGCTTGGCCACTGGGAAGACCTCCGTTGAGGGTATCCCCTCTTAAGGATATCCGTGAGAGGATATTCCACCTTCTTTGGATAGGCTCCAAGGGCATACCGTTGACTCTGAAATAAAGCGGAGGATGCCCTGAAAGAGGAAGGACCTTCCTCCAAGCCTGTCACTGACAACTCATCATCGGGGTGTGGAGTGTAGACCAGTGGTATCAGAGTCCAAGAGTCTGGATATAGGGTCTCGCATATGCCCTTCAATACGCCCGAGGCGATCGGGACAACAGTGATGGACAGATGACGGGCAGGCCCATATCTGTCCCGGGTCTCAAGGAGCCCTCCTGACGCTGCTTAGGCAGTGGCTCCAACAAAATTGGTGGGAGACGGAACAGGCCAAACAGGAATGCGTGCCGGTCTTACAGAGGAAGAACCGAGTCTTCGGTTCCAGAAGGGTCGGCGCCGCCCAAGAGGCTGGGGCCAACTAATAGGCCGGGTATAGTTGGAAGAGCCGGCTTATGACCGGTCAGAATTAGCGGTTGCCACATAAGGTCCTCATACGCCGACGGAGAAGCCTGTCAAGTCTCTCCTTGTCCAAGGGGATGAGGATCGGTAGCTATGCTCTACGAGAGTGTTTCAGACCTTTTTCGTTTTTTCAACCGAAGAGGCCTTGGTCCTTAATCGAGACCAACGGGTAGACTTGTTCGACCGGAGAGGCCGGAGTCGGTGACACGGGTCGGCTCCTGTCCCTCGATCGGGATACCCAAGGGCTGGGGCTCCTCGTCGGGGAAGGAAAGGATAGGTCCTCTCAAGGAGTCGTCAACGGGGTTGGTGACAACAGCTCGATCGGGTTGAGAGATATCTCGTCCGGTTCGAGCAGTTCTCGGCCTCGGTGCCTTGGCCTGACAGAAGGTCCAAGCCGGCAGCCAGGAAAGCAATCTTGACTGAGGCAGAGACCGCAAGGTCCTGGGATTCAGATCTCTCGGTCCCAGGAACATCTTCTCCGAGAAGAAGACTTAGGGTCCCTGTCCCGTTTTCTAGGGCGGGAGGAGTGTATGCCCAAGGGCACCTCACCCTTGGTGGGGAGAGACTGGCACAGCTCCCAAAGGATCCTGTGAAGGTAGAGCCAAGGTTTGACGGCACGAAAAAAACCTCGGCTGGCCTAAGCTTGGGCAGCTTCTTCTTCAAATGCCGCCATCTGGTTGAGCTACTCGGCAGATACTGCGCCACGGAAACCGCCCACCTTGCCTCCTTCGATTTCCGCCATGGATTGCTGAAGCTCCAGTCTCCCCAGCTTAAGCGCACCTTGTGGTCGTCCAGAACGCTGGAAATGGAAGGCCAAGCAGATGATGCATAAAGAGTTGTCATGCACAACACCAAAACAATAAACACACAAGAGGTGGGTATCGATGGCAACATTTTCTGTCCACAGAGACACTGGCGAAACCTGGGGACGACTTGTCCTCCATGTCCGATAAGCTTCAGATAGTGAATACGAACTCGTATAAATTTCAAAGAAAGCGAGGTGGTGAAAAGCCGATTAGTATCCAGGGCCTACGATACTGCAGAAGTAGTATGAGGGAACTGAATCTTCCAGCGGAAAGCAAAATCTACGCCATGGGCGGAGCTGAGGTATTTACCAACCGGTGGTGGAGGAGCCAGCTTGAAGACTTCTGGCCAGATTTAAAGGGAAAGGGACATGCCAAAGAGTGTGGATGAACAAACATATCCATGCTCCTAGAATATATTTTACGCCCAAATTGGTCGAAAGGACACGAGTCCTTATCAGGAGGCGAAGAGCTCAAATGTTTGGGCTGGGCTGAACGGTCGTGCGCGGCGTGATGACCATGGAGTCAACACTTAGGATGGGAGTTAAGGAGAATATCTCTTCAGGGGGTAGCCAAGGTGCGGTCCAGCTTTGCGTGAGACCGCTGGTATGAGAGGACAGTTGTTGCCAGACTGTGGTCACAAGGTCCTCATGGGGCCCCATCCACGGAGGAATGGGGATAGGGTCCGAGGTGGCTAGATCCAGGTGCTCCGCGAGGCATTTTGGCGGAGCAACCTCTTTGATGGCCAACTGCCAGTCGCCTGAACTGAATGCAATAAACTCCGAAAGAGGGTCCTCCGGAGGCTGACTTTGGAGTCTTTCGGGGACCTCTCGGGAGATCTAGGGTCCGACGCGTCCAAAGTCGGGTGTCAGAGGCTCAGATCCGCTAGGGACGGAAGGGTCTGGTTCTGTGGTGCCGACAGTGAGAGAGTCACGCTCTGGCCTGAGGAGACGGAGGAGAGGACCCTGGGGGTGGTGCCTCCGCACTGCTGTCTTAGCTCTGACAAAAGTTGCACTCTAGCCTCTTTCCACAAAAGGTGCGGACTCGTGGTCGTGCACCGGGAGGAGGGCAGGCTGGTAACTGGATACCCGGGTACTGAGGTTAGTGCCATGATGGGTAGTATGAAATTACCTGGGATAACCAGTAAATGGGTGTCCTGGAGTAGGATATCCGGCGTCGGGAAGGAGGACGTCGGATAACCGGCGTTGGAGACCCAGCGATGGAGGCACCTGGCCCGGCGTCGGTATTGAGCTGAACAGGAGGAGCCGCCCGCGAAGTAGGAGAGAGGGTTCAGGGACTAGGAACCCGGACCCACAGGGGTGGTGTCATAGCCAGAAAGTGGCATCAGATCCGGGAGTGCGCCCAAGAGACAGAGGGTGGAGGCACCATAATAGGATCCCGGTCGGCAGCAGAACTTTGTCCAGTGACAGCAGAAGGCCCGGCGGGGGGGGACTGAGGTCCGAGTGTGATCTTGCTAAAGCAAAGAGCAAAGGATCGAGTGGCGAGTCTCTAGGATGAAGAACCCTTGGAGGCGACAGGTCGACTTGTCCTCACTCTGTCCACCGGGGCCAAACTGGAGCCCAACGGGAGAGTGGATGGATCCTGACGGGCGCCGGAGGAACCGCATCCGGAACAGCAGATCCAGCCGGCCAGAGATGGCTGGAAGGCCGCCACGTAGTCTGATCGGCGGAGGCCGCGACCCTCTCGCTAGAGGCGAGTCACCATCGCAGGACAAGGTGAAGAAACTACTTCACTCTAAAAAGGCTACCCTGGCTGCCTGCTCACCTCCGGCAGGAGGGTGAGAGGGGCCCGCCCCAAAGAGGCAGACAGGGCATCCAAAAGTACTGCAGCTGCAGGCCTCTTTGTGTGTCGACGGACTCCAGTCCCAGCGCTTGTCCTTACTTTTCTTTTCAGGGCCGTGATGGTTCACCTTTCCCTGAGTTTTTGGAGTCTTTTTCCATAGATGCCAAGAACATCGGGTCAAAAGATGGGCCTCGAGGACCACTTCGCCTGGTTCTGGGTTGAAGGCTCAGCAGATGGAACACTCCTGGACGCCGGCTTTGAACCTAGGCAAAGGAGGCAGTGGGAATGGTCGCCCTGGTGGGATTTGAGCGCCGGACTTAGAGCACTTTTACTTGTCTAGAAGACATCAAATTTGAAGAAAACTTTGAGAGAATTTAGTAAGAGGCGAAGGAAACTTTGACAAAATACAACGGATGTTGGATTGCTGTTCTGACATGAGCTGAACGTTACTAAGCGACGGAAAAGAACTAGAGGCGAGTGCGGACATATACATATTGGGCTGACGCCACACCGCCCAGACATCGGGGCGGTCTCCGCCTGATGATTGCTATCTACAAGTTTGCCGTATGGACCTGACGCCAGGAGCGTAGTCCTATATGTGAAGACTACTGCAGAAACCCTCTAAGTAAGATCTCTGGGTTCTGGATCTGATGAGCATAAATGGGGAGTTTGGAGTTGAATGGGGATGCAAAGAAGTCCAATTCTGGTCGACCCCTTTGTTGAATAGTTGCTCTGCGGCTGAATGGAGCGAGTCCCAGTCATGAGCTTGGGTCCCAGACCTGCTTAGACTCGTCGGCCAAGACGATTTGGGTGCCTGGACTATACATGGCAGAGAGAACCAGACAGTGTTCCAGAGCTCAATGTCACATGCCCATGGACGCCTGCAGAGGGGATACGAATGAGTGCCCCTTACTTGATGATAACAACCGCAGACATGCTGTCTTGCTGGGTCAGAAGAGAATCCAAGAAACGCCCACCTGGAAGGCTCAGAGCATACAGGACCATCCTCATCTCTTAGACATTGATGTGCATAGTCCGCTCCAGAGGAGACTAGGACCCTTGAGACTGTCAGTCTCATCATGTTCAGAGTGGCTAATGAGGGACCCGCATATGCCAGCGGGCAGGGAGGGATGGTGGGATGGCCGTCATATGACCCAGTGATTGTAGTGGGGGCCCTGCAGGTCTTGGGGAGCCCTGCCTGCACTCACCGAAGGGTGAGAGAGACAGTCATCTATGAGGAGTCAGTCCTGACTGGCACCCTCCATAGAGTGACCATATTGACTTTCCAGAGTCCTGGAACCCTGTAAAAACTTTTAGGTGCCTTCCCAAGAAGTATTGGGTGTAACGACTTTGGAGGTCCTGGAGGAAGCCAGGGCTCTAAGCCAGGAACCTGTGGAGGCAGATGCCAGTGGCAGTTGCCCTGGCAGCAGTGTCAGGTGAGAAGTAGAATGAAGGGCCTGCTCTGTCTACTGCTACACCTGATTGGAGGTCCCTAACTCCAACCTCCTGAAAAGGGGTCTAGTGGGACCATATCCAGTCCCACTCACTACTAAGACAATCTAATTAAGGGACTAGAAGAGCCCAAAGGCAAAGTAAAAAGTGGCTACACTGGTGGCTGTAGAATAGCCATGGAGCCAAACTGGTACAACCACTAATCCCGGAGATCTATGGAGGGTAGATGGAAAGTTCTGCCATGGGCGACGCCAGTATCACCTGATTGGAGAATCCGACTCTGACCCCTTTAAAGGGGTCCAGCTGGACTGTGCTAAGTCCCAACCCTTACTACAAATAATCCCAGTAAGGGACCTGATGGGCCCAAAGGCAGATTCAAAGTGGCTGTACTGGTAGTCAAGAATAGACGCTATACCAAAACTGTTAGTATCAATAATCCTCCAAGAGGAAGCTAAGGAGAGGTGGCTCTTGTCCATGCCTCAGCACCCGCCCTAGGGTGGAACCCCAATGGAGGCGGACACCTAGGGTCATGGCGAGTGCTATGCAAGCCTGTCAATATCCTGGAAGGGATAACCTTTACTGGCTAAGACAGGGGAGGATCCAGAAAACAGCAAGGTAGTGCCTCTCTAGGTCCAGGGCCTCAGTCACACCAGTGAAGTAGGGTAAAAGTATGGCGAGGCTGGAGGCCCTGCAACAACGGTGCCACCTGGAGGACCCGGAAGTGAGAGGCACGCCATAAGGCTTGCTGGAGGAGTAGGAATAAAGACCCTTACTCTAGTAATACCAGAATCGGAGTCTGGCCCACTTGTAAAGAGAAAGGAGAGGTTCAGCATAAGGGTGGCTGGAGATAGGGTGGTAGGTTTAAAGACCTCCTTGCCTTTAATTCCACCAGAACTGAGTGTCAGATGACCCGGGGCTCTGAAATGAGTCTGTGCCAGGGGTTCACCTCAGAGGCACCCGACAGCACACCTGGTGAAAGAGGGACCCTGCTGTTAGATCGGGATGGAGAGTCAGCAGGTGTCTGCACTGTGGCGCCTGTTCAGTCCCGTCCGGATACATGGGTGCCTCTGACAGCTGGTTCCAGTGTCAGTGGAAGGAAGGCCGGGGTATCGGAAGACTCCAACATCGGGAGACTGAGAAGGTAGGCCTGTCTGATGCTGGCAGGTCGGGGCCCAGAGGAAGTCAGGGCATCCGGCCTCCTGGCCAGCCAGCAGGGGACTGAAGGGGTCGCCTTCCTGGTGAAGAACGGGCAACAGCTGTTTCTATCTGACTCAACATCCAGCCCCCAGGTGCCAGTGAAAGTAGAGCCTGGGAGACCTAGAAAGGGCAGAGTTGTCGCTCGACCCGGCGTCCGCCCCAGGCATCAGTGAAAAGGCCTGGGAGGTACCGTGATCAGGCGTACTAGAGGGTGATGACTGATCGACGCCAGCCAAGCCGGGCTGAGGAGGCAGACATATCCGGCATCCAGCCCCAAGCAATAGTCGTAGGGGAACTGAGGCCAGCACCATTTGATGAACGGGCACCATGGTAGGTGTTGTCCGACAGACACGCGACGCCGGGGTCAAGGTAGCAGGCATCAGCCCACAGCTGGGGAGTCCAGCCAGCACTGAATGAGCAGCCTGATGATGGGGACAGTTCCTGTGTGGAGCTCTCACTCCTGGCGTCTAGTGTCGTTCGACCCTGGAGCCAGGTCTGGCGAGCTGACATCTCAACTAGGCTGACGACAGGTCTCGCCCCTTGTCAGAAGAGACACTGGCTGAATACTCTGGCTTAGGCCCGGAAGCAGGCTTGTGGGGGCCTAAGGTACAGGGGAGAAAAGGCAGAAGGCAGCCCGTGCCCTGAAGACCCTCCGCCTAAGAGGTGCTCAAAGCAGAGGACTGCATCCACGGGAACCCAGAAGACAGAGTTTTCACAGGGCCAATTCACCCCGAGGGAGGTGGAAGCTGTCGAGACAGAAGTGGGGACCTGGAGCGGAGCATGACCTGGCACTGTCCCTGTTCGAGCCCTGATGCCCAGTCAAGTGAAAGAGGAGGTCCCGAACTGGAGGAGTCTTGCCTCATAGGACAGTCTTGCATATCGGAGGACTGTTCAAAGAAGTTCCTCACAGTCCTCTGGCGGCAGCCTGGTCTCGTGGAGACAGTGCTAGCAAGCTGGTAGGCCCAAGAACTGGAAGTCTGGGCCCAAAGGCCAATCTTCTACAGTAGAAGCTAACTCGGGAAACCGAGAAGACTGCCACCAGGAGAAGAACCGAAAGAAAAAGTGCATTTTCTTAAGTCAAATGTGAAAATAAAATAAAAATGAAAAGCAAATAATGCGAAAAAAGGCAGTCGAGTGAGAGCAGAAGTCGTCCATGGAGCTGATGTGCGCGAGTCGACGGTGGAAAAACTGAGGTGGTGCTGGGGACCGCCTTTATATCATTGGTCGATGTCAGGATGGGCTGACGCGGGGGCGGTCCCTCGAGACTGCTAGCTATAAGTTTTCCGTGGGGTCCTAGCACTGGGCGGCTTAGGTGCTTATGGTTGTAGCCTCGCTGCAAGAGCTCCAACTTGAAGTAAGATCAATAAATACAAATTGTACAAAACAATATAAAAATAGTGTTGTCTTCACTTCTGGCTCCTTTATGTAACTTTTAGACGATTCTTTCCTCTTTTTTTGCTTTTTTTTCTCCTTCCCCTTCTTCTTCCACTTCCTGCAGGTGGGATTTAGCTCGAGTACTTCCTCCTGTTCCCACAGGAGCTCCTTGGTGTCACTCACCCACAGTCCCTGATATATTGGGCAACTTGGGTGGGTCAGAGGTGATGTGGTGGGTAGGAACTATTATAAGGCTGGTAGTTGGTGTTGTTGCTCCAAGCTCCTGTTATGCCACCAAACTAGAAAGCCCTGCAAGCAAACAAGCCCAAACTCTATTCCCTGTAGTCAGATGCAGAAAGAAACACTGTCCTTGCAGCTAGATGCCACAAAAACAACAATCCCCTGTAATTAGATGCTGAAAACAAAATGTGTGTCTGTAACACCTCCTCTTGCAGGCAGGTGGGCGAAAATGGAGCAAGCATGCTGACATTACCATTCGGCGGGTATTTAAAGCTCCCCGAGTTTGAGTTTCGCACCGATGATTCTCTGGAGCCGATTAGTCAGCGACCCTTGTGACACTCACCTAGTCTCTGGCAGCTGGTGTTGTTGTCTTGAGCCTGCTTTAAATGTTTTTCCCTTACTTTGTTTGTTCAACCTTGTCTCTGACCGTTGTAGCTCCACATCCAGGTTAGCTTGAAACAGCTGTGGTATATCTTCAATTAGAAGCAGCGCCAATATTCAAAGCGGGCTTCTAATGCAAAATCAGTTTTGTTGCTGTAGCTTCAATTCGATGGTGGCTTCTAATTGAAGATATACAGTATGCATTTTCAAAAGAAGACTACAGTTTAAGAGGACACACAACTGATTTGCTGTCTATTTAATGCATGACTGCCTCTTCCAGTTGAGCCTGTCGCTGCTTTTTTCAAGTAAAAACTCAGAGTGCAGGCAGATCACTGGCTCTCCTAGTAAAGTGGGAACTCTCAGCCCATCCAGGGTTAGTACAGTGACCTACCTTTTGAAAAGTACAGATATGTAAGAACTTCACCGTAACAGTAGATCTTGAGATCTTGCAGCAGGTAACACAATAAGGACTGTAAGCAGTGTCAGGTGGCAGGACCCCATGGAAAACTTTTAGCTTGCAGTCTTTGGCAGGGACCGACTCAGACGTCGCCCACCCTGATGTTACCTATGGTATAAAGGGTGGCAGTCCCCTGCATCCTCAGTTCTCCGCCGGAGACTCCAGCATCGATGATGGAAGGTGAACAGGAACAGAGAACCAAGGAAATGCCAGAAGGCAACCAGAATGTTGCCCATGCAAGCCATGTTGCAGTAGAGTCCCCTAGGGGGACGGTAGGTGGAGTGGGAAGCCATACCTGCTTCAAGAGCATCTCGAAGTTCTACCGTTATGGTAAGTTCTTACGTAACTGTACTACCTTACGCTCGAGGTCAGCTCTTGCAGCAGGTAACAACAAGGACCGAGTCCCAAGCAGTAAAGGAGACCCAGACAGGAATTGGGAGAAGGAAACATGAGAAGCAACTGCTCAAGAGAGGAGTCCCTGCAGAACTCGAGGCAAGTCCCGCTCTGCATCTGGAGGCAATGTCCAAGCTGTAATGTCTAACAAATGTACGGACAGAGTTCCTGTGGCTGCTGCACAAACGCCCGCTGTAGACACATTCTGAAGGGCAGCAAAGATGCTGCAACTCCTCATAGAGTGAACCTTCACCGGCCCGCAAAGGTTTGTCATACTCTCTGACCGAAAAGTAATACAAAGTTAACCAGCCACTTGAACGGGTCTGTTTAATACAGGTGCTCCTGATCCTGGGAGCAAGGAAACAAAAGCTGGTCTGACTTTCAAAACTCTCTTGTCCTAGAAAGGTAGAATCACAAAATGCGATGAACATCCAACATGTGGAGAAGAGCCTCACCCTGCTGGAGTACTCTGGATAATAAACAGGAAGGTGGATGTCTTGATTAAGGGTCAACTCAGATACTACCTTCAGCAGAAACTTAGGATTAGTCCTCAAGGCCACCCGGTCCTTGTGGAAAATCAAATAAGGCTCTTACACATCAGGCCTGAAGCTCGGAAATTCTTCAAGCAGAAGTAATAGCAACTAAAAATAATGCTTTCAAGAGAGGAAGTGAAGCTACAGATCCGTGGCTGGTTCAAAAGAAGGTAGGGTGAGCTTTGCAGCACGAAAAGTAGGTCCCAGGAGGGATGGGTTCTCTAATGGAGGCTTCAAATGAGAGGATACCCTTAAGAAGGTCCGGGCTACCTCCAGCTGAGCCATAGTTCTGTCCTGGACAGAGGTATGATAGGCAGAAATGGCCAACAGATGTACTTTTAATGGAGGAGTAGCCCAATCCAGAGTCCCAGAGGACAGGAGATACTTGAAGATCCAAGTGCACTGGACAGGCAAAAGGATCTAGGCAGGCAGAAGCCCAGAGACAGAAGCACTTCCATTTCTGGGATAAGTGGCTCTGGCGAGCTCTAGCTGCCACCAGAACAGTGGCCACCTTGTCAAAGACTCCAAAGCGACCTGGCTAGGAGTCATGCATGGAGATGCAGTGACGGAGGTTCGGTTGGACCAGGATCCCTCGTCCCTGAGAAAGCAGGTGAGTGTTCAGAGGCAGAGGAACCGTGGTTGCTGCCAACTGTTGCAAGAATGGAAACCAGATCTGTTATGGCCACAAAGGGCCACAAGGATCATCTGTGCTCCCTCTGCTTGCGAGCTTGAGAAGCACCTTCAGAAGAAGCGGAACGGAGGAAATGCATACAGACCTCCCACTCCAGAAGAGGGACAATGTGTCTTGCCATAAAACTCCATGCCCTGGATCTAGCAAGCAAAAATTGGGCAATTTTGCATTGATAGGGGAAGCAAAGAGGTCCAGCTCTGGCATGCCCATCTGTCGAATAGATTGCTGACAACTGACTGCAGAAGGGCCCATTTGTGTGCTCTGGACCGGTCCTGCTGAGTGAGTCTGCCAGGGTGTTCTGTACCCGGATGTGAACAGTGGAAATATCCAGGTGGTGAGCAATGGCCCAGCTCCAGACCCACATAGGCTACTCAGCAGAGGGGTAAGAATGTGTGCCCTAAGCTTGTTGATGTAAAAATAACTGCCATGTTGTCCGACTGAATCAGAAGGTGTCCAGGTGGAGTGCAAAGCTCAGAGCTTGAGAGGCATACAAGACCACCTCATCTCAGAATATCAATGTGCAGAGTTTCCTCAGGGGTTGACCAGGTGCCCTGTGTCTGGTGAATGTCCAGATGTGCTCCCCAGCCTGCCGAGGCATCTGACATCAGGACTTGGGTTGGGTTATCATCTGAAAGGGCATCCCCTCTGATGAGAGGGATGTCATCCACCAAGTCCAGTCTGAAATGGAAACCAGAAGATCCACGTTATCCCAATGCTGATCCCACCGGACTCAGAGTCCACTGAATCATTCTCATATGCATCTGGCGGGAGTGGGACAGTGACAATGGAGGTGGCCACATGGCTCAGGAGCCGAGAGATCTCCATCGGCTGGAACCCTTGGGAGGCATGAGACCTGGTGGGAGAACCCCGGAGACGGAGAGCTCTGTCTTCTGGGAGAGGCCTTCCATCTGGTGGTGTCAAGTAGTGCTCCAATAAACTGGAGGGACTGGGATGGAATCAAGGAGGACTTTGCACATTGATTGTAATCCTAGTTCTCCAAAATGAGAACAGGTGGCCTTGAATCATGTGCTACAACTGTCCTCTGGACGTAGCTGTTAGGAGCCAATCATCCAGACAAGGAAAGACATAATGTCCTCCTTCGGGAAGGCAGCTGCAACCACCGCCAGGCACTGGTAAAGACCCTTGGTGCCAAAGATAGGCAGAAGGGCAGCGCTGAACTGGTAATGTCTTCCCTGAAACTCGAACCAGAGAAACCTCCTGTGCAGTTCTGCCACCAGTATGTGGAGGAACGTGTCCTGCATGGCCAAAGATGCTAACCAGTTCCCTTGCTGGATAAATGGCATGATCCTCTGAAGGGTGAATATCCAGAACCATTTGTATTCTACAAAACTGCTGGAGGTCGAGAGTCCAGAATAGGGCACAGATCCCGCTCTTTTGGGGACCAGAAAGAAGTGAGAATAGAAGCCTGTGCCCCTGAGAAGGTGGCAGGCTCTACGGCTCTTTTGTCAGGAGCACTTGGATCTCCTCTAATGAGCTCTGCATGCACCTGGAAGCAAGGGAGGGGAGGGGACTTGTCTGTTGGCTTTGAAGGAACTCAATCGAGTGTCCCTTGTCTATGAGCTGTAGGACCCACTGCTGGAGGTGATCTCGCGCCACCCTCTGGTGTAGAGAGAAGATGGCCTTCAACCGCTTCCCCGGTCCTCCAGAAGGAGAGGGTGGGTCCCGCAAGAAGTCAGGTGGTTGCAGGAGGTGGGAGGGCAGCCTGAGCTGATTTAGCTGCCCCGAGGCGGGCCCCTCAGCACATAGTTTTCTCATTGTTGCTGAAAAAGAGGTTGTTGTTGTTCCCTCTTCCTCGAAAAGCTAGGTCTATAGAAAGAGCCTTTGCTTTGGTTTGTACGGAATGTACCAACCTAATGACTTTGCCAGAGTCCTGCAATTTGGCAATTATCTGTTCTGAGTCCTCACAAAGAGAATGCAAGGCATAAATTAGTGTTGGTGACTTGATTAGCTGCCTTTGCTAATCAACATGAAAATGATTAGCAACTGGTCAAGTTGATTAGCAGTGGGGGGTCTGAATGTGGGGAAGAAGGCTAAAAATAGTGCCATTCACAGCATTCCAAGCACTACGGTCCTGAAGAAACTGATTAGCACCTACTGCTAATCAAAGCAGAAACTGACTCGCATTTGCTGGTTTCCCGATTCACAAATTGCATGTGTAAAGCCGCTATTTTATGCCTTGAACAGAGTCATGGAATGGCACGTCCAGGATATTGGTCTGTATGCTCTGAGCCAGCTCGAGACCCTAGCCACGATCACGAATCATCAGCAGAGCTGGAGGACATGGGTACTCGCCTGAGCCCGCCTGCATCAGCTTTCGAGCCTGATTTTTGTTGGCAGCCAGGAGCTCCTTGATTATGTCTAGTCCCTGCTCCCACAGAGTGTTCTGAAATTGCATCATACGAGTCAGAAAATTCAGATTTCTGATGGTGGTGGAGGAAGAATAGACCTTCCTGCTGAGAGAGGGAAAGCAGCCAAAGCTTCCTTTAAATCAAGGAGGTTATTTAATAGACTACACTGAATTGAATTATTACTTTTGGACCTGTGTAAAGTAACTCATATTGATTCTCTGTTTTGGGTTGACTTTCTTAGTTTAACTTTTATTTGCCAGGAGGAACTGTAGCTGGGAGATATTTGCAGTCATTTGTGACTAGACCTGTTACTTAACCTCTGTGAAATAGGTGTCTGAAAGGAAAGAAGGCACTCCCGGGGTGGCGGGTCAGAGTTGTAGTTGGTTGTTTCTGGAGGGCATAGGTTTACTCCCGCACCACCCCAAGCGCATAACTTTTTATAGCAGGGGTTCTGACATCACTTCCCAAAACTGCTAACAAAATATACCTGTTCATATCCTTAAAGGCACAGCACACTGAATAGGGACAGAGACACTCACAAGCTTGCACACACTAAAACAAGAAGAAAAAAAAAAAAGCATCTGTAACAGGAAGGGACGAGACATGTGGGGGTGGTGTAATGCACTGCACTGGCTGTGGAGCAGCAGTCTCCCGGGAGATATTCCTGAGACGCGTTGTTGCCCTATTTGCAGGCACCCTCTGGTCTGAGGAAGGAGGTTGTTCGCTCCAAGCTGACCTGGCAAAGATTGGAAACCTGCTCCCCACCCAGGGGATCCCAGGCCACCGCCACTACCCAGAGACCGGCCAAGAAAAGAGTAGGTTGGACCAACGGTGGGTTCAGGAGGGTGAGGGTGGTAGAACAGAGGGTGCATCCCTCCAGTTGTGCCTCTCCACACCATTCGCCACTCCGGAGCATGGTTCCTCTATGGAGGCACCCGAGGGAGACCAAGGAGGATGCTGGGAACCTCCATAATGCAGACCCACAGGAGGGTGGCACAGGACCCCACAGGGGAAGGAAACAACTCCTGTGGGGGACTCAATTGTTAGGGGGTAGAACTGGGGAGGGAGGGAAAGGGAGGAAGTGCCTGCCCGTGCCATGGCTTGAGGGACAGGAAACGAACCTCAGGATCGTGAGCAGCTGCAAGGGGAGTGAGCTGGATGTCATTATTCACCTAGGGACAAATGACCTGGCTGAGAATGGGATCAGAGCAGCAACAGGAGTTTGTGGAGTTGGAGGGCCTTAGGACAAGTATCACACACAGTAACTTTCTTGGAAGTGCTACCTGTCTATGGCATGGATGAGGTTAGGTACTCCGCACCATGGGATCTCAATGACTGGTTGAAAACTGTGTGAGCTCAGGGATTTGGCTTCATTGGGGACTGGGGCTCACCTGAAGGATGCAGGCTATACACCGCGCCGATGGTCTGCATCTATCCAGGAGGGGAACCAGGATCCTAGGTGATAGGTTTAAATGCTTTATTGGCAAGCTGCTAAACTAGCCAAGGGGGAGGCACTGAAAAGGAGAAGGGAAATCCAGCCCCCAAAAAAAAAATCAGGGTAGTTAGTGAGCTAAACACCAAGATAGAGCAGTCAATAGGAGAAGGGCAGGGTAAATGGAGAAAGACAAAGGCAGTAAGGACAGGATGGGGTAAAAAGAAATAAAGACATAAACAAATGGAGGGTAATGAGTACCAATGCCCGTAGTCCGGGTAGAAAGCTCCATGAAATGGTGGCCTTGATGGAAGAAGGATGCCTGGATATCTTAGTAGTCACAGAAACATGGTACACAGAGAACCATGATTGGAATGCAACATACCAGGGTACACATCTACAGGAGGACAGGGAGAGAAGAAGAAGAGGAGGAGGAGTAGGATTAGCTCTCTATGTAAGGAAGGGATCAAAGCAACAGAACTAAAGGGTAAACAGGAGGACAGGAGGCACTGTGGGTCACCCTGGAGACTGGAATGGCACCACAATCCGCACAGGGATTGTATACAGACCCCGCCTCAGAGGGAGGAAATGGACAAGGAATGATAGAATGCATCCTTAGGATGGCAGAGAAAGGGGAGATATTGCTGATGGGGACCCGAATATGCCAGATGTTAACTGGAGCACCTTGCTGCAGCCACATCCAAGAGCAGGACCATTCCCGATGCCCTACAAGGCATGCCTCAGATAGCTAGTTTTGAAACCCACTCGGAGGGAGCAATCTTAGACCTGGTACTCTCAAATGGGTCTCCAATCTTGAAGTGGGTAGCCATCTGAAACAAGTGACCACCAAACAGTGTGGTTCATGATAAACTAGCTGTAGAGTCAAGCCATACAAAAGTGAAGGTACTGGACTTCAGGAGGGCTGATTTTGTCAAAATGGTAGAGTGTTTCAGAAAAGCACTAGCAAACAAGCAAGAAGGTGGGTGGAGCAATAATGGGAAACATCAAAACCACCATCACAGAGACAACAAGCCTTTGTGTGAAGCAAATAAACAAATCAAAATGAAGGAAAACCACTATGGTTCTGAAAAGAAGTGGCTGGGAGGTTAGAGAGAAAAGATAGCATTTAGGAAGTATAAGGAAACACAGAAGGAGCAGGACAGGGAACTGTACCAGTTAAAGCAGAAGGAGGCGGGGAAAGCAGTCAGAATAGCAAAGGCCCAAACCGAGGAAAAAGATAGCCAACTTGGTTAAGAAGGGGAATAAAACCTTTATAGGTACATTAGGAAGCAAAGGAAGACTAAGGCAGGGATACTGAGGCTGAATAAAGCGGAATGTGGTTACAGAGAGCCACAGTGAAAAGAAGGGATATCGAACGAATACCTCTGCTCAGTATTCACACAATGGAAGAGCAGGGAAGATACATAATCCAGTCAATAGAAGCACTCTGCATAGGGGTTGATATTGGTCCTTTCACAGAAAAAAGGGTTCAGAAAGAACTCTTAAAACTGAAGGTGGATAAAGCAATGGGGCCTGAAGGATTCACCCTAGAATTCTAAAAGAACTAAGGAAGAACTAGTAACACCACTGACTACCCTTTTAATAAATCCTGGGAGGATGGTGGTACCTGAGGACTGGAGGAGGGCGGATGTGATTCCCTTCTGCAAAGTGGGAGCAAGACAGAGGCAGGAAACTACAGACCTGTCAGTTTGACCTTAGTGGTAGGGAAAATGATGGAATCACTCTTAAGGAAAGAATTGTTGAGTACCTAGAGGCCAGAGGGCACAGGACCCAAGGCAGCATGGATTCACAGTAGGAAGGTCATGTCAGACAAATCTAATTGATTTCTTTGACTGGGTGACCAAAGTAGTAGACCAGGGAGGGGCTGTGGACATGGCCTACCTAGACTTTAGCAAGGCATTTGACACAGTCCGGCAGAAAAGATTAATAAACAATTAGCCAGCCTGGGAGTGGGTCCCAGGGTGGTAGCCTGTGTAAAACACTGGCGGACAACAGGACAAAGAGGGTAATAGTAAACTGAGTCCACAGTGAAGAAAGGGGGTTACTAGTGAGGTACCACAGGGTTCAGTACTGGGGTCGGTCCTTTTAATGTCTTTATAAGTGACATTGCAGAGGGACTGAAAGAAAAGTATGTCTCTTTGCAGACTGACACAAAGATCTGCAATAGGGTTGATACACAAGGTGCGGTGGAAAGGATGAAAAGGACTTGGCAAGGTTGGAGGAATGGTCAAATGTATGGCAGCTTAGATTCAATGCAAAGAAGTGCAGAGTAATGCACCTGGGAAACAAAACCCAGGGAAGAATACACAACGAGGGTAAGATACTGATAAAACAAAAATCGAAAGGGACCAGGGGTAGTCATATCAGATGACCTAAAGGTGGGACAGCAATGTGAGAAGGCAGTAAGGAGGGCTGGGGGGATACTGGGATGCATAGGAGAAGCAGCACCAGTAGAAAACAGAAGTTGTTGGCCGCTGTAGACAGTTGGTAAGACCACATCTGAGTACTGTGTGCAGTGCTGGAGACCCCATCTCTGCAAAGACATACAACAGGGTGGAGGCTGTCCAGAGGAGGGCAACCAAAATGGTGCAGGGTCTGCACCAGAAGACATATGAAGACAGACTAAAGGAACTGAAGATGTATAGCCTCGAGGAAAGGAGGGAGGGGACATGATAGAAACTTTCAAATGCCTCAAGGAAATCAACAAAGTCCAAGAGGGTAGCATCATTCAGAAAAGAGATGCAAGAACAAGGGGCACAATTTGAAAATAGAGGGGATGGCTCAGAGGTAATGGAGGAAGTATTTCTTCACAGAGGGGTTGTAGATGCATGGAACGGCCTTCTTGAGGAGGTCTGAGAGTCAAAACAGTGGGGAATTCAAGAATGCTTGGGACAGACATAAGGCAATTCTAGTGGGGGTAGGAGGAAGTAGACTGTTGGTTAACTAGGATCTGCAGCTTATCCGTTAGGTAGAGAAATGGGCAGATTAGGTGGGCCAAGTGGTCCTTATCTGCCATCAGATTCCATGTTTCTATTTTTCCACCGCATGGAGTCCAGCTGCTTAGACTCCTTATCAGGAAACTGGATGCTAAGGTGCCCCAGTCACGGTGACCTGTGGGCAGCCAAAATAACCACTGATTTGGCCAGTGGCTGCTCCTCTAAAAAGGGCTCTTCTTCTGGAGCCCTATAAAGGAGTCTGCCTTCTTGAGTATGGCCGGGCTGAATGGGGCCATTTCCAGGCTGCCTTGGTGACGCTCATGGAAGGTGTCAACCAGGAGTGGAATAAAGTACAGTTACACAATAAGTTAACGTAACAGTAGATCTTCAAGAGAAGCTCTTGCAGCAGGTTACACCATTAGAACTGAAGCGGCAGGCAGCAGGACCCCAGGAAAACTTCTAACTAGCTACATACAGCGGAGGACAGCCCCTGACGTTGGCCCTTCCAGCATCACATACCTCATAAAAGAGCGGTCCCCAGCATCCCTCAGTTCTTTTTCCGTGCCGACCGCAAGCATCGGCTCCATGGATGCCTTCAGCTATCGAACAACTCCATCACTTGAGTATTTTCAAATTTTATTATTTTTCGACAAGTCCAAATTTCTTTCTATGTATGGCATCTTCCCAACATCTTCTGAAGAAAGGCGCCCTCCAAGTGCGGCGTGTGGCAAAACAGATTCCTTTTACGGATTCACACATGGCCTGTGTCAGGTGCCTAGGCCCAAAACACGTCACTAAGGCCTTTTCTAGTTGCCAGAACTTCAATACCTGCACGAAGATCCGCAGGGGAAAGTTTACAGACCTTCCTTTTAGCAAATAGATTAGCAGCCATGCAGAGAAGTTCCTCCTCATGGGAAGAGTCATCCCACAGATCAGGATAACACAAGGAAAAAGGAGCACTCCCCATCCGCGGCGGACGCCCTACTCCAGGGCTAGCTAGTGCTCTGCCCACTCCACCAGATCTCCGCCTTGGGCAAAGACCCAGCCTCCGGCCGGCAAAGTCCAGACGTCAGGTGGTAGAGAGAGAGACATCCACCCTTTAGCCTCTTAAAGTCCGACCAAGAACTCGCGATAGCGACAGTCGACCTTCACTCTTCAGGCTGGACCAGTCAACAGGATCATCCCCCAAGCCGCACTCCAAGTCGGGCCGCCACTGCAGGCCCGACTCCCTGGACGGTGCTGGGACACCAACCATGCCAGGTTGGTCTCCCAACCCCAGGGGTTCCATAGGGGCGTCCATTAAATGGACTACAGATCTGGCGTCCCTCAAGCGGACCTCAGACCAAAGCGGACGCCTGAGCAGACGACTGCCAACGTCCTAAGGGGTCAGATGTCCTCACCGCCAAAGGATGTCACCTCATCCGTACCGGACGTCAGACATCCAGGACATTTGGATGAAGATGGTACTGACACCAGGGTCGAACAGATCAGTGACAACCAGGCGTCAGGAGGCAGGGAGGAAGGAAACCTCCACACGACCCAACGCCACCCAAGGACCAGCTGACGAGTGTGTCAGGCCACAGAAAGCCTGATACAGGTGACAGGTAGACACCTAGAGAGGAACTGACACCAGGTCAGTCATCGGCCTTAACATAAATGAAGTTAAAGAATTATTTTCCTATTGGTGGGAAACCATCAGGAAGGACGTAGTTCTACAAAGCCTCCAGTGGAGAACTTAGCTCCTCCAGAAGAGAAAAGCTCGGACAGGCCACCCCTAGAGAAGAAAGTCCAACACCTAGGGGCGGTCCAAGGAAAAAGGTCTCATAAGGATAAGAAGCGGCCGAGGTCTCCTTCCCAGACCCCTTCCCGCCTCCCAGTGTACAGAGACCTAAGAGACACCACAGGAGATCAGACTTTTCATCATTGGACGAGTCTCACTCATCTTCTGAACCATTTAGGTTGGCATCGCCCTTTAGTGTCCCTTCTGCAGATGCATCGGATCTGCCAAAGTCGTCTCACCCCTGGACGACCCAACATTTATGGATATTATGACATATCCAAGACAATATGGGTTGGGATACCAAAGACTTAGATCCCGAATGACACCAACTGGCAAAATACTTACAACAAAAGGGACCCCAAACCAGTGGTGGTCCCACCTTTAGTGGACACCTTCCAAAACGTAACAAAGCTGCTTGGAAGCACCCCTTCTCCTCCTCCGCAGTCCCAAGAAGGCAGATCGCCTGTACAGGGCCCCTCTTGGGGATCCCTATTTCGAGAACAACCAGTGGCTGACTCTATGGTCACAATGGCCCTCACTACAGGTCCCAAAGACCACAACATCTCAGTACACAACCCCCAGATCGAGAATCAAAACAACTCAATTCCATGGGAAGAAAGGTATATGCATCAGCAACTTGTTTCATAAGGTCACAATTTCCTGACCCACAGGGTGCAATTTCAAAATGTCTTGTGGGATCAAGGCCAAGACCTGGTAAGGGACGTGCTGGAGGGAGACAAGAAAGAGGAGCTCATAAAGCTCCTCCAGACAGGCTCTGACATGGGAACACAGGTACTGGAGCGGTTTATGATTCCACAGACTCAGCGGCGAGAAGTGTGGCATCAGGAGTCTATCTGAGAAGACACTCTTGGTTGAGAGTCTCGGGTTTACACCTGACATCCAGAAAGGCATTCTAGATGTCCCATTCAAAGACTCGGTTCTCTTTGGCAAGAGTCCAAGAAGATAACAAAACTTCAGGACATCGGTAAGGCAGTCAGATCAGTACAGGCAATGTACAGACCTGAACAGAAGCCATTTCGGAGGCAACAGAATACATTCAAGGGTAAACAGGGTCTACAGCCCGATTTGGACAACAGCAGAGAGGTGGCTTCATTCGCAAAGGCCTGCTCTGCTGTACCGGAGTCAAGGTGCCAGGAACACAAAGCTCCTCAGGCTACCCTCCCTCCCCTCCACTGCCTGACTCACTGCAGACCCCTCCTCCCTCTGGTTCAAAGGGAAGAGAAGGTCGAGGGTCATTTCAAACCACCTGCCAGGGTGATACCAAATCGCGTCACATCAATGGGTGCTCCAACTTATTCAAAGAGGGCACTCTATTGAGTTCATAGGACAATCACCGTCCAGACCACCACTGCGTTCCCAGTATTCAGGCCAACATGCCACACTAATTGAGAAGAGATAGCTTCTCTCTCAAAACAGAAGCCGTAGAAAAGATCCCATGGATCCAGAGACAAAAAGGGTATTATTCCCACTTCTTTCTGGTGCCAAAGAAGACAGGAGACCTACATCCCATCCTAGACCTAAGAGATCTCAACACCTTCGTGGCATACAAATGCTTCAGGATGGTGACCTACCAGGCTTGATCCCGATGCTATGAGCGGACGCTTGGCTCGCATCACTGGACATGCAAGATGCCTACCTCCACATTCCAATCAAGAAACATCATCGGAGGTTCCTGCGATTGAATTCCAGGGTCGTCTACTACCAATTCGAGCCCTACCTTTCGGCCTGTCGTCAAGCTCGATGGTATTCACCAAATGCCTGGCAGTGGTGGCAGCGGCACTCAGGAGAAAGGTCACTATGTCATCCCCCATCTGGATGACTGGCTTCTGACGGTAGCGCCGGAGAGAGTTAAACTATGCTCTATGAGACACCTATTCACTATTTGACTGCCTAGGTGTCACGATCAACCTGGCAAATCGACCCTCACACCCTGTCAAAGGCTCCAGTTCATTGGTGCAGTACTGGACACCAGCAAAGGAAGGGCCTTCTTACCAGAAGACATAGCAGAGCATCTATGAGCCCTGATAAGGCATATCAGAGCTCAGCATCGGGTCCCAGCGAGGACCATACTGCGCCTTTTGGGCATATGGTGGCCACCATAGCCATGGTACCCCTTTCACGCTCCACATGAGAGCCATTCAGTGGACACTCAGGGTCCAGTGGGACCAACGCCAAGACAACTTGGACCAACTAGTCTCGATCCCCAACTCTATCCTCAGAGTCTTGCAATGCTGGATGGTTCCAAAACACCTCTCAGTTGGAGTTCTCTTCCTATATCCTACCCACTCCTTGATTCTGACCACAGGCGATCAGGATCAGGCTGGGTAGCCATTTGTGTGGCAAAAGAATCAGGGACTATGGTCAGGGACCAAAGGAACCCTTCACATAAACGCCCTTAGATGAGGGCAGTTCTTATGCCTTTCAAGCCCTGCAAACAGACATAACCCCAGGACACTTACTGATCCAAACTGACAACATGTCAGTAGTGTTCTACATCAACAAGCAGCGATGCACTCACTCCTACCAACTCTGTTGAGAGGCCATGAGTATGGTACTGGACAATAGAGTACAACATCACACTGTCTGTAGTGCATGTTCCCGGTTACAGAACACGCTGGCAGGTCTGTTAAGCAGATCTCGATCCAGAGCACATGAATGGAGCTCCTACAACCAGTAGCAAAAATGCTTTTCAAAAATGGGAATGCCAGATTTGGATCTGTTTGCCTCCCATACAACGAAAACTGCCCAGTTTCTGCTCACTAGATCCAGTGCCTGGTGTTTTCTGGTGAGACGATTGCCCCTCTCCTGGACAGGCAGATTCCTCTATGCCTTTCCTCCATTCTCTATGATCCAGAGGGTCCTGCTCAAACTGCAGGACCACACAGCAGTCATGTTTCTGGTGGCCCCATACTGGCAGAGACAGATATGGTTCCTCTTCTGCAAGGGCGAGCGAGCGAACCACCACTCCTATTCAGCTCGACTTACTGTCACAAGACAATGGGTCCCCGATTCACCCAAACCTCGGATCCTTTCACCTGCATGCCTGGCTCCTAAGGACCTAGCAACGCCTCGCCACAGTGCATCGGACGGTGTGGTGGACACCCCAGTGGCACAAGGAAGCCTCTACTCACGCCACATACACCATGAAATGGTGCCGGTTCTGCCTTTGGTCATCAACCCATGACCTAGACCCATTATCTTGCCCGATAAAATCAATTTTGGAGTACCTCCTTTCCTTGTGCAGGCAGGGCTGAGCCACTCTTCAATAAAGGTGCATCTCTGTACCACATCAGGTGACCATGCACCATTTGGGGACAAATCCTTGGCCTACCTAGATTTGCACGCACCTTCTTGCATGGCATCCTTCACTTGAAGCCACCCATTAGAGATCCAATCCCTCCTTGGGATCTTCTCTTTGTTTTAGAACAGCTCACACTACCTCCCTTTGAACCAGCCGCAGATCATGAGTTACACCTTTCTCTCTGGAAGGCATTATTTTTAGTTGCAGTTACTTCAGCAAGAAGAATTTGACAGCTCCAAGCACTTATGTGCAAAGAGCCTTATTTGATTTTCCACAAGGACAGGGTGTCCTTAAGAACCATGCCCAAGTTTCTTCCTAAAGTAGTGTCCGAATTAACCATTAACCAGGATATAGAACTACCGGCCCATTATCCAAGGTATACCTGTGCAGAGGAGAAACTCTCCTACACACACTAGGAGTGTGCTACAGGATTCTCAGGTTCTACCTGACCAGGACCAGTGTTTCTTGTCCTTTGCCCAAAGGATGTTGGGGAGCACCGTGTCAAAACAGACACTCTCAAAATGGTTGGTGAACTGCATCATGTTGTTACCAGAAGCTAAACAAACCTTTAACGGGACCGTAAAGGGTCATTCCACCAGAGGGGTAGTAACCCTGCTCGCTTCCCGAAAATGTTTCAGCACCTACCATTTGTGCAGCGTGCTACCTGAGTGCAGTGCACACATTAATCAGACACTACAGTCTTGACACTGCCTCTAGGTGCAGAGCAGGCTTTGGCTCCTACAGTTCTGCACAGGCTTACTTCAAGAGGGGTTCCCTTACCCTCCTCCCAAAATTAGCGGTAATACCTTTCACTGCTTGGGACTCAAGTCCTTATAGTGTAACCTGCTGCAAGAGCAGTTTCAAGTAAGATAGGACAGTTATGCAAGAACTTACTGTAACAGTAGATCTTCGAGACCAGCTCTTGCAGCAGGTACTTTCCCACCCACCTTCCCTCGGAGGTCAGTCATCTCAGCAATTATTATGATAATTTCTACTGGTCTTCCTCTGGAAGCGGATCCTTGTCTCCTCATCAGAATCACATCGCTATGCAGGGAGTCTCTGGTAGAAGAACTAAGGGATGCTGGGGACTGCCCTTTATGACGTATGTGACGCGAGGGGCCGACGTCAGGGGTGGTCCTCGCTGTATGTAGCTACCTAGAAGTTTTCCGTGGGGTCCTGCTGTCTGCCGCTTTAGTCCTAATGGTATAACCTGCTGCAAGAGTCGTTTCTCAAGTAAGATCCACTGGTTTAGGGTCTTTCTGATGTAGATACTTTGCAAGTCTGAGCCTTTCTGTCCAGGTCCTCCGCTTCCCACCCATATTTTCCTGGATGTCGATGATCTCCATAAAGGAGGAATCATCAGGTGGTGACTTAGGGGTATCTCTAGGGTCTTGGGGGTAGGTCCCAATAGACAAGCGGTCTGAGGAATAAGGGTCAGAGGACCGGTCGGAGTCCGCTGAAGAAGAGGAGGACTTGGCTCTGATACAGTTGCGTTTTGGTCTACCTCAATCAGGATAGCCTGAGGAACTTGGGCTCCTTGACCCGGACCTATAGCCCCACTTGTAGGGAGCCTTTCCTTGCTTTTTCCCACCAGAGGAGAGGCCCCTTTCCTGTGTCATCTACAGGGGAACGGGAGGGAGGACTGAGGGGCCTCTGCACCAGCTGGGGGCCTCAGTCTGCGTACTTTAGGCAGCAAGTTCAGAGGCATTGTCTCCACCAGTACCCAAACAGGCCTTTCACCTGGGACAGGTGGAGCCTAGGATCTGTGTCCAGCGTCAGACCGATGTCGGCCAGCTCTGGTCCAGCCGAGAATTGTCTAGGGACGGGGCGGACAGGAGGCGATGTCGGCAGGGACTTTGGACCCAATGTTAGTGGGCAACTCCTGGTTTGAGGCGGTCATACGCTGGCCCTGGAAGGGCAAGTTCTGTCAGTAGATCAACTGGTGGTGGAGGCGAGACCAGTGACGCCGGGGACCATGCTGTCGGTGCCGGGACGGGTTACGCCGGGTGCGACCGGGTCGCTTCTGTCGCCTGTGGGTTCACCATCTGACAGACTGGTTGACAAGCGCTTTGTCAGACAGTTTGGATGTGGTCGATGAACATTTGTCCGACAACAGTCTGGACATCCTTGGAGGCTGAGAGCCTGAACTCCCAGAGTGCCCCAAGTCTTGTGACTGTCCTGGGGGTCGGTGATGACACTGAAGCTGACCAGGAGGTGGGGACGCCAGCTTGAAAGCTCGGTATGCCAGCCTGTTGACTGAGCAGGCGGCAAATCTTGAGGGGCTTCAGGGTTGAGCCTGAGTCATGGCCTTTTCTCCCAACACCCATATCAGGGCGGGGGGTTTTAGAACATTTAGCCAGGAGGGCGACCAGGTTGCCTGGGTGGCAAGAGTCAGAACTGCCCCGAGATGCAGAGGGAGTCGGATCACGGGATTTGGAGGAGATCTCTCCTTTTCCTTCTTTTTCCTTATGCTTCCCCAACTTATGGTGGAAAGAACTTTTTGTGAGAGGACTCTCTCTGCACGCTGCCAGCGCTGTTTGATCAAGCAGGCCTGAAGAGTCTTCTGACAACGGATCCGAGGCCTGCTGTTGAATTTCTGGCAGTGCTGGCAGGCCTGGGTGTCATGGTCTGGGCTTAGGCACAGCAAGCAAGCGGAATGGCCGTCCCTAGAAGGATCTGTTTGCCGCAGGCACACTTAGAGGGGTGCCTTTCTACAGAGAATGTCGGCAAAGACGACACACAGAAGACTGAAACTGGAGAAAGTTAACTTTTTCAAAGAAAAGTTAAAAGAAAACATCCCAAAGGGCAGATACAGTATGGCAGTCGGAACTAGCGAGAGGTGATCTGTGGAGCCGATGAACACGAGTCGATGGCAGGAAAAGAACTGAGGGACGCAGGGACCACCCACCTTTATACCATATGTAACGCCAGGGGCGTGCAGACATCGGGTGGTCCCACCGAAAACTGCTAGCTAGAAGTTTTCACGGAGTCCTGCCGCCCGACGGCTACAGTTCTTATTGTGCTACCTGCTAAAAGAGCTGACTCTCCAAGTAAGATCATTGTTTTTCCCCTTGCCCAGTTATGCCAACCCCAACCTCCAATCCCAATGACTGGAGTCTCCTGGCTGCATCCTGTTCCACCTGGAAGGGCAGCTGGCGGCTGCATTATCAGCAGATTACAATGTCGCTTCTGGGTCAGCTAGCAAAGAGAAGGGAAAGGCTGGGACACCTTGTGACCCCTCTTCATCCCTTGGAGCCAAAAACCTAACCTCCCCAACACACAGCCTGCCTCTGTGCCTCACATCCCCAACTCACACACAGTCTGCCTCAGTGCTTCACCTCCCAACCTATATACAGTCTTGCCTGTGTGCCTCACCTCCAAAACACACAGTCTGCCTCTGTGCCTCATCCCCAACCTACACAGTCTGCCTGTGTGCCGCCTCCCAAACCCAAACACAGGCTGCACCTGCCCTATCACCTCCCCATACAGCCTGCCTCAGTGCCTCACCTCCAAAACACTTGCAGGCTGCCCAAGTGCCTCACCTACCTGATCTACACTGCCGGCCTCAGTGCCTCACCTCCCCAGCATGCACAGTCGGCCTCAGTGCCTCACTTCCCCAGCAGGTACACAGCCTGCTTCAGTGCCTCACTTAACCAGCATGCACAACCTGCCTCAGTGCCTCACTTCCCAGCATGTACACAGCCTGTCTCAGCACCTCACTTTCCCTGCCCTACGCAGCCTGCCTTAATGCATCACCTCCACACAGCCCACCTCAGTGCCTCACCTCCCCAACACACACAGGCTGCATGACTGCCTCACCTCCCCAACACACACAGGCTGCTGCCTCAGTGCCTCACCTCCTCAATGCAGTCTTCCTCAGTGCCGCACCTCACCTACCATTTCCCAACACACACTGCCTGCCTCAGTGCCTCACCTCCAAAACACATGCAGCCTGCCTCAGTGCTTCACCTCAACACACCCAGGCTGCCTGAGTGCCTCACTTCTTGACCTACACAGCCTGCTTCAGTGCCTCACTTCTCCAGCATGCAAAGCCGGCCTCAGAGCCTCACTTCCCCAGGACGCAGCCAGCCTCAGTGCCTCACTTCCCCAGCACGCACACAGCCTGCCTCAGTCCTCACTTCCCCAGCACGCACACAGCCTGTCTCAGAGACTCACTTCCCCAGCATGCACACAGCCTGCCTCAGTGCCTCACCCCAGCACGCACAGCCGGCCTCAATGCCTCACTTCCCCAGCACACAAAGCAGGCCTCAGAGCCTCACTTGCCCAGCATGCACAGCCAGCCCTCAGGCTTCACTTCCCCAACACACACAGCATGCCTCGACACCTCACTTCCTCAGCACACACAGCCTGCCTTGGTGCCTCACTTCCCCAGCATGCACAGCTTGTCTATTGCCTTACTTCCACAGCACACACAGCCAGCCTCAGTGCCTCACCTCCCCAACACACACACAAGCCTGCCTCAGTGCTTCACTTCCCAAACAAACAGCCTGCCTCAGTGCCTCACCCCCAACACACATTGCCTCAGAGCCTCACCTCCCCAAAAACCACAAACAGCCTGCCTCAGTGTCTTACCAGCTACCCAATATACTCAGCCCACCTCAGTACCTCACCTCCCAACAGACTCACACAGCCAGCCTCGTGCCTCACTTCCCCAGCATGCACGCACAGCCTGCCTCTGTGCCTCACTTCCCCAACACACACTCACAGCCTACCTCAGTACCTCTCTTGCCCAGCACAGCCTGCTTCAATGCCTCACTTCCCCAGCACACACAGCGTGCCTCGGTGCCTCCACTTCCTCAACATGCCACATAGCGTGCCTCAGTGCTTCAGCTTACGCAACGCAGGCACAGCCTGCCTCAGTGCCTCACTTCCAACACGCACACAGCCTGCCTCATTGCTTCACTTCCTCAATGCACACAGACTGCCCAGGTGACTCACTTCCCAATGCACACAGCCTGCCTCGGGGCCTTACTTCCCAACACATACAGCCTGCCCTCAGTGCCTCACTTCCCAAACATGCACAGCCTGAGTGCCCTCACTTCCCCAGCACGCACACGCTTGCTCCTCAGTGCCCGCTTCCTTGCACACACACAGCTTGCCTCAGTGCCTGACCTCCCCAATACACACACACAGCCTGCCTCAGTGCTTCACTTCCCCACAGCCCGCCTCAGTGCCTCACCTCCCCAACACACTCATAGAGGCTATCACAGTGCCTCACCTCCTCAACACAGTCTCCTCAATGCCACACCTCCCCTACCATTTGCTCAACACGCAGCCTGCCCGTGCCTCACCTCAACACACCCAGGCTGCCCGAGTACCTCACTTCCTGACCCACACAACCTGCCCCAGTGCCTCACTCCCAGCATGCGACAGCCTGCCCTCAGTGCCTCACTTCCCCCAACACACACAGCCTGCCTCATTGCCTCACTTCTCCAACACACATAGCCTGCCTCATTGCCTCACTTCTCCAACACACAGCCTGCCTCATTGCCTCACTTCCAACTCCACACAGCCCACCTCAGTGCCTCACCTCCCCAACACACACACACAGCCTGCCTTGGTGCCTCACCCCAACACACACTACCTCAGGCCTCACCTCCCCTCCTACACAGCCCATCTCAATGCCTCACCCCCCACCAAAACCACAAACAGCCTGCCTCAGTGTCTTACCGGGCTCCCCAATACACTCAGCCCGCCTCAATGCCTCACCTCCCAGCACACTCACCACAGCCTGCCTCAGTGCCTCACCTCCCCAAACACTCACATAGCCTGCCTCAGTTCCTTGCCTCCTCAAACCAAGACACACACACACACGCACGCATAAAAGTGTCCCCACAACACACACCCAAGAGCCTCATCTCCACGACACACACAGTCTACCTCAGTACCTCACTCGCAACACACAGCCTGCTTCCCATAATGGATAAAACCTGAAAAGGAAGACATACAGGAGGCAGACAAGCACTAACAACATTTTTGCAGCCATACAGAACTGAATATAATGACCAGAACATTTTCCAAAGTAACCTTACCACTTATAAGCCTACCAGTATAATCTCTTAATTTTTTAAATAACACACTTTAGGAAGGGAAGAGATTACATTCTGACTCCACTGACCCAGCAGTCTGATCTCTTCCACTTCCAGATTCAGAGCTTGGCCTCAATCCATTTCTGACAAGCTGGTTTGGGGAGCCCTAGAGTGAACTGGGATGCATTTTATATAGTATTTAATGCTGCTGGTTTCAGTTCAAAGCCACTGCTCCACTAATAGGGGCATCCGGTCTCTGGGGTCCAGGCACAATTTCTACAACAAACTTCGCAGCATGGGGCAGGGCTCAAAGTGGAGCGGATCGGACACTGGAATTTATAGAACTAAAACACAATCCCTTCTTCCTACTGTACATGTCTAAATTATTTAAAAAATGCTATTAATGCATTTTATTTATTTTAAATTAACAGATATACTGGCTCAGTCAATGGCAGTAAAGCTGTTTCTGCCTTATTTCTGGCTTTCATTAAGTTGAACACGACTGGTGCTTGTTAACTGCACAGCAGGAAATGTGAAGGCGGCAACCTGTTCTTTCAGCAGAGATCTGGAGGGCTAGGGATGGAAATGGAGACTCGAGATCAAGTAGTTTAATGGGAGGAGGAACTTAGAATCCTTTCCAAGAATGGAGCATGCTTAATGAAACTGCCAGACAGTTCCTTATGAACTAAATCCAGAAAGTTAGAATTTGCAGCTCACACCTGTGCATTTCAACAGCAGAACCGAAGTTAAGTGGCCAAGAGCATATCTCCAATCCCTGTATGACAAAGTAGTGAAGGTGGGCCAAACTCACTTTGTGAGGAGAACTGGTTTGAGGCTGCGGCTGAAGTAAGTGAAATGGTCTCCATTCTTGTGGGACCTGCACTCGCCTCCATCATACTTACTTTCCAAGACATGCCATTGGGACACTTTTTCATGGCATAATCGATGGACTTGCAAGCTTCAGCCTAGGAAGAGGGAAGAAAGCAAGAGATAGTAGTGAGTGGGATAGCTAATGGCTTCTTGGAAAGAGTTTATAAAGCTAATTTACCAGAAAGAAAAAAATAAGAGAAAATACAACTGGCTGATGCTACATGCACAGACAACAGAAGGAAATGTTTTAAAATAACTTATATGAGTAAAGAATTTCACTTCATCTTTTGCATAAACTTGAGTCAGATTACAGATCAGTGTATACAGAACATAGAATATATCACTTGCATACCGAAACGCCTCCAAAAATTTCTCTCGATAGTCTGAAACAGTAACTATTAACACTAGATAAAAATGGCTGCCTGGTTCCTCCACCCCAATGTAATCCAGGGATATCAATGAGTTCATGAACACAAAGCCCTCAGGCCAGGTTTCCAGCTGGCCTGACATGGCCCAGAGACGAAGCCCAGGTGCACAACTCTCTGGTGCAGGAAAAGAAATTGCCACACCTATGAAAAGTTATTTTCAATACTGTTATGCGCATGGGTGGCATTTTCCTTTTTCTTCAGCTGCGTAAAGATATTACGCTTGGTAACACCAGCAGTAACACTTTGCCAAAGTTATGCAATAAAAATGTGTGCAAGCTGACGAAGTTGTGGTAAAGGTTGCAAAAAGGCAGTTTTTTGAAAATTGCGCATATGTGGAAAACTGTAGTTGTGCAAGGAAACCCTCCCTTTATGTGAATTGGTTTTCTGCATGTGCACAATTTTTCCTTTTTGAAACTCTGGCCCCATGCTTGTATACCTGCCAGCAATGATAATCTAAGTATATTTAAGTAGCCCCTCCTGATCCCATTACTAGCTCCATATAGCGCTTGCAGCCACATTCACTACCTTGCATCATCATTATGCTGTTTTAGGGGTGGGGCTGCAGTGCTCGATGACCACTCAGCTCGTACAAAATTCTAAACCGGGCTTTACCAAGTAAATAACTATTTTCTAACTAACCAAAAATTCAATATATAACTAAATTAGGCTGGGAACTTCATGTTATGGGTTATGGGCTGCCTGCATGGAGCACGTCAGTAGCTCTTTAACTGTCTTGTACTGTAATAACCACATAAACATGTTTATTTATTCATTTGTTAACTGGGTCAGTGCATTGGTCCAAGGACCTTTTCAGGCATGGCCCAGGCCAGAGACTGGCACAAACAATGGTAAATACAGAGAAGAGCAGCACAGAATCATACATAAGCAATCAAGAATCCAGTGCAAGCTAGTCTAACATATAGAGGAGGACTAAATAATACAGGTGCACAGTGCCACTCAGGCTAACATAGAAAGGTAGACTAATAATAATACACTGGGGTGTCATACAGACGAGGCACACTGATGCGTCCCTGGTAGGATGAAACACGTGTCTGTGTCTTCTGTTGGCACCCTTTGCAGACTGTAAGAGGCCTTTGGCACCATGCATTTCTGCTTTACGTTGAAACAGCATAATATTTTGTGGTGATTTGCATATACAGCTCATGATGCTTTGCATTATGAGGTATGTGTGATTTTTTATTTCTTTGAAACTTAGCTTCCTGGCCAATGCCCTTTGGGGTAACCCTTGCCTCAGTGCTTGGGCACGAAGGTTCTTTGTACAATAATAATACAGGTACACAGTGCCAGATATAGCCAACAAGGTGAGGGAGAAGAGCCATCACAGGTGACTAAATTTCACCAATCACAATGCAGAGTTTATTGTATCAGTCTTCTAACAGTTAATACATTGGCTTGCCAAACCATTAATACTGCTCCTGCCCAGAATGTGAACTGTCTTACCAGCATGGGCTGCACTGGGGTCATTAAGTTTGCCTTCACACTGAGGGTTCTCTGCATGCCCGGCACATCTTTGGCTTCCTGCTGGTTCTTCAGGACTCGCTCCACCACGCCACGCAGGTTCCGGAAGCTTTAAATGCCTCATAGGCATTTGGGTCCACGCATCCAACCTGAGCAAAACAGAATGATTTTTGTTTGTTTTTCATTTCGGATGGAATCTCAAACCTGGGAAGTCTGCCTCACCAGCAAATTTCCAATAGCAATGTTAGGTATTCACTTAAAGAGCCTGGGACACCTGTGAGAAAACTTTGGGAATTACACATACTGAGTTCCAGTTCCTATATATCCTGCCCCCCAATATTTGTTTCTTGTGCCTTTGTCCCTGGTCCCTGTGGCAACACCCCAGCGCTTCCTTGTGATTTATCCACATGCCATGTCTATCATGCAGTGCCTGAGGGGTGCCAGATAGGGCCAGGAATTTTCCTCCCATTTCTTCCTGGGGCATCGGTGTGCAATGAAGTGCATGCACACACACACACATGGGTGAGTCTGCATGCCAGCGTCTGCCAATAGTCTTGCCCAGTCTCCGGTGAGATGCTGGATCCCCCATCACAAAGGAGAAGAGCCATCACTTGGATGCTCACACGCCCCTCCCCAGCCAACCCCGATGATCCATCCCTGTTCTTGAACCCAGGTCAATTATGTAATGAGTGGTTGCCCTAGCACTGTGCTGACAGGCCATTATGACCATGACCAACATTGCAGGTCACCCCTGGAAGACTGGAAGAAGGCTGTTGTGGTCCTTCTGCACAAAAGCAGCAGCAAAGAGAAGGCTGGGAACTACAGGCCAGTCAGTCTCATATCAGTGGTGGGGAAATTGAGACTCTACTGAAGGAGAGGCTTATGAAGCACATGTAGGCCAAGGGGCTGCAGCACCACTGGCAGCACAGTTGAACAGCAGAGAGCTCCTGTCAAACAAATCTCAGACTTCCTTGACTGGGTTACTAGGGAAGTGGATCAAGAGAGAGCAATGGATGTGGCTATCTAGGCTTCAGTAAGACTTTCAGCACAGTACTGAACAGGAGGCTAGTTAAAAAACTAAGCAGCCTGGGGTGGGGGGAGAAGGTGGTAAGCCAACTATCAGGCTGGTTGAAGGACAAGAGGTAAAGGTGGTAGTAAATGGCAGACATTGAAGATAGGAGAGTGGCAAGAGGGGTGCCATAGGATCAGTGCTGAGATTGGTCATCTGCAATGTCTTCTTAAGTGACACTGCTGAGGAGCTGGGGAGGGAGTCTCTTGCAGATAAAACAAAATCTGCACCAGGGTGACACAAGGTGGAAAGAATGCAAAGGGATCTGGGGAAATGAGAGGAGTGGTCTGGGATGTGGCAACTGGACTCTGATTCCAAGAAGAGCGAAGTCATGGAGTTAGGGGAGGAAACCCAGAAGCTGTGTATGACATGGGGGAGAGGTGCTTAACAGTCACCAAGAAAGAGATCTCAGGGTCATTATATCTGATTGACCTCAAGGTAGCTGGTCACTGTGACAAGGCAGGGGGAAAGGTTAGTACAATGCTGGGGTGCACTGGGAGGGGATTTCTAGCAGTAGGAGGGAGATGGTGCTGCCGTTGTATCGCTCACCACTGAGGCTCCACCTGGAATACTGTCTCCAGTTCTGGAGGTCACACCCCGCAAGGACACTGACAGGGTGAAGGCGGTACAAAGAAGGCCAACCAAAATGCTGCAACGGTTGCATGAAAAGTCACATGAGGAAGGCTGTAGACCTCAACATGTACTCCCTTAGGATAAGGCGCAAGAGGGTCATTATTGGGACCTACAAGTACTTCAAAGGGTGAAAAGGGTGAACAAGGCGCTTGGGTGGGGTGTCTTTCAGAGAAATGAAGACACTAGAACACAGGGGCATACAATGAAGTGGTTTAAGAGAGATGTCAGGGAATAACTTCACAGAAAGGGTAGTGGACAACTGCTGCCTGCCAGGCGCAAGGAGCTTCAAGCATGTGGGCTAGGCAGTGGGACAAATTAGGGACAAATTCGCCTCCCTCCAGCTCCTGAGCAGTGTCACTTAAGAAGACATTGCAGATGACCAATCTCGACACTGATCCTATGGGGAGGGAGTGATCAAATAGGATCAGAGGTGTCCGAAAAGGAAAGAAAAGGGCAGACCAAATGGGCCTACTGGTCCTTTTCTGCCAACAAAGTCTATGTTTCCATCTTACATTTCCTGTTTTACCTTCCTATTATTCTCTATAAAGAAATTCATATTGTAATAGGATTCTTGCCCTTGGCCTTCATCTTTGCACACTCAGCTGTTCCTGCTACTGGTCAACACGTGATGTCATGAGGTACTGCTTATGACATCATAATCATTTCATAGCAACCAGCTGTGACTGACGAGGATTAGGAGATCGGGTGTAAGAGGCAGCAGAAGCAGAGCAAGTCAGACTGACAAGGGCCTGATTTTCAGGTGCTTGTCTTCAGTACTAAAAAAGCAGAAGATGAAGAGAAATGGCTGGCTCATAGACGCAGCTGTAGAGCTACTGCTTACCATACCAGCAACCAGGATTTGCACCTCAGCTCTAGGCTCCAGGGTCGGCAGAGGGGAGGACACAGTGTGTCCGAAGGGACAGCTCTCCTTCTCTGGGGTGGAGGGGTGTCACAGCACCGGGCGTGACTTGGCCCCTAGCAGTGCCTGAAGGTGCAGAATGCCAGGACCACAACTGGGGGTGTGGAGGACGGCAGCCATCAGGCGTACTACATACAACAGCACACGCAATGATGCCATGGAAGGCACTGCACGCTGCTCTGCCACAATGAAGAAAATCAGAAGAACCTCACCCAGCTGGCAGGATGACTCCGCAACCTCTTGCAAGTCCTACACTGGCAATACTGGCCCAGTGCATCCAGATTCTTGAAAGAGTGGGTGAGCAAGGTTCTCCACTATGAGGTGGGGTAAGCCATGGGAAAGGACCTGGTAAGTCCTGGAGATGACGGGTGATAGTGTTTGGGGGGGGGGAGTCAGGAGGGAAAAGAGAAAAGTCATATAAGCAAAAATAAATAAAATGGAAAATGTGTAATAGCAACTGAAGTGTGTAAATATGATATGTGTTTATATGACTCTGGGAGCTAACTTCTCAGTACATGGTAGTTGCATGTGTTACACGAGGTCCCTGCACCCTAATTGGTACCCTCAGAGGTACACGTAGACAGCTAATGCTTAGGTATAGGTTATAGTAATACTTAGGGCTAAGGGCATCTACCATATAAGAGTAGATGTCAGGATATGAATGCATATTGTTGTAATCCACTTTGCTTGCTAATATACACATATTTTACCATGTATTTTCTGTCTGTTTCTAACTTGTCAGATGCCAAGACACCTGTCCTTGAAGTAATTATAATATGTAAGACGGCACTGCCATCTTTTGGTGACTTGTACTACTACATGTAGTTATGTAAGATTCTGTATAAGAACTCTTTTGTTCTCAAACTGATGACTTTACAGAATTGTATAATGTTATCTTGGACCGTGGAGCCACCTCTAATTTAGCCAATAGGGCTCATCTCTGTAACTAGAGAGGTTTCTATCTTTTAGTAACCATAGTAATTATCATAGGTATATAATGTAATGCACAAGTCTTACACTCGGAACCCAGAGACCCCAAGAGACTACAGAGAAAACCTCGAGGTGTAGGAACGCTAGCACTGGCTCCCGGTTTGTATTGGTAAGAACTGCTTAGGGCAACTGTGATTTATCCCTTTTGTAGTAATAAACTTGTTTATTACTCTAATGCAACTTGTTTGTGATTACTTGCATTCCCAATATCATCAAGAATCTGAAAGTGAGGTTTAGACCTCTCAACACATGCATGTTCCTTGGGAGAAGAGAACAACGCAAAGCTGAGCTGTTCCTTCTCCCAAGAAACACAAGTGAAGACTACTCCTGTATGGATAAGAGCAACTCCCAAGTCATATTAATACAGTATAGATTGGGATTTTTTTCTTAAGTAGCTATTTAACGAAAAAAAAAAAAAAAAGGCCAGCTTTTCTGTCGGCAATCATCCATCGCCATGGCACTATGTGTTAAGCACTATTATCAAAACATGAGTAACTCACATGCAAAACAAAAGGCGCCTCTACACTAGTCAAGAGCATGCCATGGCACCGAGCTATAATGTTATTCAGAGTTCTTTCATAGATGTCACGGGCTCTTTAAACAGAAACAAAGTAGAGCCCCAAACAGTGTACTACAAAACTTTTGTGCCGGGGTGAGGGTGACCGCAGGACATCGTGATAGCCATATCGACCCCAAGTCAGGCACAGTGGGAGGAGTGCACTGCTGGTGGGCAAGACAAAACACTGGGAAAATTACCTGATTAGTGCAGGATGCCGCTCACCTGCTCCACCTCATCCACCTCTGTGTACCTGCTTCTGGATCCTCCCCATCACCTCTGGAACTCGAGTTGCACCTGGGCACACCTGGTTGACTATGGCCTGCTGCATGGGGGTGGGAAGAGCTTTCCCTGCAATTTGAGGCAGTATCAGGCAACTCTGCTGCACCGTAACAGAGTTGTCCCTAGAAAACCAATTAGGGTAGGAGCAGGAATATAACTGAAAGTACTGAAAAAATTTAAAAAAAAAAAAAACCACCTATGGTTTGTGTATTAGGTGGGAAGTGACTAAATATCTGTATAGGGTAATGTAATGGAGTGTATGTTCATTACACTTCTTTCTCCGTAAACCACTTCACAACCCTACAACACAGGCAATGCCAGTTCTGACCGGGCTGTGGTGGGATCTGTACCAAACTCCTTTTGTTTTAAAGTTGGCCCTGCACTGGCCATTCAACTTGTTGGTTATCTCTCGGAGGAGGGCGGAGTATTAACAGGCAACACCATAACCCAAAAGCAGAGGGAGGTTTCTATTTCGTTAGATAGAGATTACGGGGAGGGGGTCTATCTGCAAGAGTTTTGTTAAGCTGAATACAAGCCGTTTGTTTTTTGTTGCTGGAAAGTAAAGCAGATTTCACTTGATTTAAACTGGTCTCCACAGTTTTCTTTTGACAGTGTTGCCGGAAAAGCTGCCCAGTTCACTACCCTGCCACAGGGCAGTGTAAGATCTTGTTACCGACTTATAAAGTTTGTCTTAATGTGCGACATAGGCTAGGCAACATCTCCCACACAGTCTTCTATTTTACTGAAAGGGAAATTCTAGTCCAGTCACTGGAGGTTCTCCAATACCCTTTTCAGACTCTGCTAAGTGATCTTCACATTTCCACTGGGACAACTAGCTGAGATGAGCAGAAGGATCGCCACTGAAACGTGTCACCTAAAGGATAGCCCTCCCAGTCTCCTTGAATTGGATATGAGCCGAGATCTTGGAGTGAGACCTAAACTCCTGCCCGAGTCAAGAGTGTTTCCAATGAAAACAGACCAAGACCGCTGTTTTCTTATTGAACTTTTTCTAATTCAATAATATCTGACTAACTACAGTAACATGGAACCCAACGAATAACTTTTTTCTTTAAAACAGATGCACTTCAGAAAGCCACTGATGCCTTGAGAGGAATTTTTAAACACAATATTTTGACACAAAACAGCTTATATTTCTCATAAGCTCTTTATTTTAGACCCATTATTTATTACAGGCGCCATATGCATGAAAACAGGATAGCTGTTCCTTGACAGTTCCATCAGCAGCTCCTGCTTCTGCTCCGCCTGATATTATAATACTCTGCTTGTGACAACAAGTTATTCCCATGGCAACAGAATGTGATGTCACAACAGAGCACTGTATTTTCAAGTAAGGGAAGAGTTACTGTGATTTACAGTCCTCCCTTCCTCCTGTCCTCCCCTCCCTCCCCTTTCCATGCCCTACTGCCCTCACCCATATCCCACTTCCTCTCCCTTTCCCTCAAGTACCTCTTTTCTCTTCCCTCATCCTTTCTTGACAATGCTGCTTCCTGGCAGCTAGTGCTTTGAGTTCTTCTGATCTGCTCTTTAAGACATATTAATTTTGGTCTAATGTATGCTCACTGCCATGCTCCCTCTCTATTTTATTCTTCTGTTCTATAATTATTAATAAGCTTATAACCTCATTTCAAATGTTTCTCTATTTTATTTTTCTCTTCTACTACTGTAAATAAGCTTGTATAACCTTGTTTCAAATGTTATCACTTGACGTGGAAATATTTGTAAACTAGCCTCGGACCAAAGGTCATTGTAATCCGAGAAATAAATAAAAATAAAGTTATAGTGGTAGATGCCTCTAAGGGACAACAATCTTGTTTATGTAGGACTTTCTTTAGTATAAATAATGGTGAAGATAAATCTATAGAAGACAGATGAAATGCAAGCGGAATTGTGTCTAAAAACAGGTTACTCACCTGTAACAGTAGTTCTAGGAGTGGTATACATTGTTCATCCACACTTGTTGGCAGGTACCTTGCCGCTTTAAGATGTGCCAGAAAGTCTTCAAGCTGGCTCCTCCCACCCACCCAGTGGTATAACCCTCAGTTCCGCCCCATGACGTCAGGTGTGTGCGTCGAGCCGGGGGAGGTCGGGGCGAGGTCGGTGTGGATGAACAACATATACCACTCCTAGAAAGTACAGTGCGTGAAGAACTTACCGTAACAGCAGATCTTCGAGAACAGCTCTTGCAGCAGGTTATACCATTAGGACTGAAGCAGACAGGCACCAGGACCCCACGGAAATTTTCTAGCTAGCAGTATACAGCGGGGACCGCCTCCAACATCTGTCCGCCTCGACGCCAGGCATGGTACATAAGAGGCAGTCCCCAGAATCCCCAGTTCTCCCGCTGGAGACTCCCAGCCGCTGGATGACATCAGAAGAGGAGACTGAGGCTCCTGCCATCAAATGGCAATGAGAGATGCTGAGAACACCTGACCCTAGGAGAAGGATTTTGGAATTAGAATCTACCTCCAGCGGGATGGTGGGAGGAAAGTACCTGCTGCAAGAGCTGTTCTCGAAGATCTACTGTTATGGTAAGTTCTTACATAACTGTACTATCTTACTTGAGAAACAGCTCTTTGCCGCAGGTTACACCATTAGGACCGATTCCCAAGCAATAATGGAAATCCTACACCATTGGGAGGAGGGAGGAGAAAGTCCTTGACAGAACGTAGACCTAGGACAGAAGTCCTTGAAGGAATGCTAGACCAAAACCTGCTCTTCGCCTCAATGCTATATCCAGGCTATAATGCCTGATGAAAGTGTGCACGGAGCTCCAAGTAGCTGCAGCACAAATGGCTGAGGTGGACACATTCTTTAGGGCCGCAAGGAGGTGGCCACCTCGTCAGAATGACCCTTAACCGCCCGGTAAGGGTTTGTTGCACTTCTGGTAACAGAACGTAATACACTGAATGAGCCACCTGGACAGCGACTGTTTTGAAACAGGAGCTCCCATCATCCTGTGGGCAAAGAAAACAAAAAGCTGGTCTGATTGCAGTGGTGTTTGGTTCTGGTCAGGTAGTATCTGAGACACCTATGCACATCTAAAGAGTGTGCAGGAGGGCTTCTCTTGATTAGAGTACTTAGGGAAATACACGGTAGATCGATGTCCTGATTAAGGGTGAGAACTGAGACCACCTTAGGCAGAAACTTAGGATTAGTCCGTGAGGATACCCTGTCTTGGTGAAAACCAATACGGTTCTTTGCACATAAGTGCATGAAGTTCAGAAATTCTTCTGGCGAGGTGGCGGCAACTAAAACAACGTCTTCCAAGTAAGAAAACATAGCTCGCAATCCACGGCTGGTTCAAAGGGTGGCAGTGTAAGCTGCTCCAGGACAAAGGTAGATCCCATGGCAGAATCAGATCCTTAATCAGGGCCTAAGGTGGAGGACACCCTCAGGAAGGCTTGTGCCGTGTCCAACTGAGATATGGTGCGTTGGCCTATAGGAATGTGATAGGCTGAGATGGCACAGAGGTGTACCTTAATCGAGGAGTAGGCCAAGCCTGTCTGAAAAGGGACAGGAGATAGTCCAAGACCAACCTTTCTGGACAAACCATAGAGCGAAAAACCGCGTGCTTGAACCCATACACAAAATCTGCCACTTCACGGGGTAAGTAGCGTGAGTAGCTGGTTTCCTAGCAGCAGCAAGAATGTCTGCTACCTCTTGCGAGACCCTGTATTGCATCATGGCTATACCTGCAGGAGCCAAGCATGCAGGTTCAGTGAACGAAGGTCCGGATGAACCAAGGAACCCACCTCCTGAGACAGCAAGTGGGAGCTGATTGGCAAAGGCACTGGAGGTTCCAGGACAGTTGGCGTAGTAGAGGGAACCAGATCTGCCTGGGCCAAAATGGTGCGATAAGTACCATAGAACGCTTGCTCCTTGCGGTTTGAGACAAAACCTCTGGATCAACGGTGGAGGGGGAGGCATAGAGGAATCTGCCCGCCCAGGAGAGGGACTACGCTGGCCGCCAGAAAACACCAGGCCCTGGATTTAGCGAGCAAAAATTGGGCAGTTTTGCTGGATGGGACGTGAAAAGGTCTAACTCTGAAGTGCCCCATCTGAGAAACAGATCCTCTGACACCTCCTGAAGTAGTTCCCACTCGTGGACTTCTGGCTTGAGAGCTGCTCAGGCCATTCTGCGATGACACTGTCCACTCCTGGGACATGAACGGCAATGAGGTTTGCTCCGTGTTACAAAACCCAATCCCACCCTCATGGCCTCCTGCAAAGTGGGCAGGAATGGGTGCCTCCTTGTTTGTTGAGGTAATAAATCACATGAATTGTCTGTTTGTAACAGAAGAGTACCGGTGGAATCGCCGATTGGAAGGCCTGCAGGGCGTGAAAGAACGGCTTTCATTTCCAGGATATTTATGTGGAGATGAGTCTCTTGGCTGTCCACAGGCCCTGAGATCGGACACCGTCGAGGTGTGCTCCCCATCCGAGCCCTGAGGCGTCCGTGGAGAGCGTCACAATAGGAGATGGCGAATGTAGCAGACTCCACCAATAAATTCTTTGGATCTAACCACCATTGCCAATCTCAGAGTACGGCCTTCGTGATCCGGACTGAGAGCTGCAAATGGTCTTGCTTTTGATCCCACTGGACCCGTAACATCCTCTGGGTCACCCGCATGTGGAGGCGGGCTAGGGGACTGTTGCAATAGCCGCAGCCATGTGACCGAGCAGGCAAAGGACAAATCTTGCAGGAACGGTCTTCTTCGCTAAAATGTCCCCGACGAGGATCTGATGTGCTCCGCTCTGTCCTGGGGAGGAAAGCTTCCGGACGGTGTCCAGAACTGCGCCTATGAACTGCAGAGTCTGTGACAGAACTAGGCGTGACTTCTCTTGATTGATAATGATGTCCAGCGTCTCAAACAGAGACAGAGTATGATGAATAGCGGACATCAGGGCCTCGCGAAGAGGCGCCACGAGAAGCAGTCGTCCAGGTATGGGAACACGTACTGGCCTTGTCTCCTCAGAGTCGCCGCTACAACCGCCATGCCCTTGGTGAAGACCCGAGGTGCCAATGACAGTCCGAGGGGGAGGCCTCGGAACTGAGGGGTGGTGACCCTGGAACTCAAGCGCTGAAACTTCCTGTGCGCTTGAGCAATGGGTATATGCAGGTAAGCATCCTGCATGTCCAGGGATGCTAGAAAGGCATCCCGCCTGAGCATGGGAATCAGACCTGGGAGGGTCACCATGCGGAAGCGCTTGTACAGGACCGACGTGATGAAATCACTGAGGTCCAGTATCGGACGGAGGTCCCTGTTTTCTTTGGAACCAGAAAGAAGTGAGAATAATATCCTGCACCTCTCTGGTTCCTGGAACTTGCTTTATAGCTTCTTTTTCGAGAAGCGTGAGCACTCCTGCTGTATAAGTAGGGCGTGCTGACCCGAGTAACGGGAAAGCAGGGGAGGTCTTGCTGGTGGGTGGTCGAGGAACTCTATGAAATGGCCTTTCTGGACCAATTGGAGAACCCACCAGTCGGCAGTAATCAACTGCCACCCTAAAAAGTGGCGAGCATGCAACCCCGACCTTCTGTGTCCGATGATCCGAGGAGGGGCGGAAGGAGTCATGCTGTGGCAGCACTGGTCCCTGCAGGCTGGGCCAGTTTAGTGTAGCGTTGGCCTCTGCCTGGGCGACTTAGCCTGGGCTTTCCCTGAAAGTGCCCTTTGTTGCTGGCGGGCAGTGGCTTCTGCCTTTGCTGCCGGCTGCGAAGCGCTCTGGTTCCTCTGAAGAACCAGGCCTAGATCTGTACCGGCCTGTACAGACCTGGCTGCCTTCCGGTGTCCTGGAGTTTGGTGATAACCTTCTCCGAGGTTCACCAAAAGAACTCCGCCCGTTATAGGATGTCAAGAATGTCCTTCTGTCACGTCCGGGTGAAAGCCGAGATACGGAGCCAAGAGTGTCTCGGAGACAAATGCCTGAAGCTGCGGCTCTGGCAGACGAAACCGCAGAATCATATGCAGCTCAGAATACTTGGGTACCTACATCGGACCCTGTGCGGAGAAAATTTAAGAGCTCCGCCTTCTGATTGCCATCCGGGAGTTTATCAACCAGGTCCTGGCCCTGTTCCCACAGGGCGCTCTGAAACTGTACCATGTGGGTTAAGCAGTTCAGGGACCTGATGGCGCATGTAGCAGCCGCATACGTGCACCTCCCCAGGGTGTCCAATTGTTTGGATTCCTGGTCCGTGGCTGTGTGCTCATATGTTGTGGTCTTTGGAACCAGTCATGCGAGGCCATAATGACCAGGGAGTCTGCCAGAGGTTGTTGAGCCAAGTACTGGTCCTCTCTCGGAGCCTTGTACAGGCGGTCAGCCTTCCTCGGCGCAGCGGGAGTGCGAGGACGCTTCCACGCAGCCATGGTGACGCCCATGATATGTCCACCAAGGGTGGCACTACCACAGGCTTTGGGTCTTTCTGCCAAGATAACAAGCAAGGCACTGTCGCTCGGGGTCAAGGTTCTCAGCATCCCACCCCATGTTGTCCTGGATGTGCCTCATGATCTCAGCGAACGAGGAATCATCCGGAGGAGACCTAGGAAGGTCATGGGTTGGGTGAGGAATGCCGAGTGGAGAAGGAGATCTGGAATAATCTGAGGTATCCAATCTGGAGTCCTCCCTGACGGAGTGTACCGACGACGCCTGGGTCGCTTGGGGCTGGGAGACCCTGATGGAGATCTTGGGAGGCCTTCTCCTGTTTTGGATCTACCCCTAGGAGGTGGAGTCTTGCTGGCCCTTTGGCGGAGGAGGGGTGTAGGAGGAAGAGGTTTAACAGGGACCACATCCTTCCAGATAGTGTCCCACCAGAAAGTAAAGAGTTCTTTACTTCTTCTATGTTCATGACGATGACGGGCCTGGCGCGGTGGTCTGTCGCCGGGGTCAGGGCGCCGGGTCCTCAGGGTGTCTCCGGGTGGGCGAAGGTTCCCTCGGGAGCCCGCATCCTCAGTATCGCCGCCTGGTCTTCAGGCTGTGCAGTTTCCTCCTCCGTAGAGTCCCTGTGACCAGTGTCCACCGGTCACTGGGGCGGTCTTTAGCTCCGGTGACTGCGAGGCTGAAGTCGGTCGTTTGGCGATGCCTTGAGGTCCAGCAAATGCCCGGCGTGTCTGGTGCCTGGCTGGTGTCCTCGGTTCCAGCGAACGCCAAGCCGACTTCGTGTATTTGGCCAACGCCAGGTCCGATGGCCACTTGAGGGACGCCAGGTCTTTGGTCTTCCTTGGTGTTGGATCCAGAACTCTGGGAGGCTGGGAGACCGATCTGAAGTCGGGGTCCTGACGCCGGGTCGCTAAGGAAGACTTATGGTGCTCGGAAGACTTGGAAGAGGCCTGCGAGGGAGTGGAGGAAGCCGAGGGCCTTGAAGTCTTGACGGACTGGAGAGTCAAGAACCGCCTGAAACCCGGATTTTAACCGGAGGCGGCTGAGACCGAGCCCTGGAGGGAGAGCAGTCCGATCTGGAGGAGCTACGGGAGTCCGAGGCCCAGTTCAGGGATCTCGACCTTACTTTCTCCCGGTGTTTGTGGGCCTTGAGGAAGAATCTCCCCTGGAGGAAGGTTCTTGGTCCATCCTTTTAGTTTTCTTCCAGCAGATAAGCCTGAAGTGCCTTCTGGCGGTGGATCCTGGTGCAGCTGTTGAACCCTTGGCAAAAGGTGCAGGCCTTGATATCGTGGTCTGGGCCTAAGCACCGCAAGCAAGAGGAATGAGGATCCTTAAACGGGATCCGTTCCGCAGGCACACTTGCAAAGGTGTCCTCAAGAGAAGGAGTTGGACAGGACATCAGTTTGAAGAAACTGCAGAAGTTCCAAGTCGTCGTGCGCTAGGTAGAGACCGAGAGGCCGATGCTGGTGACTCGGCGAAGGAAAAGGGTAGGATTCTGGGGACCGCCTCCTTATGTACCATGCCAGGCGTCGGGCGGACTACGCGGAGGCGGCACCGCTGTATACTCCTCGCTAGTATAGTGATGAGTATCTCGCCTATCACACGAGAGACCGGGTTCATTCTGACGGGAGTTGTGGTTTCGGGTCGCCTGAAAATAGTCATTGCTATGGCTAGTGCACTTACCCGTTAACAAAAACTAAATAAAATAAATAAATACTGCTAGCTAGAAAATTTCCTGGGGTCCTGGCGTGCCGCTTCAGTCCTAATGGTGTAACCTGCTGCAAGAGTTGTTTCTCAAAGTAAGATCTACTGTTACAAGTGAGTAACCTGTTTTCTAGGATCGTGGATATGTTGTTCTATCGACACTTGTTGGCAGACTCCTAGCAGTTCTCCGGGAGGAGGAGGTGAGCACGACCCCTATTTAGCGAAGAGGACTGGAGAACTTGGGTTCCAAAACCAGTATCCCAGCGTGACTCAAGCTTGATGTAGTAATGGGAAATGAAGGTGTGTGCTGACTTCCAGGCAGCAGCCCTGCAGATTTCCTGGATAGGGACGTCCCCAGAAGCAGCCACCAACACAGCGATATGGCGGGTGGAATGAGCCCTTAGCCCAACAGGAGGCTCCCTACCCACCAACCTATAGCAGAGGTTAATGCATGATGTAATCCATCTTTCTTATCTGCCATGGTAGGTCCTATACCCTTATGTTGTCCCGGGCCTGTATGTACCCTATGATATTTGACCCACTGTGGTTGCATATATGTAATTCCTACGCTATGTTCTACTGCCTTAAAACCCTTGTTGTTTTATCCACTGTTGGAGCATGCTGCTCCAGGTTTGTAACGTTGACAATGTATTTTCTTATGTATACGTGTAATTCTCCCAGGTCGCACCTGAAAATAGGCACCAGCTGTCTAGTGTGCTCACCCAGTTACCAAAAAGCAAATAAATAAATAGCTTTTTCCACTTGGCTGCAGGTCTGCCAGCTGCGGCTTCAGCGTAGCTAACAAACAGCTGGTGAACCTCTCCCAACTTCTGCCATTCGCTCTTTGTAAAGCGGCGTTCATCTCAGGTCAAAGTATAGAGCCTGTACTCGGCCTCTGAGGTGTGACTGGGTTGAACACCAGCAGAGTAATCACCTGGTTAAGGTGAAACTCCAACCGATCTTCGGAAGGAATTTCGAGTGGGGCACAGGACAACCTTGTCCCTGTGGAAGACCAGGTAGGAGACTCAATGGAGAGTGCCTGTAACTCCCCAGTCCTTTCTGGTTGACATGATAGCCACCAAGAAGGCGGTCTTCCACGACAAGTGAGACATGTCACACTTGTGCATAGGTTCAAATGGCTTGCCCATGAGCTTTGCCAAACTGTCAGTAGATCCCACGGAGGTGGAGGTTCACGCACCGGAGGGATAAGTGATCTAGGCCTTGAAGAAACACCAGACCACCTTCTCCTGCAACACCAACCGCTAATCGGCCTGCGCCCGTAAGCAGAGATGGCTGCCAGGTGCACCTTTAGGATGGTCGACCATAGCCCTTGCTGGGAGAGGGACCAAAGATAGTCTAAAATGCTAGCCACTGGGCAGGACGAGAGGTCCATCTTTGCCCTGACACCAGATGGAGAATCTCTTCCATTTAAAGGCATAGCATTTTCTGGTCAATTCTCACGGGATGCCTCAACAACATTGAGGACCTCGTCGGAGAGACCCAAGACCTGGAACTCTAGTCGCCAGTAACCAGGCCGACAGGTGCAGGGATTGATGGTCCGGTGGAGTACCTTACCTGGTTGACTGAGAGCAGGTCTGGGCATGCAGGAAGCCGCCTCAGGAGCCTGGAGCTGAGGCTGAGAAGATCTGGATACCAGAACTGGCGTGGCCAGTCTGGGGCTAACAAGATCACCTGCGCTTGTCCCTTCTGACCTTGATGAGCACCTTGTGAATCAAGGGAAGTGGAGGGAAGGAGTAGAAGCTGCCTGGGGTCCACGGTCTCAAGAAGGCATCCCCTACTGCCCTGCAGCGAACCCCTGCTTGGGGGCATGAAACAGCCTCAGCCTCGAGTTCTCCTGGAGGCAAACAGGTCCACCTGGGGGTTCCCCAGTGGAAGAACAGATCTTGCACTACCTCCTGGAGGAGAAACCACTGTGAGACGCCCCACCTAGCCAGCTGAGGGCATCGGCCAGCTGATTTGAGGCCCTGCCACATGAATGGCACGGAGATCTGCCTCCAGGCTAAGCACGGACCAAATGCGGAGAGCTTCCTTGCAGAGGGGCAAGGAACACGTCCCGCCCTACCTTGTAGATAGTACATGGTCATGGTATTGTCCATCTGGAACTGGATCACTGATCTGCCTCCAGAACAAACAGCGTGAAAGCGGTCAGGGCTAGCTGAACTGCCGAAGCTCCAGCAGGTTGATGTGATATTGGGACTCCTGGGGACCAGAGCCTGTGGCTCTGTGCTCCCCACATGGGCACCCCAACCCATCAGAGAGGCACTGGTCATCAGGATGACCGCTGGCTCTGGTGGACAAACAGGATCCCTTCCTGCAGGTGGGATGGGACGAGCCACCACTGGAGGCCGTGTCACATCCTCTGGGTCAAAGAGACCAGCTGGTCGAGATGACCTGAGCACTGAGACCACTGGTTGGCCAGTTCCCACTGAAGAAAGCGATATGCCAGCGGACCCATCGGACCACACTGGTGCAGGCTGCCATGTAGCTCAGAAGACTCAAGAAGTCCCGGCAGGGTGCAACTGCCCAACCAGAAATGACTGGGCAAAGGAGAAGAGAACCTCCTCCCTGTCCGCCGGAGGCGAGCTCTGGCTTGGCAGGAGTCGAGCTCTGCCCGATGAACTGGATCATCTCGCAAGCATGAGTTCCGACTTGACCTCGTTGATCAGGAGGCCAAGTTCTAGGCAAGTCTGGAGGGCCAGATCCCTAGACTGCTCCAAATCCAGCCTGGAGGGACCTGCTATCAGCCAGTCATCCAGGTAAGGGTACACCGGATCCCTCAGTGCCTCAGGTACACCGCCACCACTGCCATGCATTTGGTAAAGACTCTAGGGGCTGAAGACAGACCGAAGGGCATGACTGGAACTAAGTAAAGGGCTCCCTGGGCTCTGAAGTGGAGGAACAGTCGATTGGACAGACGGATTGGGACGTGAAAGACCACGTCCTGAAGGTCTAGGAGCAGAACCACATTCCTTGCTCCAGGGATGGTATGATCTGTGCCAGAGTTACCATCTGAAAGGTGCATGACCTGAGGAACTTGTTCAGGTTGTGCAGATCTAGAATGGGCGCCAGCCCCTGTCCGTTGGTACCAAGAAGTATCTGGAGACAAAGCCTGGGTCTGAAGGCGGGTCCACTACTTGGCACACCACCTCCTTGAGAAGAAGCTGAGCAAAGTCGCTTCTGAGAACCAACCGAGAATTACAGACACCAGATCCTCCTGTGGGCACGGGTTCGAAAGGGAGGGGCCTGCTCGATTCCAGAGGCAGGCCTCAACCTACCACTTCTAGAACCCAATGGTCTGTGGTGATAGAGGACCAGGTGGAAATGAAGTGGCTGAGCCCACAGGAGGTCCCAGGGAGGCGTGATGGGATTGAGGAGGCACCCAACCAGTCACTGGGCAGGTTTAGAGGAGGGTCTGGCAGAGGGCTACCGGAACCTTTCCCCAGGCTTCCTAAGCGAGAATGCCATAGACCCGGCCCGAGGACACCAAGTTTGAGCCTGCTGGCCCTGTTGTTGCTGCTGGGCCAATCTGGCCACAGGAGTGAATAAACGAAAGGGTTTGCGGTTGTGATGCTTGGGGCCCTTGTCCTTTGAGCAGATGTGGTGGAGTCCAGGTGGCACTGGACTTCTCACGCTGCTGGAGGTGGCCTCCACCACACAGGACCAAACAGGTCGGTGCCCAAGAAGGGACATCTGCCAACTTATGCTGCGTATCTGCCAGAAAAGTCTAGATGCGCAGCCAAGCCCTGCAACGCATGGCCAGCACTACCGAACTGGTACTGGAATCACTAATGTCCAGAGCCGCCTGGAGTTGCTGTTAGCCACTGCCCTACCTGGTCCCGGACCTGCTTGACCGTAGTCTGAGGTCACCCGGAGATGAGGAATAACCTCATCCAGGGAGCCAAGAGGGCATGGGAAAAATGTGCCATGATAACGGCTGAGCTGGCCTGATGGAAACCAAGTGAGGAGGCTGCATACACTTTCTTTCTGGAATGGTCTAATTGTTTGGATTCCCGATCCGGGTCTGTCCACATAGCCTTTGTTGCCTGAAAGCCGAAAAAGGAGTCAGCCATCAACCCCACTGCCGATGGGTGCTCCAAAGCCCAACAGGGACCCCAAGGGCACCACATACTTGCGGGCCATGCTGGCAGAAGGCGAGGACAAGATGCTGGACGCTGCCATGCTCCAAGGCTGGGCCCACAATGGCCTCAGCCACCGAAGGCTTCCACCTAGAGGTCTCCCTTTATCCAGAATATCTGTAAGGGGGTACTTAGCCTGTTTCTGCACAGGCTCCACCTCCATACCAGTGGATTCGGAGATGAGCCAACAAATTCCATCAGCGAGGAAGGGCCCTCATCGACAGAGAGACCCCCAAGGACTCAATGTCCACTGGACGGGAGACCATGGAGGAGTCCTCAGACTACTAAGAGTCCTCGTAAGCGGGCACCCACCCATGTCACTCTCCACCCGCCTTAGGCGATCACAGGAGCGAGAGTGACCAACAACCATGGGGCAGGCCTTGGGCCGACCGAGAATCATTGGTCAGAGCCCCAGACTTCGGTTGCTCAGGCGGCGCTCCACCCAGATTGGTGGAGTTGCCGGCTTTGGCTGAGCCGGCAGGTTAGGACAGTCGCGCGCGTCGACGCTGGTCGCCGGGCGAAAGCCACTTAATGGCCGGGTGGAAACCAGAATCGGCTTTGACCTGGACAGGACCAACTGCTGCCACATGAGGTCTTTGTAGCACTGACTCAACTTGCGCTGGAGCCTCACCTCACCTGGGGAGAACAAAGACGAAAACGGCCACCACTTCCCATGGCGCTGGGAATGGGATAGCCGGTGAGGGCGAGTCCTATCTGACATCAAGTCAAGGAACAAGACCGAGACCATCAGCGGGCTGACCAGGACCTCAGAAGGAGCTGGGGAAACCCGCGGCTCCTCCTGGTCAGGTTCCTTGGTGGGCGGGTCCTGCCCAGCGGGTTGAGCCAACCCGCCTGAGGACACCAGGAGCACCAGCGTCAGAAATAGAGAGTCGCCTGCCAGTTCGGGCGACAACTCACTGATCGGCTCGAGAAAATCTTGGCCGCATCAACAGGCATCTCAGCCGACTGGTCTGACGGGTTACCATGAAACCAGCGGCTCGGCCGCCACTTCGATCAAGTCGAAGCAGGGGTTTGCAAGTGGGACCACTCCCGGTCCCAAGAACGCCGACATGTCAACTTTTTCTTTTTCCTTCTTCAACTCTTCCTTCCTGGAGCGCGACACATGCGACTCCCCGACGGGCCCTCTCCTTTAGTGTAGAGAGAGAGAGAGAGAGACTAGAGGATCCAGTTGAAGCAGAATGAAGGCCGAGCTGAAGAACAGCCCGCTGCAGCCTGAGCTGCCGCCTCCTCAAAGCCCTTAAGCTGTTCCAGCTGCTCGGTGGACCCCGCAGCTGCAGAGACCACTCAACGGGCATCCTCTGATTTGTCCGCAGGTAACGCTTCTCCGGTCACCCCAGCAGGAGTCGCAGCGTGATCTTTGAGCACATTCGGGGAAAAGCACTACAGTGATCGCAGGCCTGTGGATCATGGTCCAGTCCAGGCAATACACGCACGTGGCATGAGGATCCGCAAGATGTTTTCTGCCCGTAAGAGCACCAGCGAAACCCAGGGGCCTATTTATCTTCCATTGTGGAGCAAAAAGAATGAACTCGAGAGAGTTTAAGAATTAATTTTGAAAGCGAATCAGAAGACTCAGAAGCCAGGGTCTACTATACACGAGCTAAAGGAGGGAACCTGAACCTTCCAGCGGAAAGGAATCTCTGGCATCATGGGGCGGAGCTTGAGGGTTATACCACCTGGTCGGTGGGAGGAGCCAGCTTGAAGACTTTCCAGCACATCTTAAAGCGGCAAGGTACCTGCCAACAAGTGTGGACAGAACAACATATCCACGATCCTAGAATATTATGTTTTCCAAAGTTTTCCTAAACCATCAGCTGCCCTTTAAAGGGACACCATCAACCCTTTTTGCATCATATTATTTCTCATTGAAAACCCACATTTTAGGATTGTTTACCTCTCTAAAACCACTGAAATTGTTTGATCTGCTTACCTTAGAACTGACATGCATGGGAATGGTGCATTAAACCCAGCCTTGTTTTGCTTTAAATCCCTGATCTACTCTTACTGCACACTTCCTGAACATTAGAACATCAACAAACAGTGCAGTCTCTCATGATGCAGTTGTCTCCTCCCACAGCATTATGAGCAGCTAGACTCTGTTGGGGTGTTCTCAAGTCCAGGAACAATGCAGTGGAAGTGGAACAAAGGCAAACAAACATTTTCGTGTGGTAACACCAATATGGTGGGCAGTCTGTTTTTACATTTAAAAGAAAAAGGAGGTCGCCCGTAGCACAGGAGGATGAGGCATCTCTGTTTTACCTTGTGCCACGTCGGAGAACCGGGTTCAGAAAAACCTCGGTCATCGGGAGCTGGCATGGGAAGTTGGAGGGACTGAGCTGCCCAACGGCATCTCTCCTCTCCCGAGAGGGGGTTGCCTCCCACAATCCCAACGCCCGGGTGGAGGTTCAGTGGCTTTGCAGTTGGGTAATGGATGACAGCTAGAGGTGGCACCCGCTGTGCGTGACACGCAGCGTCTCCACATGCATGTGCTCACACCAAGGACATGAAAGGGGAGAAAATGGAGAAATGGCTAAACAAATAATTAAAAATAAATAAAAAGAAAAAAGAAATCAGAATCAAACTACCAGCTGCATTAGGAATCTCTTCAGAAAATGAGAAATCATGGCCCATCGGCGCAGCAGTTGGATTTCCGCCACGATGCCGGTGACCCGGTTCGGGAACGGACTTGGGCCGCCGGAGGGCTGGCTGGGAGTTGGATCAAGCGTCCCCATGGACTGCTCTTCCTTCTCCGGGGAGGTGTGGAGTGTTGCCGTGTAAGGAGACCCCACAGAGGCCAGGGGTTCCACAGTGGATGGCGCCAGCAAGGATCAAGGGGCAGGACAGACGCTTGCATCATTGCACGCCCCGCCCCCACAAACAGGGAAAAACAGCCTGCCAACTGACTATATGGAAGCCCACCCCCGGCTGCAATTGGCTCCCCAAGCAGACTCCTGCCCTATCCCGCTGCTCTCGTGGCACCTTGGGCCGGGTGCCATGACCCCACCCTGGGGGCAGTCCAGGGGTCCCGGAGGGCGACTAACGTGGGGAGCCGCAGCCAAGGGGTCCATGACCGGGCAGATGCCTGGCAGTAGGATGGGCCCATAAAAATAAATAGGAAGAAAAGAAAAAAGAAAATGAAAAATCACAACGTGTTTGTTTAACCCAGGTACAATTTGAGGCCTGAGGGGTTGTCAGTGTCCCTTCAAGGACTATGTCCAGATTAACATACTGCCAGCAAGTCATATCCCAACTGATACAATTAGTTCAAGGAGCTTAACTCTGTATATGTTACTGTATAATACTTTGTTTTACTCTGTAAACTAATATAGACAGCTGGGAGCACCATCCGGTTTGAACTGCTTGCAATCTGCTAGCCACTCTCCAATCCCCCAAGTGTCTGCCATTTGTCATCACCCTCTGCCTCCTATCTTTTAACCAGTTAAAGACCCGGTTTACCACTTTCTCCAACTCGTAGTCTGCTTATTTTCATAACTAACCTTCTGTGCAGTACAGTGTCGAAACCTTACTGAAGTGCAGACAGACCACAACTACTACTCTCCCTTTATCCAGCTCCCCAGTAACCCAGTCAAAGAAACCTTTCAGATTTGTCTGGCACAACCTCTCCCTATGAAACTGTGCTACTGTAGTCCGTAGCCCACTAGCCTCCAGGTACTCCATCAGTCTCTCCTTCAGTAGGGTCTACATTAATTTCCACACAACTGATGTAAGACTAACTGGCCTGTGTTAGTAGCCTCCTCCCTGCTATCCCATTTGTGCAGATGAACCACATTGGCCTCCTCTAGTCTTCTGAACTACACCTGTTGTTAATGAGATGCTGAACAGTGCTTCCAGAGGGGCAGCTAGCACCGTCTCATTCTTTTAGGACCCCTGGTGAATCCCATTGGCCCCACTGCCATACTCTCCTTTAGGGCTTCTAACCCTTCCGGACTCTAACAAAATAGACTTCTGTCCACTCAACCTTCTCTAGCGGTTACTGCTACATGCTGGCCCATACCTCTCATACTGTGAAGAACAAGCAGAGGTAATCATTTAAAATGCAGTTTCTCTTGATCTTCCTCTGCACAGTACCCCACCCTGCTCTCCTGAATCTCACTACCCCCGTCTTCCTCTTTTCACTCATACCCCTGAAGACGGTCCCCCAACTTTTTTTTTTTTTTTTAATACACTTCCTTAGCTATCCTCTCCTCTGTGCTTTAGCTGCTCTCAGTCCCCTTCTTCCTTTTTTTTTGTCATGTATTTTGTTAATGCCTTTTATTCTCCCCTGGTCGCATTTGTGAACAGGCATTCATTTGCCTACTGTACCATACATGGTAAACTAAAATATAAAACCCACTATACAAAGAATCACAATGTCCTAGTTTATCTAACCTGATATCTAGAGATTACTTACACGTGCTTGGCCCCAGCATTCATTTTCAGGTCATGCTTTATCAGCTGGATAATGCACTTCAGGTCATTGGCTGTGCACCTGTAGTAAGAGAGAAGATGCAGGGCCTGATTCAGGGTTTTCTTTCCAACCATGAAACTTTAACATGCTGTGCTTCTACCACCATGGGCTGCTAGAAGACCTATACATTTTGAACAGTCAAACAGCACAACTTGGCATAAAGCAGCAGTATTTAAGTCTGCACAAAATCTCTTCATATACTTTTAGATGGAATTTATTTCTGACATCTTTAAACTCATCAGTGCATTTTAATTCCTTCAGGATATTATTAAAATGTATTTCCAGTGACATCATCAACCGGTATTGAAGGGCAGTTCTCTAGCTCACCCCAAGCTCTCCAAATAGCTCCAAATGAGAGCAGACAACATTCAAACTACAATATTCTCTTTCCTTGAAGTGGACAGAGCTGATGGGAAGCCCTAAAAAGGCAAACAAATAAAGACGTGCCAACAAATTGCACTGGATTGTCCGTCACACCAGCAGGAGGTAAAGAGAAGACTGAAAAGATGGCAGAGCAACGGCTCCTTCTCTTCCGCTTGACAAATACAACCATCCTGGATCCAGGACTTCAGAACACAAATCCTAGCCCTACATACGACGCTGAACGAAAACATTATTGTCCTGGAATGCCAAATCAAAGGATTTGAGGCCACATGGCACAGACAGATGCCCACACTCACAAAATGGAGGTCATCCTGCATATAAATGAGAATGCCAACTGTCTGCAAAATTTGTTGTCATCAAAACTGGTCTTGCAGAAATAATGTGTGTACCTATGAGATCCCAGGGGACAAGGAAGGCCAAGATACGAAAGGTTTTCCTCACAGACCTTTTAAGATTAGCCTTCCAACTAGACCCTAAGCTGGCATCAGATACTGATTGCACCCACTCTGCATTCACACAAAACCAACAGGCCTGAGAGCAAGGCCACACTCAACTGTATTAAAATTTCTCAGTTCTGCCACTAAACATGATATTCTGGTTCAGGCACAGCGAAGGAAGGATGTCCTTTACAAAGACCAGTACGTATTTTTTGATTATGTTTATTCACCCATCATAATTTCACAGAGAAAAGCCTATTCACCTATCCTTAGAGCCTTGAATACTAACAAGACTGAAATTCCAAACTCCTTATCCAGCAAATTTTAAGATCATATACTCAGATGGCCCAAAGTTCCACACCACGCTCCAGGATGCTATAAAAGATCAGCAGGAGTCTCTCTCTGCCACGCAGAAAACCCTGTTCTGTAACAGATCCCCGTCACTCCACAAGTCAGTGTGGTCAAAAGCCAAATCTACTGCGGAGAGGAAGAAATACAGCGAGGAGACTCTACTGATATTAAGGCAGTACCTTATGGTATGCCAAGACTCACTATCCCAACAGTGACCTGCCTGGTCAGTATCGCCCAACAAGTTCAATATCCAGACAGTGAGCATCCCGGCAGTAGGAAACTGGACGGATGTTTAAGGGTAAGGTGGGCGGATACGACCGCTATACTTAGCCCTGTTGATAGGATTGAAATACTGCAGGAATCGGAGGCTGGCTGAGCTGCCCGTGGTGTTGAGGGCTAAACCACTCGCAGCTCAACCAGCATGCTCTGGGAGGTGAGGGTTCTATCCTGCACTGCGTCCGTAACATTTTAAAATGTTATACCCCAGTAACTAATTTTTTGTAACTCCAGGTCTGCTCACCCGCAGAGTTATTTTACTTACGGGGTGAGGGGGCGGTGCACCCCACATGGGGGTTTGGGGGGTCCCCATTTGCATTTTGTAATTTTCAATCAGATGCTTGAAATTGTATTTTGACATCTGCCTGATTCGGGAGCAAGGATTTCAGGTCAGTGGGGTCGGCAACCCAAGACTCAGGATACTAAGTTTAGGGATACCATAGTATATCCATTAAGGCTCTGTTACAAGCCTTCCACTGTGAGGAAAAGATCAGCGTGTCATTTTGCAGCCTTGAACTGCTGGAACATGTGATACTGTGATCAACTATGTTGTGGGGGGTGCTGGGATCTGAAGCCTGCTGGTAGAGTGCTTGGCAGCATTTACAATTCTGGAGAAACAGGCCGCATATCAGCATGATCACCTGGGTGAGACAATAATCACCTGGGCCAATTTTGCACCTTGCAACACAATGGGGAGGACCTATCCCTGATCTTCTTTGGCACAAGCTCTTTGAAGACTCTTTAGTAAACGTTCTTGAAGCTAGTGCTTAGCCTTGATAGAACTTCAACATGAACTCCATGACCCCACCAGGGAGGGGCTGTGGATATGGCCTATCTAGATTTTAGCAAGGCATTCACATAGTCTCACACAAAAGATTAATATACAAGTTAGCCAGCCTTGGAGTGGGTCCCAAGGTGGTAGCCTGGATAAAAACTGGCTGGACAACAGGATGCAAAAGGTAATAGTAAACGGAGTCCACAGTGAAGAAAGGAGGGCAACTAGCGGGTACCGAGGGTTCGGTATGGGACCGGGTCCTCTTTAATATCTTTATAAGCTACTGAAGAGCACCCGGAAGGAAAGGTATGCCTTTTGCAGATGACACAAAGATCTGCAACAGGGCTGATACACAAGGTGGGGTGGAAAGAATGAAAAGGACTTGGCAAGGTTGGAGGAATGGTCAAATACGTGTCAGCTCAGATTCAATGCAAAGAAGTGCAAGGTAATGCATCTGGGAAACAAAAACCCAGGGAAGAGTACACAATGGGGGTGAGTTGATAACAACAAAATCGAAAGTGACCTGGGAGTAATTGTATCAGATGACCTAAAGGTGGGCAAGCAATTGAGAAGGCAGTAAGGAGGGCTGGAGGATGCTGGGATGCGAGGGAGAGGCATCAACAGTAGAAAACAGTAAGTTGTTGTCCCTCTCACAGACAGTTAGTGAGACCTCATCTGGAGTACTGCATGCAATTCTGAGACCCCATCTCTGCAAAGACAGAGTAGAGGCTGTTCAGAGGAGGGGAACCAAATGGTACAAGGTCTGCACCAGAAGACATACGAGGAGAGACTAAAGCAGCTTAATATTTATACCCTTAAGGAGAGGAGGGAGAAGGGGACATGATAGAAACTTTCAAGTATCTCAAGGGAATTAACAAGGTACAAGAGGGTAGTATCTTTCAGAAGAAGAGGTGCAAGAACAAGGGGCACAATTTGAAGATAGAGGGGGATGGCTCAGAGGTAATGTTAGAAAGTATTTTTTCAGAGAGAGAGTTGTGGATGCATGGAACAGCCTTCCTGAGGAGGTTGTGGAGTCAGGAACAGTGGGAGAATTCAAGAATGCACGGACAGGCATAAGGCAATTCTAGTGGGGGGAGGAGGAAGCAAGCTGTTGATTAACTAGAATCTGCAGCTTATCCATCAGGTAGGGAAATAGGCAGACTGGGTGGGCCAAGCAGTCCTTATCTGCCGTCAATTCTATGTTTCTATATCAGAGACCGCTTTTGTACTGTGCGCAGCACTGGGAATCAGCCTCCATCTTTGTGGTCCTAAGCTGCCTTTTTCCTCCGCTAACTGACTGAACTGTGTTAGGGTTTATTAAGCACTTGTGCGTCTAGCATGGATCTGGCCTTGGCTCAGGAGGTACTGCTCATGGCTCCTTTCTGCACTTCGTGCCCCTTGGGAGAACTTTCCATTCCCCTTAGACTTGCCCAGATTCCCTTATGGCAGCTCAACTGTTACTATTAATAACTATGCCTGCTGTGGTGCAATGACGACTTATTTCCAATTAAACATTTCCACTGTAAATAGCCTCATAAGGGAGGTGTGAAGGGAAAAAGAAAAATTACTCACCTTAGTAAGTATGTTTCTTCCAAGGTGTCTTGCTGTATTCTGACTATTGCAGTTAGCTCCAGCACTTGAACTGCCCCAGAGAGAGAGGGTTAAAATTCTATGCCAGGCATAGAATGTAGAGCTCGAGCTCGGTTGGAAACTCTGTCTGCAGCACTTTGAAACCCAACCGTCAGATTCTTATGAGCTAAAACTCACTGACTTTAATAATGTGGAAATTGTAAAATTTCTACTAGCCAACTGGCAACAAAAGTTTTAGATTCCAAAAGACTCAAGTCAGGAAACCCAAAACAAAAACAGGTAATAAAGCATAAAAATTCTTAACTAATTAAACACAAAGCACCCAAAACAACAGAAAGTGGTCTGAAGACACCCCTGGGTGCAACACTGCAACTGCCCACCCACCCACTTCCCAAAACAGGTTCTGAGAGGGAGGCAGGTCAGAATACAGCAAGGCTCGATTAGAAGAAACATAATTACTAAGGTGAGTAATTTTTTCTTCAAACAACATGAAGTCTTGCTGTATTCTGACTATTGCAGACTCCCAAGCAGTACCTCCAAGGAGAAGGGACAGAACCCTACTTTGGGAACAGGCACTGAAGTACTGGTTGTGTTAAGCCTAGCATCACCCCAGCCTGGATATGCAGAGAGTAATGCTTGTGAAGGTATGAACTGTTTTTCAGGTGGTGCTTGGCAAATTTCTAACAAAGGAATATCCCGGTCGCAGCCAGAGATGCAGCTGTACCTCTAGTGGAATGAGCCCTCAGGCCTGAGGGTAGAATTGTGCCCAGTTTCTCATAGCAGAATTGGGTACAGGACACAATCCACCTGGCAATAGTTCTCTTGGTGGCAGGTTTGCTTACCTACTTCCCATAAGTGAGGAACAACTGGAGGAGTCAAACCTGTGGCCCTTTGCACGCTCTATGTAGTAACTAAGGGCTCTTTAACATCTAAACTGTGCAACCTCCGCCTCCTGAGAAATATGATCAGTGAAGAACACAGCAAGAGACATAGACTGGTTTAAATGGAAAACAGAAACCACTTTGGGTAAGAACTTTCTATTGGTTCTAAGGACCACCTTATCTCTATGGAATGAAATGAAGTCCGTTCCACTTACAGGGCTTGCAATTCACTGATACGTCTGGCAGAAGTAACAGCAACCAAAAACACAGTTTTCCAAGTCAAGTACTTGAGCTCTGCTGAGGACATAGGCTCAAAGGGGTTGCATAAGCTGAGCAATGCAAACATTCAAATCCCAGGCAGGAACAGGATCCCTACAGGGGATTGGTATGAAGCAATCCTTTGAAAAATTTACAGAAAACAGAGTGAGATGAGAGAGAGGAAGCTTCCCACTGACAGGAAAGCAGAAACAGCTGACAAATGTACTTTAAGAGTAGCTGGTCTGAGGCTAGGACATTAAGGTGAACTATATACTGTAGACAATTCAGCAGTGTCTGGGGATATATGCTTTTGAACACCAAATGCTAAATCTTTTCCATTTGGAGTTGTAAGTTTTTCTGGTGGCAGGCTTTCGAGAAGCTTTGAGAATGTCCAGGACCCTTGGGACAGATGCAAATCTGCATACTCTAACTCTTCAAGAGCCATGCCTTGAGATGGAGGGACCAAGATTGGGGTACCAAATCCTCCCTGAGATGAAGTTAACAGGTTGTAATTCCTGGAAGAGACAGGGAAGATGGACTGCTAGAGACAGTAACGGGTACCAAGGCTGCCTGACCCAGTCTGGAGCAATCAGAATCACTTTGCAAGGCTGTGACCTTACCTTGGCTAGAACCTGAACAGTAGAGGAAAGGGAGGGAAGGTATATAGAAATTTACTCCCAGTTCAAAATCAGAGCATCCAGAGGGACTGAGCCCAAGACTGGGGGTCTGCAACAAAACAGAGGAAGTTGGTGATTGTCTGGGGCTGCAAAGAGATCCATCTCTGGAGTGCCCCACCTTGAAAAATCACTTTCAACACCAGAGGGTCCAGGAACCATTCATGATGGCCCTGGGAAATCCTGCTCAATGCATCTGCTAGCACATTGTCCTTTCCTGGGAGGTGGACTGCTGCCAGAGAGGTCTGTAGGGAATAAGCCAGGGACCATATTTTAATGGCTTCCATGCACAAGGCCGAGACAGAGTGCCTCCCTGCTTGTTGATATACCACATGGTGGTGGTGTTGTTGTCTGTCCTGACCTGAACTACCTTGTTCTGTACTAACTGAGAGAACACTTGCAGGACCAGAAATACTGCCCTGAGCTCCAGGAGGTTGATATGAAGAAGGGATTCCTGAGGAGACCACAGTCCCTGGGCTGTGAGAGTCCCCAGATGGGCTCCCACCCCAGTAGGGAAGCAGCTGTGGTAAGGACCACAGAGTGAATCTGGGTGACAAATGGAACTCCCTGCCTCAGACTGTCCAGATTCTGCCACCACTGAAGGGCCTGGATAAGGGTCTGAGTAACTGTGACTAGTTTGGTAAGAGGATCTTTCCTTTGGGACCAAAATGCCCTCAGATGGAACTGAATGTCCCTCATCTGAAACCTGGCCCTTTGGACCATTGCTATGGACGCTGCCATGTGGCCCAAAAGCTGAAGAAAATGCCTCTGGTCGAGAAACCAGAGGGAGGAAGGAAGGAAGAGGCCAGCTGTGAGATGGCTATTGCCCTTCCAGAGGAAGGAAAGCTCTTGCCTTGACCGTATCCAGCTCTGCTCCTATAAAAGTGAGAAACTGTACAGGCTTGAGAACTGACTTGGGAAGATTGAGAAGGAACCCCAGGAAGTGAGAACTTGTTGGGTCACCTGCAGATCTGACTTGATTTGGTCTGGGGACTGGTCCACAAGAGCCAATCGTCCAGATATAAAAAGATTGAAATCCTTTTTCTTCTTAAAAGGCCACCACTACTGCTAGGCACTTTGTGAACACCCTTGGGGCTGAAGTTAGCCAAAGGGCATTGCTCTGAACTGGTAATGGCCTGAGGGCAACTCGAATCTGAGGTACTTTCTGTGGGAGCACCTGATGGGAATGTAAAATAGGCATCCTTGTGGTCCAGGGAGGCTAGCCAGTCTCCTGGCCTTAGAGAGGGAAGAATTGTTCCCAGAATCACCATTTTGAATTTTGGCTTTAAAAGATGCTTGTTCAGGTATCTCAAGTCTAGGATGGGTCGCCACTCCCTGTCTTTTCTGGGGTAAGGAATTACCTGGAGTACAGACATTTGCCTATATGGGGTAGGAACTCTCTCTATGGCTCTTAAGGCCAGTAGAGCCAGAAACCTCTGCCTCTAGAGCAAGGGTCTCTGATATATTTGCAGGTAGAAAGGATCTGGGTCTCATTTTCGAAAATGTTTGAAACTTAGAACCAGTCCCTGGCTTACTATCTCCAGGATCCACTTGTCTGGAGGTAACAGACATCCAGTCCTGGACAAAGTAACCCAGCCTGCCTCCTACCGGAATGGGGAGTCTGACCCGGCTGACACATCAGGGTGTCTGCTTGGCAGGAGCCTTAGGCTGAGGGTGGATGTAGCCCTGCTCATCCCCCTTCTGCCTCCACTAAAGAACTCCTCTGAAAAGGAAGAAGAGGCCTGTGCTTAGTAGAAGGGCCTGTGAAAAGGCCTGCCCTGCCCCCAGATTGCTGCCTTGAGGAGCTGCCTGCTCTCCTTGGCCTGGGCACTCCTGTAAGTGGTCCTGTACTCATCCATTTTCTTCATGTAATTCTCTGTCTGCACCCCAAACAGAATTACCCACCACAGGAAATCCATGGCCTTAGCCTGGGTGTCCTGTGAAAGGCTAGAACATCTGAGCCAAGCCAGTCTCCAAGAGCCACAGATGTAGCCATGACTCTAGATGACATCACTGAAGTCCACAGCAGCATGAAACTGCACCTTTGATGCCTCAATCCATTCAGCAGCCACCTCCTCCAGCTCCTTGGCTATCTGGGGAAGCCTGCTAGCCAGTGCCAGTACAGTGTCCCACCTGGACTTCTGGTACCTGGCTGTATAGGCCTATAGTTAGCCTGCCTGAGTCTCAAAGATGATGCCATGTACAGTTTCTTTGCCATGGCATCTATCTTCCTGGAGTCTTTGTCTGGGGAGGTGAAGCCAAGGGAATGTTTGCCTTGTCACAGGCTGCAGCCTGCAGTACCCCAACATGGCTGCACTGCTGATAGAAAAACTCCGTATCTGAGCCTGATAAGGTGTGTATCCTCTTGTCCATTCTCCAGTCAACAGAGGTAACATAGAAACATAGAAGTTGATTGCAGATAAGGACCGCAAGGCCCATCCAGTCTGCCCATTTCTTTTTCTACCTTATAAATGTGCCATCGCCTTTGCTCTGTCAGTGACCTATCTATTCATAGTCATTTGTATTGCTCCTTATGCCTATCCCATGCCTGTTTGAAGCCCTGCACTGTATTCATAGCCACCACTTCTTGTGGTAAGCCATTCCATGCATCTACCACCCTTTCTGTGAAAAAGAATTTCCTCACATTCCCCTTAATCGGCCTCCTCTAATCTCATGCTGTGTCCTCTTGTCCTGCTATTTTTCTTATATTTAAACATGTTAGACTCTTTCACCTTGTTTATGCCCTTAAGGTGTTTAAATGTCTCGATCATATCACCTCTCTCCTCCTTGCTCAAGGGTATACATATTGAGTCTGCTAATCTGTCCTCATATGTCTTCTGATGCAGTCCTCACCATTTTGGTTGCCCTTCTCTGGACTGCCTCAATTTGGTTAATGTCCTTGTGAAGGTGTGGCCTCCAATACTGCACGTAGTACTCCAGATGGGGCCTAACAATGTCTTGTACAGAGGGATTATTACTCCCTCTTACGACTTGTGATACCTCTACTAATACACCCCAACACCCCCTAGCCTTACCTACTGCTTTAGAGGTCTGCTTGATGATTTTAGGTCATCAGTGATGATGATGCCCAAGTCTCTTTCTTCCTTTGTGACTGCTAGCAACTCCCTCCCAGCCTATAAGTGGCTTCAGGGTTTCTCTTCCCTATGTGCATGATTTTGCACTTTGCATTAAATCCCAGTTGCCACTCTTCTGACCATTCTGCTAGTTTATCCAGATCTCTTCTCATTCTGCCCACCCCATCTGGATCATCTACTCTGTTGCAGATCTTGGTGTCATCTGCAAACAGACAAGCCTTACCCTCTAGTCCATCTGCGAGGTCACTAATGAAGATGTTGAATAGGACTGGCCCCAGGACTGATCCCTGAGGTACCCCACTTGTGACTTGCATCTCTTCTGACTGTATACCATTTACCACCACTCTCTGTTTTCTGCCAGTCAACCAGTTTGCCACCCAGTTGACCAACTTCTGACCCACACCGAGCCTACCTAGCTTATTTATCAATCTTCTATGGAACAGTGTCAAAAGCTTTGCTGAAGTCAAGGTAGGCGACATCAACTGCTCCCCTTGGTCCACCACTCTGGTTACCCAGTCAAAGAAATCTATGAGATTAGTTTGACAGGACCTTCCTTTGTAAACCCATGCTATCTTGGATCCTGTGCCCCTATGGATTCCAGGTGTTGCACTATCCTTTCCTTAAGGTGCCTCCATAATCTTGCCCACTACTGAGGTAAGACTGACCGGTCTGTAGTTCCCCGCCTCCTCCCTGCTACCACTCTTGTGGAGTGGGATCACATGAGCCTTCTCCAGTCTTCTGGGACCTCTCCTGTGCTCAGAGACTCACTAAACAATTCTGCTAATGGCTCTGCTAGTTCCTCCTTTAGCTCCTAAGTACCCTGGGATGTATGCCATCAGGTCCCATTGCCTTATCCACCCTGAGCTTAGCAAGCTCTTGTAGGACCCTTTCTTTTGTGAAGGAGTAGTGCTCACCTCCCTCCCCTGTGTCCATGATGCTGAGCTGTGGGCCCTGCCTCACCTCTCTTCAGTAAATACTGAGCAAAAGTATCTATTTAGGATAGATGCCTTTACAGGGTCCTCCTCCTCACATGCTCCTTTTCTCCATTAAGCTTAGCAATACCCCTCTGGACTTTCTCCTTTCACTTAGGTATCTATAGAAAGTCTTGTCACCTTCTTTACTGTTAGTGCTAGTGTTTCCTCAGTTTGGGACTTTGCCTGCCTTACTGCCTTACCTGCTTCCCTTAGGGCAGTTTGGTATGCCTCCCTATCTTCATCCGCTGTGTTCCCTTATATTTTCTGAAGGCTAGCCTTTTGGCTCTGACCTTTTCTGCTACTGTATTTGAGAACCAAAGTGGTTTCCTTCTTCTTTTGCACTTCCTTTTCTGTCTAACACAATGGGATGTTGCTTCAAGTATTGTATCCTTAATGCTTGCCCACTTTGCCTGTACCTCCTCACCTGTGTTTCTTTTTGCCAGGGCTAGCTTAACTCTGTTGGTCATCTTATCAAAGTCAGCTCCTCTGAAGTCCCATATTTTGCCTTGGAATGGGATGATTTAGATGTAGTAGCCAAATTGAACCATACCATGTGATGGTCACTGGCCCCCAGGTGACCTTCTACTTGGAGATCTGTGATCCCTTCTTTGTTAGTCAGTACTAGATCTAGGATAGCCCTGTCTCTTGTGGGTTGCTGTACCAGTTGTTTGAGGCCCTCCTGCAGGAATCCACTATGAGTCTAGTTCTGGCAGATGTTCCTGCTGGTATTGACCAATCTGTATCTGGCATGTTGAAGTCTCCCATTATCAGAACCTCCCTTTAGCTGTCATGTTTTGTATATCTTCTAACAGTAATGTGTCTATGTCCTCCCTCTGGTCTGGGGCCTGTAGACAACCCCAGTTCTTATGGCTGTCCCATTTCCTGTTTCCAGGGTGACCCACAGTTCTTCTGGCTCCTTATGTGTATTCTGAATTTCTGTAGCTTTGATATTTTCATTAACATACAGGCCACCTCCCCCTTTTGCACCTCGGTCTCTTCTGAACAATACATAAGTACAGAGTTAAGAGACCTAAGAATTTTTGTGTCCGCTTCCCAGAGGACTTATGAAGGGAATAGACAGTCTCAGACTCTGGGATGTTCATCATCTCAACAAAATCAGGCTCTTCCTGATCCTCCACAGCCTCCCCATGGGCAGCTGGAGGGTTTCAGCCACCTTTTGTAAAACAGATAGTGGGAGGGGACTGAGAAAGCCTAGGAAGGGAAACACCAGGAGGTCTGTCTGGGAGATGTCCGGTTCCACAGGCACATCCAGACTTTCACCATCATCATCCTCCTTCAAAATCCTCCTCTTCAAACTCCGGTTCGTAAAAGTCTTCAGGGAATAATCTTGAACCGGGGAACCGACCGAACCAAGCCCTGCCAGAAAACACTGGATCGGTCGGAACCGACGACGCGATTCAACAATCCGAATCGCTCTGGCTATCTCTTTGGCGGTTGGAACATGAAGGTCTGGATCCGAACCGCCGATTTATCTTTGCACTTTCTTTTATAGGAACTGATCCTTCAGGATCAGCTCTCCTCTGCCCAAAGAAGTATCGCCTGGTCAGAGGGCACTCCTGGTTCGGTAGGGAACCTAACTGGGCTGGCCTTCCGGTCAGCGGATTTCTCGTTTCCTTATCCCTAAGTCTACCTAACCTTTTTCCAGGGCAGACTTAGGGAAATTCTTGTAAATTTGGCAGTTTGAATCGAGGTGGTCAAACCCCAGACAGTAACACAAGTGGTGTGGGGATCAGCCTTAGCAAAGACCTCCCACACACACTGCAGTGTTGAAACCCAGTGGGCCTGTTTTTCCTTGGTTTCTCAGAACATGGCCAACCTAACAAACTTGCCTTTATTCGGCAACCGCCAGGCAAGATCTCCTATCAGTTTCTCACCATGTTACAGGTGCTGGAAAAACGTCAAAGCAAGATTTTCTTTTAAACCGATACGGACCGGTAACACACACTAAACTTTCCACAAAGATCTACTAAAGGATCGGTTCAGCCAAACCGACCCGAAAACACAGTTTTACAATTTCCACAAAAGAACTACCTAAGTACTTACAGTACCGCAGACAGAGTTCTGAACCCGAAAAACAGAACTGCGGAATAATTTCGGACTAACCGACAACTTTAGCGACTTTTGAACCGAGCAAAGGAGAAAATCTCGAGCGACTGTTCAGTGAGTCGGAGTAAAGAATCTGATGGCTGGGTTTCAAAGTGCTGCAGACAGAGTTTTCAGTCGAGCTCGAGCTCAACGTTCTATGCCTGGCATAGAATTTTAACCCTTCTCTCGGGCAGTTCAAGTGCTGGAGCTAACTGCAATAGTCAGAATACAGCAAGACTTCATGTTGTTTGAATGAGGCAGACTAGATGGGTCGGTATGGTCCTTTTCTGCCGTCAAGCTTCTATGAATCTATGAGCTTAGTCAGGACAGTGGGGAGCTGATCTGTTTAACCGATTATGCTTCAGCGTCCTGTCGGGGTTGGGGGCATGGGTTGCTCACCCACAGTGTTTTACAATGGGCTCATACAACATTCTTGAGCACAAGTTTATCAAGTAGTGACATGGGGACAGTCCACTGGCTCAGGCCTCCCTAGGAAGGCCCACTGACACAGCTCTGCTGAATGAAATTATCTTCTGATCACCACAGTGGGTTAACGGGCACAGTGTAGTACTGCCGAGATGTCACTCAAATGCCAGTTGCCAATCACAGATATCTTCCCGCATGGTTGAGTCTGGCCATGGGCCTGCCATATTGGTACAGATCTGCAGCTGGGTATATCCCATTATAGTAACGTAGTGGCATTCTGAAGTGGCTTGCACCTCCTGTGACTATCCCTGTCCTGGCTGGGGTATTGCACTCATTAAATTTTCAGGGTCGTTTGCCTCTTACAGCTCTAACCCCCCGCCGGACTGGTTTTCGCAGTACATGGACTATCACAGCTCTCACATTGTTATGGGCCCCGTGCCCATTTTAGACTATTTCAGAGCCTCTGGGGCTTCAGTCTCTTCTTACTGGGGAGAGGGGCTGCGGTTGGCCATCCACCTTGCAGGCTGAGGCTCCTGCCCATAGTGATACCCCTAATTGAAGGTAGTCACAGTTTTAATCAACTCCATCAGCTCTAAACATCATGACAAACTCAACATACCTGAGGTTTGGTGGGGACTATGCCCCTGACAGCGGACTCAACATACCCGAGTTTGGGGAGGCGCTACACCCTCGGACGTTTTTCCATGCTTGCTTTCTACACTGCCTATCACTGAGCCTGTGGTACCTGGGTCACTCTTCACTGTATTAAGTGCTTGCACAGCACTCTAAGGAATCCCTCTTTGAGAGGATACCTCACCAGTGAGAACGCTGTAACCATCATCTCCACCCCAGGGTTAAGGAGCAAAGCTCCACTGATCTGAAGCTGGAAGTACATTCGAATTGGTATCTTCTGCATGTTCTAATGCATTTTTTTAGGTAACTTCTTCCAATGTTCTGGCCTGTCACGTTCTATGGTTTTTATACTGCTACTGTATGGTTCCTGTTCAGATGTAGTTTATATTTAGTTTCTAGGTAGAGGATAATGCTACTCCAGTAGAACTTCATGATGCAGGTGCCATGGATATTAAGAGCTGGGCCTTAGCATCTCAGTTCACCAATGAGGGCCTCCCACAGACAACCAAGGGGATTCTCCACCACCACCACCACCCCCTAACGGCGAATTCTAGAATGTACTACCTTCAATGTCAAGGGCATCAATAACCCAGTCTAGCACACCCATATACTTACCCACTTCAAGCACCCTGAAATGGAGATGGCTCTTTTGCAGGAGTTTCACCTTAGCCCAGTGGAAACCTTAAGCAGAGGCCACAGTGGGTGGAAGAGGTGATCACTTTTCGCATCTCCACAGCACAGTTAATGGAGGATATCCTGGTGTGGCGCCAATGCAGATACCAGGCAGATGCCCATTGGACAGATACCCAGGGAGGTGGGCTTAGGTAAATGGTTCCCATCTGAATACCCTCCTTTCCATGCTAAATGTGTATGCCTCCAGTACCTCATCGGATGACTTGTTCCAGGAGATCTTTAAATTATAACAGACCAAGTTCATGATCTCTATTATTGGTGGTGATTTCAACTACAGACCTCCACACCTGGATTCCTCGTAGTCCTGGGAGAAGTTACAACTTGCTCCTGGCAACAAAACAGTTGTTAGCCCATGCAACAGAAACGGGTATGCACGATGTGTGGCTTTGGCAGCATCATAGAGAGATGGATTTTATTCTGTTCCCACCCACACAAGGCCTACGTAGACTGATGGGCAGAACTTGCCTGCCCTAAACTTTTTATAGTATTAGAAACCAGAATACATATTATTGCCCTTTGGATCATGCACCATTCATCATATCCCTAGATATTGGGACTGAATGAGAACAAGGACACTGGTGACTTAATATTGGGGCTCTAGCTCTCATCCTACTTCAGGATATAATCTCAGAGTCCCTGATGAAATACACTGATATTAATAAACCAGTGGAGGTCACCTTTGCCACAGTGTGGGTTCCATGAAGCCAGTTCTGAGAGGGAAAAATTATTTCACATCTGACGCACCAAAACAAAGAGAGGATAGCAAAGCAGTTGGCCCTAGAAAATCAGTTAAGTGACTTAGAAGCATAACATAAATGAGATGGAGGGTAGGCTCTGCTTGCCCAATTCAAAGAAGTCAGACTTCATCTCCTGAAACTCTCTAAAGACAAGGCCAAGTGTTCTATGGGCAGCAAGTACACTTACTACCCCCTGGGAGACAGGACGGACACTTTCTAGCCTTGGTGTTATGAACATACATACCAACATACTAAGAAGTCAGCAGAAGAAGGCAATTTGGTCTATCAAGTCTGCTCGCATTGCAGGGTCCACAGCTTGAGCTAATGTCCTGCCCTCCTCCCCACTCTTCCCATCCTCCCTACCCATGATTCTTACCTCTCCCCTATGCTTATCCAGCCTCTCTCTAGAGCTGCCCACTGTCTCAACCAGAGGAGGGGAAGAGCGAGTTGATGCAGGAAGTGAGTTCCACCATCCTGGGCACGTGGACAGAGAAGGCTCGGTCCCCAGCAAGGGTACGGGTCCTGGGAACCAGGCAGTCCTGTGTGGCACTGGATCTTAAGTGGAAGGCAGGGGTCCATGTTTGAGGGAAGGGCAAGTGCAGAAGGTTGCTGCTCTACTATGTTGTCCATAAAACTGCCGAGTACAAAAGCGTGGTGCTATTCGGGGAGCACTCCAGTCGTGAGTATAGATCACAGCGATACGTGTGAGGCGAGGTGCTGAGAGTGCAAAGGGATATATTGTTATATGCAATGCCCCACTGTGAGACTTGATTTCGGGACTGAGGCAAGGATATGATCCATAGCAGAGCTAGGCAGGAGAACCCCTGGCTATCACAAGGAGGCACAGTCTTAAGCTGGAGGGAGGGAGGTTTAGGCAGTAGGTCAGGAAGCACTTCTTCACAGAGGGTGGTGAACACTTGGAATGCAATGCGGAAGAGGTCCTCTCTGAAGACAGTGGGCAGCTTTAAGAGAGGCTGGGACAGGCATAGGAGAAAGTGGGATCATGGGTGGGAGGATGGGAGGAGTGGGGTGGAGGGCAGGACATTACCTCAAGCTGTAGACCCTGCAATACAACAGACTTGATAGACCAAATGGCCTTCTTCTGCTGGCGCCTTCATATGTTTGTATGTTCATATAAACAGACTGGTTCATTCCTCTTCACAGTTCGTACAGTGCTGTACGCAGGTTTATCATATATCTCAACAACAGCTAGATGCAACACAACCACCATGGAAAATACCATCAATGTCACAAAGCCTTTGATAGATTCTGCTGGCAATATCTAGCTGCTTCTCCGGACATTTGATTTAGCCAAACTACGCATAAAATCTCATGGCCCTCTATCAGAGAGCAGTAGCCCAAGTAGGAGTTAATGGGGCTAACTTCTCCAGGTCTGAAGTAAGATGAGGACCATCAAGGCTGTCCCATGTCCCCTTCTTTCCACTCTGGGAATGCAGCCCTTGGCTACCAGTATCAGACTGACGCCCACCATTCAGGGCATCAGACTTGGACAAACAGAGCAGATGACTGCTCTTTATGCTGATTACACCCTATTATTTATCAGCAACCCAAGCACCTCCTCAAACCCTTGCAACTTGTAAGTTTAGTGAAGTGTCAGATTTCATAATTAATTACTCTAAAATGCAGGGGCAAAACTGGCCAAGTCCATTAGTCAAATGCTGGTAGTAGATTCTGTATCGGGCAAGTAAGACTTTCATTTAACTAGTCCTGCGGGCCTGTACTGGAAAAGGTAACATTTCAATCAGTACACCAGCTGGTCCAATGGAAAAGACTCATGGGCAAGTGGATTTTTCTCAGTCATCAGCCCTGCTGGCTAGTCGCTGCAAAACTTAATTCTGACCTCCTGAAAATGGAGGCCTTGCTGCTGAGTGGCACTAAACCATTCGAGGGGTGGCACAATTTTCATTTCAATGAACAGAAGGAGGTTTCAGGCATTTAGGACTCAATAGCACCAAAAAGTGGCCACCCAGTTTGACCGAAATCATAAACAGATTTTATTTTTTCTATAAAGGTTTTTATCCTCTCTAGCTGGAACTGGATGAGCTATCAGCCCTGTCCCTGGGTGCAAATGGCCAGCCACCTAGTTCATCCACCTCCTCCGTCCTCTGTTTGGTGGTCCGGCAGGCGTGTCTCGGAAGTCCTGGCTGGGCTTCATTAATGCCCCAGTTCCACCATTTTCCACTGCCTTTCTCCCTTATGCCCGGGGCCTCAGCGACACAGTACTGCATGCTCGTGGAGGCATACATGCACTCTGGAACCAGCAATCTCATTCCACCCTCTCCTGGCCTAGTGCCAGCCTGGCCATTGGCACAACGCTACCACACGCCTCCACCAGTGGCAGCTAAGAACCGGAAGGCTTCACCTCCCACTTTGAGGAGGAAAGCTGCCAATCGACCACGCCATACTCTCCAGGCCCTCCTCCCCCAGCTGACTCAAGCTTGTTCCCAAACTTGGCTGCCAGTGTCGAAGAGGTAGACCCCTGCAAGCATTGGGCCTCATTAAAAAGATTTTAACAGGGTTGAGAACGGGCTTCATCAGGATGAATGCCCTGGCTAGATTTCTTTATATTTTCAGAATGCTGCCGGTCCCTGTATCAGACAGGATTTGGAAGTGGCTGACTGCAGCATTTTCAAATTTAACTGGGATGGTAGCACACACAAGAATGAAGTGTACCTGCTACAAGTACAAAAGGAGAGGGGGTTAGCACTGCCTAATTTAAAGGATAATTATCTTGCAGCACAGATTACCCCAATTCTGACCATGCTTAAAGGAAGAACTGGTAACAGGTTGGCTGGAAGGGAGCAGAAACAAATACCCCTTAAAATTTAACAGTGGCTCCTTTATTATAACTCCCTAGCCTTGGGGTAAAGGACTAAGCTAGGTAATGTAAGCACACTGATCCCCATCACAGGTAACCAGGATTTTATGTTGTAATTGGTAATAAATCCAGGGTTTATACAATGACTAATCAGAGGTCTACGCTGCTATGCTGATATTTTGGATCTGGGGCACACACCATCCTTCCCCAAATAAGACAACAAGCTCCACTTTGAAAAAGGAATTTTATAGATTCCTCCAATTGAGGAGTCACATAAACTCAAATGGTAGCCCATTCCCTTATAAAGTTATCTACAAACTGAGCAGAGCTGGACGTAGCAGTCTCACCAGATCTCCGATTATATGAACTCCTAGAAGCTGCAAAGACCCAGGAATGCTAGCTACACGGCAGCAGTGGGAAAGAGAGGCAGGTCATCCCACCCACCAGCGATTTAATCTTGATTTGGCAAGGTGAGTAAAACCACCTATTCGGCCCAGTGGAGTCAGTGGAAGACCTTGGCCAGGTTCTTTTAAGTCCCTATTATTATGGCTCATAACACCCTGCCGGGTCTGAGAGAAGTTGGAGAGGATATGGGAAGGAAGATCACTTTCACATTTTCTGGGCTTGTCCCTTACTAACCTACTGGACAAAAGTAGCCCAGGCCTGCTCAGAGATACTGCAGCACAGCATCCCAGTCCAGTCTGAAGATTTAATCTTGCCCTTGGTACCACAAGAGGCAAAGACACCATAAACAAATACCTCTACCAGATTTCTGTGGTGGCACACTAAAATCTATTAAGAGACACTGGTTACCCCTGTATGCCCCATAAAAGAGGAATGAAATGATCTGGTAAAGCAGACTAGCATAATGGTGACATAGTTAATACAATTAATTTTAGCTACCATGGGGAAAATCTGAATGGTCTAACACATTGGCTCAAGTGGGATGCACACCTGGGCTGAATTATATTAGTGGTACCCTGGAATGGGGATGCCTTGAGTTGTTTTATGTACCCACAATGGGATATGGTATGTTGTCACTCCACTGGAAAGTTGCTAATCTTACACTACCACCAAATCTGTATCCTGCTGGAAATATACTTTATTTATTTACTGTCTGCACCATGGCTATCATGTCCTGTACGCTTGGTTGTTATTAACCGTCATGTATTTTTAATGATAAAACAAAAATTTAAGCTAAACAAAAGATAATATTAGAACAATTTGCATTACTTGTTTTGTAATTTGTGACTGAAGTCCAAAAATATGGCCGCCACTGGCAATGTTTAAACATCTCTTCAACCAAGGTTACTTTTTTTACCATATATGCCCTCCGGTACTGGTCACCCTTATGTGGGTCAGGTAAGCACCCAGCCCTATCCCCAACTAACCCATCACCAGTGTCCCCATGCCCCTCACCCATCAAAATCAGGCAAGGGGTGGGCTACATCTTGTGTGGTTCAGAGTGTACACTGGCTGGCTATCATTTGGAAGGCATGAGGAATTTTTCCCCTGGGATTTCCATGCCCACCCATCACTCACAAATGGGGCTCCTTAGCCTACTGGTGGTTTCAGATGCTTCAGCGGTGTCCTGACTGCCACAAAGGGTCACTGTGGTACGGATAAGGCACCACCACCTCTGTGGACTGGGAAGTACAGACATCGACAACACTATTTCCCAGCCTAGATACCTGCTCTGCCTTCACACACCTCAGTCTACTCCCGGACTGAGCCCCCAGCACGCTGTGCTAACAAGCTAGCATTGCAGTTATTTTCAACTGTACAAACTAGATTCATACTGTAGATGTATTAGGTGGTGCTAGCACACATCAGTGGTGCTGAACAGCACAGGACACATCGACATGTTTAATTTTTCCATAGTAGTGAAGGCAAGAGAACAGGAACTTCTAAAATGTCCAAAAGGACACATTAGGATCACCTAATTGGCATCAAAGCCTTCAGGAATTACTTGGAGCTTCTTCCCACATGACATTAAATAAGTGGATCAGAGATATCCTCTGACACCTTGTTTAAATACACTATACCAGCACTGAAGAGCACCCCTTGTCTAGATGTCGAGAATTCACATGGAAGTGTTGTTCCTTGTTTTGAACCACAGCGGTCCCTGCTTCAAATTTATGTCCCTGAATAATGGTCGGTGTTTATGCGCCAGTGTGGTCACCCCTCAGCAGAGCCAGCACATATTTTGGTTGTGTTCCTAATCATCCCATTCTGGGAGGAAATTGCCCAATCTGACCAACTGTCCATGCTCACTGCTTTGATTTGTGACACCATGGTGTTAATGTCAATCCCCTCAAGGACTGAGGATCCCTCCTCACCCACAGCATATGTATACATCCCTGCAGCTAAAAAGGCCATTACTAGAACTGGCTATAGCCCAGCTCTCCCACAGTAGCAGAGTGGCAGTCTATCTTACTTGATATCTATAAGCTGGGAAGAATATCAGCTCATCTTCGGACAGTATGCTCCGGTTTCAGAGGTGTTGGCAAAGCCGAACTGACTACATGTTGACCATGGACAATGAGTTTGTTCCATGAATGCCCGATAATGTAGTATAACAACTGTACTTCACGAAGATAAGTTATGACAAAATGTTTGTGGTTCTGCCCATCACAAAGCAAGAGAGACCTGGGGATCCTCATATCAGATGACCTAAGGTGACCAAGCAGTGTGAAAAAAGGTGGGGAAGGCAAACAGAATGCTACGATGCATAGGTAGGGGCATAATCAGCAGAAAGAAAAGAGGTGGTGATGCCACTGTACAGATCACTGGTAAGGCCTCACCTAGAGTACTGTGTCCAGTTCTGGAGATCGATCTCAGGAAGGACACAGACAGGATGGAGGCAGCCCAGAGAAGGGTGACTAAATGGTACATGGGTTACACCAGAAACCGAATGTCTCCATCATATCCCGCCCCCTTGTCCAATGAATCGATATTAAGGTCCCAGAGTCTTTCCTCATACACATTCAAGTACCTTAGGGGTGTAAACATGGTAGAGGAGGAAGCATATTTCAGAGAAAGCACTGCACAAAGACAAGGGAACATGATATGAGGCTGGAAGGAGAAAGACTCAGGAGGAATCTCAGGAAGTACTTTTTCACAGAAAGGGTAGTGTATCCATGGAACAGCCTTCCAGCAGAGGTGGGAGCTAAAACAATACAGGGGTTCAAGAGCACATGGGATAGACATAAGGAGATGTCTGGAGATGGGCAGAGAAGGCATGCTGCAGATCAAATAGGATCTGGGCTGTCAACACTGAGTAGGGAAATGAGCAGACTAGGTGGGCCATATAGTCCTTCTCTGCCGTCAGATTCTAAGTTTCTGTGTTGTTGTTTTTTATTATTTATTTATTTTTTTTTATTTATGAAGGAATCAAAATTACAACCTTTGAGTCAAGGAATCCTCTGCAAAGGCTCCACGTCAGATATACATACACTGCAAGAATCAACAAGATATGCAGTAATAAATATACATAGAACGCATTAGATATACATACATTGCAAGTTTAAAAACAGGATATACAATAAGAAGCATACAGTGAAAATAAGTTATAGTTCAAGGTGGCACAGACCAACCTGAGTCAATAATGGTGAGACAAGTATATACATTAACAATATACAAAAGTCAACAGGTTATAGTCTGGCGAGGAGAAGGACTAAGCGCAGTCACAGTTGGCGTGGAGAGTATTTCGAGCGGAGTAGGGATTTAAATGAGCTAGTCACTCTGTTGATGGAGAGATCCACAATATGAGATGTGTACTTTGCCCAGCTGCTGTAATTCTACAATGTATTCTGTTTCCTTTTTTTTCCAATTGTTTAACCAGGAGTGGCACACTAAGCTTAAAGCTTGTTTAGTAGCGTAGCTGGGAGCACAAGGAAGTTAAGTGACTTGCTCAGGGTCACACAGTATGCAAGTGGGGGCTGTGGGGATTCAAACCCAGGTCTCCAGGGTTTGCAGCTCAGAGCCTTACACCACTGCGTATACTGCCTCCTGTTGTACACTACCTGTCAAACTGTTACATTCTCGATTGAACAAAGTTGTAACCTTTTGCTTACGCTTTGTAACTTGCTCTCACAAAAAGAAATTTAATAAATAAATGAAAACCTCCAAAAGAAATATCTCGGTTCACAAATGAAATAAAATGGAAACACTAATGGGTATATTGATGTTTGTACCAGAACAACTAATTACGAAAATAAATACAGTGAATGATTTTGCTGGTTGATAAAAACTACTGCTTCAGTAAAGCTTCTGGCTGCCTAGGTTTTCCACTCCGCCCCATACATACATATTAAACACACACCCTAGGGGAGCCCTGACCTCCGTGCAATGTTCTGCAGCTCCTTCTGTTGTTCCTCCTCCTTGGTCAGCTTTGACAGGCGGGTCAAAAAGGTACCCACATCCTGGATCGTCAGAGTGTTTTTGCAGTTGGTGGAAGGTTTTGCTTGCTTCAAAGAAAATTCGCACAGTCTCAGAAACATCACCCTGTTTAAATAAAAAAAAAAAAAAAGGTAAGAAACTTCTTTGAAATAAAGGAGAATAACAAATGCTCTACCTCTCCCTGTCAAATACTACTCTCCTATTAGACTTCAGTGGTACTGGGGACATTTTCACCTAATCAGTCCGGGTTAAACGTTGTTGTACTGTAAGTTGCATTCCAAACTGCTGCCATCACCCTGTCAAGTTCACTGCTCAGTCTATGCAAATGTAAGCTGCTAGGTCTGCCACTGGACAACTGCTCATATCTGCATGCAGTAAGCAAAGGAAGCGTGCTCTCGACTGCAAGATGGTGAGGACACTGAGATCTAGTTACAGGAAATGTTTACTGACCAAACACAAAATCTACCCGCAATCTGCCAGTGATCCAGTGCCAGTTCTAACCTTTTCACAGCAATTACATTTTATTCTCATCAAAAGCTGTGCTGCAGCTGGAGAAGCCCCATTCTATGTGTCAGCATTCCCTGTTCATACCAGATCCCAGAGCACCTGGAGAAATGACAGTTCCACATGACATTATTTTCCTCTGGGGAGTAATGGTGTGGGCCCATACAACAAAACTGTCATCTGAGCGACAATATATGATGAAGAAATGCTCAAGAAGGAGATGCAACAAACATGGTGTGTGTTGTTTGCTGGCATCCAGTGCACTGTCTCTCTGTGGGGTGGGGGATCCATATAAACCAGTCTGTATTTGTACGGCATATTTATTTCTCCCTGCTTGAGGGACAATGGTCAGCACAAAGGCCCCCCACACTCACCTGCTGGGCTGGTCCAAATGTGAAGTTTATATATAAAACATTTTGGCTTATTACTCTTTACTTAGTATAGTAGATTGCCTCAGATCAACTTTGCTTAGTTGTAGGCTTTCACGTACTGTTACAAAATCCTGGAATCCCCTGCATGACATCACAGCAGTAGGCAGCTTTTACAGTCTGCCGTGCCTGTTAGAGTTTTTATAACCTCCGATTCTTTGTTTGTTGGCTCCACCATCCTCCCTAGACTAGGTTAGTCACAAAGAACTGTACTCAGGCCCTAGAGAAGAGCAGACCGAAAAACATTTGATCGGAGATTATAAATGCTCTAACATGCACTGCAGACTATTCAATATCCCACTGCTGCCTACTTCTCTGATGGCAGCCGAGAGGATTCTGGGATATATGTAGTAACAAAAGATGCAACTAAGCAAAATTAATACGAGACAATCTACTATACTAAACAGTAAGTAAATAAACTCTTTTACACACAAAGTGCACACTGAGACCAGCTCTGCATGTGAGTGTGGGGGCCCCTGTGCTGACTCTTCCCCTATAAGAAGTGTGTGGGGTATTAGCCATAGTGTTCTTTCTACCTTATGCTGTGAGAAAGGAAACAGGAGTGGTTCCAGTCAGATAATTTCTTTTATTTATTTCAAAAGTTTCACCAGGGAAGGCATACTGAGCTGAAAATAGCTAATTTAAAGCTGCGTTGTGGGGGATAAGTGGGAAGAGGGATGTAGGAACTGAACAGAAAAACTCTTATACAATGAGTCATACAGAGATATAAACTGGGCAAATACAATATAAATTAAACGATACAAAGTTAATCAGAAAAATGAAAATACTAGGCAAAAATTTTACAAGGGCAGGAGATATGACCCATGGGGTCTAAGCAAATGTACATTTCAATGGTGAAGACAGTGTAGGAAGGAGCGCTGGGGTACAAATTACACCCAACTTGCCCCACAAGCCTGCTGAGTGTTGGGGGGTAGACAAAGCAGCAACGAGCTGGTTGAGCGGCATCCCACATGGGCTGCACTGGCAAGGAGCCAAAGGAGGTCTTGACTACTGCAACCTGTGGAGCAAATATAGAAGTTTACAAAATGAAAAGGAGTGTAAAGTGATGGAAGGGTGAACACCTTTCACAGGGGACGCCAATCTCGCAACGATGAGAGGACAGGACAAAGTCCTGTACACTTTGCCTTACAGACATTTCCCAAGATTCAGTTTCTCTTCTCCTATAAATGGATCACAGGTCAGGCCGGTGGCATCAGTGCACTCATCTATCATGTAGAGGAACCAATTTGTATATCACGAGCCAACCACTTGAGGTCAGTGGAACTTTGGGACGGCTGCTGAAGCAGCATTCTGAGACTCTGGAAGGGAAAGGATAGACACCAGTTCTTACGAAACCTTCCACAATGGCTGTTTGAGGATGCAGTGACCACTCTTCACTGGCTGAAGGTTTGCCTTCAGTCCTCTGGCAATGGTATCCAACGTTCCATGGTGTTGGGCAGAAACTGGGGATGAACATGCAAGGGGCTCCTGGTGTGTCTCATGATGGCTGCCCATCCCATCCACACCAGTGTATCCTTGTTTCTCCCCAGGTACCAGCAAGTGAAACACTGTGGCTACCCCTCATAGTATGATGGGACAGAAATACAGGTTACTCACCTGTAACAGGAGTTCTAGGAATGGTATATGTTGTTCATCCACACTTACTGGCAGGTTCCTTGCCGTTTAATTGTTGCGGAAGGTCTTCAAGCTGGCTCCTACCACCCACCAGGGTGGTAAAACTCGGCTCTGCCCCATGATGCCAGATCTAGCCAGCTGGAAGCCGGGTTGTGCGTCGAAGCCGGGAGGTCGGTGGGTTTGTAGGATGAACAACATATCCATTCCTAGAACTCCTATTACAGGTGAGTAACCTGTATTTCTAGGGACATGGATATGTTGTTCAATCCACACTTATTGGCAGACTCCTAGCAGTTCTCTGGGAGGAGGGAGGCAAGGTGCACACCCCTAATACTTACTTGGGAAATAAAGACTGAGAACCGAGGCCCCAAACCAGCATTCCGGCGTGACTCAAGGTCGATGTGGTAGTGGGTAATGTAGGTATGTGCCGCTTCCAGGTAGCAGCCCTGCAGATATCCTGGATAGGGACGCCCTGGAAGCAGCTACCGATGTAGTGGTATGGCGGGTAGAATGAGCTCTTATCCCTCTGGGAGGCTCCATGCCCGCCATCCTATAGCAGAGCTCTATGCAGGAGGTGACCACCTGCTTATCGTCCTTGGCTGCAGGTCTGCCAGGTGCGGCTTCAGCGTGGTGACAAACAGCTGGCGAACCCTCTCTCGAACTTCAGCCGTCCACTCCTTATAATAAGCGAGCGCCGTCTAGGGTCCAAAGTATGGAGCCATATTCGCCTCCAGGTGTGATTGGGGTAGAACACCGGCAGAGTCAACACCTGGTTAAGGTGAAACTCCGACACCACCTTCGGAAGGAATTTCGGTGGGGCGCAGGACAACCTTGTCCCTGTGGAAGACCAGATAAGGAGACTCGATGAAAGCACTGGGAGCGGCTCCCATCCTTCTGGCTGACATGATAGCCACCAAGAAGGCAGTCTTCCACGACAGGTGGGAAACATCGCACCTGTGCATCGGTTCGAATGGCTTGCCCATGAGCTTGGCCAATACCAGCAGTAGATCCCACGGAGGTGGAGGTTCTCGCACCGGAGGGAAAATGTGGTCAAGGCCTTTGAAAAGCTACCACCACCTCTCCTGCGCTACATCGACTGCTTCCCGCCCACGCCCGTAAGCAGAGATACGCTGCGGTGCACCTTAAGGGTTGTCGACCAAAGCCCTTGCTGAGAAAGGGACCACAGATAGTCCAGAATGCTTGCTTATGGACAGGCGGAAGGGTCCAAGCCTTCCCTGACACCAAATGGAGAATCTCTTCCATTTGAAAGCATAACATTTCCTGGTCAACTCCTTACTGGGCGCCTCAACGGCGCTGAGGACCTGCGTCGGAAAGACCCAAGGCCTGGAACTCTGGCAGCTCAGGAACCAGGCCGTCAGGTGCAGGGTTGAAGGTCGGATGGAATACCTTCCCTGGTTGACTGAGATCAGGTCGGGTGGTCTGGAAGCCTCTGGAGCCTGTGAGCTGAGGCTGAGGAGATCTGGATACCAGAAGTGGCGGGCCAGTCTGGGGCTACCAGAATCACCTGTGCCTTGTCCCTCCTTGCCTTGAGAAGCACCTTGTGGATCAAGGGAATGGGGAAAGGCGAAGAGGCCCGGGTCCACGGCCTCGAGGCATCCCCTGCAGCGAGCCCCTGCTGAGGGGCGGGCATGGAACAGACTCAGCTTCGCATTCTCCTGGAGGCAAACAGGTCCACCTGAAGCGTGCCCCAGTGGGAGAACAGATCTTGTACTACTCCGCAGGAGAGACCACTGTGAGACGCAGTCCCTATCCAGCTTAGGGCATCGGCCAGGGTGTTGGAGGAACCTGCCACGTGAATGGCTAGATTCAGATCCGCCTCCAGGCTGCGCACGAGGGACCATATGCAGAGAGCTTCCTCGCATAACAGCATGGAGCACATCCCGCCTGGCGGTTCAGATAGTACATGGTCGTGGTGTCCGTCTGGACCTGAACCACTTGACCCGTAGAAAACTGAGCGGCGGTGAGAGCTAGGCGGACCACTCGAGCTCCAGCAGGTTGATATGGCATCGACTCCCGAGGGACCAGAGACCATGCGCTTCTGTGCTCCCCGATTGGCACCCCAACCCATCAGAGATGCATCGCTCGATAGAGAGACCGCGGCTCGAGACGGATGTAAACGGGATGCCCTCCTGCAGATGTGCCGAACGGTCCACCACTGGAGAGCGCTCCACATCTCCTGGGTCACTGTCACAGGCTGGCCCAACGGATCGCAGCGCTGTGACCACTGGCTGGCCAGTCCCACTGAAGGGGACGATGTACCAACAGGCCCAACGGACCACGCTGGTGCAGGCCGCCATGAGACCAGGAGGCACAGGAAGTCCCGGGTAGGGAGCGATTGCCCAACCAGAAATGATTGGGCAAAGGAGGAAAGAACCTCGACCCTGTCCGCGGGAGCCATGCTCTGGCTCAAGAGAGTCGAGCTCTGCCCGATGAAGAGTATCACCTGCTTCGCACGAAGTTCGACTCTGGCCTCGCTTGATGAGGAGGCCAATCTGAGAGCAAACCTGGAGGGCCAGATCTCTGACCGCCTCCACCTCCACTCTGGAGGGGCTGCAATCAGCCAGTCGTCCAGGTAGGGTTACACCAGACCCTTCGGCGCCAAGAGAATGCTGTCACCACTGCCATGCATTTGGTGAAGACCCTGGGAGCTAGAGAGAGGTCAAGTGCATGGCCTGGAACTCGTGAAGGGACCCTCTGCTCTGAAGCGGAGGAATCTCCGGCGAGACTGACGGATCGAGACGTGAAAGAACGTGTCCTGGAGGTCCAGGGAACAGAACCACATGCCTCATTCCAAGGATGGTATTATCTGAGCCAGAGCGACCATCCTGAAGGTCCGAGACCTAGGAACCTGTTCAGGTCGTGCAGGTCTAGGATGGGCGCCAGCCCCGTCTGCTTGGGGACCAGGAAATACCTGGACACAAACCCTGGGTCTGGAGGAGGATCCGCCACCTTCCTGATCACCTCTTTTTCGAGGAGCAGGGCAATATCGGCTCAGCAGGCCGACAGCGAGGCTGCGGACCCCGTGGCTCACCGAGGGCAACGGCTCGAAGGGAGGGAGCCTGCTCAACTCCAGAGGCAGGCCTTTTCCTACCACCTCCAACACCCAGCGGTCCATGGTGATAGCGGACCAGGCAGAAAGGAAGTGGCGAGCCGCTCCCCACAGGGGAAAGCCAGGGGAGTGACGAGGCTGGGGCGCACCCCCAACCTCACACGGGCAGGCTTGGAGGAGGAACCGCCGAGGGACCTCCTGGGCTTTCACCTCCTTGCTTCCTGTTGGAGGAAGCGCCAGCTTGGGTTTGGGACGCCAAGCCGTGAGCCTGCTGGCCCTGTTGCTGGTGCTGTTGGGCCAGTCGAGCTGCAGGGGCCAAGGACTAAAGGACTTATGCTGTTGCTGACGGCGGCCTTTGTCCCTCTGGGCGGAGATGACCGAGTCCAGAGTGGCATTGGACTTTTCGATCCGCTGGAGGTGTCCCTCCACCAGGGCGAAGAGGTCAGTCCCCAAGAAGGGACGTCCCGCCAACTTGTGCTGGGTATCCGCTGAGGTGGATATCCTCAGCCACGCCTGCGGCACATGGCCACCGCGGCTGCTACTTACCTGGCACAGGAATTCACTGTGTCCAGAGTAGTCTCAAGCTGCTGTCAGCCACCGCCTCTACCCTGATCCCGCACCTGATGGACCTGTGGGTCTGCAGGTCGTCCGGGGAGATGAGGGACAACTCATCCACGGAGCCCAAGAGGGCGTGGGGGGAAGTGTGCCATCAGCACGCCGAGCTGGCCTGTCGGAGGCCGAGGGAGGACGAAGCGCACACCTTGCGCCTGCAAAGTCCAACTTTTGGACTTTGTCGGGGGCTTATCCACGCCCAGAGCGTTGCCGGAAGACACTGTCGGTGACTAACCCCTCGGCAGAGGGGTGCTCCGAGAAACCGGGCAAAGAGCCGGTAGGGGACCGGATACTTTCTGGCCATCCTGGCCGAGGGCTTAGGACAGGAAGCAGGCCACTGCAAAGCTCCAAGGCTGGGCCGACAATGTCTTCAGCCACCGAAAGGCCTCCTGGGGTATCCCCGTCCAGTATCTCCGCTAGGGGATCTTGGCCCATTTGTACACGGGCTTTTGCTGCATCCCGTGGACTCCGAGATGAGTCGAAGACCTAAGAAGGACGATGGGCTATCGCCCAATGACTGGCCTCCGGAGGACTCCAGGTCGACCTGCCTGGAGAACAGGGAGTCGCTGCCTCGGATTCCAAGAGTCTGCGAAGAGCTGCTCGCCCTGAGCCACCCTCTACCTGCCGAGAGACGGTCGGGAGTGAGGGTGACCGACAACCTGTGGGGCAGGCCGCACCGACTTAGAATCCTTGTTCGGTGCCCCAGACTTCGGTTGTGGAGGCAAGGTTCCACCACAATCAGTGGAGCAGCTGGTTTCGGCGAACAAGTGGCCCTGGAACGGCATCTCGACTGGGGCGAAGCGGTTGCTTTGGTCGTTCAGGCGACAGCCACTTGATGGCCGGGCCTGAACTGGAGTCGATGTAGTCCCGGACAACAGTAACTGCTGCCACATAAGCTCTCGTAACGCCGACGTAATTTACGTCGAGCCTCCCTAATCCGAGGAAGAGGATGAGGAGGAACGGTGTCGCCGCTACTCAGTACCGTGACCGAGACCACTGATGTTGGCGGAATGGCTTGACCGAGATGAAGTCCGAGACAAAGACCTCGGGAGACCGAGGGCGGTCTGGCAAGGGGCGGGGACACCCACTCTTCCTCGGCTCGGCACTTTATCCGGGACCGCGCCCCAAAGGCGCAGGCAGATCCTCGGCTCCACCGGGGAACCGTGAAGGTGGGTTGTCGGCTTCACCAGTTGACAGCCCGTCCGACGGGTCGAGAAAATCTCGACTGCATCGACGGGAGTCTCGCAGGCTGGCCTGACGGGGACACCATGAAGCCAGCGGCCTGAACTGCAACTTCGACAAGTCGACGGTCGGTTGTCTGGGAAAGGAGACCTCCCGCCCCCACGAACGCCGACGGTGGGACTTACCTTCGACTCCCTTCTTGGGCCGAGAAGAATGTCCGATGGCCCTCCCTCATGGAAAGGGACTGACAAAGTTCTTGAACGGCCGAGCACGAGGAACTCAGAGCGGAGATAAATGCCGCTGGTTGAGGAGGAGGAAGATGCGCCTGGGCCACCTCCTCCTCGAGGGCGATCATCTGCTCGAGCTGCTCAGCCGAAAGCCAGCCGCCCCGGACACCGCCCATCAGCCTCTTTTGATTTTACCGGGGGAACGCTTCGGGCTCCCGAAGCTTCAATCGGGCAGCGCAATCATCCAGGACGCTGGTCGAGAAAGAGCGCACAACTCGCAGGCCTGCGGGTCGTGATCTAGGCTCAGGCAGTAGACGCACGGAGTGCGGATCCGTCCTGGACATTTTCTGCCCGCAAGGGCACCTCCAAAAGCTGGGAATAGATTTGTCCATCGTGAGTCAAGGAAGATGAAGATCAAGTTTAGAAAACTCAAAACCAGTTTCGGACGAACCAAAGAGTTAGGATCCAGTCTAAACGCAGAGCACTAAGGAGGAATCTGAGCTTCCAAGCGTAAGGAAGATCTGGCGCCATGGGGCGAGCGAGAGTTTTACCACCTGGGTGGGTGGGAGGAGCCAGCGAAGACCTTCTGGCAACAATTAAAGCAGCAAGGAACCTGCCAATAAGTGTGGATTGAACAACATATGCATGCCCCTAGAACAGAAACCTAATATACTGAAAGCACCGGGAATGTGGAAAAGATCCCCGAGGCCTTTGTAGTGTCTCAGCAGGAGAACCGTCTCAAGAAGGCCCAAGGAACTTGATATCAAGAACGGAGGGTATGAAAACTTATTACAAGTGTGTGTTTGTTAGAGATTCCATTTAAAGAAACCTTTGAAGGAATGTTCTAAAATTTTTCCAAAAAAAAAAAAAAAAACCACGAGGCTTTTTCAAACCCATATATCCCTACCTAAATGCTGTCCGAGTCTTTCAACTGTAAATTAGAATTTGTTTTCAGTTCCTTTGGGAGGGAAGCGATCCTAACTGGCCTGAGATGCTGGCCAGCTGATCCTTCCACTTCCTGGTGTGCTGGCTTGCCCTCAAAAAGGCGTTTTGTGACCTCTAACCAGGAGAGAGCAGGGCACACTCCACTGACCTCAATGTTGCCATTTGTTAGTCGAGCAGTGGTATTAATGTATATGTAATACCACATTCACCTATACATGTAGAAGGTGGTTTTAAAATAGCCCCATTGAGTTGGAGCATGCCCCATACTCTTCCTGGTTAGATGTCACAAACGCCTTAGCGGGGGTGAAGGGATATGCTGGTCAGTATCTCAGGTCAATTTATAAGTTACAGGGAGGAAAATGGCAGACTGACAGCGCAGCTTGATAGCCGCCACTTCCAGAGCCCAGCGGGCTCATTCTGTGCAGCCACATGCCGATGTAGATTCCTGACCTGGCACGGGGATGAGGATGGTCTCTTTCCAGGTACAGCTGCATATGCTAGCTGGTGTGGGGATGTACTTCCGGGGTCGTAGGGGGGCGGAGCGGTGGCTGGATTCAGCAGGAGGAAAACACAGATGGATAAAAAAAAAAAAGAAGTGCCTCTTCCCTGCACCCCATTTACTCCTGTGAGGTACTTGAAGGTCTCTATCATGTCACCCCTCACTTTCCTGTCTTCCAGAGTGTACATTTTGAAGTCCTTCAGCTTCTCCTCATAGGGATTCCCTGTAGCATCTTGGTGGGTTGCCTTTCCTGGACCACTTCCATTTGTCAATGTCATTTCAGAGGTGTGTCCTCCAGAACTGTACACAGTACTCCACATGATGGCATACCAGGAAGTGGTACAATGCCAATACAACCTCCCTGGGCCTGCTGTTGATGGCCCTCCCAATACGACACAGCATCCCACTAGTCCTGACCATGGCCTAGAGACCACACACACGCACACACCTATACTGGCTCTGGGGTTCCCTTGCCCAAAGTGCATGATTCTGCACTTCCTGGCAATGAACCCCAGTTTATATGTCCTTGATCACTACTCACGCTCCTCCAGATCCCTCTCCATGGCTTCTACTCCTCCTGAGTGTCTACCCCATTGCAGAGTTCAGTGCATCTGCACATAGGCCGACCTTCCTTTCCAGTTTCTCTGCAACGCCTCCTATGAAGACGTTAAAGAGCCCTGAGCATAGCACTTAACTTTGTGGTACCCCACTGGTCACCCACCTCCTCCCACAGTATGTGTGTGTGCATGATTATCACCCTTTTGCCCAGAAACCAAGGAAGCTAATGATCAGTCTGTCACCAGGCTATATTACCTGCTCCAAGTCTCGGACCATCTCTTCCTGGTTGCAGTTAAAGATTCGGCTGAAGAGTTTGAGGATCTGCTTATCATTCAGGTTGTAAACAGTCTTAACTACACCTGGTAACAACAGCTTCACAGTCAGGAACATGTCGCCATGGAAACCATCTGTCGGGGAAGAAAAAATAAAAAGGAACATGAGTCTCAACAGAATTTCATAAACTGAAGGCCCAGGCATGGTTAGGTGGGACAGAGTTTGATCAACAGCATGCCATGCTAAGACAGATGTGATTAAAATTTTAAAACCAAATGAAGGCTCATCGGGCTCCACAGCTTGGGAACACACCTCTGCCTTCCCATGGCTTTTCTGTTATATACTAAGAGTTCTCATCCTGAAGCCCAAAGCTGAGGAGAGGCAACAGCCATTGTTCTCCTCCTATGCCACACCAACACCACACACCTTTAGGCCCCTCAGTACCCCCTGCTCCACGGACCCTCATCACGCCCCACTGCTCCTCGAACCCTCATTCGCCCTGCTGCTCCTTGCACCATCGCACTCCCTACTCTTCGCACCCTCATCAAACCTCACTCCTCGCACCCACATCACACTCGCTGCTCCTCGCACCCACGTCACACCCTGCTGCTCCTCGCACTGCCGCACCCGCCTGCTCCCGCACCCTAATCAAGCCTGCTGCTCCTTGCACCATCACATGCCACTGCTCGTCACACCCCACTGCTCTCGCACCTCATCACACCCCACTGCTCCTTGCACCCACGCGGCCACATCACTGCTCACCACACCCCCACTGCCTCGCACCTCATCACACCCCACTGCTCCTTGCACCCACATCACATCCCACTGCTCTCTTGCACCCGCATCACACCCCACTGCTCCTCTCACCCACACCATACCTTGCTGCTCTTTGCACCCTCATCACACCCGCTGCTCCTCACACCACATCACACCCCATTGCTCCGTACCAACATCATACTCCACTGTGCCTCACACCCATGTCATATCTTGCTACTCCTTCTGCCCACGTCACACTCTGCTGCTTCTCACACCCATATCATGCCACACTGCTCCTCGCACAAATATTACATCCGCTGCCTTGCACCCATGTCACACCTTCTAGGTTTCCACCCCAACGCCCTGGGTACTCAGTTGTCACTTAATTTCTAGTTTAATTCTGTGCCAGCCCTTACTGTGGCAAAATGGAAATGGCATGGGCTCACGGACAATGGCGCACTGAGTGGTCAGGTGGCATGGGGGAGACAAAAGGGTATTTATCTGGCATACCACAGACATCCATTTCCCCATTTGTATCCCTCCCAATGCCCATCTGTCACAGTGACATGCACTTTGCAGCATCCGGGGTGAAGTGCAGCATGCAGTTACCCTACTGCCAAATGCCCCTCCACTAAGCCACTTCCAGATGCTGCTCTAAAAGCAATGTGCCCTTGACCATCCCCAAGAAAGAGTGGCTGCATAGACACCGCTTCACCCTCCTTGCCAGCCTCTACACCAGTCGTCTTCGCCTCGGGCACAAACAGAGAGGTCACCAGCATGCTGAGGGCATCTCAATGCTTTGTGCCACAATGCCAGTACCATTATTTAAGAGTCATTACCCCTACAGAAGCAAGCCTATCTGTCCAAAGCCCTCCAGAGCTCCAATTACTGCATAGCGCCTGATAGCGTATCCTATACCTTGCGCTAGACTCAGTTATCTCCCTACTCACGGACCTTCTAAATCTGTCCTGCACCTGGGCCAGTTCCCAACCTAATGGAAAATGGCAGTGATAACACCAATATTGAAATGTGGCGACAGCCCTCCCAAACTACCGCCTCTCAATTTCCCCAACTCTAAAAGCCCTTGAAAAGATCAACGCCAATCAGTTCACTGACTACCTCCTCGCACACCACCTCTTATGTAGGGGAGCAGCATGGTTCCAGAGCTGGTCACAGCACACCACGATCGCTTCACAGAATTCCCTCACCCTGCACTCCACACTTCACTAAGGGGCACCTTGCAGGCCGTGTTTATAGACCTGTCAAAGGCCTTCAACATGGTTTCTCACCCCTTCTTCTTAACACATTACAACAAATTGGGGTCTCTCATTGTCCACTCTCATGGTTCTCTAGCTATCTTTCATCTAGAACCCAATGTGCTAAAATTAATAATACCATATCTAATATGCTGCCTGTGTGCTCAGGAGTTCCCCAGGATCTATCCTGGATCCCCTGCTATTCAGCATCTACCTCAACGCCTGCCTAAATCCTGCCCCAGCAACCTTCTCCTCTAGCTACGTGGACGATGCTGTTCTTTACGCCGCACATCCTGATCCTGTCTCTCGCTCTCTCTCCCAGCGTGCCTTATAAATCTCCTTCTCAGACTGAACACTGGTTTGCTGAACACAGATTGGTGGTCAACATTAAAAACTGAGATGATGCTCTATGCCCACCGCCAAAACAGATCAAAGGATTTCCCTGAAATACTCTCCGCCTTCATCCCACTGGAACAGGTCCAAAAGTATAAGGATCTAGGTATTACATTTGACTCTTGCCTCTCATTCCATGAACATATAAAATCCTCACCTCCACCACCAACACCGCATTGGTCTCCTTTACAGACATAAAGGCTGCCTGCCACCTGAAGCACTTCACCTGGCCATTACCTCCTCAGTCTTATCACTGGCGGACTATGGCCTCACAATCTATGCTGCCGCCGACTCTCTGGACGCTTCATTAAATACAAGTACTCATCAATAAGACCTGCCAGCTCCTCTCTGGTGCTGACAGAAATACATATACCTGCACCCTATACGCACTCACCAATACCCTCCCTTGAGGAAAGACTATCATACCAGACCTGTCTCTTCACCACAAAATCCACCTGGGTTTAACCCCAATAGGTGTCATGGCTTCTCTTCAGGCAGCCACCATCTCAGAGTCCACATGGGCCACCCCAAAACTATCTGGAAGGTGCCTAGGGTCAGGACTACCCTGGCCCAACGATCCTTCCCCTAAGAGCTCCATCCTGGTACAATGCCCTCCCACCGCCATCACATCAATCACCAATCTAGGTCCTTTTAAAGCTGCCTTTAGGGCCCATATCCTCTCCTCACGCCAATGCCAGTGTAACCAGTAACCTGTGGATTCTGCACCACACTGCTAGGCCATGCACCCGCCTTGACCTGGCAGCGGAGAGCCTCACTATTTCTAGCCTACAGGCTCTCAGCTCCCTTGGTTACCATATAGTTGCACTGGTCTATGAATGCATTGTATTATGCATAAAGACAAGACCTCCTGAGATGGCTTACTACCAAACTCATATCATGCATTGCTTTAGCTACCAATTGTATGGGTCTTAACCACTCATTAGGTAAATGTCAGTGGCTCAGTAGGTAGCACACTTCCTTCTAAGGCCGGGAGATCAGAGGGCTGTGGGTTCAGTTCCCACATCTGGCACTTGGGTTAATATCCCAGTACTGACACTGTAGTGCAGCATGAGAGAAGTGCTGCACTTCTGAATGCCGTCTTTCGGATGGGAGCGTTAAACCGAGGTCCCATCTGCCTGGATTGGTGGTAGATCCCATGGCACTTAACGAAAGAGTAGGGAATTTCCCCGTGTCCTGGCCAAATTTCCCTCATTCACTAAAAATACCACCAACAGCTTAATCTGGTTCAATGTCACTTGGCATTCATCTGTATCCCCCTCCCTGGGTCGTGCCTGAAAATAGGCAGGATTTGTCAGGCGCACTTACCGGTCAACAAAAACTAAATAAATAAATATGTCGCATAGCTCTGCCCTGCTTTAGCTACCAAATGTATAGGCATTAACCAGTGCTCATTGTACTTATACTCTGTATGATTGCTCACCCACATTTATTCTATGTATGTACTGTATGAATGTCTATGTTTTATTCTGACGTTGAGCCTTTGGAAACGAGTCTATGACTCAAAGGATTGTAATTCGATTTCCTAAATAAATAAAATAAAGGCAGCATGGATTGGCAACCTAACCCACACTAAATGAAAAATGTTTGAATTTATTAATAAAGTCACATACATAGGCAAATTAATCTACACAAGCGTGTAAAGAATCAGTGAATAAGGCAGCACTTCCCATTTATACACCAAGAGTTACTCGATGATGATTTCCTGTCGTTAAAGCTGCAGATGTTCGAGCACAAAGCCTGCAAACATGCAACAGAGACGTGGCAGCAACTAAGCAAATGAAAGCAGCAAAGTAGCACTACAACCAAAGTACATAAAGTGCACGAAATGAAGACATGTGCTGTCTTATGCAGACTGACCAGCTTTCTGCCAGTATGTCCTCCCACACAAGGAGAGGTCACCGCAGACATTTAAATGGGCAACTGGCTGTCTTCCTCAGAAAAATTTTAATTATGTTCTTTCAATTTCATACAAGACAGACATACAGGTACATCAGGGAGCAAAGGAAGACCAAGGAGGATAGTGAGGCTTAATAAAGGGGAGGGAGGGTGGGCAGAGGAGACTGTGAAAAGGCAGAGATACTTAACAAATATTTTTGCTCAGTATTTACAAAGGAAGAGGGGGTACATAAACAAACAGTAGTAACACTCGGATACAGAAGTTGATACCAGCACATTTACAGAAGAGGGTTCTGAAAGAACTCTTAAAACTGAAGGTGGACAAAGCAATGGGGCCTGATGGGATTCATCCCAGAATTCTAAAAGAACTAAGGGTAGAACTAGTGACACCACTGACTACCCTCTTTACACACATGGGAGGATGGGGTGGCACGCGAGACTGGAGGAGGGCAGATGTGATTCTCTTCACAAAAGTGGAGCAAGGCAGAAGCAGGAAACTATAGACCTGTTAGTTTAACCTCAGTGATAGGAAAATGATGGAATCACTTCTAAAGGAAAGAATTGTCGAGTATCTAGCTGCCAGAGGGCACAGGACCCTAGGCAGGATGGATTCACAGCGGAAGGTCATGCCAGATGAATCTGATAGATTTCTTTGACTAGGTGACCAAAGTAGTAGATCAGGGAGGGCTGTGGACATGGCCTACCTAGACTTTAGCAAGGCATTTGACACAGTCCCACACAAAAGATTAATATATAAGTTAGCCAGCCTGGGAGTGGGTCCCAAGATGACAGCCTGGATAAAGAATTGGCTGGAGAATAGGACACAGAGGTAATAGTAAATGAGGTCCACTCAGAAGAAAGGAGGGTTACTAGCGGAATTACACTTGAGTTCAGATCTGGACCAGTCCTCTTCAATGTCTTTATAAGCGACATTGCAGAAGGACCGGAAGGAAAATATGTCTCTTTGCAGATGACACTAAGATCTGCAACAGAGTTGATGCACAGGGTGGGGGTGGAAAGGATGAGAAGGACTTGGCAAGTTAGAGAATGGTCAAATGTATGGCAGCTTAGATTCAATGCTAAGAAGTGCAGTAATGCACCTGGGAAACAAAACCCAGGGAAGAGTACATAATGGGGGTGAGATACTAACAACAACAAAAATGGAAAGGACCTGGGGTAGTCATATCAGATGACCTAAAGGTGGGCAAGCAATGTGAGAAGGCAGCAAGGAGGGCTGGGTGGATACTGGGATGCATAGGGAGAGGCATCACCAGTAGAAAACAGGAAGTTGTTATCCCTCTGTACAGACAGCTGGTGAGGCCCCATCTGGAGTACTGTGTGCAGTTCTGGAGACCCAATCTCCATAAAGACATAGACAGGATGGAAGCTGTCCAGAGGAGGGCAACTAAAATGGTGCAGGGTCTGCAAGGAGGACATATGAAGAGAGACTTAAGGAGCTTAATATGTATAGCCTCGAGGAAAGGAGGGAGAGGGGGACATGATAGAAACTTTCAAGTACCTCAAGGGAATCAACAAAGTCCAAGAGGGTAGCATCTTTCAAAAAGAGGTGTGCAAGAACAAGAGGGCACAATTTGAAGATAGAGGGGCGGCTCAGAGGTAATTTAAGGAAGTATTTTTTCACAGAGAGGTTGTGGATGCATGGAATGGCCTTCTGGAGGAGGTTGTGGAGTCAAAAATCAGTGGTGGAATTCAAGCATGCATGGGATAGTCATAAGGCAATTCTGGGGGTGGGGGTAGGAAGAAGTAGGCTGCTGGTTAACTAGGATCTGCAGCTTATCCAGTAGGTAGGAAATGGGCAGACTGGGTGGGCCAAGCGGTCCTTATCTGCGTCAAATTCTATGTTTCTATGTAATTACAAGCAAGTCTGCAAGCTGGGAAAGGTCAGTATTAACCACCTGCCTAATATGTTTTCCATTACTCTAACCATAGCACCCCTGGACATACACTGTATGTCCTGTACTTTACTATGCTGTTTCGAACTCATTCTGGCACTTTTAAACACAATATCAGGTACTGTGCATCCACAGGACATCATGTGACATGAATATAACAAATCAAAAACTGTAGAACAGAAACATATTAAATAAGTAAAACATACGCAGTATAGGAGGTACCTAGAAACAGACTGTCGTGATCGGTATACTACTATTTCTATTAAATGTAGCTGAAACTAGCTTTCTTCATTGCAGCAGAAGACCAAGACCCAACGGTACTGTCTCCCTTTCTCAACGGTAGAATTCAAAGTGTAGCCTATCTGGCGATAAGATGCTCCATTTATTTTTTAAGATACCATTTATATTATTTTCAGTCATATGTTGTAGTAACCCATTTAAAACTCAAGCAATTCTTTATGTAAAATAAAATTATTTCTGTTAAAAATGTGGGTTTAATTTGCCACAGTTCCCAAATTCCATAAGTTGTAATCCTATGCTACTTCTTCAGTAAATTACAATGGTCGCAAGGCGTGAGCAAATTACTACCACTGTTTATATTTTTTCATATTACAAAGTAATAAGGAATGCAATTTCTGCTGCAACTACTCTATTATTCCAATTTTGTCTTCAAAATACCATATGATGGACATATTGAGAGTTCTCCAATGGTTAACTGGTGCTAGATACACAAATGTTTTATACAGCATCTTGCCAGTAAATTACATCCAAAGCATTTTATTATCCAGGGATGAAAAAAGGGGACAAATTTGCCACATAATATTAGCAGTGACAATGCATGTTGATGTGGGTGGCCCCAGGTAGCAAAAGTTTCCTTTGTGGTCCTAACGCCAACAACTTACTGATCCTCCAAGCTCGCCTCCAGTGGGGAACTGAGGCTGCCTCTAGGCCTTGCTGCAGAAAAGAATAGTTACTTACTGTAACAGCAGATCTTTGAGAAATCTCTCGACTGAGCCACATCATGGAACTGTAAGCTGTAGGCATTAGGACCATCAGGAAACTTGTTAGGGGCCCACCACGCCAACATGCATAATCGCTGCTATATAACATGGCAGCCCCATCATGCCTCAGTTCCCCACCGAAACAAGCTAGAGGATCACTGGACCAGCATGGATCAAAGGAACTAGGACAAGACCAGGCACACAGGAGAGATATGGAAACACGAGTAATATAATGCCAACATCAGGCATAAGAGGGCATACAACAGCAGGCAGAAGAACCACCAGCCACCTGAAAAAGGAAGAAGGGAGGGAGAGTATGGTTGCATGGAGGAGATTCTCTCAAGGATCCACTGTTAATAAGTAAGGCTTGATTCTTAAGCCCTTTCCTGAGGCTCAGGGCACCATACAGGATACAGGCAAGTTATGTAGTAACCATCTTCTTTGAGAATACCTCCCTTCATTAAGCCACATCATGGAACCATTCCCAAGCAGTACCAAAGCACTGAGGAGGAAGGCTAGCTCTGAATACCCTGAGTAAGGAGGCCTTGCCGCACAGCAAGGCCAAATTCAGCACATCTATGAGAGACAATGTCCAGAGTGTAATGTTTAGTGAATGTATAAACAGAATTCCAAGTGGCAGCAGCACAGATAACAGCAGCAGACACACTGTGAAAACAAGCTACAAATGTAGCCAACCCACAGCTGGAGTGACCACAGACAGGACCAGGAAGTTGCTTATCTCACTTCTGGCAACAGAAGTAATGTAGAAGGCCAACCACTTGGAAAGGCCCTGCTTAGAAACAGAGGCACCAACCATCCCAGGACAAAACCACAAACAGTGAAAAGGATTTACTACAATCAAAGTAGCAACACAACGTCCGATAGATGTCACGACAAAGTAGACAAGATTCCCACTATCTGTGGGAGTCAAAAGTAACCCCTGAAAGGTAACGGCATGATACAGTGTTTGCTCAGAAATGACCTTCAGCAGAAAATGAAGACTGGAAACACAATGTAATCCGACCTTTGTGGAAAAAAGATAAGAAGGCTCCAAAACCAGAGCCTGCAATTCAGAAATAGGTCTGGCAGACATCACAGTCACTAGGAACAATGTCTTCCAAGACAGGAAAGGTCAGCTAACAAGTAGCAACACGCTCTAAGGGAGTAACAGTAGGCATGTCAGAAACCAGGTTAAAGTGCAACACCAGAACCAGATCACGGACTAGGGATGTAGAAGGAAAATACCTCTGAGGAATCTCACAGAAACCTCAAGCTGGGCCATCATTTTATTGCTAGTGAGGGCATGAAAAGTCCATGCTGTAGCCAAGTGAATCTTTATCGAGGAATACCTGAGGCCTGTATCCATAAAGGACAGGAGGTAGCCCCAAAGGCTCACTGGCTGGACACAAAGGGGTCCAACTGATGGAAAATACACCCAATCATGAAACATTTTCTTTTGGCAAATAGGTGAATCTAGTAGATGGCTTACAAGCCACCAGCACAACAGTTGCAACCACTGGGAAAACCCCAAAGAGGAGAGCTCTATGTCCTCAGGAGCCATGTATGGAAGTGCAGGGATCAAGATCCGGGTGTAAAAGAGGGCCCAGGGTCCTGTGACAGAAGTCTCCTTCATAGAGGAAGGGAGATAGGGTTTCCACTGCCAACTGCTGCAAAACAGAGGAAGCCAGAACTGTCTAAGCCAGTACAGAACCACCAGAATCAGGGTAGCTGACTTAGCCAGCAACTTGACCAGAAATACTGGAATGTACTTCCGGAAGAGGTGGTTTCAATGAAGACAGTAGACAGCTTCAAGGGAGGCTAGGATAGAGTTAGGGGAAAATAAAGGTCATGGAAGGGGCAGATGGAAGGAAGGCAGACTGGGGCATAGCCAGCAGCTTATGCTGAGGACCCCACACTATGAGAAGACTACACAGACCTAATGGCCTTATTCTGCTGGCATCAGTGTATGCTCATATAACCCTCTGTATCACAGGGAGCGGAGGAAAGACATACATGGACCTCCCTTCCAGGAGAGCGACAATGCATCTCACCACAAAACCCCAGGACCTGAGGCAAGCAAGCAGAAAAGTGGCATTTTGCATTGTATGGAGACACAGAGAGGTTGATTTCTGGGTGACCCTACATTACAAAGAGGTCACCCATGAAGGAGTGCAACTCCTATTCAAGGCAGAGATCCTGAGACAAGCTGAGATGATTCACTGGAGCACTGAGGGTACCGAGCAGAAAGACGTCCATTAGGAACACGTGTTCCATGGCCCAGTGCAAAACTCTAATTGCTTCTCTGGAGAGAAGATACAGGTGGACTCCACCAAGGTGGCTGATGCAGTACATCACCGAAATGTTATCTGTACAGAATGAATCAACAGCTAGTGACCCCAAAGAAGGGTAGCAAAGACCTGTAGGTCAAGCAAAACAGCCCTCATCTCCAGAGAGTTGCTATGCAGAATCATGTACAAGCAGAAACACTGACCTGAGGTCCAGAAGGGGCCCAGATGGGCACCTCCCTGAACCAAAAGCATCCATCAGCATCACTAGAAAAGGAGATGGACAGAGAAAGAGGGATCCTTCTCCTGGTTGCAGTGATCAATCCACATGAGTAGTAAGCAGCAAAGTGGGAGGAATCACCTGCATGAGACACTCCAGTTCGCCTATATGCTGAGCCCACTGGACACGAAGAACCACTGTAGAATCCTCATATACAGAAGCGCTAGCGACAGCAAGAATAGCAGCAACCATGATGCCTAGCAATCACAGGAGACATCTGGTGGAGACACAGTCACCAGAAGATACCAGATGAACCTGAGCAACCAAACCCATAGCACGATCTGAGTGGGGGTTTCCTGAACTGTTTATCCATGGGGTGCCTATCCTCTATTCTGAGCCCCCATCCTTTGCAACACTCCAATGCTTCCCTTCATGTAAAGCAGAGCCACTGGTACCACCAGTTTTGTTACAATTACAGCATTTGGGAAACTTACAGATGAAAACAGTAAAAGAAACATGACCTATATCTGTAAGGAAATCTATGGAAAGAAAATGTAAAAGGACTCAAAGAAACAAATGGGCAGAAAATCAAATGTCAGATATGAGGACTCTATAAATCCACCTCTATTTGACAATGACAAATGCCCCATCCTTGGTAATTTGGTATTGTAAGACAAAGAAGGCACCTGCCCATAATACTGTTTCCCACACCATGGGCATTAGATTAATGTACAGTCGTATATTTGTCCAGTTCCGCTTTGAACAATTTAAATGTAGAAGCACATACCATACTTTTGGGAGTTTATTCCAAGCGCTTGAGGCCCTTATTGTGAAATAATTTATTCTCCTTTTTTTTTTTGCGTTAGGGATGTCTATTTGCCTATTACAGATTGAAGATTTATACCTCTATCGTTGATGCTAAAATTAAACAGATTAGCAGCTGCCTGATTGCTTAATATTTGGTAAACTTCAAGTAGATCCCTCTAGTCCTTCTCCTTTCCAGGCTTTTCTAACTTGGGGATTATCCTTTCAAATTTCTGTCAGGAAACTCTGCTGAGGGAAGAAAAGCCCAACCCAGTCCCATATCCAGAATCACCCCTATATATTGGAAGTGCTTGGCAACGGAATGAGCACTGGCTTTGGCTCATCTACCAGAATGCCCAACTGCTCTAAGGGTTTCCAGGTGCGGAACATGTGTGTAGATTTATGGTCTCCTTCAACTAGGCCTTCAGAAGTCAATTGTCAAGGTACTGGAATACATAAAGGCCCTCCCTCCCTTCTTAGGGTGGCTGCAACAGCTGCAAAGCATTTAGTAAAGACATGCAGTGCAGAGGACAGACCAAAACACACAAAACCAAAAGCGAGAGCCCTGGGGCATAAACCGCAGGTACTTACTGTGGGACTTGCAGATCTTGATATAGAGGTAAGTATTCTTCCTATCCAGGCACACACGCTAATCATATTGCTGCTGCAGCAGCAGGAGTCGGACTGTAGAGAGACCATGTGGAACATTTTGTATTCTAGTCGCAGGTTGAGGCCACAAAGGTCCAGAACAAGTCCTCTTCAGTACAAGAAAGTATCAAGAATAGCAGCCCTGATTAAATTCTGCAATCAGGATGGGCTCAGTTGCCTTCTCATGGTGAAGGGCTTAAATCTTCTCCAGCAGGAGGGGAGATGTCCCAGAGGATAATGTTGTGGTAAGACAGGATGTAATTGAGGAACAGAGAGAGGTTCTAGGGGTGACCTTACTGAACCATCTCCAGCACCCAAGCATCCACTGGGTGCTCCATCCAATTATAAAGGGAGATGCAGCTTCCCAAAGGACACCCTGACCTGTAGCGGTGGTGGGAGGTAGAAGAGAGTCAGAAGGCTTTGGGGACAGCTGGCACACCACCAAGACTTGCACCTTTGTCAACCCTGGAATGGACACCAGGAGAAAAGAGGCCTGGGTATGCTGAGTCCCTGTAACAGTCTCGCCAGGGCAAGCATACAGCTTACAAAGAAAACCCTGGCCACGACCCCAAGACTTTTGTGTGAAGGAAACTCAACATCATTTCAGAAGTCAGAAGGTCCCGCAAAGCAGAATCAACACTAGAACAAAAAGTTGCTTACTTTAAAAGGTGCATTAAGGATCAACATTGGACATCAGTGGCAAAGCCAGTCACTGCAGCTATGAGTTGCAATGCAGGCAATGCCAGAAGCAGTTGCAAGAGCAGCTGCATCAGAGGCATCATCAGCAGACTTTAACAGGTGGTTGCCAACCTTCAGACCATGGGTAACAGTCTGCTGGATTTCAGTTTTATCTAGTCCACCAGGCAGCTTGTTGGCCATGGCAGTCATGGACTTCACAGGCTATTCAAATATTTAATCACGTAAGCCTGGTATTGGTGATCCTTAGACCAAGGAAGCTGAAGCATACACCCTCTTGCCTATCACATTCAGCTTCTTTGATTCCTTGTTAGGAGCAAAACTGCTCATGTGTTTTGGAGCCCTAGATCTGCCATGTGCAGCCATGATAACCACAGAATCCATCTCAGGTTGTGTGAAGTAACAGGGCTTATCCGCAGGGGCAGGATATTGTTTATCTGACTTACGTGGCACAGCACACAATGCTCTGGGCCTGTGCCAAGCAGCCACTGTGGCATCCTCCAAAGCCAAATGGATAAGAGGAACAAAAATTACTGACACAGCAAAACCTCTAAAAATTCATAAAGGGATTCTTCTTCCTCAGCAGTGAAGCCCAGCTTGGTCTAACTGCTGTAGGAATGCCTGAAAAGAGGTATCTTCGGAGGGGACCTAGGTGGAAAACGTACACTGTTCTCACTAGATGAAGTTTTACTTATTTAGTTTTGTTAACCGGTAGGGTGCACTAGGCATACCTTTGACTATTTTCAGGCACGACACAGGAGGATACAAAGGTAGGATTTTACAATACTCAGAGAAACAGTAACAAGCACCAGGAGTAGTACAGTGTACAAGGAATACATAAGTGTAAGTAACAAATGTAACAGGGTACAGGGATACATAATGTGCAAGTAAAGTACAGTTATGTAAGAACTTACCATAACAGTAGATCTTCGAGAACAGCTCTTATGCAGGTTATACCATTAGGACTGAAGCAGGTAGGCTGCAGAATCCCACAGAAAATGTCTAGCTAGCTGCACCCAGTGTCGGACCTCCCCAACGTCGGCCCTGCCCTAACATAAGATACCTCATAAAGGGCAGTCCCCAGCATCCTTCAGTTCTCCCGCTGGAGACTCCCAGCACAACAATGTGATTCTGATGGGAGACTAGGATCCGCTTCCAGAGGAAGACCAATGAAATCTGTATGAAGAGACATAGATGGAAGGTGGGAGGAAACTACCTGCTGCAAGAGCTGTTCTCAAAGATCTACTGTTATGGTAAGTGCTTACGAACTGTACTATCCTACTTGAGAAACAGCTCTTCCAAAACCTGCCCTGTGCCTGAAGCAATGTCCAGGCTATAGCGCCTGATGAATGTGTGCACTATGCTCCAGGTAGCTGCCACACAAATAGTGGAGGATTGCACATTCCATAGGGAAGCAAATGAATTGGCTACTGCTCTGGTGAAGTGACCCTTTACCTGTCCAGGTTAAGGTTTGTTTCGCTTCTGGTAGCAGAAGGTGATACAGTTTTCCAACCACTTCGCTGGTGTCTGCTTAGACACTGGTGCCCGATCATTCTGTGGACAAAGGATACAAACAGCTGATCGAATTTGTGGAGAGGCTTTGTCCTGGTCAGATAATATCTGAGGATTCTGTGTATGTCTAAGGTGTGGAGGTGAGCTTCCCCTTATTGCAGTATGTGGGAAGTAGACCGGCAAATCTATGTCCTGATTGAGGGTAAGTTCTGACACTACCTTGGGAAGGAAAGTACAGTTACGTAGGAACTTACCGTAACAGTAGATCTTGAGAGGTTCCTTCGTGGGTCATCACAAACAGGACTGGTGCCACCTGGCGTGTGGCCTACGGCAGACTTTTCTAGCAATATCTGATGGGGCCACCCACCCGCCATGACTGATGTCAGTGTGACGGTCCCCACGCCGCCTCTCCAGTTCTCCTGCCAGAAACTGGAATAGGTCTGTCAGCAGAACGAAACAGAGTCTGGAGTTCCTAAATAAAAGAGGGGAAGGAGGATGGGAAAAATACGACCCATTGAAGGAACCTCTCTCGAACATCCACTGTTACAGTAAGTTCCTACATAACTGTATTACTTTACTTCGAGAGGGTTCCTTCAGTAGGTCATCACATATAGGACTGAATCCCAAGCAGTCCCTCCGCACAGAGACCGAGAGAGAAACAAGGGAGGAGGAAAAACTCCAACAACTAAGGAAAACGTGAGAGTGGAACCAGCCTAGGACAGAAGGCCCTGCAGAACAGCTAGGCCAAACCTGCCTCCGAAAGTTCCCGTAAAGGGAAGGGGATGGCCAACCCATTTAGAATATAGTACGAGGGTGGGTGAGGCGACTGTATAAAAGGGCAAAGCAACAGATGTTATTATACGCCACTTCCCACTTATGCAATAAGGTATGGGCAAAGAGAGATAGGCCACAGGTTAGCTTTGGTAGGAGCAGACCATAAGCTATAGTTATACACGCTGAGGGAGAGAGGTTAGCACTGGCACAATAAGCTATGCCAAGGTTGGTGTTAACTGCCTTAATGACAGAAAGATATATGATTGCAGAACTCTAGGGAGGGGTTGAGTGTATTTACTTTATTTATTTAAAATTGGTGACCGGGAAGGCACACTGAGCCAAGGCTTGTTTCCAGGTGCCACCCGGTCCAAGTAGTACAAGGTGGGAGACAGAGAAATACAGCAAACTTCAAGTAACAGACTAATAAATACTGTATTAGTACATTACATTTAGAGTTTGGTAGTGAGGTTTCACTTTGTTTAAAACAGCAGAGTGGAAAAATAATTTCATTACATTTCTAGACCATATTACCGTAATTTACAAGTGCATGTCTTGACATATTTACAGTAGTGGATTAACCGAAAAAACCTGGCGAGGCTACTGAGGGTAGTGCTAGGTCCAGGTAGGAGGGATTTGGGTGCACAGCTGCGGCAGGGAGGGGGAAGGAGAAACCTGAGGAGCTGTTTAAAGGCTGATAGGGAGGGGCCAGGTGGAGGTTGTGTGGGAGGTTGTTCCATAGGAACAGGAGCCGTAGGAAAAGGCAGCTTGCCCAGAGGCTGAGAGGGGCGTGAGAGGTGGAAGGTGCGTGTGTCTATGGCAAAGTGAGTAGCCAGTGGGCTTGGCTTGAGAGAGGCGGAGGAAAGGTAGAGGGAAAGGAGCCAAGCCAATATTTAGCTATGAGTGAAGCACTGTGGGTGGTCTGCCTATGTGAGAGTGGCATCAGAGATAGAGTTGAGAATAGCTGGCAATGATGAGTGAGTAGGGGAGGCAGTGGCGAAGCGCATGAAGGAGTTTAGCAGAACGTCGGGGTTTGCAAGGGAGGAGGAAGGAGCTGTGCCGTAAATGACGTCCGCGTGAGTCCAGTGCTGGTAGGAAGGTTTTTCGTATGAGTTCACTCTGAGTAGGGAGGGGAGGCAGTCTTTGTGGCGGTAGAGGTGGCAAGTTTGGGCGGAGTTTGGTGCAGATGGCGCGGACGTGGCTGGAGAAATTGAGATTTGAGTCCAGCCAGACACCCAGGTACTTAAAAGTTGGTACAGACTCAAGGGTATTTCATCCAGGGTGGAGATTGGGGGCAGGGAGGGAGGCGAGTTTTTGTCTTGTGCGAATACCATGGAGACAGTTTTTTTCCATCGAGTTTTAACTGAATTTTTCAGGAGCCAGGCTTGTACTCAGTTGAAATCGCTTTGGAGGTTTGGGTGAACACTGACATGAGAGGGGCCTGAGGCATAGATAATGGTATCATCAGCGTACAGGTGCACGTCGGAGGTGAGACAGGCTGAGGGAGGTCGTTTATAAATAGGGAGAAAAGGATGGGGCCAAGGATGCGGCCTTGGGGACGCCCATGAGGATGGGTCGAGGGTTGGAGAGGGTGTCTCCTATTTGTACTTGCTGCATCCTGTTTTAGAGGTAGAAATGGCACCAGTTTATGGCGGTTTGGCAAGGCGAAGAGCTCAATTTGCCCAGCAGTAGAGGGTGGGAGACCGAATCAAAGGCTTTAGCCAGGTCAATGAAAATGGCAGTAGCGGTTTGCCCGGTGTCCATGGCGGAGAGAATGGTGTCGGTTACTCATAGTAAGACGGTGGTGGCAGAATGAGATTTTCTGAAACCTGACTGAAAAGGGAGAGGGGAGTTGTTTGTAGAGAGGAAGGGGACAATTTTGATAGTATGAGGGATTCTTGGATCTTGGCAAGGGATGGGAGGAGAGAGATGGGTCTATAATTTCCTGGGAGGGTGGGGCTGCCACCTTTATGGAGAGGTAGATTTTGCAAGTTTCCAGGCGGAGGGACTGTGGCTGTGTCGATCGAGAGGTTTAGTATGTGGGTTATAGGTGCGACTATGGCTGCTGCGAGATGCGGAGCAGGCTGGGATGCTGTCTGGGCTGGATTTTGACTGGTTCAGAGAGGTGAGAGCAGTGTAGACTTCCATGGTGTGAATGGGGGAAAGTGGAAGCCGTGGTATGTGGGTGGGGGATTTGAGGAGGAGGTTTGGGGGGTGAGTCAGGCATAGTGCAGGAGATGAAGAAAGAGTTGAAGAGTTCAGAGACTATGGCAGGATCGAGGCTATTTTGCCGTCAATGTTTAGGCTAGGGCTGGCTTGCTTGGTGCGTGGGTTGATGAGAGAGAGTTTATCACCTTCCAGAAGGACGCCGGGAGGCTTGTGAGCGCCAGTTGGGCCTTAAAATACTGGGCCTTAGATTGTCGAATAGCTTTGGTGCAGTTGTTTCCAAGAATTTTGTATGATAGGAGGTCGCTGGATGCTAGAGAGGCTTTATAACGCTCCAGGTCTTGTCTCTGACGCGACACAAGGAGATGAGGTTGGCTGTGATCCAGGGGTGGTGATATTTCCTAACTCTGGCTTTCCTGAGCGCAGCATGGCAGTCCCATATGCTTAGAAGGTACTGCAGAAGTGGGTGAGTGCGGAGTTGACGTGGTGAGGCAAGGACTGGGAGCCAGTCTGTGTTTGACAGGTCACGTTGAAGGCGGATTCGTCCAGGTGTAGGGGGCGGGTTACGATGAATTTAGGGCTGGAGGAGTGAATGGATTTTCGGATACAATAGGTTACGCAGTGGTCGCTTAGGGCATAAGAAAGGATACCTGAGGCGGTGATCCTGTGGGGTGGGAGGTTAGAATCCAGTCAAGAAGGGTGTGTTTTGTGATCGGTGATTTAGATGGGTGGGTTCCTGGATTATTTGGGTGAGATTTAGGGCTTCAACCTTAGGGCTGCTGGTTTTGTGGAGGAGGAGAGCCAGTTTAGGTTGAAATCACCTAATAGAATGAGTTCGCCATTTGAGGTGGTTGAAGAGATGGAGGAGATGGCTGAGATGAGGGAGTCGGGTGAAGGCTTAGGAGGGTATATAGAACACCTATGTAAAGAGGGGTAGATGAGGGGAAGGATAGGTGGGCGACTAAGAATTCATGGGAGGATGGACAATTCTTTGAAAGTAACCATGCACTTAATGGAGTGTCTGATATACAGCGCTACCCCGCCTAGCTTGCCACAGTCCTGCCAGAACAAAACATAGTTTGGGATGGCGAGTGAGGGGCTGGAGATTTTGGCTGAGAGCCAAGTCTCTGTGATACAAAGTATGTCCGGTTTGTACTGTACTGACCAGACAGAGAGGGCGTCTAATTTGGGGAGTAGGCTCCTAGCTTTATGTGGAATATACGAGGCCCTTTCGGAGAGAGTCTGGTGAGAAACTGAGTTGGGGGCAGGTGACGCTATGGAAACTTTGTTGCCGTGGGGCCTGGGTTAGATGCATATCACCTGCCAGGAGTAGGAGCAGCAGGGTAGGGAGAGGTGGGTAGGCTGCTTGTGTCTGCTATTTGAGTGCCTTGTGGGTGGAGCAGTGCAAGTTTAGGCAATGGAGAAAGGCCTCTAAGTTTAGCATGTGTGATTGGTGCAGGAAGGGTGAACGGTAGGGAGGGTTGAGGGGAGAGGAAAGGGAGGATTCGATGCAAGGGGATGAGGAAGAATCATGGATTGAATTGAGGTGATTGCCAGGAGAGAGGTGAGGGGGTTTCGGAGGGGGTGGTTTGGGGCAGAGAGGAGGGTAGGTGAAGGGAGACCGAGATGGGGGTGGTGATGTCAGAGAGCAAGGGAGGGATTGAAATAGCATGCAAGAGTGCAGAGCAAGAACCACAAACTCTGAGAGTGACATGGTCAAGACGTTTTGGAAATTCAGTGGCCTCTAGTGATGGAGCTTGATAGCTGCAATTTGGGACGATTTTGAAATTGAAGTGGCCACTAGTGGTGGAATTTGATAGCTTGCAGATGGAGAAATGGACTGATTGGTTTTGATGGTCATGTGTCACTAGCTATATAATACAGTGACGCACTCAAGGGTGGTGGTGGGGGTGGTGGGGGAGCGGGGCCTGGGCAGCGAGCCTTCCTCCGTTCTGAGCACTGAGCAGGGTCCACAGATCTCCAAATTGCTGTCTGCCGTACCTGTGGTTTGGGGTGGGGAGGGCGCCTGAGCCCTCACGGACTCAGGAGCTGCCGACAGAATGCTTCTGTAAATCTGAGGGTGGAAGCAGAAAACAGGAGAAATATAAGTAACTGGTACGCTTAAACTGTTTTTAAGGAGGGGCTGTTTGAGACGCCAGAGGGGAGGGGGAAAAGCCTAGTTTCCGACCCTGGGATCTATTTCGATATTTCAGTCTCCTGACTCTCAAAAGTTGTGATTTGCAGCACAGCGTTTAAAATTAGCACAACAATTTAGTGCACTGCAGCTCTGTGAACTTTAACAAACAGCTAAAACAAGACGGTCACTGTTTGCTTCCCTGTAATTTTTTTTTTTTTTACAGCAGCCGAGGGACAAAAGTGTACTGCAGCTCAGAATAACTCTTTAACAAAACAGCTGAAACAGACGGTCACTATTTCCTTAGTACAAAGCTAGAAATCATAGGTATTAACAAACTAAACTAGAGTTTCAGCTTATAGGTCACTTATTTACTGTAAGTTCGTTAAAAAATACTGGGGTAAAACTATCTTCATACGTGTGGGGAATTAAATTCTACATTTAAAGGTACTTTAACAATGAAAATAAAAGCGCCAAGTCCATTCCGAGCACTGAGCACGGTCCACAGATCTCTAAATTGCTGTCTGCCGTACCTGTGGTTTGGGGGTGGGGGAGGGCGTCCTGAGCCCTCACGGACCCTCGGGAGCTGCCAACTGAATGCTTCTGTAAATCTGTGGTTTGGGGTGGGGAGGCATCCTGAGCCCTCACGGACCCTCGGGAGCTGCCAACCGAATGCTTCTGTAAATCTGTGGTTGGGGGTGGGGAGGGTGTCATGAGCCCCTCACAGACCCTCGGGAGCTGCCGAACGAATGCTTCTGTAAATCTGAGGGTGGAAGCAGAAAACAGGGAGAAATAACACCAAAATATTTAAAAGAAGATACAGTGTTCAAAGGGGAGCCACTGTCACAAAGTGAAGCACTGTTAATGAAGTGTTAGTAGTTTTAGCCAGTAAGGGTGCCAAAAGTATGGCTTAGACTTAGTATGATTCATTAGTAGTTTATTTTCCTTGAACTAGGACTGGATGACCTTGAGATCAGAGGTTAGGGCATTGCTGATATCAGCTACTTCAGCAGCACTGCCAAGGAACACTAAGTCATTGACTTATAGGACAGGGTGCTATTTTCAAAGCAGTGTTGGAGAGAGTTTGTATGTAAGGAGAAGAGTAGGTGCCCAACTATTGACTCTTGGGGACACCAAGTAAGGAGGGAGATTATCCGAGAAAGAGGAGCCAATCCTAACTCACTGTTGTCTGTTGGAGAGGTAACTAGTGAACCAGGGTAGAGCATGGCTTGATACCCCTAAGGCACTTAGTTTGTTGCAGAGACAGGAGTTGCCAACCATATCGAAGTCCTTAGTGAGATCTAGGAATACAGCTCCGTGTATTTACCTTTATCAAGACAGGTATATACGCTATTAGTTAGGTTGAGCAGAGGAGGCCACGGTCTCCAAGGTAGGAGTTCAGTTGGGCAGCAACAATTTTCTCAAGTACCTTGCTCAGCACTGGTAGGATGGCGACTGGCCTATAACTAGTTATCAGTCTGCAGTTCCTCTTTGAATACTGGCACAATATTTGCCATTTTCCAGATGGACGGAACAGTGTTGAATGAGAGGGAAAGGTTGAAGATTTGTTTTAGGATTTCATCTCCCACGCTGCAAATCAATCAATCATCTTTATTTTACCAGGCAAAACACCTCTGAGCAAAACTCATTTTCATAGTGGACCTGGGGAAATACACAAATCATTACAACAGTACAAAATAACAGAGATACAGCATAAATGCAGGATAATATTAATGTGACGCCAATCTCAATATATACAATATTCACAGATGTAGAAAATGTAGCAAGGTAATTAAATACAGTATATTACATGAATAATATAATGAGAATGGAAGAGGAAGGATGAAGCAGAACATAATAGAAAAGTTAGAGGTCAGCCCAGGAGAATGAGCAGAAACACAAGGGCAAATGGCCCACCATCAGGAGAAACAACCACAGGACTCCTAAAGAAGCGTGCATAAAGTGTTTTAAAGGCAGTCAATCTGATAGGGGTGCCAGCTTCAGGGTTTTTTGAAGTTTATTCCAAAGTTGAGAGAGTTCATAGCTTATGGATGCTCTGCCAAAATGTGATTTAAGTTTAGGTACTATTATGGAGATGTAGGAGAGGCTTCTGGTGAGTAAATTACCTGTAGAGCAACTGGGCAAGCAGTCAGAGATACAGTGTGGAAGCGGTTTAGTGATTGCTCTGAAGGTCCACACAGCAGCATTTCTTTGCCTTCTATAATTAAGGGAAGCCCAGCCTACTATGGAGTAGAGGGCAATGGTGAGTGGAATACGGTGCTCCTGTGATAAATCTGATAGCTCTGTGATAGAGATTGTGTGGCACGGCCAGATCCAGGAACAAATGATTTGATACCTTTACTGGACCAACACAGATGTAACAAAAAGAACAAAGTGCTTTAGCTTTCAAACCAACAAGTCCTTCCTCAGAAGCTAATGACTGTCATTTAAAAATCCCATACTTTGAACACCCAGATCATGCAGAAAAAGCAAAAAAAATTCTCATTGTTTCAAAATACTCATTCAAAAAATACAGAAGAAAATGTCAGAGAACTTGAATAGTACCAGTTCACCTTCAGCTGAAAGAGGCCTCAGGGTCAGATGTGCTTGGGACATAACATGTAAGGAGTACACTGCGCGTAAATTAAAATGACTAGAGATACTTTCAAAATAAAGATAACTACTCGAGCAGAGAGCTCCTAAACCTAACTATGAGTGTCACAGTGTGTATAAGAATGCATTAAATGAAAAGCAAAATCCACCTGGATGAAAGCCATACTAAAATTGTAAATACAAACTATAACTACAGAAAGTATCTATATATGGTATACAAAGAGTAACCAGTAAAGTTTATCTAAAGTGAGCAATAGTTACACATTATAAGGAAAGGAAAACTTAGCTGGAACCATTAACCAACTATACTCCAAAACTAGTTTTCATGCCCCATAAACCTTAAGGCCTATAGTGTAGTAACAGGAATTTATAAATCATAATACAAATTAGCAGTATAAGTGTCAAGCGAAAAATACTGCCGGTCAAAGACCTAAAGAAATTAAGACCACATGGCCTGATATGTACAGATTTCAATAAATTCTCAGTGTATAATATAATGTGTCAGGGTAAACACAACACTGGGGAACAAGGGTTAACCCTTGGTTGAGACTGAGGAAATGTAGAGACTGCAAAAGGCAAAGCAGGGGAGATGCCTCCACAGGTGTGGTCCATTAGAGACTGCAAAAGGTACAGAATCCAACAAGGAGAGAGAAGCTGGTAACTGCTGCCCTGTGAGAGGAACCAGAGCTGAAAACCAAAGAGAATGTTTAGGTCGAGAAAGTCTTTGGGGAAAACAGCTGAAGCCTGCTACTGAGAACCAGACCATGCCTGGAGAACAGGGTCCTGAGGAAAGGACTAGTTTAGCCAGCTGGGCCAATAACAGTGAGTAGAATATACTGCTCAGAACTGCCTGAATAGAAGGCTAAAGGGAAACTGTTTGTGTTTCATTTAAGACTGTACCTTGAACAAACTGTTGGCCCACATAGGTGGTGCAAAGATTCCTTTGTCAAGTCAGCCTGAAAGAACTGTTTTATGTTAACCTTTATGTTACCTGACCAAGATGGGAAGTTGAACTGACTGATTACTGTATGGTTTTCTGGAGTAACAACTCACATTTGAAGCAATAAAGTGCACTTTGTTCAGTGAACCTGAAACAGCGTGTTGCCTTTCCATATACCATAAGGCCAGCTTGTCTGCGTGGTGTTAGAAGTAGGATTGCAACCCCCTACTGGAGTGAGCAGGACTAGTTACCTGCTGGAAAGATGGATCTGGAGAAAGTGCTGAAGTTCCTCGCTGAACAGCAACAAGCACAACAGGCTCAGCAACAACAGGTTCTCACCCAGCTGGCTCAGCAGCAACAGGAGGCACAACAGCCAGGCGCCAACAAGCACAACAGCAGTTTCTTATACAGCTAGGACAACAATAACAGCAGCTCCTGCAGTCCCTGGTGCAACAACTGCAATGAGATCCTACTGGTGAGGTTGGTCTGGCTATCGTGAGGCCAGGGTTTCTAGGATGAGCAGCCATGCTGGCCAAAATGATGTCAGAGGATGATCCCGAGGCATTCTGGTAACGCTTGAGCAAAGGGCGTAAGCTGCTAAATGGCCCAGACCCCAGTGGGCTGTCTGCCTTGCCCTGTCTGACCAGGGAAGCCTAAGCAGCCCTATCGAGCTATGAACAGTACCACAGCCGGAGAGTACACAGAGGTGAAAGCAGCAATCCTAGACCGCCTAGGCATCAATGCAGAAAGTTACCAACAGAGGTTCCGGAGCTTCAAATTTGTAGCAGATGCACGACCTAGAGCAGTGGGACAACAACTGTGGGATCTGTGTTGGCGCTGGCTAAACCCAAGAATGCAGTGGTCCAGAGGTGGCAGAGTTAATCATCTTGGAACAATTTCTGAACATTCTGTCACCGGGAATTCAGAGCTGGGTCCGCAAACAGAAGATCACCAAGCTAGCGGAGGCCATGCAGATCTCAGAACAAGTGTTGGATGCTGAACTCTCCTCCAGCCCCGTGATCCAGTTTACAAGCCACCTGAGAAGAGGAGAATCATCCCGAAGCCAGACTGAAGGAATATTGTCTGAAATGTGAAGGGACCTGGGGCATGTGTGTGTGGGGGGGTTATGGGCCAAATAAGGGTCAGACTCTGGGAAGGTGACAACCCAGCAGCCCAGGGAGACACTTCTGGAGGGCCCGTCACCTAAACCGAGGCTCACCCGTACGAGACAGAGGGCACGTTTTCATGTGGACAGAGGGTCACTCGAAGAACTGCCACCACATGGACTGTACCTTCATAGATTGCACATTTACAGATGGGTATTCACTGTACAGTGGGGGTAGGGGCCCTGAATCCGAGATTTTGTGATCCTGTTGCGGGAAGAGGGATGAGGCGGAGGCTCAGGAATCTGTCAGACCTAGTCCAGGCGGCCTTGTGAACCCCGATGCTGGCAGGACCAGAACCCCATCCCTACCCAATGTGTGCATGGGATGTAGAAGCTTACCCTGGTGCTAAGGTTACACCTCCTAGGGGCCAAACAGAGACTATAAATGTGGGGTTGCCCGGGGTTACCCTATCTGGTGTTACTGGGGAAGAGATTGGAAATGGTTTGACAACTTATGGAAAGCAGACTTATCTCTGGTAACTACCGGTCTCGGGTCGGGAAGGGAGGGGAAGGGAGGGAGGCCAGCCACCTACAGCTGGGGAAGATTTTCCTTTCCTGGACCCAAAGTTTTTGTTTTTTAGCATGAATCAGAACCCACTAAATCTAAGTGAGAACGTAGGGCAGCAAAAGTAAGGGGTTCTGAAGGGGCAAATGCACAGCAGGGAGGTGAAGAAGGCAAAAGTGGGTCCAGACCCACAGCACAACCCTAACACTGACCCACTTAACCAAAGTTCAGGAGGGCCATCCTCATCAGAGCAAGATGTATTAAAGCACTGCCGGACATTGCCAAAGAACAAAGGGCTGACGGCATAATCAGCCGGGTATACACCCAGTTGACTGTCAGGAAGGAGGTGGTAGATGAGAATCGGGCAGCACGCTGTCCTCATTTTGAGTTACAAGGAGAGTATCCTGTATCAAGTTAGTAAAGAGGTCCAAATGGGGATACCCGGCATCAGTTGCTAGTCCCTCAAGTCTTTCAGGGGAATTACTACGCCTTGCCCACTCTATTCGGTGGCTGGCACTGTGGGCAGAGAATAAACTAGCCCGACTGTTACCCCGTTCTTTGGCCAGGCATCTATCAACATGTTAAAGATTATTGTACATCTTGTCCTGAGTGCCAGTTAGTAGCTCAAGAACAATCCAAGGGCCCCTTTAGTGCCCTTACCTGTTATGGAGGCACCTTTGACGGATTGGGGTTGATATAGTGGGACCCCTGGAAAAAGTATGGGGGTACCAATACATTCTGGTGATTGTAGACTATGCTACCCGTACCCCAAGGCCATCCCATTACAAAGCATTTCAGCCAAAATTGTAGCTGAAGAGCTGTTAAAGGTTTTAGTCATATGGGAATACCGAAGGAAATGTTGACGGACCAAGGAACTACCTTCATGTCCCACCTGACTCAGGTGGTTTGTACTTTATTGGGAATCAGCTCCATAAGGACCTCGATCTACCATCACCAGACGGATGGCCTCGTGGGCGATTCAACAAAACCCTAAACGATGCTTGAAAGTTCATAACCACCGAGGTCAGGGACTGGGACAAGTTACTTCCCTTACTGATGTTCACAATGCGACAGGGTCCCCGAGCTTCTACAGGATTTGTTCCTTTGAACTCCTCTATGGGCGCCACCCACGAGGTGTTCTTGATGTAGCAAAGGAGATGTGGGAGAAACCTGACTCAAGACTGAAAATGTGGTGCACTATGTCCTGCAATTGAGGGAAAGATTAGATCGGGCGGGGAAGTTTGCCGAGAGAATCTGTGAAGGCTCAACAAAGACAAGAGTACTACTATAATCGGAGAGCCAGTTGAGGAATATAAACCAGGGGGCCAGGTACTAGTGGTGTTGCCAAGCAGCCAGAATAAGCTTCTAGCCAAATGGAAGGGGCCTAGGAAGTGACCCGAGGGTGGGCTCAGTTGACTATGAAGTTTGCCGGCCAGAAAGATGAAAAGAGACCCAGATCTCCCATGTCAATTTGCTGAAATTCTGGAACCAGAGGGATAGCCTATTGATTTCCCTGAACCAGACACAGTGGATCTGGGACCCCAAGTGCCCGATGACAGTCTGGGGATACAAGTCCCAATGGGAGAGCAGCTGTCTCACAACAGAAACAGCAACTAGGAGAGTTGGTAAGCCAGTTTTAGATGTTTTCTCCTTCCTCCGGGGACAACCAATATGATAGCTCACCATATAGAAAGAGAGCCAGGGGAGAAAGTGCGGCAGCGACCATTGCTCGCTTGCCAAGCCGTCCGAGACACAGTTAAGAAGGAGTTACAGGATATGCTAAAGTTTGGAGTGATTGAGGAATCCAGCCGTGACTGGAGTAGCCCCATAGCGTTAGTATCAAAAGAAGGTGGGCTACCTGCTTCTGTATTGATTTTGCAGGGTCAATGCCATCTTGAAGTTCAATGCCTACCCCATGCCTCGGATAGACGAACTGTTGGATAGACTAGGGGCGCCAAGTACATCACGACTTTGGACCTAACAAAAGGGTACTGGCAAATCCTTGACCCCAGAAGTCTCGGGAAAAGACAGTATTTGCTGCCCCCTTTGGGCTATACCAGTTCCGTACCATGCCTTTCGAAACACATGGGGCCCTGCAGCCTTTCAAGGCTCATGAATCACTTGCGCAACCCCATGCCCAGTATGCAGCTGCTTACCTGGATGACATGGTGATCCACAGCACGGATTGGGAATCCCATGTATCCAAGGTGGCAGCTGTACCACAGTCCCTCCAAGAGGCAGGGCTGATGGCCAATCCAGCAAAGTGTGCTTTGGCCAAAGCAAAACAAAGTACCAGGGTACTGTATAGGCAATGGACAGGTGAGACCCTTGATCAGTAAGGGTTAAGCAAGTAGCAGAGTGCCCGGTACCCACCACAAAATCCCAGGTGAGGGCCTTCTAGGTCGGCAGGGTATTACCACCAGTTCATACCACACTTACAGACCTCACCCGGAAATCTGCCCTAACAGGATCCACTGGTCAGAGGAGCATGACCAGGCCTTCACACAACTTAAAGCGGCACTGTGCAGAACGTCAGTGTTACGCAGTCCTGACTTCAACAGGACCTTTATCCTGCAAACTGACGCCTCTGAAGTCGGGCTGGGAGCCGTTCTCTCCTAGGAATTTGAGGGGAGGAACATCCTATCCTCTACCTCAGTCAAAAACTCTTTCCCGGGAGAAGAACTATGCAGTGATAGAAAAGAGTGTCTCGCAGTCAAGTGGGCTGTGGAAGCCCTCCGCTACTACCTGCATGGCCAGCACTTCATCCTGGTTACAGACCATGCCCCTCTGTGTTGGCTCCAAGTGATGAAGGGCGACAACCCCGTATCACTAGGTGGTACTTGGCCTCAGCCATTTTCCTTCACAGTGCACCACAGGCGGGACCCCAGAACAGAAAGCATGGACTTCCAGTCCGGGAGGGGGGTGGTCGAGGGGCCGACTAATTGTGCCTTGGCATAAAGGGGGGTGGTATGTGACACGGTAAACACGACACTTTGGGAACAAGGGGTTAACCCCTTGGTTGAGACTGAGAAATGTAGAGACTGCAACAGGCAAGAGGGGATGCCTCCACAGGTGTGCCAGAGAGAGACTGCACAAAGGCAGAGGAATCCAGCAAGGAGAGAAGCTGGAAACTGCTGCCCCTGTGAGAGAGGAACCAGAGCTGAAAACCAAAGAGAATGTTTAGGTAGAGAGAGTCTTTGGGGAAAACAGCTGAAGCCTACTGAGAACCAGACCATGCCTGGAGAACAGGGTCCTGAGGGAAAGTGACTAGTTTAGGCCAGCTGGGCCAATAACAGTGAGTAGAATATACTGTGAGAACTGCCTGAAGACAAGGCTAAAGGGAAACTGTCTGTGCTTCATTTAAGACTGTATCTTCAACAAACTGTTGGCCTACATAGGTGGTGCAAAGATTCCTTTGTCAAGTCAGCCTGAAAGAACTGTTTTATGTTAACAGTTATGTTACCTAACCAGGCTGGGGAAGCTGAACTGACTGATTATGATTTTCTGGAGTAACAACTCACATTTGAAGCAATAACAGTACATTTTGTTCTGTGAACCTGAAACACAGTGTGTTGCCTTTCCATATACCATAGGTCAGCTTGTCACATATAACTTGAAGCACTTTGTTCTTTTGTTACATATATGTTGGTCCAATAAAGATATCACATCAATTACTTCTGAATCTGTTCTTACAAGAACCAATACGCAAAGACTACATCTGTATGTAAGTATGGCCAGTGCAGAGGAAGGACCTTGACCATAAAGGAAGTCCACGTAGTCTAGGAAAAAAGAAAGGTGGTTTGAATCAGCCTTTTTTTGGCTTCCTGTGTTAGTAGATGTTTTATCCTTGGGGGCGGGGGCCAAGACGCTGCTTGAGTTTGTTAGAAAGAGCCTCAATATGGTCAGAAAACAAAGCTTATATTCTAACCATACCCCCAAAATATTTGAATTTGACTACGAACTCAAGGATTCACCAAGGAGTATGGTAATTTGGGGTACTGTACCCATAGTGGAGGGATTTGTAGCATTGACAAGTGGTGAGAAAAGCATGACCTTCTTTTTTTGGCATTTAAGAGACGTTTTTGGTTAGGTAGGTTTAATTGCAGATGACTGAAATCAATTTGAAGGTCCATACAGGCATTCAGGGTAGGCCTGCCAATATAGAGGTAGTGTCATCCACACAGAGGTGGATGTTGGCTGACTGGATTCCAGCATCGATATTGTTAATATACAAGGCGAAAGCAAGGGATCCCAGCATGGATCCCTGAGGCACACCTCTCAGCATCAATATCAGAGGGAAGCTCCACTCCCCAGTTTGACCTGCTGTAGTCTATCATTGAGGTAACTGGAAAACCATTTCAGCACAACTGCATCCAGGCTGATATTGTGGGAAGTGTCCAGAAGTAAGTCATGACCCACGGTGTCAAATGCCTTGCTTAGAGCAAGAAGAAGAATCAGCATTATATAGCGCTTTTCATCACAGTGTATCCCAAAGCGCTTTTACAAACAATGCTAGACTGGTAGTGAAGTGACTGAATGTGTGGTGATGGCCATATCGCACATCACCCACACACAAGCCTGAATAATTGCAGGAACGGTTTATGGGAAGGAATGCTGACCAGGACACTGGGAATGTTCCCTACTCTTTTCTGAAGAGTGCCCTTGGTTTTTCCTCACCTGGACACCTGAGGCCAACACCAGGATGGGCAGAAGGGACCTCGGTTTAACGTCTCATCCGAATGACGGCGTCCAACAGTACAGCACCCTAATACTTTCGGATGCCAGCAATTTTTAAGTGCAAGTCCAATCCAGTGTGGGACGAGAGCCCACGACCTTCTGGTCCAGAGGCAGATGTGCTACCAACTGAGCCACGCTGACATTATGGTGTGATAATCGCACTCCTAGGGGTGTAGGTAGGCAGGAGGCAGAAGGCTAGTGCCGGTCGAGCCCCTAGGGAGTGCGGATATCACACCGTGAATGCGTAATCCCCAGAGTGTCTTATTGCACTTATAAAATGGCCCTTTATTTTTGAAACACTTTTTTATTTTGAAACACATTTTAAATAAGTAAAATGAAAGTGAATATGTGCTTTTAACATAAAATAATCCTTCGCCTATTGGTGCTAGATTAAAGTAGAGTTATACAGTGTGTGCCTCTCCTGCCCACTTAAGCTTCATATTCCTGCCAGCCATAACAATTCACAAATGCTGTTTTCTCATTCTAAGTAGGACACATACCCCCTTACTTTCTTTCTTTCTTCTCACTCTGTAGCCAAAACTAAAAGGAAGCCATAACAGAGGCTTCTCAGTTCCTAGTGCTGCAAGCATGAGCGTGGTTCAAAACTGTCACACTCACTGACAGCATCATGAACTGCTCCCTCTGTCCTAAAGATAAACAACAAGGTGAGTCATTTACCGCTTTTTCTCTTTGTTTATATAGTATTATTACTTACTTTTTCATTCTGTTTTTTTTTCTTCTCGGTGCTTCCCACATACAAGAAATGGAATGTTTACTATGGAATACAGGGATTCAAAATTCTGCTCAGTTCTACTAGTAGAATGTTCTTCTACTAACATACTGTACATACAGACAACAAAGGCCTGTTTTAGAACCAGAGACTCAATTACCTCACTGTCAGGGAAAGCAGAAGAGAGTTCTTTGATGAGCAAGTAAAGATAGAAGGGGATTTTTCACTGTTGAAAGAAATAGTTGTAAGAAAACTATAAACAATACTTAATACTTAACGATCAAAGGAATACACCGCACACACATTCCGCATCAAGGGCCCTCGTCAGTCATTTCCTAACATTTGCAAGTGCGGACACTATGTTGTGGTGAGATCGAACTCTGACTGTACAGGATTAAGAAGGCTGGAAGAGTCAAGGTAATTTCTAAGTTGAGAATTAACCAGCTTCTCTAGCAGTTTGGAAATGATGGCAAGAAGGAAAATTAGCCTTTAGTTGTTTAGGTCACTGGGGTCACCCGATTTGAACAACAGGATGACCTGAGCAGTCTTCATATTAGAGGAAGGTCTCCTGCTCAAGGGACAAATTAAAAGATGTGTAATAGGCACAGCCAAGACATGGTAACTGAGCTTTAGGAAATAGGGATCAATGAGATCCGCACCTGCACTTTTCCCAATGTCCAGCTGTAGAAGAAGGTCTTCTACCTCTTTCACTGATACAGCAGGATGAAAGCAGAATGCTGCATCTAGAGGGTGAGTTCCTACCGGACTTGCTGAGTTCTGGGTGCAGAGTTGTGTATGGGCGTATTTGCAGAGGAGGTGTCAAATGCTAACCCTACTTGTAGAGAAATGGTTGTTAAAGAAGTCGAAATTGTTGACTTATCAGTGGTAGATGAACCACCAGAGGAGATTTTAACAGGAAGGGAGTCTGAAGAAGCATGCCCTGGCTTGGAGATGCCAGCCCTCCCCAGGAGGACCACAAGGGTCGCGAGGGCCTTCTTGTTGCCTGCCCTCCACCGAAGCACTAGCCACGACCAGCCCCAGACACAGAAGCTGCGAGGGTCGCCAGAGCTTAGGCGCCAGCCCTCCCCAAGAGGGACCACGAGGTGCGGAGGGCTTTCTTGCTGCCTGCCTCCCCACCGGCACACAAGCTGCTAGGGTCACAAGGGCTTGAGACGCAGCCTCCCAGGAGGACCCACGAGGTCGCGAGGGCCTTCTTGTTGCCTACCCTCCCACCGGAGCACTAGACACGACCAACCCCCACGGATCACACAAAGGTGCAGGACGCGCCCAGTGCCAGCTTGCAGAGTCAGGCGTGTGGTTTGGCGCCAAAACCATTTCAAACTGAACAACGAACTTCTGTCTTAAACTTTTTCCTTAAATGGATGTACTGGCTTATCAGTCGGCATAGCATTACTGATAGTTTTATTTTGAACAGTTTCCAATCTTTCAGCCACAATTTAATACTGCTTTCAGTTGTACCTTAGGAAGTTAGCTCATTTTGTAGAAGTTATTCTTTTAATTTAGCCACCTTTTCTGTTTGTACCTTAAAGGAAACGCCAAGCCTAATCGGAAGCATATTTCTTTACTTAGCCACCATGTCTGTGCTACCTTAAGGGTTAGGTTTAGCCTCAGTTGCAAAGTTATTAGCATTCTGTGCAGCAGGTATATTGTGATAGCGACCTGCCTGTTGTGTGGCCCGCCTCTCCGGCAGTATATAGTTTAAACTCCTCTCTCTCCTTCTTCACAGCTGCTAGGGTCGCGAGGGCTTGGAGGCGCCAGCCCTCCCAGGAAGGACCCGAAGATCAGCAAGGGCCTTCTTGTTGCCTGCCCTCCCCACTGAAGCACTAGCCCGACCAACCCCCACCCCGGAGCACACAAGGTACGAGGATGCTAATGCCAGCTTGCAGGAGTCGGGCGTGGTGCTTGACCTCACGTGGCGCCAGCGCCTGCTCCCCCATCGCCCCTCCACCACCCTTGGTTGGCTGTCAGCTTTATAAGTGCTGTCATGTGGCTCACAGAACCAATCAGTCAAGTCTCCCGTTAGCAACATATACTGTACCACTACTAGCGCACTTCACCCCAGCTCCTGCTTGCTGCTGCAATCAATAGGCAAAATTATTCTTTTTTCCTCCCGTTTTCTCACTGGTGATTCCCCTAGCTTCTCTCCCAGCAACCCATCCACTATGGCATCAGGACCACCACCTCTATTACACCCTCCCTACTCCCCGTTCCCTCCCCAACCACCTTCCCACATCAACAGCCACATACACCCACCCATAACTGGGCGCTCAGTGCTGCCATCCTCTCTCCCTCCTTCTTACAGGGCTATCAGTCCGTACTGTAACTGGCAACTGCTGCCACTTTGCCTACCCATCAAGTACCCTCTCCTGTCAAAAGACCAGACCCGCATGGTACAAAACCATACACTATCTTCCACTGCTTCTCCTCTTGGCAGAGGATGTTGAAACAAACCGGGTCGTACACCTCCCAATCCCTCCCCACTGACTCTCCCAAGGGCCTCCGTTTACTGCACCTCAACATCTGCAGCATCCTGAACAAAATACCTGAGTTACACCACTGCCCTATCTCTCGCCCAGACATCTTCATTAAACCGAGACATGGCTAAAGCCACACCACACAGATTCTGCTGTATCCATTCCTGGCTACTCGCTGATCAGACAGGACCGCATGGGCAAGAAAAAAGGTGGTGGAATTGCCATGTTTATCTCCACCAGGCTTCAGTTCACCGGTCCAAATCCCCGCCCACATCACAAACAGAATCCTTATTGGTCAGCTCGCACTCCCTTACTCCTCCCCTATGCGTTGCGGTCTTACTGTGCCCCTACTATCCACCTGCCTGGCGTCTTAGACCATCTGGCCACTTTAAAGTCTGCTGCCACAGCTGAAGAGCTCCATATCCTTGGCAATTTCAACTGGCTAGCCAATGACTGCTCTAAGCTACAGACCAAAATAACCACTCTAAACCTCTCCAAATAATCACCAAATCCACCGGCTGAACCCCAAAACACTTAACCACTCCCTCTTTGACTGGGCCTCACATCCCACCCACAGGATTATTAAAGCGAACTTCTCCCCGACTCCCTAGCAATCACCACATGGCATATATGGTCAGGAAAGTGCACAGACCCGCTGAACCCCTCTAGGGCGCTCCTCACGAGATCCTACAAAAGCCTTATGTCTACCTTCCCTCCTAAAACCTGGCCACGTGAGCTGGTCCTCCATACAGAGGCACTCTCCATTGACTACGCCTTCTGACATGTTCAAGAACAGGTTTCTTGCTGTATGGGACTACCATGCCCTCTAAGAGCACAAGAGTAAAGGGCTCCCACCTTCTCTGGGTTTCCATGATATCATTAGCAGATGCCGTTCTAGGAACCTGGCCTGGAAAAACACAAGCTAACTAGCTCCCAAGAATCACTAAAGAGATACCGTACCCTCCACAGCTCCTGCACCAAATCCTCGACAGGCCAAAAGAACTACTTCACATGGCTCTGTACTCTAACCTTAACCCACCCTACAAACTTTTGGAAACTATCAAATCCCTCCTCTCTCCACCAATCCACCCTATCCATCCAAGGTAAGACCATCTAGGACCCTGGAAGTTGCCTCTGCCTTAAATACCTTCTTCACCAGAGCACAAAGTCTCTCTACCCAGTCTCCCACACCCTACCCACCAAGCTCCACACGAAATCTCAGAACTCCTCCCCTGCCACCACTTTCTCTTTCCATCCAGTAACCCGCCGAAGTCCTACAAGCTCAGAGTGCTCTAGACCCCAACAAAGGCAACTGCCCCTCTGGCCTGGATGCAAAATTACTCCACTTATCTGCCCCAGCCATAGCCGCCCCACTAGCCGGCCTCCTCAACCTCTCTTTCTCCTGGCCAAATCCCAGCTCCATGGAAGCAGGTGGTTGTCATCCCCTCCCAAAGGGTGGCGACCCCTCCACGCCAGGTAATTACTGCCCCATTTCCTTACTCCCAATACTGGCCAAACTTCAGGAACACCTTGCCCTTGCCCAACTCTCCCAATTCCTTGACTCAGCCTCCTTCTTCACCCTTATCAGTCGGGTTTCCAAAATCTCACTCCACCATCACGCCCTCTTAAGACTTACACGATGACATCATCTCAGGAATGGACAACGGGCATATCACCTCAGCGATTTTCATAGACCTGGCCAAGGCCTTCGATACCATCTCTCACCCCATGCTACTAGCCAAACTTAATGGTGCAGGCCTCTCCAGCCTTGCCACTAGCTGGTTTCAGGCCTACCACATGCAGACACCAATCGGTGAAAATTGGCCCCGCCCCCCAGTCCTCTGGGCGTCCCCAAGGCTCAGTCCTAGGCCCGTTACTATTTTCAATATTTCTAAATGATCTCCCGTTGGCCTGTACACACTCAGCCATACAAAGTGTAGGGACGACACCATACTATATGCCTCTGGCCCCTCCACTGGAGTCGTGACAAATGCTCTACAGCAGGACTTCAATGCTGTACAGCAATGGTTTGGGTCAACCAACTATTCCTAAATGTCAAAAAAAAGTCTCCTAACCTTGATACGTAATCTCGTCTTTCCGCCTAGCTGCTTCCCGCCTTCCTTACCCTGGATGGTTCCCCTGGAATCTTGCACCTCATTCAGATACCTGGGTGTCTGGCTTGACCAACACCTAGATTTCTCCACACACATCGAATCGTTACACAAAAGCTACACCTAAACTGGGTGCTCTATATCGCAACAAAGGGTGCATGCCCACTCTGGTCTGGAGAAATTGTTCAAAAATGATTCTCCCAATACTTGACTATGGCGCCGCTCCTCATCCAACCTGGCCAGCCTAGACACACTCTTTCACTCCATCCTGGACTGCCCCACTGACCCACCACTGTGACCTATACACTCACTCATCCCACAGACTAATCCACTGCTCCAGAATCATAGCTAAATTCTGGTCCCAGTCCCTCCCCTTATCTCAGTTCCACCTTATCGGCTCAGCCTTCCCGGCCTGCTCACTCAGAAGCAATGCCTCCAGGCTTCTCAAGTCCCATTCATGCATACCTCCAAGGGCCAATCAGCTTTCAAATATCGCTTGCCCAAACTATGGAATGACCTACCTGCTGACATCAGGCTTTCCACAAACCCTGGACACCAAACCCCACTCCACGACACTTCACCGACACATGCACCTGCTACCAGCAGCCCTGAGTTCTAAGCCCCATGTCCCTCTGTTCGCACGCATCTGTCAGCCCCAATATTGTCATCTGCTGTGCCATAGGGCCAGAATGGTCAACTAGAATTGTAGTTTTGTTTCTCTGTATTCCTAACTTGTGCTATCTCATATTGCCTAGTGTACCTCAAGTTATCCATGTCCTGTACATATCTCTGTATCTTATGTTAAATCTACGTAAAACCTCTACTGTAATGTCCTGAACCGAATGCCCCCCACATGTGTTCCCCCAGGTCGATCTGGAAATGAGTGGTTCTCAACCAGCATGCCTGTCTGGTTAATCTCTTAAATAAATAAATAAAATAAATAAATAAATATCCTTTATGGTCTTCCAAAATTCAGCAAAGCTCTTGGAAGAGGATTCTAAGTCAGTCTGGAAGTAACTGGCTTTTCTGCCCTGACTAGTTTTGTGCAAGTGTTTCTAGCCTTTTCTAAAAGCTGCCCAATCAGCATGAGATTTAGTTTTCCAAGCCAGTTTCCAAAGTTTGTCTCTGGCAAGCAAAGCGCCTTCAGACCACGGCGTAAACCAAGGGCACCATTTTTCTTGGTGCAGATTTTAACCATGGAGCGTGTTGTTAACAGCGCCAAGTAAAATGTTTTGAAAACTCAGAAGCCTCCAACTGTTTTGGCCAGATAAAAAGCCTGCCAAAGCAAGGAGTTCTGTAGATCGGAAAGAAATGCAAGAGTGCTGAAGTTACGTCGACTTCTTCTGAAAATGCAACTGGAAGTAGATTTGATTATGGACCTCACACATGCAACAGGACAATGGTCACTGAAATCAGTGAAAATACGCCAGAATGTATGATCAGATGAGGCTTGCTTACTAATATAAGGTCAAGTAAAAGGAGCTATTGTCGGAGTTTGCTTATTGAGGCGGGTAGCTTCAGTAATAAGGATGCGTTAGCAGGTATCACATACATCTTTGAGAAGGTTGGAATATTCAGAGAACCAATTAAGGTTAAGATCTCCCATAATATTAATAATAAGCTCTGCCGCCTGTGTACTCAAGGGCACTGCAAGTTTAAGGAGTTTTGGTTCAATGCCGTCTGAGCCAACAAATTTGGATTTGGAGATCTTATGGACCTCAGTAGTACTGACCTGCTTAAAGAGGAAGGGGATGCTACCCAGAGGGAGGGTTTAAGGGAGTTTGGAGAACTTTAGTGAAAGCTGTGAGAGCTGAGAATAGCTTGTTAAAGGCATTGGCTATGGTACAGTGGTTGTTGCAGTTGCACCCTCAATCTCAAAATCAGGAGGAATTGAGGGACAGTCATAGCCTGAGGATAGCTTGAGGCAGTTCCAGTGTTGGCGTGGCGCTGTTGTTAGAAGAAGCTAACTAGGTTCTGTAAAGTTGCTCTTACTTTGCCAGTTAGCTTGTTTAGATTTGTTCCTGAAGCCTCTATTGGTGGCCCAGTCAGAGCTTGAGTTGGAGGCCTTGAAGGTAGTCCAGGCATCTGTCTCTGTCTCTCTCTTTCAGAAGGGATAGGAGGGTGTGTGTTAGCTATTTTGTTTTCTTGCTCTGGACTAGGAGGGGCACGTTAGCCATTTTGTTTTCTGGCTCCAGACTCTCCTGGATGTGAAGGGAGCATGCTTGTCCTGAAGCCTAGAGAAGACTGTGCTGAAATATGAGACAGCTTGGTCAACATCAGAGGCACTCCACAGATATGATCAATCAAGGCTGGCCAGTTCAGATTTGAATAGGGTGGGTGCAGCTGGCAGAAGTCTCAGAAATGAACAACATAGGGTGGGATGTTAGGTATTTTGGCACACCACACATAGAATACTGGCAACTTGTCACTTATGGAGACAGGGAGGATACCAGAGCAAGTGATTTTGTCGACTTTAGGGACTAGAACCCGATCAATAAGGGTGGCAGCCTCACCGTCTTAGAAAACCTGGTGGGTTGGGAAATTATCTGGGTAAGGAGCATCTTATTTAGAGAGTGCTTAACAGTTGGTTTGTTACAGTTGAGCCAGCTGATATTAAAATCCCAGCGAATAGGGCAGGCCATCTGGGAAGACAGGCCCTTCTGGATTACACACAAAAACCAGAAGGCAGTGGAAAGTGAACTTGGGGAGGGATATTTTAGAGCAGAATTGGTCTTTACTGTTGAGACTCCATAAAGGGATTTTAATATGTAATAAATACAGGAATCTTTTACAAGTTAGCTCACAGGTTGTATTGTCCCCAGCCATGGTACACAAGTTCAACCCTGCGGTCTCTCCTCTGTGTGGCAGATATAATATTAAGCCTTGCACTGACGTTCACTACTTTTGGTCCTGTCCAGTCCTGCAGGGTTTTGGGAGGGCATTTTCACAAGAGGTAGGAAAATATGGGAAAGAGAGCTGGTGGCAGCCCCAGTATCCCTCCTGTTTGGGATTGATAATTTGGATCCTGAGGAATAGGTACCCTATCCTAGGTGGGTCAGGGTCCTGCTAGTCTTAGTTAGGCATTGTATTCTTAATACTTGGGTGTCAGCAGCAACACCTCACGATCCAGCAGTGGCGTACCATGACCATCCAGATTTTGGCATTAGAGCACCTGTCATAGATTGTTAAAAAAGAGAAATGTTTTCTGTCTGTGAACCCCTGCTTGCTTCCCTCTCCCCAGGCGAGGCTGCAGCAATAAGATAAGGCCTACAGATGTGAGACTAAGGAGAAGTCCTTGGAAGAAATAAACAACCTCTTTTGTACTTGAATATACATTATTAGCCCATATAGGCTATTATAAATCTAGTGTGTGTGGGTAACATATGTGCAATAAGAACAAATAATTGATTTTACTATAACTTAATTTGTTTTCCTTCTGTTCTATTTTAACTGATGGATTTAAATGAGGAATAATGGTAGGCAGGCTAGGATTTAAGAACATGACATTCTCTTTGTTTTGTTTTCCTGTCTGATCTGGTTTTGTTTAAATGTAAGTTGTGATTGTTAATGTCATTGTATGAAATGTTCATTATTTAAAATCTAATAAACAAATTATGCAAACAAAAATCATAGAGAATAACATAACCGTTGTTACTCACACAGAGGCCAACAACATCTATGAGCTAGCAAGTCCTTGTTGGCTGGTAGCAGGTATACACAAAAGATATGCAAGTTTTGAAAATGCCTAATGTTAGTACATTGTGGCACAGTTTAAGGGACGTACTAGTAGGAACTGGGGGATTACAGTACTTTAAGGTGAGACTTGAAAGAAATTATACCACCCCTCCCCATTTGAGGGAGGGCCTGTTTCATCTGGATGAAGCTGTAACCTACAATGTTAGAGGTTGTTGGGTACTGAAGGTCTGAGCCAAATGGAGCTTGAACCCACCACATCGGGAGGGATCACGCCTTCATCCTCTTCTTCATATTTTCCTCCATTAGGTCTCGATTATTTCCAGCTCTTCCTCCTCATCAAAAGCAACAGGTAGCAGGCTGACAGCAGGAGGCTGCCACATTAGAGGTAACATTGACTAAACAGGCAATGAAAAAGTTACTGGCAAGGTGTAGTAACTGGCATAGGAGCGCCCGCTACATCAATAAAGTCGACTGCAGCATACTGAAACAATTTAATCATAGTCTAACAAAGCATCTGCGAATCAACGGCCCCAACAGGGTTATAAATGATCGATTCATCAATGGATAGCACCCGGCAGTGGAATCAGCTGCAAATCCCCCAGCAGAGGATTACAGCCAGTACCAGCCCCTTGACCTTGCTGTCTGAGAGACAGGGCATGGTGGTGGGGGAATCAGAACCTAAGGACTTAGCCTGAGATTTATCTTTTTCAGTGGACTTACTTCATTTAAAAGAAGGGCAAGACCTGGCAGGATAGGCATCCCCATCACAAAGCCACTGCTTATCCTTATCTGCATCAGGGTGTTTTACCACCGATTTAGCAGCCTTCTTTTGTCAATGAATCTGCAGGCAGCACTGCCGCACCACCGGGAGCAGCCGGTCGATAGTAAGCTGTGGCGAGGAGAGGGTGACGATGGTGAAGCAGCCTCCAACACATGCTGTTTGTGCTCCATAGCCTTAAGCAAGGCTCCAGATAAGATTTTTGAATGAGTACTGTACCCTCATTTTGAAAGTGAGGTAAAACCAAATTCAGATGCGTACAAATGTCTGGACAGAGTGGAGTGAGAAGAACAGTTTTAAGAACAATATATTTTTTTATTTTTTTTTTTTAGATAAGAATTGATCAAGTGCCAACAATGCTCCAGATAATACTGGCAGATGGGAGTAATTTACTCCCCAGTTTTAAAATATAGTGAGTAAAACAAAATTGGGATGCATGAAAGTGCTGTAAATCTGGAAAAAATGCTCTTTTGAATCACCAATTATGTTAGAAACACTATTCTTTGGGTGTGTGGATATTTACAAATAGTGGGTGAGTACTGGTACTCATTAAAAACTTTTTCTGAAGAGTATTTCCTAAAATGAGGTGAGTAAAATGGGTCAGTACTTCAGTTATCTGGAGCTCTGGCCTTAAGTTTTAAGTCAACTACTTATCCTTGCTTGTGACCTCTCCGTGTAACCTGGTTAAAACCCTGGCAAATGCTGGAGACCTTCACATTCTGGAAGAAGTTGAGGCACTGGATGCACACATCGTGAGCATCACCTTATCAATCTAGACTTGACTGCAATGACAACAATGGAACTGTTGTTCCATATCATTCTTCTGAGGCATAAACATTAAGTAAAAATAAAAAGAACAAAGTAGAAGCATTCATTATACTTTCAAAGTTTGATGGCATTCTTCAGCAGCAAAGAAAGAACAAAAAAGCACAATGTTCCACCAACATTATATAGCAGCAACAATACCTGTGACATGGGCAGTCTCAGCTAGCACAAGTTTCCGGTGGTCCCAAGACTGATTAGTTACAGTTCCTTGATACAGTTCAATGGAGGAGATATCATCGAAAAAGATCCCTAAAATATTGGACAGGAGACAGCTGAGAGACTAATCCCAGTGGAGAACAGCAGAAGAGAACATACCCCAGATTCTGCTGTAGGTCTTGTTCGTCAAGTGTTTCTGGGAGGGCACCAGGGTGTCAAAATGCCTGTGGAGCAACCAGCGTTAATGGATCTCCTGCAATCAGGATCCAGGCGATAGCTGAAACTGAGGTTCTGGATGCAGGATCAGCCTTGTTGGAGGCATTCTGGCTGGCAATCAAGCTTAACTGGTTTGCATAAGGCCAGATGTACTAGTTTTGAGTACCTTGCATTGAAATAATGAGAATCAGTGTTGCCATTTCTCCCTGGAGCTTTCTGAGCACCCTGGGGATCATACTATGGCAGAAATGTGTAAAGAGAGCATCCAGCTATGGAAGGGACAAAAAAAAAAATTACTCACCTTAGTAATTGCTTTTCTTCTCATGGAGTCTTGCTATATTAGGACCATTGCAGTCATTCCCCACACTTGAACTGCCCGGAGAGAACAGTTAACTCCAGAGTGATCTGGAGTTCCACAGCAGCAGGGCGCTGTTCAAAGCTCTATCTGGCTAGTTTCAAATGAAACTGTCAGGTTCTTTACGGAGCTAAACTAACATAGCAAGTCTGTGTGAAAAGCTCTACACTAGCCATTGGCTACCCACCATTAGTAGAATTAGAACAATCACAGAATAATAATAATATTTATTACTAGGATCACCCTTACAAGCACTAATAGGCCCCTCTCCCCAAAAGACTCAAGTCCAGAGAGGGACCATCTACCTAACAAAACAGAAATACCTAGTTCCCTAACCCAAAGGAAACAAGGTGGGGGAACTAGAGACTAAAATGGCATGACACAGTGCTTGCACTAATTTGCCAACCCCATACCCAAGTAGGAGTTCTGAGAGGGGTAGGAGGGGGTTGTCCTAATAGTCAAGACTCATGAGAAGAAAAGCAATTACTAAGGTGAGTAATTTTTCTTCAAACACCATGAAGTCTTGCTATATTAGGACCATTGCAGATTACCCAGCAGTACCTCCATGGAGGAGGGTCAGAACCTACTTAGGAAATAGGCTCTGAAGTACAGCTGTGCCAAAGCAGAGCATCTCTCCTGGACTGGGCGTCCAGGAATAATCTGGTAAAGGTGTGAACTGTTTTCCAGGTAGCAGCTTGACAAATTTCCAAAATGGAATATCTCTAGCAGCCGCTAGAGATGCAGCTGTACCCTGGTGGAGTGAGCCTCAGTCCTGAGGGGTTCCCTACCTAGTTTTTGGTAACAGAATTGGATACAAGAGACAATCCACCTTGCAACTGTCCTCTTAGTGGCAGGTCTCCCTTGCCAACCTCTCATAGGTAAGGAAGAGTTGGAGGGATTGAACCTGTGACCCTTGGTACGTTCCACATAGTAAGCTTAGGGCTCTTTTGACGTCCAAGCTGTGTAGTCTCCTTTCACCGAGGAAGAATGCTCAGTGAAAAATACTGGGAGAGAATGGACTGGTTCAGATGAAAATCTGAAACCACTTTGAGTAAAACTTTCTGTTAGTCTGAGGACTACCTTATCCATGAAAAGAAATAAAATCCTTTTCCACTGAAAGGGCTTGCAATTCACTTATCGCCTGGCAGAAGTGATAGCCACTAGAAAAACAGTTTTCCATGTTAAATACTTGAGATCTGCAGAAGAAAGGGCTCAAGGAGGTTGCATTAACTGAGCAATGCAAACATTCAGGTCCCAGGCAGGGGCTGGTTCCTAAAGGGAGGGTTAGTGAAGTAACCCCTTAAAAACTTGGAAAACACAGGGTGAGAGGAAAGAGAAACAGGCTTCCCATGGAAACAAAGGCAGAAACAGCTGCCAGATGAACCTTCAAGGTAGCTGGTCTAAGGCCTAGGGAATTTAGATGGGCCAAATAGTCCAGTAAAGTGGCCAAGTCAGCAGATTCTGGCACAATTTGTTTCTCCGAACACCAGAAGAAAACCTCTTCCACTTAGAATTGTAAGTAGCCTAGTGGAAGGCTTCCTAGAAGCCTTTAAAATATCCAGGACCCCTTGAGAAAGGTGCAAATCAGCAATTCTAATTCCTCAAGAACCAAGCCTTGAGGTGGAGGGATTTGAGGTCCGGGTACCACACTCTCCCTGTGCACAGGTCAGCAAGTCGTGGGTCCTGGGCAAGGTCAGGGGAGGTGGATTGTCAAGGACAGGAGGAGAGGATACCAGGGCTGTCTGGCCCAGTCTGGAGCAATCAGAACCACTTTGCAGGGCTGAGTTCTGATTTTTACCAATACCCTGAAGAGGAGAGGAAGGGGAAAAGCATAAGAATTTCCCTTTCCAATCCAGCAGAAAGGCGCCCAGGGGACTGAGCCCAGCACTGGAGGCCTGCAACAAAATAGAGGAAGTTGATGGTTGTCTGGGGCGAAGAGATCTATCTGAGGTGGCCCCATCTGGCAAAGACCGACCCCAATACTTGAGGATTCAGAGACCATTCGTGATGGCCCTGGGAAATCCTGCTGAGAGCATCCGCCAGGACATTGTCCTTTCCTGGAAGGTGAATTGCGATCAGGAGGTGTTTAGGGAGTAAGCCAGAGACCACAACTTCATTGCTTGGTGCACAAGGCTGATGACCGAGTGCCCCTTGTTTGTTTATGTACCACATTGTTGTGGTGTTGTCTGTCCTGATTTGAACTACTTTGTTCTGGACAACAGTTGCAAAAGCCTGAAGAGCTAAAGAACAGCTCTGAGTTCAAAGATTGATGTGGAGCAGAGATTCCTGGGGGACCACACTCCTTGAGTGGAAAGGTCGCCCAGTGAGCCCCACCCTAACAGGGAGGCATCCGTGGTGAGGGTGAGGGAGTGGGAAACGGGTATAAAGGGAACCCTTGAGTAAGATTGCTTTGATCCTGCCACCACTGAAGGGCCAGGATCAGGGTTTTAGTCACGGGACTAATTTGAAGGGGTCCCTCCTTTGAGACCAATAGGACCTCAAGTGGAACTGGATGTCCCTCATCTGAAATCTTGCTCCCTGCACGACAGCTGTGGAAGCAGCCATGCCCTAGGAGTTGCAGAAGTGCCTTGCTGGTCGAGAGACCCGCAGGGTAAAGGAGGATGCCAGGGCAATGAGCCTGTCCACTCTTTCGAGGGAGAAATGCCCTGGCTAACTTTGTGTTCAATTCTGCACCTATGAAAGTTAGAACCTGAACAGGTTCCAGAACTGACTTTGGTAAGTTCAGCAGGAATCCCAGGGAAGTGAGAAGCTGCTGGTGACTTGCAAATGGGATTTTACCTGATCTGGAGACTGACCCACTATGAGCCAGTCGTCCAGGTAGGAAGCACAACAATCCCTTGCCCTTCTTAAATGAGCCACTACCACAGCTAGACATTTTGTGAATACCCTTGGGGCGAGGTTAGTCAAGGGCATTGCTCTGAACTGGTAGTGGCCAGAGAGCAGTTCGAACCTGAGGTACTTTCGGTGAGAAGGCCTGATCATGACATGAAAATAGAGCCTCCCTGAGGTCCAGGGAAGCTAACCAGTCCTCTGGCCTCAAGGAAGGCAAAATCATTGCTAGAGTTAACATTTTGAACTTTGGTTTCAATAGATGTTTGTTCAGGTACCTTAAGTCTAAGATGGACCGCCATTCTCCTGTCTTTTTGGGGTAAGAAAATATCTTGAGTACAGTCCCTTGCCCTGATGGCAAGGGGGACCCTTCCACTGCTTTGCAATACAGAAGGAAGAAACCTCTGCTTCCAAAGCAAGGGCTTCTGAAGAGCTTCAGGTGGAAATGCCTGGCTCCATCTTTGGGAACTGTTTGAAGCTGAGAACCAGGCCCTGGCTTACTACTTCCAGGACCCACCTGTCGAAGTTAGGGACAGCCAGTTCTGGCTGAAAGAAGCCAACCTGCCCCACTGGTACAGGAGGGATCGGCCCTGGGCACCCCATCCAGGGTGCCTGCTTGGCAGCAGCTTAGGCTGAGGGGAGGCGACTGTCTACCTATGCCCGTCTACCTCTGCCTCTGAAAAACCCCTCTGTGAAAAAGCAGAGGAGGCTTGAGATTGAGTAAAGGGCCTGTGGAAAGGCCTACCCTTACCCTGGGGCATGCCTTTGTGGAGTGGCATGTCTCTCCTTAGCTTGGGCACTTTTGTAGGTAGTTCTATATTCATCCATCTTTTTTCATATAATTTTCCGTTTGATCACTAAACAGAGAATTTCCGCTACAGGAAAATCCATAGCCTTTGACTGAGTATCTTGGGACAGATTAGTGCATCTGAGCCATGCCAACCCACGGAAAGCTACAGAAGTGGCCATGACCCTAGAGGAAACATCATTAACATCAACAGCAGTATGAAATTGAACTTTAGAGGCTTCAATGCCATCAGCAGCCACTTGTTCCAACTCACTAGCCAGCTGACCCTGGGCCTGCTTGGCTAACTGCAATAAAGTGTCCCATCTAGATTTCTGATATCTAGCCACATAAGCCATATAATTAGCCTGCCTGAGTCCCAAAGAAGCTGCCATATATTGTTTTTATCATGGCATCAATCTTCCTGGAATCCTTATCAGGAGGATGTGAGGCCAGGGAATATTATCTGTCACAGGCTGCAGCTTGCACCACACCTACATGACTACACTGCTCAGAGAGAAGTCTGTATCAGGGCCTGATAAGGTATACCTTCTGTCCATTTTTTATCTACAGGAGGGACAGAATGAGGATTTTTAAAATCTTTGTTGTTTGCTTCCTAAATGACTTATGCAAAGGAATAGACAACCTCCTAGACTCTGGAATATCCATCATTTCAACATAATCAGGCTCCTCTTGCTCATCCACAGCCTCTTCTAAAGGAAGCTGGAGGGTTTCTGCAACCTTTTGTAAAACATAAAAGAGAAGGGACTCCAGACAGCATAGGGGAGATTCTAAAGGTCTATCTGGAGAAATGTCCGGTTCAATGGGCACTCCAGACCTTCCCAGTCACAAACATACTGTTCAAATTCCTCCTCCCCTCATGTGGTTCATAAAATCCTCAACATCATAATCCTGAACCACTGGGACTGAACAGCCACCCTTTTCCCAGATGCAGGGGTTTCGACAGATCCCTGAGACAAAGATTGGACAATCTGAATGGCTTTAGCTATCTCTGCAGCAGTTGGAGAACAATTTTGTACTCCAGACCTGCTGATTTCTTTGTCTTTTGCTGGGACTGGTTCCTCTGAACCAGCCTTCCTTTGCCCAGAAGTCTCGCCCTGGTCAGAGGGCACTCCCTCTGGTCCAGTGGGTACTGGACCGGGCTGGCCATCCGGGTCAGCGGACTTTTTGACCTCGTTCCCTAGGCGGCCCAATCTCTTTTCCAGGGTGGCTGCAGGAAATTTTACACACCTGGCAGTCTGACAGGAGGTGGTCAACCCCAGACAATAAACACAAGTGGTGTGTGGGTCAGCCTTGGCAAAGGCTTCCCCACAGACATCACAGTGTTGAAACCAGTGGGCCGGTTTTCTTTTGGGTTTCTCAGACATAATGCCAGCCTAACCAAAAACTTGCCCTTTAGATGGCAGTGCAGGCAAGACACCCTTTATCGGTTCCCTAATCGTGTCACGGGTATTTGAAAAACCCCAAATAAAAGTTAGGTTTTTTTAGAACCGATAAGAACCGGAACCGCACTCTAAAAGCCCAACCAAACAGTTTGATACATATATTTTAACAAGCCGTCGGTTCAAAACCGAACCGATAATGAATTTCCACACAGACTTAATTTCTGTATACGGTTTACCAGATAGAGCTTTTAACGAAATGCGGTAAAATAAATACTTTTGCGGTTCCAATGAACGAAAATACTCGATTGAACGAAAATGAACCGAGCTGAAGGAGCTGATCTCGGAGCGACTGTTCAGTGAAGTGAAGTAAAGAAATCTGACAGTTTCATTTGAAACTAGCCAGATAGAGCTTTGAACAGCGCCCTGGCTGTGGAACTCCAGATCACTCTGGAGTTAACTGCTTCCTCCTCGGGCAGTTCAAGTGTGGGAATGACTGCAATGGTCCTAATATAGCAAGACTTCATGGTGTTTGAAAGTCTCTTCCTGAAGACTGGGGTTCGCTGACATGGATGAAGTAGCTGGGGACTTTGAATTTGGTTTAGTGGCCATGAGGTTGAAAACTGGAGTGCCCCAACTACGACAAATCATGCTGAAGCTTTCCTGATTTAGCTCCCCTCTACTGGGTGGAAAACCTGAGAGCGGAGCCAGTCGGCCTGCAAGTTCAGTGACCCTGCGAGATGGAGTGCATGAAAGAAATGGAAGGTTCGTCTCTGCCCAATGTAGGACCTTGTGTGCCTCCTTCACCATCCCTTTGCTGAAAGTACCCCTTCATTCTGACAGAGGCCACCATCACTACATTGTCTTAATGCACCAGCACATGCTTGCTCGTATCCTGTTCCTGAAGGACATCAAAGTCTTGAACAGGCCCTCATCTTTAGGATGTCGACAGGAAGTTTTTTCCAGAATTGTCCATGTGCTGAGGAGGTGCCTAGTACTGTGCCCCAAACAATGAGACTGGGGTCAGGGGATTTGGTCCATGAGTGCTCCCATTTTAAGGTGCCCTGAAGGTGGAGTAAGGGTTGCTGATGTCAGGAGTGGAGACTGGCCCACTGTACCGGATTGATGCTCGCTACCATGAATCCAAGCACATGAAGGATGCCTCTGGCTGTCTCGGATGACTTGCATTTGAGATTCTTGCAGGCCTTCGCAAGGGTGTGAATCCTGTCTGGGGCAAGGGACACAGTGGCCACCATTATGTCAAACAGCACCCCCCACCACCACTGTTGTAAGCACTGGGAGGGTCGGGGAGCTTTTCTGTTGACTGATGATCCAGCCGTGGAGCTGAGGGGTGCTGGATTGACACGGCTGTCTGTGCCTCCTCGCAACAGCGGGCCTGAATGAGTCAGTCATCCAGATGTGGATGCATATGCAGTTCCCTTTCCCAAAGCTATACCACTAAGATAAACATTAACTTTTGTGAATGCCCATGGTGCCGACAATAGTCCAAAAGGAAGGATGGTACTCTAGAAGTGGCTGCCCTTTACACGAATGTTAAAAATGCCAGTGTGATGGATGGATGGATGGGGATGTACAGATGTCGTCTCTCAGGTCCAGGGATGCCAGAAAATTCCCTGGGCAGATGGCTGCCATAATGGAACATAGGGTTTTCATCTTGAAGTCTGTCGCTCTGAGATGCTTGTTGAGGCGGTTCAAGTCGAGGAGGGCTCTGAACACCCTGTCCCTTTCTGGGACAATGAAGAAAATGGAGTACACGCACTTTCCCTGTTGTGCTGGTGGGACCATCTGAATCACAGCAGTGGTAGAAGGCGTAGGATAGCTTCTTGAACCTTTTGTCACTTTACTAGATCATGTGATGGACGGGGACTGCAGGAAGAAGGAGCAAGGTGTGGCATGACACAATTCAACAGAAAAGCCTTTGGAAACAACCTGTAGGACTTATCTCTCAGTATTAGTCTTTGGGGAACATGTCCACAAATAGCGGCAAGTCCTGCCACGAGGTGTGAAGGGGACCAGGAGCAAGCCTGATCTCAGAATGATTAATTGTCCTCGTGGTCCCCGTTGTCTCTACAGGTGCCCCTGCCCCCCACCCACTGAAATGAAAGGAGTTCTGATTAAGGAGACCTTCTAGTGTCTTGGGCAGTACTGCCACCGTCTTGAATCTGGGGCAGCCTAGAGGCTTACAGTCTTCTGGAAGAGCCAGTTTCCAGTCCAAGACTTGCTTAATGAGGGTTAGCAATTCCAGATCAAGGAACAGGTCCCTCTGGAAGGGCATGTTGAGCAAGGGTACTTTGGAAGAGGGGTCTACAGATCAGGAGTGGTGCCAGTCTGCCAACCACGGAATATAAGTACTGCTTAGCCGTGACTTGTAGGATACTGTAAGATCCATCTACCAAGAAGGTGGTTGTTTTAATGTCTGTGGACATGGACACATCTACCTTAGGGCTAGTGTCTTGTGACTTTACATAATTAACTCTGTAGAACCTGGAAAACTTTAGACCAGATGCCTAGCATTCTGGATGCACCCATTCCTATGTCACAATTTAATTTGCTGTTTCACATACTGGGAAGGACTCATCTCTTCTGCTGGGATGCTGGCGGGTCTGCTCTCTTTCTGGAGGTTTTCAGTATCTTCTTTCAGATCCAGCATGATGAGTGTATGTTTCATTAGAGTAGCCATCTTGGATCCTGATGCAGGGAGGGAGGGGAGGGGCAGTTGGTTGCTTACACTTGGAAAAGTACTTGTCAACCCCTGCTCATAGAGGCAATTTATCACAGCTGTGAGATTCCTAAAAAGTGGATGCCATTTCACACAGCATCATTCTTGTTGCACTAGGCCAACAGCTGAGGTGTAGCAGAAAGCTAGTATGTTACGGAGTTATAAAAACAAAATAACACAACTTTCAGTGATATTTCATAACCCACACCTTCAGCTGTCTCACATTCCTAGTAACTGGCTCCAAAAGGATTTCTTGCTACTTTTAGACCTTTATGTTCAGGAAAAATGTATTTCATATCAAGAATTACTTGAAAGATTACAATTACAACCTGGGTCTTTTCTAATTTATCTTCACATTCGGGAGGCCTAAGGAAAGCGTCTGAGGCAATCTGGATATCCCCTTAACTCCTTTAGAATAATTTTTGTTAACTTCAGAAGAAAATCTAATTGGAAAATGTATTAGTACCTTTTAGAGTACTTCAGCTAATCTCCAGCCACTAAGAAAAAGCATAGGAAACAAGCATTTGTCAATGCCGAATGTTTGCTTGCTGGCATTGGCAGTGGTAGTGTAGAAGTTACAGAGCTGCATAATGGAAATGGCAGTGAAGTATTGAACTGAACCAACCCACCACCACCCTGCAGAGTGACAGGCATTGGTGTGCCTTTGGGTTGTCAGGCATATGACCATGCCATTTCACCACACCCTACCCTGCAGACACTGACAAGTGTCCCGGTGTGCTGTGGGGTCTTTGGCCCTTATCGCACCCACTGCATCAGGAAATATGGTGAGATGGGTGCGGTATGGAGAATAGGGTGAACTTTGGGGCCGAAGAGTCCAAGGCATACCCGATGCTTCTCACTGGCTGCAGGGTGTGGAATGGTATGAGCATTACAGGCAAGAATCCCAAGTCACACCCTGATGCCTGTCATTCTCTACAGGGTGAGGCGTTATGGTTGGAAACCCTAACACCTCAGGCTTTCGTTGGTATTTTCCTCCAAATTTTTCAACATGTTTTTTTTTTGTGACCCCACCTCATGAACAGTGGTAATATCAGTTTGTTAGCGAGCTGCTTATGCATAGCAACTAAGGCATTTAGCACCACAGGTGCAAAAACACATTCGAACAGGATGTGAAAATGACAGCTGTACTGTTCATGGGGAGGTGTAAAAATGGCAATGTTGCAAATCTGCAGTAAAATATTAAAAAACTAGTGAAGTCATGGCGTGCAAAGAACTACAGCACACCCGTGTCGGAATTAGTTTGGGGTTTTTTTTTTTTTACAGCAGATTGTCAACACAGGCATTTTGGGACCTCCGATCATGAACAGTGTCACTGTGATTTTCTTTATCTGTCCTGAACAATGATTTCCCAACAGCGACCACGCATCTCTGCGCTGAAAGTGTGAAAACACATTTCGGCCATGTTGGGAAAAATGACAGCTATACTGTTCATAAGGAAGTGTGGAAAAATGCCACTGGTGAAAATCTGGACTGAAAATATTACAAAGTCATGAACTTACGAGGGTGCGTGGAAACTGCGCAATGTTCACTAAATAACACAGTCATTTATGGACTTTTGTTACAAATTTTCAACATAGCCATTTTAAAAACTCTGTTCATGAACAGTGTAACTGTGATTTTCTTAATCTGTCCCAAACATTGCTTTTGCACACCGACTGCACCATTGTGAGCTACATATGCGGAAACATATTGAGGCGACATGTGAAAAATGGCAGATGCACTGTTCATAAGGAAGTGTAATAAAATGGCAATGTGGAAAATCTGGAGTGAAAATATTGAAATTTACCGACTTCTGATGCGTAGGAACTTCATGACCTGCAGCTCGTAAAGTCATTTAGGAATTTTTCCTGAAATTTTCAACATAGGCTTTTTGAGCCCACCTTACTAACAGTGGCAGTGTCATTTCATATTTCTGTCCAAAAGGTGATTTTGTGCAGTGACTGCAAAATCACCCTTCGGCCCAATTAATGCCATGACAGTGACAGCATTCATGAGAAGGGGTCCCAAAACCCCATGTTGAAAATTTGGTGCAAAAATTTCAAAAATGCCTGAGATATGCAGCAAAGTTGAAAAAACCCTATCTATCCCATTATACAGCTTAACGGCATTTTATTTATTTATTTATTTATTTATTGATTGAAATAATCAGTTTTACAACCTTTGAGTCAGGGACTCGTTTACAAAGGTACCTCGTCAATGGAGGGAGACAACAATTAAGTGAGGTTTAAGACAGAGGTTACATACAGGTGAGATACATAAATACACCGTGATGCATGAGGCAACAATTATACAGGTACAAGCATATGTTGGGTTACCGCATCATTGTATAACATCATACACATCGGTATATCATACACATCGTTGTATAGCATCATTATTACAGTCTGTTCAATTGTACCAGCATCCAGGAGTCTATGGGACCCAAGGGGCATAGAGCTAAGCGAGACAGGGTTTTGTTCCACTACAGGCAATTACAACATCGGCTGTCAATAATGTGTTGGCGGAGGCAATTTCCTCAGTTCGTGGTCAGCTTTGAAGAGTGCAGGCGTGTTCCCGTCCACGGTCATCGCGGAGTCGGAGTAAGTATGGGGTGGGGGAGGCGGGTGCGCAGTGGGTGGGCGTGGTGGGGGCAGAGACTCGAGGGACCGCTTTTCAGTTTCAGGTTTTTTTTTTAAATGCGGCCTGGGGCGTTTGCAGCTGGGTGGGCTCCCAGTGTGGCACAAGGGCGGCTGGGGGCGTGGAGCGGCAGAGTTGGGCACCCCGTCAGCGATAAGCATATGTTGCCATGCTTGGGTAGGCTCCCAGCGTGGCACCCTGTACTCTGGGGGTGGGGTGGAACCAGTACAGCAGCCCGGAGAGTTGAGCAACCCGTCAACTATCGATGTGTAGCCACACTGAGGGGTAGGCACCAGCATAACATATGGAACACTGTTTTTGAGAGCCTTGCTTGCGCCGACAGGAATTGGGCACCCCGTCGGCTACACAGTGTGTGGCGTGAAGGTGAAGCACGCGGTATGCATGTGTGTGTGTGTGTGTGTATATAGGGGAGTCGCATGAGCAGGCGATATCTTATCGCTGCTCACTGAAGCATAGCCCCCTTCAACTGTACGCCACTGCATTTTGAAGCTGTCAGACAGCTCGAGCAGGCATTGAAGAACTGTGGTCGCACCCTGCAAACACACTGACTGAATTGGAAGAGGGCTGCCACACCTCCAAAAACTCGGATGATAGCACTATGTTTCTTGCACATGCATGCAAGCAAACATAAAAACACAGGCTACTCACCTGTAACAGCAGTTCTAGAGTGGTATATGATATTCATCCACACTTTCTGGCAGTTGCCTTTCCCTTATGACTTGCCATAAACGTCTTCAAGCTGGCTCCTCCCAGCCACCTGGGTGGTAACTCCCTTAGCTCTACCCCATGAAGCCAGATCTTGCCCGCTGGAAGAAATGTGTTAAGCTGAAGCTGGGAGGTCAGGTGGGTCCATGTGGATGAACATCATATACCACTCAAGAAAGTACAGTTACATAAAAACTTACCGTACAGTAGATCTTTGAGGGTATCTCTTGCAGCAGATAATACACTTTGGTCATCACCAGAGGTTGCTGTGGCGCCGGCAGCTCTTCTAACAGTCTTTTCCAAGGGCCGCCCACAATTACATCACCTTCCTATTTTCTATAAAAGTGTATGCTGTCCCTGGTATCCTCAGTTTCCCCGCCAGCTTCAGCTCACTAAGCGAGAACCGGAGGGAAGCCGAGGTACCACAAGGTATCCCAACCGATAAGTCATTGGACCAGAATTTGTTCTCCTAGAGAAGGAGGAGGATGGACGGTGGAATCATACCTGCTGCAAGAGATACCCTCAAAGATCTAGTGTTACGGTAACTTTTATGTAACTGTACTAACTTCCCAGGGTGATCTTCTGCAGCAGGTAATATCACCCAGGATGAATCCCAAGCAATAAACCAGAAGGAAGGCATTATGACTGGAGGCCTTGTGGGACAGCTCGGTCAAGGCTGTCCTAAGGTATGAAAGCAATGTCTAAGTTGTAAAGCAGTGAAAGTATGAATTGTGGACCGTGTAGCTGCAGTGCAGATATCTGTGATAGAGGTTCCTTTAAAGCAGGCCGCTGTGGTGGCCATAGCTCTGGTGGAATGGACTTGGACAGGCCCTGGTAATGGCACATTGTAGTTTGTCTAACAAAATGTGATACAGGGTGCTAGCCAGGTGGAAAGGGTCCGTTGTGACGGAGACCTTACCTGCTTAGTGAAGGTAACAAAGAGTTGAGGAGGTCTTCCTAATCGATTTAAGCTGATTAGTATAGTATTCAGTAATATACAATGGACATCTAATTGGAAGAAAAAGCGAAAGAGGCGGTAAACTACTGACAATAGACTGGCCGAAGCAGTGAACTTAAAGCGGCGCTACAGAGCCAACACGGGGAAAAGAACTGAAGTTTGGCGTGGGGACCGCCCCCTTTATACTAGCACGTCGCATAACATCGGGTCACCTGGCGTGGGGCGTCCCCAGCAGAGACTGCTAGCTGGACATTTTTCCGTAAGGTCCTGACGCCCGCCGCTTCAGTCCTATTTAATTGCCACTGCAAGAGCCCTCTCAAAGTAAGATCTAATGTTACAGGTGAATAAGCTGCATTTCTAGAGAATGTTGATATAATGTTCTATCCACACTTTCTGGCAGACTCTAGCAGTTCTCTGGGAGGAGAGACAAGAAAGCATATACCCTACTTGGGAAAGCGGAGACTGGAGAACAAAAGCCCCAAAACCAGCATCCTGGGCGTGACTCGGAAGTCAATGTGGTAACAGAAAATGAAGATGTGCCAACTTCCAGGTAGCTGCCTGCAGATTTCCAGGATAGGGGCGTCCCTAGAAGCAGCCACCGCTGCAGCAACTCATGGCGGGTGGAATGAGCACTTAGTCCTCAGGAGGCTCCCTAGCCGCCAACCTACAGCAGAGAGATCAATGCAGGATGTGATCCACCTGTAATCGTCTGTAGCTGCTGGTCTGCGGGTCTGCGGCTTCACGTGGGTGACAAACAGCTGGCGAACCTCTCGGCGTCGCTCTTTGTAATAAGCGGCGCTGCCTCAGAGTACAGAGTATGGAGTCAGTGTTCGGTCTCCAGGTGCAATTCGGGAAGAACACTGGAACAGTCTTCCACCTGATTCAGAGTGAAACTCCGACACAACCTGCGGGAGGAACTTGGGTTGGGGCGCAGGAAAACCTGTCCCTGTAGAAGACCTGGTAAGGAGACTCCACTGAGAGCACCTGGAGCTCACTGATCCTTCTGGCTGATGTGGTAGCCACCAGAAAAGGCAGTCTTCCATGACAGGCAAGACATCTCACACCTGTGCATCCATTGAATGGCTTGCCCATGAGCTTTGCCAAAACCAGCCACAAGTCCCAAGGTGGCAGTGGTCCACATACCGGAAGGGAAATGTGGTCAAGGCCTTTGAAAAGTGCCAGACCACCTTCTCCTGTGCAACTGACTGCTGACCAGCCCATGCCCGTAAGCAGAGATGGCTGCCAGATGAACTTTAGGGGTCATTCCATCAAGTCCTCTTGGGAGAGAGATCACAGATAGTCCAAATGCTAGCCACTGGACAGGACAAAGCGTCCAACCCTTGCCCTGACACCAAATGGAGAATCTCTTCCATTTGAAGGCATAGCATTTTCTGGTCAACTCCTTTCTAGATGCATCCATGACAGTGAAGACATCTTCTGAGAGACCCAAAGCCTGGAACTCTAGCCACTCAGGAACCAGGCTATCAGGTGCAGGATTGAAGGTCTGGGTGGAGAACCTTCCCCGATTGACTGAGAGCAAGTACAGGCATATGGGAAGGCGCTTGGAGCCTGTTGGCGAGGCTGAGATCAGGATACCAAAACTGGCAGGACCAGTCCGGAGCCACCGGGATCACCTGCTTGTCCTCCTGACCTTGAGTAACACCCTGTGGATCAAGGGAAGTGGAGAGAAGACATCCTCAAGAAGGCATCCCTGCATCGTTCCCTGCTGAGGGGTGGGCACAAAACAACTTCAGCTTTGCATTCTCCTGGAGGCAAACAGGTCCACCTGAGGGGTGCCCCACTGGGAGAACAGACTGAACTACCTACAGATGGAGGGACCACTCATGAGTCACCTCGCCCACCTGGCTGAGGGAGGTTCCTGCCACATGGATGGCTAGGAGATCCTACCTCCAGGCTGCGCACGAGAGTCCAAATGTGGAGGGCTTCCATGCACAGGGGCAGTGAGTGCATTCTGCCTTGTTTTTGAGGTAGTACATGGTCGTAGTGTTGTCCGTCTGGACTTGGACCACTGACCCCAAACAAGCGAACAGGACAGTCAGCACCAGCGGACTGCTCGGACTCCAGCAGACTGCTGTGGCATCAGGACTCCTGAGGAGTCCAGAGCCCGTGGACTCTTGTTCCCCAGATGGGCACCCTTGCGGTGAAGGCACATCAGTCATCAGGATGACAGTCAGCTCAGGGTGGACAAATGGGATCCTTCCAGCAGATGCTCTGGAACAAGCCACTGCTGGAGGGTGTCAACATTATGTGTCACAGTGACCAGCTAGTCGAAATGACCTTTGCACCGAGACCACTGGCTGGCCAGCTCTCACTACAGATATGCCTGCCAACAGGTCCACTGGACCACACTGGCAGGCTGCCATGTAACACAGAAGGCACAAGTAGTCCCAGGCAGGGCACAAGAGCCCAACCAGAAATGACTGCACAAAGGAGGAGAGAACCTCTGCCTTGTCCACTGGGAGCAGAGTTCTGGCTCAGCCTAGTCAAGTTCTGCCCTGATGAAGCTGATCCCCTGCGAGGGTATGAGTTCCGACTTGGCCGTTGACCAGGAGGCCAAGGTCGATGCAGGTCTGGAGGCCAGGTCCCTGGACGCTCACCTCCTGCCTCGAAGGACCTGCTATCAGTCAATCGTCCAGGCAGGGTACACCGGACCCTTTGGCCCCTCAGGTAGCTGCCACCACTGCAATGCATTTGCTGAAGATCCTGGGGGCGAAGAGGGCCGAAAGGCATAGCCGAACTCGTGAAAGGCACTCTGCTCGGGCGCGGAGGAACCTTCAGTCGGATCGGGACGTGAAAGAACGTGTCCTGAAGATCCAGAGAGCAAAACTGCATGTTTTGCTCCAAAGATGGTATGATCTGGGGCAGACTTACCATCCTGAAGGTCTGGGTCCTGAGGAATTTGTTCAGGTCATACAGATCTAGAATGGGGCACCAGAACCCTGTCTGCTTTGGCACAAGGAAGTACCTGGAGACAAATCCTGGGTGTTCAGGATCCACAACTCAGACCACAATCTTCTTGTGGAGGAACTGGGCTATGTCATCTCGAAGAGCCGACCAAGTGTATGTGGCTATCAAGTCCCCAGTGAAGGCTGAGCATGGCAGAGGTACTGCTTGAATTACAGAGGCAGATCTTGACTGACCACTTCCAGAACCCACCTGTCCCGTGGTAACAGCGGACCAGGCAGAAAGAAAGTGGTGGAGCTGGCCCCCCACAGGAGGACCCAGGAGAGGCGGTGGAAATGGGGCATGAGGGTGGCAACCCCATCCCATCACTAAGCAGGCTTGGAGGAGGAGGAGGAGGATCTGGCTGAGGAGCCTCCGGGCTTTGGACCACCGAGGCCATGGACTTGGCCCGAGGTCACCAGGACTGAGCCTGCTGGCCAGACTGATGCTGGGCTGGTTCTGCCACAGAAATAGGGCCGAAAGGGTTTGTGCTTCTGCTGCTTAGAGCCCTTGGAGTCCTTTTGGGCAGATGTCACAGAGTCCAGGGTGGCACTGGACTTTCAATGCGCTGGAGGAACCCTCCACACTGGGCCCAAATAGATCACTGCAAAAGAATGGTACATCCACCAGCCTTGTGCTGGGTGTCTGCCATGAAGGTCATTATCACGATCAAGCCCTATGGTGCATGGCAACCTGGCCACCACAGCAGGCACAGGAATCTCCAATGTCCAGGGCCGTCTGAAATTGCTGTTTGGCCCCAGCACAACCCTGGTCCCGGACCTGCTTGACCGTGAGTCTGAAGGTCCACAAGAAGATGAGGAATCATCTCATCCAAAGAGCCCAGAAGGGCATGGGAGAAGTGCCATCATGACAGCCAAGCTCCTTGGCAGAGGCCAGTGAGGAGGCAGCACAGACTTTTTTTTTTTTTAGCCGAGTGGCCCAACTTAATGGACTCCTTATCCGACAGTCAGTAGACGCCCCCATATTGCCCAAGCGCATGAACACAGAGTCAGCCACGAACACTCAGTCGATGGATGCTCCATAAACCTTGAAAAGAAAGGTACGGTGGGCACCGCATATTCATGGGCCATCCAGGCAGAGGCGAGGGCAAGAAGGGGGGTGGCGCCAGAGCTCCGGGGCAGAGTTGACGATGGCCTGCTACTTTGGAAAGCTTCTCGAGAGTTCCCTTCATCCAGAATTTCTGTAAGGGAGTAGCAAACCCGCTTTTGAATGGGCTGTTTAATCCCTGTGGACTCTGAAGATGAGGCGGACAATACTCATGAACCAAGTGGGGCCTTTATCCATTGACAGATCCCCCATCAACTCCGTATCCAGTGGACGGAGTGCAGATAGGAATCCTCGGGTTCTGAGGAGTCCGATAAAGCGGGCTACACCAGAGTCACTCTCAACCCACTGCAGGCAGTCAGGTGTAGAGTGACCGACAGCCAATGGGAAGCCCCTTAGCCAACCAAGACTCCTTGGACACAATCGGTAGGAGAAAGCCAGCTTTAGCTGGCCCAAAACAGTGTGGACCGGCTCTGCTGGGGAGGAATAGTGTCAGCCAGCCCTGACGGGGAGTGGTCTTTGGGGTGACAGCCAGGTGATGGGCAGGGTGGTAGCCGGGTTTTAGCCCAGTCAGCGCCTTTTGGCCACATAAGGTCTTCGTAGCATTGACACAACTTGCGCCGATGCCTTTCCTGAATTCCAAGGAGAACGAAGACTAATAGCAGTGGTGCCGCTTCCCATGGTGCCGACAGCGAGACCGTCGGCAGGACCTGTTCGACCCAGAGAGGTAGATGACGAGACCTCGACCTCAGTGGTGCGGCAGGGGCCTCAGAGAGCCAGGAGATCCATGGCTCCTCCTGGTCTGGTCGGTGACAGGCAACACTAGTTGGCTGAGAGCCACCCTTTAGTAATCACTGGCAGGACTGGGGTAATGAAGAGAGTTGTCGACCTCTTCAGACAACAACTGGTTGACAAGATCGAGAAAAATCTCATCCGCATTGTCAGCCGGCATCTCAGCCGACTGGCCCAACAGGGTTTCCGTGAAGCCAGCGGCCATAGCCGCAGTTTCGACCGTAGTCAAAACCGAAGATTCCAGAGACTGGGAATGCTCCGGTCCCAGGATCACCTACAATGCATCTTCTCATTATCCTTCTTGGACTCCTCCTTGCGTGGCGGGAACTGTGTGATTCGGAAGGGACCTGCTCCTTGGTCGGTGGACTGGCACAGCTCCTTGAAGGAGGCCGAATAAGTGCAGCGCAACTGGAGCAGAGCAGAGGCAGAGGCAGAAGAGGATTGAGCGGACGGTCTGGGGCGCCACTTCCTCAAAGACCTTGAGTTGCTCCAACTGCTTGGTGAACCACAGAGCCACAGAAACCACCCAACGGGCATCCTTTGATTTGACCAATGGATAACGTTTCTCGGACAACCCAACTTCAGGAGGGCAGCGGTCCTCCAGGACCGTTGGGTGAAACGACCATAAAAAGTCACAGGCCTGTGGATCGTGATCATGGCCCAGACAGTAGCGCATACAAGGCGTGAGGGTCGGTACAAGACATCTTCTGCCGGTATGGGCACAGCAAAATCTGGGTGAGGATCTATCCTCCATCATTAGTCGTGATAAAAGATCGAGGAAGGCGAAACTCGAATGAGTTTTAGTTTAAGTTCTTGATGTAAACCGAAGATTCACGTGCCAGGGCCTACTCAACACAGAAGCGGAAAGGAAGACCTGGTGTCAGGGGTGGAGCAAAGGGATTACCACCTGGGTGGGTGGATGGAGCCAGCATGAAGACATTTTCAGCAAGTCTTAAAGGAAAGGAAACAGACAGAAAGTGTGGATAGATCATATCCACATCCCTAGAAAAACAAATAAGTTGTCCACTTCTCTAACTGATGGCAGTAAATCAACATCATAACTTCACATTCTATGTTTTCATTAGAATGACAGATCAAGACAAATTTCAATTTAATACATTTCAAAGAATATACTATACACCAAAGAAACTGAATAAATGTAACTTAAATATCTCAGCTCAATGTCAACATTGTTGTAGTAATGTACATCATATAATACACATGTTCATTAAATATTCAGTATTACAAAATTATTGGGAAAAAATCTTAGGTCTTCCTTACAAATCACTGGTTTACAATTTCCATTTGTTCCTAGATCATTCTTCATCTGTTTGACAATTTTGAACCAACTCCACAATCTTCAGATCTTGTTAAATTAATTCTGATTAATGCAAAAACTAATTTTGCAACACTGAAAAGATCCACAACCACCAAATTATGTTTTATTCTTGAAACTTACGATTTAGCTAAATCTGGAGCGGCTTCATTACTGCTGTATAGGCAATATTACTAAAACTGAGATTCGATGGCACCCCGTTATAAATGTTAATTTCTTTCATTCATAGTTTATAGTTCCTATCTCTTCTTAATTTGTCTCTGCTTTCAGAATACAATACAATATGATACAATGGGTAATCAAGATGGCGGTTGTTGGACTGCCTACTGTTTCTTACAGCAAGAACAGCAGTTTTGGACTAGTTTTGAATTAATTTGTAATTCCTTTTGTTTTCTTTTGTATTGTCGCCAGGATTGTGTTCCATTGTGAATTACATGCGATCTCTCTCAAAATTAACCTGCAGCCAATGGTTGAACAGAAGATGCGCCACTATACTGGCTGGACGGCAAAAAGTACCTGTTTCAACGCACTGGCTCTGCACAATTTCCACTTGTGGCTGAGGAGGAGATCCCTTAAGTTGGATGAGTTTCTGGATGCGAGCAGAGAAGGAGGAGGAGGAGGAGGAGAGCTTGAACATTCTGAACTCCACTTCCAATTTGGATCCTAAGAGGAGTACCGACCTATACCGGCTGTGGCAGGGGAGTCGCATCTGATCCGGTCCTCTTCCTAGTGGTATGTCACGGTATTGGCACCGTGGTGGCTGTGCCTGCAGCATTTCCTTTCTGCTGCACAGCAGTAGGTGTTGCGCTGCAGCAGCTGGGGCTAGAAGAAAAAAATTACTCACCTTAGTAATGTTGTTTCTTCTAATGGAGTCTTGCTATATTATGACATATGCAATATAACCCCAGGTTAGAACTGTCCGTGGTGAAAGAGTTAACTTCATGCAGGGCATGGAATCTTGAGCGCTAAGCTCGGTTGAACACTCTGTCTGTTGAAGCTCAAACTTAAACTGTCAGATCTTTCTGAGCAAAAACTCACTAAGGTTCTGTGTGGAAGCCGTAAACCCACACTAGCCACTGACTACTGACTATAAAAACACCTTTTGATCTTGATCCCAAAACAAAGACTCAAGTCGGGGATTCAAGAAGAAACTTAAGCATAACACCTAAGCACCCTAGAAGGGTGAAATGAAGTGAGCATCAAAGAAGTGCCGACATTGCACTGCCCACCCACATCCCAAAACAGAGGTTCTGAGAGGGGCAGGCTTGGGGAGGTCACATATAGCAAGACTCCATTAGAAGAAACAACATTACTAAGGTGAGTAATTTTTTCTTCAAACAACATGAGTCTTGCTATATTATGACATATGCAGACTACACAGCAGTACCTCCATGGAGGAGGACAGAACCTACTTGGGAAATAGGCTCTGAAGCACGGTGTGTAAAGAATCGAGCATCACTCCTAGCCTGGATATCCAAGGAGTAATGCTTAGTAAAAAGTGTGAACTGTTTTCCAGGTAGCTGCTTGACATATCTCTAGGATAGGAATGTCCCTGGCAGCAGCCAGAGATGCAGCTGTACCTCTGGTAGAGTGAGCCTCAGGCCTGAGGGAGGAACCTTACCCAGTTTTTCAGAACAGAATTGGATACAAGAGACAATCCACCTGGCAATGGATCTTTTAGTGGCAGGTTTTACCAACCTCACCATAGGTGAGGAACAATTGAGGGATCTGAACCTGTGACCCTTGGTACGCTCTATATAGTGACCAAGGGCCTCTTTGACATCTAACTGTGCAATCTCCTCTCACCAGAGGAGGAATGGTCAGTGAAGTACACAGGAGAACATGGATTGATTAAGGTGAAAGTCTGAAACCACCTTAGGCAAAACTTCCTGTTAGTCCTGAGGACTACCTTATCTCTATGAAAGGAGATGAAATCAGGCTCCACTGACAAGGCTTGTAGTTCACTTATGCACCTGGCAGAGTGATGGTTACCAGAAACACAGTTTTCCAAGTCAAGTACTTCAGCTCTGCTGAAGACAAATGGCTCAAAGGGGTTGCATAAGCTGAGCTATGCAATATTAAGATCCCAAGCAGGGGCAGGATCCCTGAACGGGATTGGTGTGAAGCAACCCTTTAAAAACTTGGAGAACACAGGGTGAGCTGATAAAGAAGAGGGCTTACCTGCTGACATAAGACAGACACAGCTGCCAAGTGCACTTTTAGGGCAGCTGGTCTCGCGCCCCAAGGAATTCAAATGTACCAAATAATCCAGGATCGTGGGCACACCAGCAGATTCTGGGGAAATATGTTTACCAGCACACCATATGGAAAATCTTTCCATTTTGAATTATAGGTAGCCTGGTGGAAGGCTTCCTGGGAGGCCCTCAAGATATCCAATACACCTTTGAGAAAGGTGTAGGTCAGCAAACTCTAACTCTTCAAGAGCCAAGCCTTGAGATTGAGAGATTTGAGGTTGCGATAACAAACTCTCCCTGGGCACAGGTTAACAGGTTGTGATTCCTGGGAAGGCATGGGGAGGGTGGACTGCTAAGGACATGAGGAGTGGGTACCAGGGCTGCCTGGCCCAATCTGAGCAATCAGGATCATCTTGCAGGATTGAGATCTGATTCTGACTAGCACTTTGAAAAGAAGGGGAAGGGGGAAAAGCATAGAGAAACTTCCTTCCCAACTCGAGAAGGAAGGCATCCAGAGGGACTGAGCCCAACACTGGGGCCTGCAGCAAAAAGGGAAGTTGGTGATTGTCTGGGCTGCAAAGAGATCTATTGAGGGGTGCCCCATCTGGCAAATATTACCTCCAGTACCAGGGGATCCAGTGCCCATTCGTGATGGCCTGGGAAATCCTGCTGAGAGCATCCGCTAGGACATTGTCCTTGCCTGGGAGGTGAACTGCCATGAGGAGGTGTTCAGGAAGTAAGCCAGAGACCACAACTTCATTGCCTTGGTGCACAAGGTCAAGAGAGAGTGCCCCCTTGCTTGTTGATGTACCACTTTGTAGTGGTATTGTCTGTTCTGACCTGAACTACCTTGTTCTGTACAGATGTGGAGAAAACCTGAAGTGCTAGAAAAACTGCTCTGAGCTCCAGCAAATTGATGTGGAGCAGGGATTCCTGAGGGACCACAGCCCTTGGGTGGAAAGGTCGCCCATGTGAGCTCCCCACCCCAGGAGGGATGCATCTGTAGTAAGGGTCAAGGAGTGAGATTGAGGGATGAAAGGAACCCTTGTCTCAGATTGCTCTGATCCTGCCACCACTGCAGGGCCTGGATCAGGGTTCGAAGTTACTGGGATCAATTCGTTAGAGCAGGGTTCTCAAATGGTGAGGCCAGGCCTCCTGGGAGGCCCCAACCTGTTCCACGGGAGGCTCAAGCAAGTCTTGAAAAGTATTATATTTCAATTTTGAACTTTATAGACTTTGTGTGAAGGATAAGGCAAACTTAAAGAAGATAACAGTAGGTGAATTGATGTATTTATTCACAAGTCTGTGATCAGGAAGGAAATGTACACTGAGCCATGGCTTATTTCAGGTGTACCCAGGAAGGGTAGTGAGTGACTACAATTCAAAATGTAACTGCAAAACACTCAAGAAATACAAAATGAATAAAAGTACAAACAAATTCAGAACAATAAACTAACAATGCGAGGAAAACTGATCAATTAGAACTGTCTAAAATACAAGAGTTAACCATACAGGTACTAGGAATAAGAGCAGGAGGGAGCAAAATGATCCCAGAGAAGTTGCTTAAGAGCAGGGGAACGGAAAGAGGCAGAGGCTCGACAGGAAGGTTATTCCAGTTAGAGGGGAAACAGAAAAGCAGTCTGACCCATGAAGGTATGGCAGTAAGGGTAAACAATGGTTCGAGAGTCAAAATATTGGAGCAAGTAGGTTGTCCTGTCGAGGTATTACAATAAGCTTAATAACATGAGAGCCAGCTATGCAAGGAGGTTTCAATTTATTCCTGATGTACTTTGAAAAGTAGGCTATTTTTTATGGGGAGGCCCAAAAATATTTCAGTATTTTGGGAGGCTCAAGATCTTTCCATGGCTTAGGGAGCCTCACTATGACAAAGTTTGAGAACTGTTGGGTTAGAGGATCCTCCTTGAGACCAAAAGGCTCTCAAATGAAACTGAATGTCCTCATCTGAAATCTCGGCTCCTGCACTACTGCTGTAGGAAGCAGCCATGTGCCCCAGGAGCTGTAGGAAATGCCTTGCTGGTCGAGAGACCTGCAGGGTGAAAGAGGAGGCCAGAGACACCAGGGTCCTTGCTCTCTCTCCAGAGGAAGGAAGGCTCTGGCTTCTTTTGTGTCAGTTCTGCGCCTATGAAGGTGAGAAGCTGGACAGGCTCCAGAACTGACTTTGGAAGATTGAGAAGAAACCTAGAGATGTAAGCAGCTGCTGGGTTACTTGCAAATGAAGTTTAACCTGTTCTGGAGACTGGCCTACAATGAGCCAGTCGTCCAGATAAGGGAAGATGCAATCTTTGCCTTCTTAAATGAGCAACTGCTACTGCCAGGCATTTTGTGAACACCCTTGGAGCCGAGGAGGCCGAAGGGCATTGCTCTGAACTGGTAATGGCCTGAGGGCAGTTCGAATCTGAGGTACTTTCGTTGGAGCTTCTGATGAGAACATGGAAGTAGGCATCCTTGAGGTCCAGGGAGGCTAGCCAGTCCCCTGGCCTTAGAGAGGGAAAAATAATCCCCAGGGTCACCATTTTGAACTTTGGTTTTAAAGGTGCTTGTTTAGATACCTGAGATCCAGAATGGGCCGCCATTCTCCTGTCTTTTGGGAGTGAGGAAGTACCTGAAGTACAACCCTTTGCCCTGGTATATGGGTGAGAACCCTTTCCACGGCTCTGAGAGCCAGGAGGGCAGAAACTTCTGCTTCCAGGGCAAGTGCCTCTGATGGGTTTGCAGGTGGAAAAGATCTGGCTCTCATCTTGGGAAATTTTTGAAGCTGAGAACCAGTCCCTGGCTTACTACCTCCAGGACCCACTTGTCTGATGTTAAAGACTTCCAGTCCTGGACAAAGTAAGCCAGCCTGCCCCACCGTAGTGGAGAATCGGCCTGGCTACCCCATCAGGGGAGCCTGTTTGCAGGGGCTTTGGCTGAGGGGCACAGGCTTACTAGAACCCCTTCTGCCCCTTCCTCTAAAGAACCCCTCTGGGCATAAGCAGAGGAGGCTGGGCTTGGTAAAATGGCCTATGAAAGGGCTGCCCCTGCCCCTGACATGCTGCCTTTGAGGGTGACTTGCCTTTCTTTGGCCTGTGCACTCTATAGGTGGTCCTATACTCATCCATTTCTTCATATAATTCTCTGTCTGCTCCCCAAACAGAGAATTTCCCACACAGGAAAATCCATAGCCTTAGACTGGGTATCCTGTGAAAGGGCAGTACATCTGAGCCAGGCCATTCTGCTGAAGAGACACAGATGTAGCCATAACTCTAGATGAAACATCATTAGAGTCTACAGCAGCATGAAATTGCACCTTGGATGTCTCAATACCATCCGCAGCCACCTGCTCCAGCTCCTGGCAAGCTGTTCAGGGGCCTGTTTTGCCTAGGGCCAGGACAGTATCCCACCTGGATTTCTGGTACCTAGCTACTGCAAGCCATATAATTTGCCTGTCTGAGTCCCAAAGATGCTGCCATGTACTGCTTTTTGCCATGGCATCCATCCTCCTGGAATCCTTTTCAGGAGGGTGAGAGCTAGAGGAATATTAGCCTTGTCTCAGGCTGCAGCCCACTACCCCACATGGCTGCACTGCTGAGATAGAAACTCCGTATCAGAGCCTCGTAAAGCATACCTCTTGTCCATCCTTTTATCCACAGGGAGGATAGAATGAGGAGTTTTCAGAATTTTACTGTCTGTTTCCTACAAGATTTATGCAAGGAATAGACAGTCTCCTAGACTCTGGAATATCCATCATTTCCACAAAAGCAGGCTCTTCTTGATCATCAACAGCTTCCTCAACAGGGAGTTGCAGAGTGTCAGCAACTTTCTTGTAAAACAAAAATGAGAAGGGACTCAGATAGCCTGGGAGGATACTCCTGAAGGTCTGTCTGGAGATGTCCGGTTCAATGGGCACATCCAGACTGTCAAAATCACACTCACTCTCCTCGTACCCTCCTCCCCTTCCCTGGTTCATAAAATCTTCAAAATCATAATCTTGAACCGACCGAACGGCGTTACCCAATAATTGCCGGTTCGAGACGGAACACTGGGAAAGAGACTGACAACTGAATAGCTTTGGCTATTTCCTCAGCTGTTGGAGAAAGAACTTTTGGCCCCAAACTAGCTGACCTTCTAGCCCTTTTAGTTGGAACCGGCTCCTCAGAGCTGGCTCTTCATTGCCAGAGGAAGCATCGCCCTGGTCAGAGGCACTCTCTCAGGTTCAGTTGGAACCAACCGGGCTGGCCATCCGGGTCAGCGGGAATTTTTGGCCTCCCTTTCCCTGAGGCCTACCAACTCTTTTGTCCACGGTGGCAGCAGGAAATTTTACAAATCTGGCAGTCTGCATTGAGGTGGTCAAACCCCAGACAATATACACATATGGTGTGTGGGTCAGCCTTGGCAAGGCTCCCCACAGAAGGCCACAGTGCTGAAACAGTGGGTCCGGTTTTCTTTTGGGTTTCTCAGATAGTGCCAGCCCTGTAAACTTTTCCCAACATGTCACGGTCGTGGAAAAAACCGTAATAAAATCGGTTTTTAGAACCGATAAGAACCGAGAACCGCTGCTCTAAAGGGCTAGAAAGTCATTTTAAACCCCTCTGATCGGTTCAAACCGAACCAAAAAGACGTTACAAGTTCCACACAGTAGAAAATAAAAAGTAAGCCTATCTATTACTTACAATACCACAGACAGAGCTTGAACCGACGATTGCGGTTAAATTCTGTAAAATAAACAGAGAATTACACTTAAAAACCGACAAACAAACCCGAGCAGCAGGAGGAATTCTCGAGCGATTGTTCAAGTGAGGCGGATAAAGAATCTGACAGTTTAAGTTTGAGCTTCAACAGACAGAGTGTTCAACGAGCTAGTGCTCAGATTCCATGCCCTGCATGAAGTTAACTCTTTCACCTCGGAGCAGTTCTAACCTGGGGTTATACTGCATATGTCATAATATAGCAAGACTTCATGTTGTTTGGAAGAGATTCACAGACCTGGGGTGCTTCCTGAGCTTCTGCGGGACTCTTAGGCCACTGGTTGGAAAGTCCTTTGCTGCCTTAATTTTGCGACCATGCCTTTCTTTGCAGCCTGGAATAAGGAGTTTTCCTGTCTTCTCTTAGGAGTGCACCTAGCTCGAAACTAAAGTCCTCCACAGTGGGAACTTGTATGTGGCAGAAGGGTTCTATGTCATAGCGTAATGCACTACTCGTGGCGGTAGAAAGAGGCACTAGAGACCCACGGGGTTTTGTTTTAATGGAGCTATGCCCCCCTCACTGATGGATTTTCAACTCCAGGTGGGAGGTGCTACAAAATTAAAACCGCCTGCTGCAAAAAAAAAAAAAAGACCCGCTGCGAACTCTAACCCTGCACTGCCATACCCAATCCACACACCATCCCTCCTGCCCGCACGGGTCGCAAGATATACACACACTTTCATTTCCAGTCGCTGCATGTCACCACCCCCAGTATCCAGTTGCTCCCCTGCCAGGTGAAGCCCTGGACACAGGCACCGTGAATTGAGTCACTGTTTTTGTAGGCACCAAATTGCGTCGCCTTGGTCACGGGTTACCAGCAGAATCCTTGACTAGGTACTGTAAGTCTCGCTTCCATTTTTACCCACAGCAGACTTTGGAACCTCTAAAAACCCTTCTTTTGGATTCCACCTGTTATCTACTTTTGAACTATTATTTCCTCTGAATTTACCGCTGTAACATCTGTACTTGCTGTACCCTGGACAGTTTGTTGCACAACTAAATTTATTGTTGCAACATCTGAACTTATTGCTGTATTGTTGGACAGTTTGAGGGCAATAATTTCTCATGGCGGTAGAGCCCATGAGGAACTGTTACTAGCGTCATTGGGATTTTTCTTCAAGATTTAGCTTCTGGATTCTTCTCTTATTTAAACTTATTAAACGGTACACTCTCGTAGCCTCTGAGGCGAGCTTCAAGAAGTGTTAGGTCCGGGGGTGGTGAGAGCCCCTGGACCATGTTAATTATGAATATCTGATCTTGGTTTTCTGGACCGTACAGGCAAGATATTGGACAGTTTTGCAGTGATTATCGCCTTAGTTATTTTAATTGTTTTGTATAAAGTTTAATTTTATATTTGATTTTACAGAGGGATGATTAGTCATGTGAGACAGGAATTTATTTGGGGTTTATCACTGTGGGCTTTTGTTTGCTGGGTGGTGTTGGGTGGGTTATGGTAGTTTGTACTTGCTGTCTTGTTGTGGCCTTGAGACCACCACTTATGGCATCTTGCCTACCAGGAGTAATTGTTACCGACAGTTATTTATTCATGTAATTTGCTGTATGTGAATTTATGTTTTACTGGATTTTACTTGCTTTTAAAGCTATACAGCCTTTGGTTGCAGAAAAGGCTATAAAAATAGAGTTATTATTATTAATTATTGTTGCTGTGAGGGAAGAGTATTATATGTTGGCAGGGATTACAGCCGGTCAGGCACTTCTCCCCACCAGACTCAGGGACCTTGCCTTCAGCTGTCTCCCCTCCCCGGGAGTCTACAGGCGCTGCCGGCAATGGGGATAGCTAGGAGGTGGAAAAAGTCGAGCTCTGGACCTGGCTTTGGTGGAGCAAGGGAATGGAGTGGGCAGATTGGGGTAGTAAGGATGAGGAGACACCCTGAGGTGAAATGGGTCCAGAAAAGGGGATACCTCTGTCTGGTTCCCATACCCAAGAGCTCCAGCTGTGTAAGCAGGTAACCCAGTCTACATCGGCTTCCCATCCTATGCAGGTGGTGTTAAGTAATGCCAGGTCGCTCAAAAACAAGACAGCTATTATTGCTGATCTTGTTGGGTCAACCGACCTGGCTTGTATCACCAAACATGGCTGGGCGATAATGCTGGCCTAATACTGAAATCAGCTGTTCCAGCTGGGTACTCTGTGATACACCACTTGAGACTGGATCGTGGGGTGGGGGGTAGCCATTTGTTTTAAATCGGACCTGGGCCTTGCAGACATCCCGTGGGAACAAGCAGGACCTTTGTGTGCATCATGGGTGTAGGTTGCAGGATACTTCTCATTTACCGACCAACTGGTAATGAGAAGGAATTCCTGCAGGAAGTAGCAGACTTCATCATCAAACAGGTATTTGAGTCCCTAGATGGACAATTCAGGGATTTCAATGCCTGGATGAATGATGATCTCTCACCCTTGCCAAAATTTCCTTTAACTGATGAATTAGTTGGGCCTGCCACAGGTAGTTACCGCTGCTATCAACAATCATGGACACTCATTGGATCTGGTCTTCTTTCTAGGGATGGAGATCTCTGATTTGGTGGTGGAGCCGGTGGGGTGGTCGGACCAACACACTATAAAGTTCAGCTTGAGGCCCCCCTCCAAATGGACCTGCCCTATGGGGATGGTCCGGTGCCGCTCCTTAAGGGGTTTGACCCTGGATGGTCTACTGGCGGCACTAGATCAGGTTTGCCAAGGGTAAGCAGCGCGAGCCGGGGGCTGGTACTTGCCTATAGTGATGCAGTGACTCACGCCCTTGACTCCCTGGCTTCTGTCCATGTTCGCCCCCTCACTCTTCACCTAGGTCCCCTGGTTTGACAGGACCCTGAAGGAGATGAGGCATAGGAGTCGGAGCTAGAGCAGTGCAGAAATCCGGTCCTGATTGATGACAAGCTTATATTGATGGCTCACTATAAGGACTATCAATCATCAATCTCTTATAAGAAGTCAAAATTTCTGTCCAGAGACAAGCACAGCGAGGAACCAACCTGTTCAGCTCTTCCGACTGTGGAAAGGTTGTAGATTTCTTTGACTGGGTGACCAAAGTAGTAGACCAGGGAGGGGTTGTGGATATGGCCTACCTAGATTTTAGCAAGGCATTTGATACAGTCCCACACAAAGATTAATACACAAGTTAGCCAGCCTTGGAGTGGGTCCCAAGGTGGTAGCCTGGATAAACAATTGGCTAGACAACAGGGGCAAAGGGTAGTAGTAAATGGAGTACACAGTGAAGAAAGGAGGGTTACTAGCGGGGTACATGAGGTTCAGTACTGGGACCGGTCCTTTTAATGTCTTTATAAGTGACATTGCAGAGGAACTGGAAGGAAAAGTATGTCTCTTGCAGACGACATAAAGATCTGCAACAGGGTTGATACACAAGATGGAGTGGAAAGGATGAGAAGGGACTTGGCAAGGTTGGAGGAATGGTCAAATGTATGGCAGCTCAGATTCAATGCAAAGAAGTGCAAGGTAATGCACATGGGAAATAAAACCAGGGAAGAGCACACAATGGGGTGAGATACTGACAACAGTGAAAATGGAAAGAGACCTGGGGGTAATTATATCAGATGACCTAAAGGTGGGCAAGCAATGTGAAGGCAGTAAGGAAGAGGCATCAATAGTAGAAAACAGGAAGTTGTTATCCCTCTGTACAGACAGTTGGTGAGACCCCATCTGAGTACTGTGCAGTTCTGGAGACCCCATCTCCACAAAGACATAGACAGAGTGGAGGCTGTCCAGAGGAGGAACCAAAATGTGTAGGGTCTGCACCAGAAGACATACGAAGAAAGACTAAAGGAGCTTAATATGTATACCCTCGAGGGAAAGAAGAAGGAGAGAGGGACATGATAGAAACTTTCAAGTACCTCAAGGGAATCAAAGTCCAAGAGGGTAGCATCTTTCAGAAAAAGAGTGCAAGAACAAAGGCACAATTTGAAGACAGATGGGGGATGGCTCCAGAGGTAATGTGAGGAAGTATTTTTTCACAGAGAGGGTTGTGAATGCATGGAACAGCCTCCCTGAGGAGGTCGTGGAGTCAAGAACAGTGGGGGAATTCAAGAATGCATGGGACAGACATAAGGCAGTCCTAGTGGGGGGTAGGAGGAAGTAAGCTGTTGGTTAACTAGGATCTGCAGCTTATCTGTTAGGTAGAAAAATGGGCAGACTAGGTGGGCCAAGCGGTCACTTATCTGCCGTCAAATTCTATATTTCTATGTTGTGTAATGCAACCTGTCTTCAGTCTCGGAGAGCGGTTTGGCAAGCAATGTGCGTTGAGTTTGCTCGGTCGGTTCTTCGCTGATAAGATTGTCACAATCAGATCAAAGATCTGCTCAAGACCCTCAAAAGGACATGACGGGCGGTCGGCACGGGGTCACAGGCCCTCAGCCTGTCTGGACTGACTTTGGCCAGCGGGTGATCGAGGACACTGTGTGGATCATCAAGAGTCTCGCCCAACCTTCTGTAGCTTGGACCCAAGTCCAAAAGCACCTCCTTGTGGGGTGCACTGAGGTCATCGGCCCAGTTCTCGCGGAGTTTGTCTGGTTCTCTTTGGATTCAGAAGTATTTCCTGATCATCTGAATGAAGCAGTTTAACACCTCTTTTGAAGAAAGTTGCCTCTGTTGCAAACTACTTAGCTAGCTACAGACCCATCTCTAACCTGCCCTTCGTGGGAAAGGTTATCGAGAAGGAGGCTGCAGTGCAGCTCGATGACCATCTGACATCTCACAACATCTATGATCCTCTCCAGTCTGGATTTAGGAAGAGGCACGGTACCGAGACTGCTCTAGTTCAGGGTACTAAATGATCTCCTGACAGCGAGGGATCGGGAAGCGTTCATTCTGGTTCTCCTTGACCTCTAGGCGTTTGACACTGCAGACCATGGAGTCCTGCTGGAGTACCTGAGGATACTCTGTGGACTGTCTGGTACTGTCCTCAGATAGTTTTGATCATTCCTCACTGGCAAGACTCAGAGAGTGGTATCAGGAATACATTCCTCTGCCCCTCTCCCTCTGCCATGTGGGTTCACTGATCTCTGTACTGTCCCCATGTTGTTTGCAGTGTACATGCTGCCACTGGAAGACATAAGGCAGTATAGGCCGGTTTTCACTGCTGTGCAGATGACAATCAGCTCTACCGTCATTCGTGCCCGAACAGGATAATGTGATCTCGACCTTTAGCAGCCGTCTAACCTACAGCCAGGACTGGATGAGTACCAACTGGCTAAGTTAAATCCAGACAAAACTGAGGTGCTGGTAATGGACCCAAGTCACCAAGGTGGAGGACTGCTGGCTGCTTTGCCTTCCAGGCTCCATCTAGGGGCACCCAGCTGCTCATCTCTGATCAGGTGTGGAATCTGGGCATGGTATTTGAAGCGGACAGACACTAAAATCTCAGGTGTCAGCTGTTGTTAAGACCTCCTTTATCATTTTAGGAATATTGCCCAGACTAAGCACCTGGTAACCTTCCAACATTGATCCACACCTTTGTGACTTCACCTGGACTGCTGTTAATGCCCTTTGCCCTTTATCTAGGGCTACCGGATTGATATTAGTCGCTTGCAGCTAGTGTGGAACACGCGGGCCAGACTGTTGACTGGCTTATCAAGATCTTGCCGTATCACGCCTGTGTTCGCCAGCTGCACTGGCTGCCTGTATATTGGTGAATCACCTTCAAGATCGAATTACTGACCTATAAAGCCTTACATGGGCAGGGACTGTGCTACCTTCAAGACCTCCTTCAGCTCCTACCACCCCTCTAACTCACTCCATTCCACAGACAAGGGATTGCTAGAATTCCAGGGGTCCAATTAAAGATCTCTGGGGCTTGCTGTTTTGCTTATGCAGCCCTGACCCTGTGGAATTCTACCTCGTTGGATTAGGCGTACCCGATCAGCGAGAGCTTCAAAACAGCTCTAAAAACTTATTTACTATGGCTTATACTAACATACAAAGCCAGCAGAATAGGCCAAATGGTCTGTCTTGTCTGCTCGAAAGCCAGCAACCTAGTGGTTGCTCACCTACCACCCCAGCCCCCAGAGGGTCTTCTTTAGTTTCAGTTTCCCTTGTACCTGTCCCACCCTTCTTGAAGCCCTCTACTGTGCCCTCCTCCACCAGCCTCCCTGGAAGTCCATTCCACGGCTCCACCACCCTCTCAGGTTAAAAAATGCTTCCTCGTTCCCCCTGTAATTTCCCCCTCAACTTCCACTCCATGGCCCTGGTCACTCCCCCTTCTTCAGCCTAAACAATTCCCTGGTTCCCTCCAAATTATTCCTTTACATACTTGAAACCTCTATCATGCCCCCACCTATCCTCCTCTCCTCCAGTGAGTAAAGCCCAAGCTCTTCCAGTCTCTCCTCATAAGGCCTCCCTCCATTCCCTGAATCATCCTGGTTGCTCTCCTCTGGACCCTTTCCAGCAGCGCTATGTCCTTCTTCAGATGAGGTCTCCAGAACTGCACACAGTACTCCAACTGCGGCCTGACCAAGGCATTATATAGAGGAGGATCACCTCCTGCTTCTGGATGTAATTCCCTGGCTATGCAACCCAATATCCTGTTTGCCTTGGCTGTAATTCTTCTACAGTTTTCAAGAGTTATTCATTTGATATCCACCACCACCCTAAATCCCTTTCACCCAATGTGGCTTGCAATGTGACCCCAGGGTATATACATAGCCTAGGTTTTTGACCCCAAATGAAGAACCTTACATTTCCGGCATTAAATTTCAGTCCCTACCTCCCTGACCACCCCTTCAGGGAATCCAGATCTCCCTGGACTGTCTCCTTCCTTCCTCACTATCCACCAGTGCTCCCAATTTTGAATCATCTGCAAAGACTCAACCTATTTCTAACCCCCTCCCTATATCTGAGGTATTAGGCACTGAAGAAGAGTGGCCCCAATACTGAACCCTGAGGGACTCCACGGATTACCTTCCTGGGAGGATATTATCCCACCCACCATTACCATCTGTAAACACCCGAAAGCCAATTTTCAACCCAATTTAGCTCCTGTCCTCCCACCCCATCTCTCCCATTTTTGCTATCAGTCCAATATGAGGTACTGAATCAAACGCTTTGCTGAAATCCAGGCATAGGATATTCACCTGCCTATGTCTATCCAGGGCCCCCATCACCCAATCATAAAACTCTCTGAGGTTGGTCTGACACGATCTCCCTGGGACAAGCCATACTGTGTATTATCCTGGTGCCTTAACCTTTCCAACTGCCTACCAAGCCTCTCCTTGATAAAGCCCTCCATTATTTTGCCCACTACAGGCGTCAGACTGACTGGCCTATAATTCCCAATCTCTCTCTAGACCCCCTTTTATGTAGGTACCACATAAGCCACCCTCCAGTCCTGTGTTACCCATCCCGTCCATGAGAGCTGTTAAAGAGTGCAGCCAATGGGCTGCCAGCACATCCATAATTCCTTCATAACCCACAGATGTATTCCGTCGGTCCCAGCGCCTTATCAGTTTTCAGATTCCAAAGGGCCTCCTTACCCTATCCACTGTGGTTTCTCCCCCAAACCACTCCCTCCTGTAACCTTCCTACTCTTTCTTGGTCTAGTCTAGTCTAGTCTAGTCTAGCCTATATCCCAATCTCTTGCCATCCTATGACTCAGGCTGAGACTGACCTCTCGCTTACGGACTCCTCATCTCTTCCATCAAGCTGTAGGGATCCCTTATCACCCTGAAAATATTAAGGCTAAGTACTCATTTAGCACCTCTGCCTGTTCCCCTGCTTCCTGAGCCCACCCCTCCACAATCTTAATCCTATTTATCTGTGTTCTCTTTCTCTTATGTATCTATAGAATCCCTTCCCTCCCCTCATATATCCCTAGCCAGTTTTTCTCCATCCCTGCCTTAAGCGCCCCTCACCACTCTGGCGACCTTTCACAACCAATAGTACATACTCCCCTGCTCCTTATGGCACCCCAGAACTTTTAAAACATACGTGAAGCAGCCTTTTTATCCCTCACTGCCTCCTGCACTCCCTGGTCCACCAACATGGCTTTGTGGTTCTACCATGCTTACGCCTTATTTTAGTACAGGACCTAGTAGCCTCATGTACCCCCTTCTTTAATGGTCTCCCACAATCTTCCAGCATCCATATCGGTCTAACCATGTCCAACCTCTCCCTTAGAATCCTACCCATACTCACGAAGTCTGCTCCCTGAAATCAATCACTACCCATTAGGTGAGATTTTCTCCCCTAGACACAGCAGGAACAAACCGTTGCATTATTGTTTAGTGCTTGTCATATAAATTTTATTGGTATGCTGTTTTTATTTTTATTTATTGATATCTTGTATTACATTACCTTTGAGCAAAAAACAGCTCTTTTACAAAGGTTCCACATCAGTAGGGAAGGTACAAAACATACAAAGGTAAAACATTACAATGGTTTTTAATAGAAACAGTAAAGGAACAAGGTCTGTACAATGCGGCTATAAGTCTAACAACTAACGAAGGAGCACTTTAGTAGGAAAGGATAACAACAGGATAACACAGGAGGAGGCAGCCTAGGAGTCCTTGTCATCTGAGCAGAGTTAGAAAGTGTACAAGAAGGTAGAAGAGTATGGAAGAAAGGGGTGGAGCAAGGTGGGGAGGGAGAAAGCGTGTGAGTGGAGAAACAAAAGAAAATTTAAGAGCTCAGGGTGCAACATAAACGGGAGGCGATTTATGGTGGGTGGTTGCATTATTATTAATTTATATTTTACTTTATGGACTTATTCTGTACAGCGCTATGCTCTTATGGAATAACACTTCAGAAATAAAGATTACTTACTTTCTAATTCCCCATCGCACCAAGAAATGGCTGATGACTCTTTCAGAAATGAGGAATACCTGGCTGGAATTCCCTAGATAACTGCTGAAACGAGATTCTGAACCCCCTCACCCCAAAAAAAAGGACAAGAGGTTGTGCAATGAAGCCAGAAGGAGAGAAGTTTACCGACAAAATGCAAACACTGGTAGGACTACTCGTTGAGCCATCATTGGAAGTGCAAAACTATGAAGGCACCTTGATAAAGCATCAGAGTGACGGAAACGCTGACATGGTTGTAGTGAGGGGTGCTACTTTAGCTTTAAATAAATCACATATCTTATCATCTCCTAACTTTGGAGTTTTAGAGTGTTTTTGATGTGCAGCGAACTTTTCATACACTGATGCCTGGAACTGTCTACCACCAGAAGTGGCGTGAGTGAAAACAGTGGTGTGCTTCAAGCATGCATGGGACAGGCACAAAGGAATCTTAGTAGAAAAGCAGGGAGGAAGTAACAGGAGATCAGGTAGGTTCAGCTGTGACAGTATAAGCAGTGACAAACTAGGCAGACTTGGTGGGCCAAGCGGTCCTTATCTACTGGCAAATTCTGTTTCTATGTTAATCCACTCTGCTAATATCTGTCATCCGCAGTTCTGTTGTCAGTTATTATAAATAAGAATGGACAATAGTGAAAACTTTTGTTGTTATTTTACCCTCCACCCCATGTGTGATATACTACTATTACAAGCCCTTGACCTTTGGTCACATGTTTTATGTGGCATCACAAATCTTGGGTGCATAAAACAAAAATAAATAAAACAGGCGATGCTCATACATTGTTGCCTATTTTATCAGCTCTATGACGGCTACCCAGAGGACAGAAGAACATACTTGCAAAGAGAACATCATTTTGCCCTCTGTTGATGGTGAGGGCTGACCAGGGATTTTCTGTTCTGTGTACTCACCTCCTCCCGCTCCTTCCTGAGGAAGTCCTGAATAATCTGCGTTTTCACGTTATAGCTCGGCTTGTCGCGACCATGGCACAGAGCTATGGAACTCCCGCAGCGAGCAATCCTTGTGCTGTGGGATCACAAAGCTGTGCAGACAGCCCACTGCCAGAGGTGGACGGGCATCATCCGAGGCTTCGGTTTAGCTGTAAAGGGAGAAGACTCAGCAGTTTACAGAAGTTCATACAGAACCCTTGACACACACTACCTAGTTCAGCATACACAAGACACCATTGGATTGTTAGAGACCAGTTAAAGCATCTCTGCAGAGGAAACCATTCAAACCACATCATCAACGGTCTCAAATTTATAAAACGATACAATGTGTACAGTTCTGCTACATCAATGAAACAGAATCCTTCAGTAGTTCCTTCAACTGCCCTGCACTCCACCACAAATTGTCAAAAATGTCAAACTAGTTTCTTATTTTGATCACATGACCATTATAACCGGAGTCAGATTTCTCCCAGATTAAAACCTGAATTCTAGGTCTACAGGTTTATCTTACATACCAAAGTGATCTAGTTTCCTGCAAAATCCTCAAGTCTCACGACAGCCAGACACGAGTCTTGTAACATCCAAAAGAAAAAAACAACTGAACTTCAGAACATTCCATTATTAATTACTAAAGACAGGTCAGGGGTGGAAATTAAAAAATCTGTTTTAATTTTTGACAGAGTATCAAAACCCTTGTATTCCACTAAGAAATCTGGTATTTTGCCCAATTCTCTGGACTGTAAGGGCTTTAAGATACAGCAGTAGTCCCCACCCCAAACTACCACAATCAGATATACAAAGCCTGTCCCCAACACACACACACACCTCTTCACCCAGTCCTCCAACATCCCTTTCACTTAAAATGCATCTTCCACCCCCTCCGTCCAAACCAGCATGATGATCCTCATCCTCTTCTCTGCACCACTGAGCCCAAATGACACCTTGACCCCGGTAGTGTTTTTGTGCGATCAGGCGAGATTACCGGCACTTCCAGCCAGGCGCAAGGATGAAGATGAGGATCTCCATGCAAGCAATTACTACAAGGAGGTGTCTGAGGACTGAATGAGGAGGGTAGCAAGGCTGAATTTTTCTGTATTCAATAGTAATGAGGGGCTGAGTGTAGTAATCTCAGTGGGTACCAGTAGGGCAATTTTATTTTGCAGCAAAATTGGTATTTAAAACACTGTCCTGAATTTCAAATTTCTGAGGATTTTATAACAGAGTAATGCTGACTGCATCTGAATGTTTAATTGGAAATGGTTAAAGCTTTCTAATGTCAAAGAAACAACTGGTAAATAAATTGATTACCAGGATCTCCAAATAGTCTATTCAGTTTGCTGTTTGGTCGAGTAAGGTGGTTATGTTAAGATAGGTTTTAACCCCCCCACTCTTACAGTTATTTCAAATGCTCTTAGGCTACGAGAATGTAAACCAAAAGTGGAAGGCTCAAGCACCCCAAGAATTCCAATCGACCACTCCTACACCTGTAAGAGTAGCACGGTGGGAGGTATTAATATTTATAGATCACTGGGCAACCAAACATTCTAAAAAGCACAAAATCACACCTGTTGCCAGGACAATTGCAGGGGAGACACTCTTAGCAAAATTACATACAGGAAACAGCAGCACTACGACTGGCCTAGAATGCTCCCTCAAGCTATAATGCTATGAGAGAAAGAGCTGAAGAAATGCACAGCAGTCAGAGGAAAATGCCTTGATGTAGAAAAGGACTGTGATTACAGAGGGTTAACTGCAAACCTAGTACAGGGTTTCTGGGTATAGATGCACAATGGGAAACCAAAGAGGAGGTTCCTGATACAAGGGTTAACTGTAAACTTAAGATACGTTTCTGGGTACAAAGGTCAATGATAAAGCCAAGAGGGATGCCTGGGTAAGCCGGCCATGGCTGGCAGTTGGAATTCCGCTTGCGATGCTGGCGACCTAGGTTCAGGAATGGACCCGGTCATTGGAGGGTCGGCTGGGGGAGAAGGATCGAGTGTCCTTAGACTGCTCCTTCTCCGGGGAGGGTGGGTGAGTGTTCGGTGTCTAGCAACATCCAGCGGAGGCTGGGTTCACTGCTTGAACACCGATGCCGGTATCCTTCAGGGCGGGGTGGATGCTGGTTGTCATTGCACGACCCCACCCCTGCTTACAGGGCAGAAAAACCTGGGCCTGGCTGTCTTCGTAATGCCCTGCTCCTGGGCCTCTGATCGCCTCTGATGCCGGCTCCCGACCAGGTGCTAAATTTGCAGCATTAGGGCCAGCACGCAACCCCACCCTCTGAGGTAGGCGCGGAGGCTACAGTCGGGGCGGAGGTCCGCGGGCCTGTGACCAGAGCAGACAGTATCAACAGCCAGGTACCTTCATAAAGTATTTTAAATAAAAAAATAAAATAAAAAAGAAGGAGGGATGCCTGGGTACACCAGGTCAATGATAAACCTAGAAGGAGGTTCCTGGATACAAGGGTTAACAATAAATGTAGGAGGAATTCCTAGGTACAAAGGGTGAATGGTAAATCTAGGAAGGGTGCCTAGGTACAAGGGTAAACCTCTGAAGGGGGTCCTGAATAGACTACATGTCAAACAAGAAAACATTACTTATCATAGTAATTTTGTTTCTTCTAAGGTAATCTTATTGTATTCTGACAAGTGCAGTATGGTCTCACCATAGGACTGCCAGGAACCGAAATGGTTAAGATAACCTATGCTAATAGTGGAATGTTAGGCTCGAGTTCGGTTTTTCAAATCACTGTCCCTGGTTGCACTTCCTGCAAAATGTCAGATTCTTACGAAGCATGCAGAAGCTAAAGGCACCATCTAACAAAGCTAATCCAACAATTAGTAAAACCCTGTTAAGTGTAAAAAAAAAAAAAAAAAAAACACCTCTTAACAGAGGGCATCACTAAGACTCAAGTCACAGATGCCCAATAAACTACTAGGTACCCACAGGTTTCCAACTTTAGTTGTACAGACATTATGCATTGCCTTGTAGGTCCTAGCAGGAAAGAGGATGGGAGCTCAGAACACAGTAAGATTCCCTTAGAAGAAACAAGATTACTACAGTAAGTAATGTTTCATCAAACCCCAGGAAATCTTACTGTATTCTGACAATGCAGACTACTCCAAGCAGTGCCTCTGGAGGCGGGCAGAGACCCACTTAGAAATATAGGCTTTACAGAACTGGCGAAGCAAACCTGGCATCACTCTAGCCTGAGTATCGAGGCAGTAATGCTTAGTGAATGTGTGAACTGTCTTCCAGCTAGCTGCTTTACAGATTTCCAACAAAGGGATATCCCTAGAGGCTGCTGAGGATGCAGCTGTTCCTTTCATAGAGTGGGCCCTAAGACCCTGAGGGGTTGTTTGCCCACATGGCTACAACAAAACTGGATACATGCCACAATCCACCGTGCTATGGACCTCTTTGTTGCAGGTTTACCTGTCCCCACTTCCTCACAAGTCAAAAAGCTGGGGCCTATCCCTCTGTGGCCTGTTGTATGTTACAGGTAATAGCTGATAGCTCTAACATCCAGTCTATGGAGCCTACATTCACCTGAAGAATGGTCAGTGAAAAGACTGGTACTGTAATGGACTGGTTGACATGAAAATCAGACACTATTTTAGGAAGGAACTTGCTATTGGTCCTAAGGACCAGTTTGTCCCTGTGAATTGTAATATAATTAGTCTCTATGGGCAAGGCCTGAAGCTCACTGATCCTCCTGGCTGAGATAACTGCAACTAGGAAGACAGCCTTCCAGGTTACATATTTGAGGTCAGCTGACGACATAGGCTCAAAAGGTGGCTGCATGAGTTGTGCAATACATATGTTGAGGTCCCACACTGGGGTGGGGCCCTATGTGGGGTGCAAATGGAGCAAACCCTTAAAGAATTTTCTGAATACTGAATTTGAAGCCAGTGATGATGCCTTACCTGCTGACAGATAGGCTGATACAGCAGCCAAATGCACCTTGAGTGTAGAAGGCCTAAGGCTGAGGGAATGGAGGTGTGCCAAGTGATCCAGGACTACTGGCAAACCCACCCAAGTGTGATCCAGACCTCTCTTTTGACACCAAATGGAAAATCTTTTCCACTTGGACATGTAAATCTTCCTGGTGGAGAGCTTTCTAGAAACCCTAAGGACCTCCATAACTCCTTCTGAAAGGTGCAAATCAGCATATTCTAGGTCCTCAAGAACCATGCCTTGAGCCTGAGGACTGAAGGCAGGGTAAAGAATCCTGCCCTGGGAAGAAGTCAACAAGTTGTGTCTGCTGGGGAGGCTGATTGGTCTCAACGTGGACAATGCCAAGACCGGGGTACCATGGCTTCCTGTTCCAATCTGGAGCAATGAGGGTCATTGTGGCAGGCTGGGATCTGAGCTTGCTCTGAACCCTCAGTAGCAAGGGAAATGGGGAAGGCATATAGAAACTTCCCTGTCCAGTCCAGAATGAGTGCATCCAATGGGACTGAGCCCAAGACTGGAGGTCTGCAACAGAATTTGGGAAGCTGGTGATTGTCTGGGGCTGCGAAGAGGTCTATCTCTGGAGTGCCCCACCGCTTGAATACCACTTGTAGCACCTGCCTGTTCAGGGCCCATTCATGATGGTTCTAATTTATCCTGCTCAGTGCGACTGCTAACACATTGTCTTTCCCTGGAAGGTGCACTGCTGACAAGACAACCCCCAGAGAATAGGCAAGACCCCATATTCTCATGGCTTCTGTGCACAAGGGTGTAGACCTTATACCCCTTGTTTGTTTATGTAGTACACTGTGGTCATGTTGTCTGTCCTGACCTGCACTACCTGTCTTTGTAACAGATTGACAAATGCCGTAAGTGCTGGAAGACTGCCCTGAGCTTTAGCAGGTTGATATGAAGAAGTGATTCCTGTTTGAGCCATGTACCGTGAACAGTGTGCTCCCCACCCTAGTAGGGAAGCATCTGTGGTTAACACCAGGAAGGAAGTTCCTGAAGGAAAGGAATTCCCTGTCTGAGGTTGTCTATGTCCAACCACCACTGCAGTGCTTGCAGGAGGGTGTGTGTGACTGGAACCAGTTTTGACAATGGATCCAATTTCTGATGCCAGTACAATCTGAGGTGATACTGGACATCCCTCATTTGAAATCTTGCTCCTGACACTGTGACTGCTGAAGCTGCCATATGGCCCAGCAGCTGTAGAAAGTATCTGGCAGGCCTGAGGCTTTGGGCCTTGAAAGCGCCAGCCAGCTGAACCAGGGTATTTGCTCTTAACTGTGGGAGAAAAGCTCTTCCTCACTGAATCCAGCTCTGCCCTATGAATTCCAGGAGCTACACTGGCTGTAGTACTGACTTTTCCAGACTGACCAGGAACCCCAGAAGACTAGAGCAGCTCCTGTCAGTACCAGAAACTGCTTCACCTGATGTGGAGACTGTCCTACGATTAGCCAGTCATCCAGGTAAGGAAACACTACTACACCTTACCTTCTGAGGTGTGCCACAACCACAGCCAAACATTCTGTGTCACCATTGGAGCAGAAATAAGTCCAAAAGGCATTGCCTTGAACTGGCAGTGACCTGATGGCAGTCTGAATCTCAACAATTTTCTGTGGGGCTGTCTTTTGGGTATATGGAAGTAAGCATCCTTTAAATCCAATGATGCCAACCAATCCCTTGTCTTAGGTTTGGGAGGATAGTGCTCAGGGTTACCATTTTGAATTTTGGCTTCAATAGATGCCTGTTTAAATGCCTGAGATCTAATATGGGTCGCCATTCCCTGTTTTTTTTTTCAGTGAGGAAGTACTTTGAATAGAGACCTTTCCTCTCTGTGTCAGAGGAACTGGTTCTATTGCTCCCAAGAATAGCAAATTCAGTACTTCCTCCTTCTCTTCCTCCAACAACTTTGTTTCTGAGGGGAAGATGGTCTGAAAACTCTTGCTCTCAGCCTTGGTTGTAGCTTGAAACTGAGAGTCAGGCTTTGCCTACTACCTCCAGAACCCATTTGTCTGTAGTGATGGTTTTCCATTCCTGGAGGTAGTGGGCCAATGTGCCCCTATGTGAACCGGGAGGCGACCGGACAGATACCTCAGGGTGTCTGCTTTTAGGCTGGGATGCTGGTTGGTGACTGGGGCTAGTTCGGGTTCCACTTCTTCTGCCCCTGCCTCTGAAACAGCCCTCTGCTGTTGGTACTGAGGGTAGGTCTGTGGCTGGAAATTAGGTCTATAATTGACCCTACCTCTAGCTCTTCCTTGCTTGGTTTTTCTGAGGGGTGGAGGCCTCTCCTTGGCTGCAGCACTTTTGTAGGCTGTTTGTAATCATCCATTTTTTCATGTAAGCCTCATTCTGCTGACCAAACAAGAGAGAAGGGTCACAAGGGAAGTCCAAAGCCTTGACTGTGTGGCTTGGTCATGTTGGTAGTCCTAAGCCAAGCAAATCTTCTGAGGAAATGGAGGAAGCCATCTGTCTGGCTGCAGTGTCATTATTATCTACAGCCAGTCTGAATTGTACCTTAGAAGCCTCAATGCCCCTCTTTTCAGCATCTTGTAAATCAGCTGCCATAGGGGCTGGCACAGATTTAGTAATTTCCATAACCGTGTCTCACAAGGTCCTCTGGTATCTGACTATGTATGCCATATAATAAGCCTGTCTGATAAGCAGAGAGGATCCCAAATATATGTCTTCTTTGCAATGGTGTCCATCCTCCTTGAATCTTTATCAGGAGGGTGGGAAGCCAGTGAATGCCAGCTCTTGTCACAGGCAGCAGCCTTTACCACTCCCTCATGACTAGGGTGTCCAACAGAAGTCTGTCCCAGCCTTGGCAACCCAATATTTTTTGTCCATTCTTTTTTTAATCTACCGTGGCACAGAGGGAGAGTCTGCAGGATCTTATAACCTGCTTCTTAAGAGATTTATGGATAGGTACCAGCAGCCTCTTGAGACATGTACATCCATCATCTCTCTAGTCTTGTTCTTCCTCCTCATCAACAGACTCCTGTGTAGGAAGAACAAGAGACTGAGCGACCTGTTTAATAAAGGCATAGTGAGAGGTAAAATCCTCAAGTCTTTAATCAGGATGGTCAGAATGGTGAGGATCCGGGAAATGTCTCAGTTCAATAACCTCCCGTAATCCGCAACATCATCAGCATCATCATCATTATCATATGGGCCCTCCTCCTCATCATCAGCTAACCGCTCCTGTTCAACTTCCAAGAACCGGGAACCGGTGTAGGAGAGCTGAAGGGCCTTCCAACTGGAACCGGAGTGCTCAGTTGCAAAGCCTGAATTATCGGATACAGTTTGCCATCTCCTCAGCAGTCGGAACCGCTAACCCTTTCGGTTGTGGTTAAACCGTTACATCTTTTCTTTCTTTTTCTTTCCCCCCATTGCGGATTAGCGGCAGGATCTCGGGCGCTTTCTGGTAGAAGAACCGCTACTCTGTTCAGAGGGCTGGTTCTCCGTTCAACTTGGCCTGTGGGCGTTTTTCTTTAGCCAGTTCAGCAGCCTTATTGGACATCATCTCCTGCAATTGTTTAGGTTGCCTATCAGCGTCAACTGAAGGAAGTTTTGCAAATATCAAACACCTCTTGGAGGTGGTCAAACTCAAACAAAAAACACAAATTAAATGAGGATCTGCCTTAGCGAGCGGTTCCCCACACTCTGTACAATGTTGGAAACCTGTGGAGCCCGTTTGTTTCTTGGTCTGTGACACTGAATGAAGATAGATCAAAGACAGAGAGTTACCCCAGTAAAAACTTTTTTTTTTTTTTTTTTTTAAACCATGTACCGGACAGCAACAAGGTTAAATTAAACTGTAAAATAAAAACTATCAGTTCCTTCCCGGTTGGAGAAACAGAGTAGGAACCGAAGAAACTCACCTAATATTCACTAAATCTAGACTAATTCTACCTGTAGAACCAAGGACAGTGCTTTAGAAACCGAAAATAAACAACGGACTTTAGAAAAAAAAAGAGAAAATAAATTTCTTCAGAGAAAGTGAAGGAGACTCTCCGGAGGCGTCTTACTGAGCAAGCAGAGTAAAAATATGACGGTTGCAGGAAGTGCAATCCAGGACAGTGATTTGAAAACCGAGCTCAAGCCTAACATTCCACTATTAGCACAGGTTCTCTTAACCATTTCGGCCCGGGGCAGTCCTGTGGTGAGACCATACTGCATTTGTCAGAATACAGTAAGATTTCCTGGGGTTTGAATTATAAATAACCTGATAACGCAGACAATGGATAATGTATGCAAATCCCTATAAAAGATTTTAGTCTGGCATGGCTTAAAAGGAAAGTTATCTTTTTCTAAACTCCCTCCCCTAAGCCATACACCCTACCCCATTGGCATTTTCACAACAATTGTCTAAGTGCAACTTTACTTTCATTTCAAAGACTGCAAGTCAGAGAATATGGTGCGACACCATCTCAGGTTATGGTGCAGCTCCACACCACTCGCCTGTACTGAAAAGCATACTAGCGTGCAGTACAGAGCCACCACCATAACCGAGTGTCACAGCCCAGCACTTGCCATGTTCTCTGATAGAGGTCTTTGGAAAACTAAAATAAGTAAGTTGCACTTATTTACAAAAACTGTTGTAAAACACTAATTGAGAGGGTATGGCTTTGGGGTGGGGGAGTTAAGGAAAATGACAGTTTTCCTTTAAGCAGGACCATAAGGTGTCAAAAGGGCTCACAAAACAATCTTCAAGGGCTGACAACAGGAAATTCTTTCACAGTGATCTGCAGCATGTATTTATTTAAAGTTGACCTGTAAGAACCACTGCAGCCTGCTCCAGTCCCCACATACCTTAAAATGCTGATGCAGGAGTCTGGGGCTGCAGTGATCATAATTTTAATCCACGGGTTATTTTTGTACAAACTGCCTAAACCTTGACCAAGCAGCGTAAGCACTATGCAGTTTCAGATTGAGCGGGCACAAAGTCTTGGAGTATTACACCCATTTAGTAGCGTCGATCCCACCACTGCTGTTGTGTGGCAGCAGTGGCAGTGCTATTATGCTTATTTTGCCAAAGCTAAAGGGGTCTTGATGCGTAATGTTACTTACCGCAACACCTGGACAGGCTGTTGTTGTAAGTAACATTACAGATATCAAGACCCCTTAGAAACCATAAAACAAGATATTAAAGTACCACCACTGCTGCTATAACAACAGTAGTGGTGGGAGTGACGTCACTAAATGAGTTTAATACCTATGTCTCCTTGCTCACTCAAAATCAGGAACTGCATGGCAGTTCCACGTTTGGCAACAAGTTTCAGCAGTTTGCACAAAATAACCTGTGGATTAAAAATTATGATCATTGCAGCCCCAGACTCCGCAGCAGCATTATAAAGTATGTGAGGACGAGAGCTGGCTGCAGTGGTTCTTTACAGGTCACCTTAAAATTTGGTGTCTGAAATAGGCTCACTTAGCCAAAGCTCATTTCCAGGTGCGACTTGAGAACAAGGGGGTTGGTAGGCTAAGAAGAAAAAATTACTCACAGTAGTAATATTGTTCGAGTTAGTGTAATGCCTAAAACTAATATCATTTTTAAAAGCAGGCAACCATCACCTTTATATCAGAGGTACTTTTCTTTTCCCTTTTGTTAATTAGAGATTGTTTACCTGGTGTTAGTAGGTAGGATGTGTGAAACAACACTCTGCCTGTTGGCAGAACACATCTAGCTCTGACCCCCCCCATTACATATCCAGCATTGTGTGACCTCACTGACTATTACATCACTGCTGCTTAGGAACAGCCATTTAGTAGCTGCTCGGTCAGTTACCTGTGATGCCACTGTCAATGAGATTACAATGCTGACGATGTAGTGAGGGGATAAAGCAGGTATGTCAGCTGTCAGGCTGAGAGCTCTTTCCATACATCCAGCACAATATTAGCACTTATAAAATGTTCTAATGAGCAAAAGGAAAAGAAAACTATTCAGAAATCAAATGTTACAACTGACTACTACTTATAATTTGTATTATTTTCCTGTCTGTTTTGGTTCCACTAGCTCTTTATTTTTATTTTAGTCTTAGGTAACCAGGTAGGCCCACTAGGCACAAGTGCCCTATTTTCAGGGGGATCTGGGAGCACTGGACAGTTAAGTGACTTGCTCAGAGTCGCACAGATGCAAGCCGGGGCTGTGAAATCAAACCCAGGTCTGGTCTACTGTATGTGTCATACTTGTTCACAGCTTGTTACTCTAACCTGGAGTCTAGGCTATACAACCAGGGATCCCCTACTAGGTTTATGCTTTATGCAGTCATCTTGGTCAAGAGTGATGTCCCAGAAATTGAACCTATGCAAATTGTAGAATCTGGAATATAGGTTCAAACTCTGCATCCAATGCTCCACTTTGGTTGTTACTCAGATCGGTTTCCAAGCCAGGAGAACAGTGGCTAGGTGAAACTAGCAAAAGGCTACAAATGTTTTGAAAAAATTTCCACAGAATTATAAAACACACCAAATAAATTGAAGCAAACTTTGAAAATGTATCATATAAACAACTACACAACAATCTTACAATTGTGGAAACTGCAATGGTAATGCTCAAGTAACCTCAGTGAGAAAGGAACAGATTCTTATGTGAACCTATTTCAAGTTCTGAAGGAAGGCAGAGTTTGAGAGTGTAAACATAGTGACTGATCAAGAAACAACTTTACTATGGTAAGAAAAAATTACTACCACAGTAACGCTTCTTCTAATGGAGTCTTGCTGTATTCTGACTATATGCAGTTTGCCCCAGCACTTGAACTGCTCCGAGAGGAAAGAGTTAACTCTATGCCAAAGCACAGAACGTTGAGCTTGAGCTCGGTTTTCAAACCTCTCCCTGGTACATTCTAATGTAACGGTCAGATTCTTATCGCACTATACTACTAGCTACAGAAATTGTTTTGAAATTTTAGCCATTGGCAACAAAAACTTGGGTCCAGAAGACTCAAGTCGAGAACCTAAGAAGAACCTTATGTAGATAGTGATAACAAAAAATAACAATAAATCAGAAATACCCAATCTGGCCAGGAAGGTAAGAAGGTGTGCACCCTGGGGTGCAACACTGTACCTACCAACCCACATCCCAAAACTAGGTTCTGAGAGGGAGGCGGGGGTCAGAATACAGCAAGACTCCATTAGAAGAAACAACATTATTATGGTGAGTCATTTTTCTTAAGAACATGAAGCCTTGCTGTATTCTGACTATATGCAGACTACCAAGCAGTTCCCCGAAGGAGGATACAGAACCTACTTTGGGAACAGGCTCTGCAGTACTGCTGTGCCAAACCTAGCATCACTTCTAGACTGGGTATCCAATCGGTTATGCTTGGTGAATGTGTGAACTGTTTTCCAGGTGGCTTGTTTACAGATTTCTGACAGAGGAATATCCCTAGCAGCTGTCAAGGAGGCAGCCATACCCTGGTTGAGTGTGCCTTCATGCCTGAGGGAGGTCTTTTCCCAGTTTGTGTAACAAAACTGAATACAAGAAACAATCCATCTGGCAATAGATCTTTTCGTGGCAGGTTTACCTTTTCCCACCTCACAATAAGTGAGAAACAACTGGTAGACTCCTTCCTGTGGCCCTTAGTATGCTCAATATACTGTAATAGCTAAATGCCCTTGTCGCATCCAGACTGTGCAAATCTTCTCTCACCTGAAGAAGAATGGTCAGTGAAACACACACGCAAAGTCATAGACTGGTTAAGATGAAAATCCGAAACCACCTTATGAAGGAAGTTTCTATTTGTTCTAAGGACCACCTTATCCTTGTGAAAGGAAATAAGTCAGGTTCCACTGACAAAGCCTGCAATTCACTGATCCTCCTGGCAGAAGTAATGGCTACAGGAAAACAGTCTTCCAAGTCAAGTACTTTAGCTCAGCTGAAGATAAGGGTTCGAAAGGGGGTAGCATAAGCTGTGCAATACAGATATTCAGGTCCCAAGAGGATAAGGCTCCTAAAGGGAGGGTTAAGATGAACCAGACCCTTGAAGAACTTACTAAACACAGGATGAGAAACCAGGAAGGCACCTTCCTGTTGAGAGAAAAGCAGACACAGCTGCTAAATGAACTTTAAGAGTAGCAGACCTGAGGTCTAAGTTATTCGAACTAACCAAATAATCTAAGGCTGTAGCAATGCCTGCCATATCTGGTTGAATATTTCTCTGGGAACACCAAATAGTAAATCTTTCCATTTGGAGTTGTAAGTCTTTCTAGTGGATGGCTTCCTGGAAACTTTGAGAATATCCAGAACACCATGAGAAAGGTGTAAGCCTGCATATTCTAACTCTTCAACAGCCAAGTTTTGAGTCTGAGAGACTGTAGATTGAGTACCAAACCCCGAGAGAAGGACAGGAGGTCGTGCCTCCTGGGCAGAAATAAAGGAAATGTTACTGAAAGAGACGACAGTAGTGGATACCAAGGTTGTCTGGCCCAGTCCGGGGCCACAGAATCACTGTGCAGGGCTCAGACCCGATTTTGATCAGTACTCTGAAGATCATAGGAAAGGCATAAAGGAATCTGCCTGTCCAATTTAACAGGAGAGCATCTTGGGGAACAGATCCCAGGATTGGAGGTCTGTAACAGAACAGAGGATATTGTTGATTGTCCGGGGCTGCAAAGAGATCTATCTCTTGAAAGCCCCACTTGAAAATGATCTGAAGGACATGCTGATTCAGGGCCCATTCATGGTGACCTGTGAAATCCTGCTGAGGCGCCTGCCAGCACATTGACCTTCCCTGGAAGATACACTGCTACCAAGGAAGTCTGGAGGGAGTAAGCTAATGCCCATATCTTCATGGCTTCTGTGCACAAGGCCATGGACCAAGTGCCCCTTGCTCGCTTATGTACCACATGGTGGTGGTGTTGTCTGTCCTGACTTGCACCACTTTCCCTGACCAGACACTGAAAAGCCTGGAAGAGCTAGGAACACAGCTCTGAGCTCCAAAGACTGATATGAAGAAGAGACTCCTGTTGAGACCACATGCCCTGTGCAGTGAGGTCTCCCAGACGGCTCCCAACCCAGGACGGTAAAGCATCTGTGGTGAGAACAACTGAGGGGTCTGATGCAGAAATGGGACACCGTGCAGGAGATTATCCTCCTCCAGCCACCATTGGAGAGCCTGGACAAGGGTTCGGGACACTGGAACTAGTTTGGTGAGAGGATCCTTCCTCTGAGACCTGAAGAACCTGAGATGGAACTGAATGTCTCTGCAGCTGAAGCTGCCTTGTGGCCTAGAAGCTGGAGAAAATGTCTGGCGGACGAGAAACCAAAGGTTTGAAAGAAGAAGCCAGATGTGTATGGCCTTACCTCGAGGGAGGTAGAAAGGCTCTTGCCTGAAGGGTGTCCAGCTCTACCCCAATAAAGGTGAGAAGCTGAACAGTTTCCGGAACTGATCTGACTAGATTGAGATGAAATCCGAGAGAACTCAGAAGCCTCTGGGTAACAGCCACAGCTGACTTGACTTGGTCTGATGATTGGCCTACAATGAGCCAGCCATCTAGGTAAGGAAACACTGAAATGCTGTGCCTTCTGAGGAAGGCTACCACAACAACCAGACATTTTGTGAACACCCTTGGTGCACATTTCAGGCCAAAGGGCATTGCTCTGAACTGGTAGTGCCCTGAAGGCAAGCTGAACCCGAGGTACTTTCTGTGGGAGTACCTGATGGAGATGTGGAAAAGGCATCCTTGAGGTCCAGGGAGGCTAGCCAGTCTCCTGGCCTCAGAGAGGGAAGAATGAGTCTCAGAGTCACCATTTTAAACTTTAGTTTTGTGATGTTTGTTCAGCTATCTTAGGTCTAGGATGGGCTCACTCCCCTGTCTTTTTTGGGGTAAGGAAGTATCTTGAATACAATCCTTTTCCTCTGTGAAGTAGAGGTACCTGCTCCACAGCTCTTAGGAGCAGCAACTAAGAAACCTCTGCCTCTAGAGCAACTGTTTCCATTGGAGAGGCAGGTTTGAAAGACCCTGCTCTGATTTTGGGAAATCTTTGAAACTGAGAGCAAGTCCCTGGCTTACTACTTCCAGAACCCACTTCTCCGTAGTGACAGACTTCCAAGCCTGGAAAAATAAGCCAGCCTGCCCCCACTGGACCTGAGGAGGCGACCCGTCTAACATATCAGGGTGTCTGTTTAGCAGGGGTCCTAGGCTGAGACGAGATGCAGCCCTGCTCATCCCCCTCTGCCTCTCCTCTAAAAGAAACCCTCTGCTGAAAGAGGAGGAGGCTTAGGCTTGGTAAAAGGTTTCTGAAAAGGCCTGCCCCTGCCAGCCCTAGACTGCTGCTTTTGAGAAGTGGCTTGCTTCTCCTTGGCCACTGCACTCCTGTAGATGGTCCTGTATTCATCCATCTTCTTCATGTATGTCTCTGTCTACTCCCAAACCGAAAATTATCTGTGACAGGGAAATCCATGGACTTGGCCTGGGAATTTGAGGCTAGTACATCTGAGCCAAGCAAACCTCTGCAAGGAGACAGATGTAGCCATGACTCTTGATGCCACATCACTGGAGTCCACAGCAGTAATGAATTGTACCTTGGATGCCGCTATGCCATCCGCAGCACCTGCTCCAACTCCTTGGCTAGCTGGGAGAGGCACTTTTAGCTAGCTCCAGAACTGTATCCCACCTAGATTTCTGGTATCTAGCAGCATAAGCCATATAAGAGGCTTGTCCGAGTCCCAAGGAAGATGCCAAGTACTGTTTCTTTGCCATGGCATCCACCTTCCTTGAAACTTTATGTGGGGGTGATGCCAAGGGATGTTAGCTCTTGTCACAGGCTGGAACCTGCATTACCCCAACATGGCTGCAATGGGAATATAGGAATTCCATTCCAAAACCTGACAACATGTACCTCTTGTCCATTCTTTTATCCACAGGAGGTAGGAGAAAGGCACCAGTAACAGTTTCTGAGTCTGTTTTCCCAAACATTTATGTGGGAATAGACAGCCTCTTTGACACTGGGACATCCATCATTTCCACAAAGTCAGGTTCTTCTGCTTCCTCAATAGCTTCCATTACAGGTAGCTGGAGAGTCTCTGCCACCTTTTATAACATAAAAAGTGGGAAGGGGACTCAAAGTCTGGGAGAGAAAACACTGGTATACCTGTCTAGGAGATGTCAGGCTCTACTGGCTCATCTAGGCCTTCATAATCATCTTTATAATCACTCAGGATCCCCTCCCAATCCAATTCATAATATTCTCTGGTTAAAATTCTGAAGGAGCTGGAACCGATCCTTCGATCATCTTGCTGGCGGTGTCGGTTTGATCGGAACCAAGCAGAGCGACTGCACTATGTTTATCGCTCTCGCATCTCTTCCGGTTGGGATCTGAGGAGAAGGATCCGAACCAGCAGTTTTTTTCCTTTTCGCCTAACTGATCCCTCTGAATAAGATTTCTTTGCCCGAGGAGGTATCGCCTGTGTCCAGCAGGCACCTCCTCTGGATCAGTCGGAACCGAACTGGGCTGGCCGTCCGGGTCAGCGATTTTTCGCCTACTTTTCCTTCAGCCTAGCAAGTCTTATCTAGAGTGGCTTTAGGAAAGCTTGCACAAATTTGGCAGTCTGATTTGAGGTGGTCAAACCCCAGACAATGAACTCCAGATGAGGTGGGGCTCGGCTTTAGCAAAGCGCCCCACACCTCAGTATACTGCTGAAACTTAGTGGGACCAGTTTTCTTTTGGGGTTCTCAGACATGGCTTTACTACCAAAATTACCATTTACAGCGTTCATAGGTAATACAAAACTTTTCGGTTTTAACAGTGTCACGGGTTATTAAAAATGGAATAAACGTTTTGAAACCAAAAGTTACGGACCACACTTCCACAAAGTTTAAACAGTAATTTTTCAGTTCCCAACCAGACCGACGGCAAAGAACCAAAGAAAAAACAATTTCTATCACTATCTACCTAAATACACTTACTGAACCGTAGACAGATCTGATGACGAAAATAAGAAACTGTTGGATAAAACCAACTGAAAGAACTAACCTAACTCAAGTAGCGAGGAGAAATTCTCGGGCGTCTTCACATTAAGCGGAGTAAAGACTCTGACAGTTACATTACAATGTATCAGGGACAGAGGTTTGAAAACTGAGCTCAAGCTCAATGTTCTATGCTTTGGCATAGAGTTAACTCTTTCCTTTCAGGAGCAGTTCAAGTCTGAGGGCAAATTGCATATAGTCAGAATATAGCAATACAAAAGAGCGTGAAATGCCTGCACTAGGCCCATCCGTCTAGCAAAAATGAAACACCATCAGGGAGGCTACTGATACTTGGTTCAAAGGAAAAGCCTTCTGGGATAATATTAAAGAACTCACATGTAAAACCTCGAAATCGCACCTACCATACTGGACTTAGACGGGATCACTACCTTTGACCCTGTAACTATTGCCAATACTTTCAATTACATTCATGGACCTCAGCATTGTTCTCCTACCAGACTTTTTGATGCAGATGTCACCTTTCCCACCTCTGATACTGTAGTATTCCCACACCCACTAGCCACCCCTCATACTACTTTAAAGTTATCTCACCGCAGGAAGCCTGTAAATACATCCTCAAGGCAATTGGTAAATCTAGACAGCGGGATTCCCTCGAGCTTAAACTGTCGCCCTCACACTAGAGGAAGTGCTAGTGCCTCTTACCTGGATTTTTAATCTCACTTAGCCTTGCAGAGTTTCCCAAGAAAAGGAAATCAGCCATGGTAACACGAGTACATAAAAGTGGTGACAGGTCTCTCCACGTGAACTACCGCCCATCTCCATACTTCCACCCCTCTCCAAGGCACTTGAACGCATTGTAGCCAACCAGCTTACAAATTACCTTGATAAACACAAGATCCAATGTACCCAACAACATGGATTCAGAAAAGGACAACACCTCCTCGGCTCTCATGGAATTCACTGGTTTCATACACAAATCTCTGGACCATGGACAGATAGTTGGGGCTGCATTTATCGACCTGACAAAAGCGTTTGACACGGTCCATCACCCCTACTACTGGAACAGCTAAGCAATGCTGAATTTCCGCCGACTCTAATGCCTGGTTTAAAGCTATCTGAGAACTGCATTCAACAAGTCAAAATACGCGATGTCATCTCGGACTCTAAACCAGTTCACTAGGTGTCCCACAAGGTCCATCCTGGGCCTCTGCCATTTAGTATCTTCTTAAATAATCTCCCAAAGATCCTGCCCGAACAAATCCTACTATTCCGAATGATGCTGTTATCTACACATGTCACGCAGACCCCACGCCTCTTCACAGCCAGCTGCAACTCAGATTTGCATCAGTACAGAAATGGTCCAGTGATCACAAACTGGTGCTAAACTATTAAAAACTAAGCTCATGCTCTTCAGCAGCTCACAATAAACACAGGCATCATCCCCTGACAATCTGTAACCGCCTTGGGAACGCTCTTAAGCAGGTACAATATTTTAAGAATCTCGGCGTCACCACTGACAGCAACTTATCCTATGGGATGCATATTGACAACACTGCCAAAACAGTCAATTATTTTCATCGGCCTCCTCTACGGACACAGGAACTCCCTTACACAGAAGCCTTAAGGTTGGCGTACAGGCTGTGTTACTTCCATTATTGACTATGGATTGATAATCTATGGATCTGCCACAAACTGCCATCCAGCGCATTTCCACTGCTCTAAACAAGGCGGTTGCTCATCTCAGGAGCCCACTGTCTCACCCACTCTTACACCCCATGCCCAAACTGGTTGGCTCCAGCTCAAAGATCGCATCAAATATCAAACATGCCTGATGGCCAAGAAAATAATCCTAGGTATCCTACCACCTGGAATTCAAGGTCTTCTCAGCCCCTCTCTTAATACCCGCCATACCCGTGGCTCTGAATCCCAGCTCTTCTGGTCCCTCACTGCCATACCTCCCAGGGACAAATATTGTTCACCTACAGAGCCCCTCTATGGATGACTGCCTCAAATGACATCTCCTCCGAATCCAAATTGGGCCATTTCAAATACAAGCTACAGCAACTACTCTTGCCACTCACTCCTGTGACTATTTCCGCTAAACCCTTTTGGCAATCTAAAACCCTAGCACTTAATTACTGTTAAATCTCCTTGGCACCATCTCTTGTCCCCTCCCCTGCTACCCTACCCCTCCACCTTCCTCCCCTCTACCCAATACCCCCAAAAAATCTGTCCTGACAAGGCCTGTTGGTTGATTTCAACTTACCTTATGATTTTACCAGTAACTGACAAAGCTTATTTTCAATTTACTGTATACATTCCTGTGCATGAAACTGTTTAGTGTTACTTGTTTTCTATTCTTTAATTCACAGTGAATGTCAACTATTGCTTTTTTATTTACAATTATTTTACCATACCCTGTTTAGTCTGCAAACCTATTGGTCTCCTTTATTTATACTGTTTTGTCATACTTTTTGTTCTGTTAACCTGATGTATTATGCTGCTGACATGGAACCTTTTGTAAAAGAGCTAAGCTCCAAAGGTATTTGTAATCCGAGATCTAAAAAAAAAAAAAAGACTTCCACGTTGTTTGAAGTAATGTGTTGTTCCACAGATTTAGTAGCAGTACCTTGGCAAGCTGGGTCAGAACCTAGTTAAGAAAAAGGTTCTGCAAGACAGCAGAGTTCTGGACTGTATGTCCCAACAGTAGTGCTTTGTGAAGGTGTGCACTGTTTTCCAGGTAGCAGCTTTCCAAATGCCAGACAATGGGATGTCTCTTGAGAATGCCTCAGAGGCAGAGTGGCATGCCTCTTGGAGGAGTGTGCCTTAAGCCTCTTCAGTGGCATTTTCCAGTTTCTTCAAAGCAGAACTGAAAGCAGGAACTATCCATCGAGAGATGGATCTCTTTTCAGCTGATTTGCCTTTGCCGACCTCATGATAGGTAACAAAAAGCTAGGTACTGTGGGACCCGACCTCTTTGTCCGATCCATGTAGATAGTCAGGACTCACTTTAAGTCCAGTCTATGCAACTTTTCCTATTCAGAGTGGAATGCTCTGGAAAGAGCACAGGGTCAGATAGATTCCAGTGGAATTGGATACCACCTTAGGCAGGAATTTTCTGTTAGTTCTAAGAACTACTTTATCCTATAAAGGGATTCTTAGAAGGCTTGCAGTTCATTTATTCTCCTTGTAGGGGTCACTGCAGCCAGGAATATGGTTTCAGTGTGGCATACTTGGGTCAGCAGTTTCTATGGGCTAGAAGGAGCCTCTATAAACTGGCAAGGGACAGGGTCCCTCACCAGTTGGGACAAATGGCTGAGGCCTTTAAAAATCTTTTGAAAATGGATTGTGAGGCCAGAGACCTTTCCTTGCCAGCTGATATTACTGCTGCTAAGAGCACCTAGAATACAAAGCTGTAGGCCTAGTGACTGTCATGTACTAGATATTCCAGAATTACAGGCAACCCCTGTCATTGCTGGGCTTATTTTCCTTGGGGCACACCAGTAAGACAACCTTTTCCATGTAGAGAAATGTGCTTTCCTGGTAGTGGGTTCTTGAAACCCTAAGCACCTTCATGACTTCCTCTGGAAAATCCAATCCAGAAAATTCTAACTCCTCAAGAGCCATACACTCAGGTGTAGGGTCCTGAGGTTTGAGAATGTTAGGAATGTTATTCTGCCCTGGGACAAAGTCAGCAGATTGTGACTTACTAGCAGGTTGACTGGATTTTTGCTGGAGAGGACCGGAGGCACAGAGTACCAGGCCTGTCTAGCCCAGTCTGGAGTTATCCGTTATCACTGTTGGGAGTTTTGCTGGAGAGAACCAGGGCACCAAGTACCAGGCCTGTCTAGCGCAGTCTGGGCCATCAGTCCACTGTTGTAGGTTCTCTCCAGAGTTTCAGGGACTTCTCTGAAAGAGTGGAATGGTGGGAAGCCACATAGAAACTTCCCTGTCCAGTTCAGTATCAGGGCATCCTCTGGGGCTGTCCCTCTGGCTGGTGGTTTGCAACAAAATGGATAGTTCTCCCACAATGCAAAACAGGTCCATACTGGGTGTGCCCACTTTCCAAACACTGTGACCAGAACCTGCTGGTTTAAGGCCCATTTATTATTTCCCTGGCTGATTCTGCTTAGGAGTTCAGCTAGGCATCATCTTAGCTTGGCAGATGCACTGCAAATATGTGTGTTTCTAAGGAATATGCCAGATCCCAAATCCTCACTGCTCCTGTACAAAGTTTTGAGGATCTTGTTCCTCCTACTTGTCTGTGTAGTTACACTGCTGTGGTGTTGTCCATCCTGATTTGGACTGTCTGACCCTGTAGCTGGGAGGAGAAAGACTGCATTGCTACCAGTACTGCTCTAAGCTGCAGAAGGTTTATGTGTTCTAGCGACTCCTGTGGATTCCACAAACCGCTCACTGTGAGGTCCTGCAGATGGGCGCCCACACCCAGGAGAGGCATCAAAATACTTGTTGGTGATTGCTGAAGGAAGGAATGTCCACTTGAGGTTGCTCTCTTACTTACATCACTCTAATAATTCCACTGCAGTGCTTTTGTCACTGGCACTAGTTTTGAAAGTTGATTCCATCTTTGGGACCAGCTGTCCATTATGAGCTGCTGGATATCTTTACTTGAGCCTGGCCTATGGATGCGGTCATGTGCCCTAGTAACTGTAGGAAGTTTCTTGCAAATCTTGGCTGACCTGCTATGAAGGACTCTGCTGTTGCTATCAAAGTTGTAATTTTGAGAAAAGCTTTCCTGCAGGACATTTAGCTCTGCTCATATGAAGCCAAGTACTTGAACAGGCTCTAGCTATGACTTCTGCACATTTACCAAGAGTCCCAGGTTCTCCAAGGTGTTTTTACCAACTGACCTGCCCTTACCTCTTGTTCCATTTTCCCAAGACAAGCCAGTTGCTCAGGTAGGGAAAATCACCACAACTTGTTTTCTCAGATGAGCAGTCACCATAGCCATGCACTTTGTGAAAACCCTTAGAGCCGAGGTGAGACCAAGTGGGAGAGGTGTGAACTGGGATTGGCAGTTCCTCAGCTTGAATCTGAGGTATTTTCTGTTAGACCAACTGGGATATGAAAATAGGCATCTTTCAGACACAGGGATCTCAGACAATGATCTTTCTGCAAAGGTGGTAGCATTGTCCTTAGTGTGACCATCTTGAATGTTTCCTTTTTTAATGTTTGTTTAGAAACCTGAGGCCTAAAATTGGTCGTAACTCCCTCTTTTTCTTGCAAGTCAAGTATCTTAAGAACATGTCCCTGCCCACTGGGAGGCAGAGACATTTTCTGTAGCTTTTGATACTAACAGGTTTTTATTTCCAGTTCAAGAACACTTTTTCTGTGGAACAGTCAGCTGGTAAAATCTGCATTTCTGCAGGTCTTGTAGTGTTTGAACTGCAGGAACTAACCTCTGCCACTATTCTCCAGTACCCTCTTGAATGTGGTAATTCCTGAGTAGTATGCCAGTCTTCCTCCCACAGCCAGTGGTTGAGAGACCTGGGCAAAACTGTCAGGGGTTTCATTTTGGCTGGAACTGCAGCTGCAGCATTACGCCTGGATGCCCCTTTCCCTCTCCCCTATAATAACCTTTTTGTGACTGGTACTCATAGGAGGCGAAAGATATTGGCTCTTGGAAGTATCCCCACCTCTGCCTCACCTTTTGTGTGACCTGTAGGAGGTAGAGGCCTTTTCCTTCTCACTGTTACTTTTGAAAGCGGTTTGTATTCATCCACTTTTTTTCAAGAAGGCCTCGGTTTTGTCACCAAATAATGAATTTCCCTCAAAGGAGAAATTGGTGGCCTTGTTTCGAGTATCCTGGGAAAGGACAGCAGTCCTCAGCTAGAAAACCTTAAGGTCACTGCATGAGCCAAAACTCTGGCCTCAGTGTCATTAGTGTCCACCCGCAATGTGGCAATGACATTTGTGCATCCAGGGCTGATCTTGCTATGGCAATCGGGTCCTGTGCCAGCCATCATATCTGCTCTTTCTGCCAGTGCCAGGAGATGTGTTCCAAGTTCTTTCTGATACTGTGCTATGTGTGCTGAACATGATGCCTGAATGATCAACTTGAAGATGCTGTATAAACCTTTTTGCCATAGTATTCAGTTTTTTACAGTCTTGTTCAGGGGTTGCACAGATAGTGAGTTTTGCTCTCTCACAAGCAGCAGCCTGGTCTACCCCAAGACAATCAGGACAGACATACAGATATTCCACTCCTGCTTGTCCCCTGATATTTTCTCTCAGTTTTGTCATCGATGGCTCAGCCACGGTTTTGCTATGACCTTTTTAGTGGTTTATGTATGGGAAGTAACAACCGTTTTGGTGGAGCTGCTCCCAAAATGTCTATGAAATCAGCATCATCTTCATCCTCTTCTGTTTCTAACGGGAGGATGTTAAGGATCAACCATTTGTGTCACGAATGATGAAACAGAATAGTAGTCCTCAGTTTGCTTTGAAGGAGGTTTGAAATCTTGCTCAGGTGTGCCTCTAACTCCATGGGGTCATGTTCTTACATATGCCAAGAATATTCTTCTTTCTTATCCTCCTCTGCAGGCATACAGGTTGGAACCTGAGTCGGAGGGTGGGAGGTATCCTACTGAAATTCCCCATGGCCTGGACCGCCTGGAAAAACTGACTTTTTTTTTTTTTAATATGTCCTCTGATGAGGGCATTTTTTGCTCCTTCCTCAATGCAGAAGGTGTGACAGTGACATTATTTTCTTTCAATTTCATTCGGCAGACACAGTTTCCAGTGCCTGCTCTAAGGCTCTTTTATTTTTGCCATCACAGGATTCAGGGTTCCACCTTTGGACACCCTGACATCTGACTCATCTTTGCCAAGCCTGCCTTTCTGATGGCTGTGCAGCTTTTTCTTTCTTCTTGTCACCCGTTACACGATCTGCTGCTGTACATAAGGAGCGGACCCTTCTAATGCATGCTTTCTACCATCATTGGGACCACCATCTGAGCCTTTTTTTTTTTTTTTTTTAAAACACACAGAGGCAGACTGAGAAGGCATGTTTCTTAATTTTTACAATTCTAAATTAGATTTTTTGGGAAAAAAAAAAAGACAGGGCTTACAATTTATAAAGTCGTGTCGTGGACCTTAACACTTTGAAGCAAAAATTACTCCCCAGCCAGGAAGTGAGCTATTACGCGCTAGCACCACAGAAAATATGGCAGCTGCTAGCTAGTCAATGGAGTGGGGGACAGAAATGTAAACAAACACAAAGGATAACTAAGCAAATTACTCAGTAACAGTACATTGCCGGTAGGGAAAGAGTGCAAGGTATATGCTCAGCAGCACACAGGAATAAACAGTCTAAAAAGCTTAGAATTTTATTGTTATTTATTTATTTATTTATTTATTTTTTAAACAAAGCTGTAAAGTCTGCCCTTGCTAGGAGCTGAAAGAAAAAAATTACTCACCTTAGTAATGTTGTTTCTTCTAATGGAGTCTTGCTATATTATGACATGTGCAGTTTGTCCAGCCTTAGAACTGCTCCGGAGGTGAAAGAGTTAACCCATGCCAGGCATGGAATCTTGAGCGGAGCTCGGTTGAAAAACTCTGTCTGTTGGTCTTCAAACTGAAACTGTCAGATCTTTACAAGCAAAACTCACTAAGGTTCTGTGTGAAGCTGTAAACCTACACTAGCCAACTGGCTACTAAAATATTAACACATTTTCTGGTCCCAAAACCAAGACTCAAGTCAGGGATCCAAAAAATAAAATAAAATAAATACAACACCCAAACACCCCAAAAAGAGGGTGAAAACACAAGGTGGGCATCATTAGTGCCAACACTGTACTGCCACCCACATCCCAAGACAGAGGTTCTGAGAGGGGCAGAGGAGGAGGTCATAATATAGCAAGACTCCATTAGAAAAACAACATTACTAAGGTGAGTAATTTTTTTTCAAACAACATGAAGTCTTGCTATATTATGACATATCTGACTACACAGCAGTACCTCCATGGAGGAGGGACAGAACCTACTTAGGAAATAGGCTCTGAAGCACAGCTGTGCCAAACTGAGCATCACTCTAGCCTGGATGTCCAGGAGTAATGCTTGGTGAAAGTGTGTACTGTTTTCCAGGTAGCTGCTTGACATATCTCCAAGATAGGGATGTCCCTGGCGCAGCTAGGGACACAACTGCACCTCTGGTAGAGTGAGCCCTCAGGCCTGAAGAGGGAACCTAACCAGTTTTTGATAGTAAAATTGATACAAGAAACAATCCACCTGGCAATGGATCTTTTAGTGGCAAGTTTCCTTTACCAACCTCACCATAAGTGAGGAACAGTTGGAGGAGTCAAACCTGTGACCCTTGGTACTGCTCTATGTAGTAACTAAGGGCTCTTTACATCTAAACTGTGCAGCCTCCTCTGCCAGAGGAGGAATGGTCAGGAGTACACTGGAAGAGATATAGATCGATTAAGGTGGAAATCTGAAACCACCTTAGGCAAGAACTTCCTGTTAGTCCTGAGGACTACCTTATCTCTGTGAAAGGAGATAAAATCAGGCTCCACTGACAAAGCTTGTAATTCACTTATCGCCTGGCAGAAGTGATGGCTACTAGAAAACACAGTTTTCCAAGTCAAGTACTTAAGCTCTGCTGAAGACAAAGGCTCAAGGGGGTTGCATTAGCTGAGCAATGCAAACATTAAGATCCCAGGCAGGAGCAGGGTCCCTGAATGGAGGGTTGGTGAAGCAATCCCTTGAAAACTTGGAGAATACAGGGTGAGCAGAAAGAGAAGAGGTTTCCTGCTGAAATAAAAGCAGAGACAGCTGCCAAATGCACTTTCAGGGTAGCTGGCCTCAGCCCCAAAGTATTTAGATGGACCATATAGTCCAGGACTGTGGGCAAATCAGCAGATTCTGGGGAAATATGCTTCAGAGCACCATATGGAAAACCTTTTCCATTTAGAATTATAAGTAGCCCTGGTGGAAGGCTTCCTAGAAGCTTTCAAAAGCGAGTACACTTGAGAAAGGTGTAGGTCAGCAACTCTAACTCCTCAAGAGCCAGGCCTTGAGGTTGAGGGATTTGAGATTCAGATACCAAACTCTCCCCAGGGCACAGGATAACAGATTGTGATTCCTGGGAGACACAGGGAAGGTGGACTGCTAAGGACAGAAGCAGTGGATACCAGGGCTGTCTGGCCCAATCTGGAGCAATCAGAATCATCTTGCAAGGTTGAGATCTGATTTTAACTAGCACCTTGAACAAGAGAGGAAAGGGGAAAGGCATAGAGGAACTTCCTTCCCAATCGAGAAGGAAGGCATCCAGAGGACTGAGCCCAACACTGGGGCCTGCAACAAAAAGCGGAAGTTGGTGATTGTCTGGGGCTGCAAAAGATCTATCTGAGGGGTGCCCCACCTGGCAAATACTAACCCCAGTACTAGGGGATCCAGTGACCATTAGTGATGGCCCTGGGAAATCCTGCTGAGAGCATCTGCCAGGACATTGTCCTTGCCTGGGAGGTGAACTGCCATGAGGGAGGTGTTCAGGAATAAGCCAGAGACCACAACTTCATTGTCTCAGTGCGCAGGACCAAGACCGAGTGCCCCTTGCTTGTTGATGTACCACATTGTAGTGGTGTTGTCTGTTCTGACCTGTACCACTTTGTTCTGAACAGATGCAGAAAAACCTGAAGTGCTAGAAAACAGCTCTGAGTTCCAACAGATTGATGTGGAGCAGAGATTCCTGAGGGACCACAATCCCTGGGTGGTGAGGTCACCATGTGAGCTCCCCATCCCAAGAGGGACGCATCTGTGTGAAGGGTCAAGGAGTGAGATTGAGGGATGAAAGGAACCCCCTGTCTCAGATTGCTCTTGATCCTGCCACCACTGCAAGGCCTGGATCAGGGTTCGAGTTACTGGGATCAATTTGGTTAGAGGATCTCCTTTGAGACCAGAAGGCTCTCAAATGGAACTGGATGTCCCTCATCTGAAATCTTGTTCCTTGCACTACAGCTGTGGAAGCAGCCATGTGCCAAGGAGCTGTAGAAAGTGCCTTGCTGGTCGAGAGACCTGCAGAGTGAAGGAGGAGGCCAGAGCCACCAGGGCCTTTACTCTTTCTAGAGGAAGGAAAGCTCTGGCCTGCTTTGTGTCCAGTTCTGCGCCTATGAAGGTGAGTAGCTGAACAGGCTCTAGAACTGACTTTGGAAAATTGAGAAGAAAACCTAGAGATGAAGCAGCTGCTGGGTAACCTGAAGGTGTGATTTGACTTGGTCTGGAGACTGACCACTATGAGCCAGTCGCCCAGGTGGGAGCTTGATGAGAACATGGAAGTAGGCATCCTTGAGATCCAGGGACGCTAGCCAGTCCCTGGCCTTAGGGAGGGTAAAATAATTCCAGAGTCACCATTTGAATTTTGGTTTTAAAGGTGCTTGTTTAGGTATCTTAGATCCAGGATGGGCCACCATTCTCCTGTCTTTGGGGTAAGGAAGTACCTGGAGTACAGTCCTTTGCCCTGGTGTAGGGAGGAACCCTTTTCAAGCTCTGAGAGCCAGGAGGGTTGAGACTTCAGTTTCCAAAGCAACAGCCTCTGATGGATTTGCAGGTGAAAGGATCTGGTTCTCATCTTTGGAAATTTTTGAAGCGGAGAACCAGTCCCTGGCTTACTACTTCCAGGACCCACTTGTCTGATGTTAAAGACTCCCAGTCCTAGACCGAAGTAAGCCAGCCTGTCCCCTACAGGTAATGGAGAATCGGCCCTGGGCATCCCATCAGGGTGCCTGTTTGGCAGGGGCTTTAGGCTGAGGGGTGGGAGCAGGCCTGCCTGCACTCTGCCTGCCTCCCTCTGAAAACCCTCTGGGCATAAGCTGAAGAGGAGGCCTGGGCTTGTAAAAGGCTGTGAAAGGCCTGCCCTGCCCCTGGAAAGCTGCCTCTGAGGAGTGGCTTGCTTCTCCTTGGCCTGTGCACTCCTATAAGTGGTCCTATACTCATCCATTTTCTTCATGTAATTCTCTGTCTGCTCCCCAAACAGAGAGTTATCCACAACAGGAAAATCCATGGCCTTAGCCTGGGTAACCTGTGACAGGCTAGTACACCTGAGCCAAACCATTCTACTAAAAGCCACAGATGTAGCCATGACTCTTGAAGATACATCATTAGAGTCCACTGCAGCATGGAACTGCACCTTGGATGCCTCAATACCATCAGCAGCCACCTGCTCCAGCTCCTTGGCAAGCTGGCCAGGACCAGTTTCGCTAAAGCCATAACAGTATCCCATCTGATTTCTGGTATCTTGCAACATAGGCCATATAGTTTGCCTGTCTGAGTCTCAAGGATGCTGCCATGTGTTGTTTCTTTGCCATGGCATCAATCCTCCTGGAGTCCTTGTCAGGGGGTGTGAAGCCAAGGAATATTTGCCTTATCACAGGCTGCAGCCTGCACTACCCCAACATGGCTGCATTGTTGTGACAGGAACTCCAGATCAGAGCCTGACAATGTTACCTCCTGTCCATCTTTTATCCACAGGAGGTAAGAATTAGCAGCTTTTAAAAGTTTTATTGTCTGCTTCCTAAAAGATTTATGTAAAGGAATAGACAATCTCCTGGACTCTGGGATATCCATCATTTCCACATAGTCAGGCTCCTCCTGTTCATCCACAGCTTCTTCCAAAGGGAGCTGGAGGTTTCAGCAACTTTTTATAAAACAGAAAATGAGAAGGGACTCAGAAAGCCTAGGGGAGACACCTGAAGGTCTGTCTGGGAGATGTCCGTTCAATGGGCATATCCAGACTTTCAAAATCACATTCACTCTTCATAATCCTCCTCCCTCCTCCGGTTCATAAAATTCTTGTATATCATATTCTTGAACCAGTGGAACCGACCGAACCGACCGTTTACCTGATGGTGCCGGTTCAGACGGAACCGGGAAAGCGACTGGACAATTTGGATCGCTTGCCTATCTCTGCAGCGGTTGAGAAGGAAATTTTGGCTCTACACCTGCTGACTTTCTAGTCCTCTTTGCTGGAACTGGCTCCTTCGAGTCAGCTCTATTTGCCCGAGGAAGTATCGCCTCTGGTTAGAGGAGAGCCCCTCCGTTCAAGTTGGCACCAACCGCTGGCCATCCGGTCAACGGACTTTTGGTTTCCTCTGCCCTGAGCCTACCAACCTCGTCCAGGGTAGCTGCAGGGAAATTCTTGCAAATCTGGCAGTCTGCACTGAGGTGGTCAAACCCCAGACAAAACACATGTGTGTGTGGGTCAGCCTTGGCAAAAGCTTCCCCACAGACACTACAGTGCTGAAACCCAGTGGGCCCGGTTTTCTTTTGGGTTTCTCAGACATAATGCCAGCCTAACCAAAACTTGCCCTTTTCCGCAAATCGCTAACAAGACACCCTTTATCGGTTCCCAACCGTCATGGGTCGTGGAAAAACGTAATGAAACTGCTTTTTAGAACCGATAAGAACCGGAACCGCACTCTAAATGTAATTTAATAAGTTTTAATAACAACTTGATCAGTTCAAACCGAACCGATAACAACGCTTGCAAGTTCCACACAGAGAAAATGTAAAACCTATCTATTACTTACGATACCACAGACAGAGCTTGAACCGCTGGTTGCGGTTAAAATATACAAATGCGGTTTTAAAAACCGAGAAATAACACTTTAACCGACAAATGAACCGAGCAGTAGGAGGAATCTCGGGCGACTGTTCAGTGAGGCGAGTAAAGAATCTGACAGTTTCAGTTTGAAGATCAACAGAGTTTTTCAACCGAGCTCACGTCAAGATTCCATGCCTGGCATGGAAGTTAACTCTTTCACCTCCGGAGCAGTTCTAAGGCTGGGACAAACTGCATATGTCATAATATAGCAAGACTTCATGTTGTTTGAAACAATTTTACAAATTTGTTGATGGTCAACAAGGTCTCTCTGACATACCATTTTGACAGGCTCTTGAAATAATAAAACAAGTCCCAAACAATACAGCACAAAAGCCCAATGGTAAAAAATTAACGGTTTTGTACTGAAGAAACTGTGCTAAAGATCAAATTGTGGCTCCTGTAACGGAAACCAATTAAGGTGAAAGGGCACAGATAGACAAGGAAGGTGAAAACACTGTGTTCTATGCAAATTGGGTAGTTAAAAAGAATATACCACTAAAACATCAAAAGAATGCAATTTACCAGCAACGGTAGGCAAGTAATATATTCTCCGGTTCCTGGGAAATCAAACTTGACCCAGAGAAACTGTAGTTTGCAGAAAACCCTAGCTAAATGCAGAGCAATCAAGAAACCTGACTTAAATACACATTCATATAAACTACAAAATAAAAACCTGACTGCAAAAAACAAAACAAAAACCACAGGTTACTCACCTGTAACAGTAGTTCTAGGAGTGGTATATGTTGTCCATCCACACTGTCTGGCATTGTCCCTTTCCCTTAAATCTTGCCGGAAGTCTTCAAGCTGGCTCCTTTCACCACCAGTGGTAAATACCTCGCTCCGCCCCATGACGCCAGATCTATCCGCTGGAAGCCAAGTTATGACTTTAAACGGGAGGTTGGAGAGGTAGGGATGAACAACATACCACCCTAGAACTACTGTTACAGGTGAGTAACCTGTTTTTCTAGGAGCGTGATATGTTGTTCATCCACACTGTCTGGCAGACTCCAAGCAGTTCTCCAGGAGGAGGGAGGCAAGCGACACCCCTACTTAGGAAACAGAGGTGGAGAACCGAGGCCCCAAAACCAGCATCACGCCGTGACTCAAGGTCAATGTGGTAATGGGTAATGAAGGTGTTTGCTGACATCCAGGTAGCAGCTCGACAGATTTCCTGGATAGGGATGTCCCTGAAGCAGCCACGAAGCAGCAGTATGGCGGGTAGAATGAGCTCTTATCCCTCTGGGAGGCCTTGCCCACCAACTCATAGCACAGACCTATGCATGATGTAATCCACCTTGCAATGGTCCAATTGGCTGCAGGTCTGCCAGAAGCGGCTTCAGCACAGGTGACAAACAGCTGCGAACCTCTCCCCGATTTCCACCGTCCCCTCCTTATAATAGGGAGAGCACGCCTGAGGTCCAGAGTATGGAGCCTGTACTGCATCCGAGGTGTGAGTTAGGGTAATATACCGCAGAGTCAACACCGGTTGAGGTGAAACTCTGACACCACCTTCAGAAGGAATTTCGGTGGGGGCATAGGACAACTTTGTCCCTGAAAGACCAGATAAGGGGAGTCCACTGAAAGCGCCTGGAGCTCCCCTGTCCTTCTGGCTGACATGATAGCCACCAGAAGGCAGTCTTCCATAACAAGTGTGAGAGCTCACACTTGTGCATAGGTTCAAATGACTTGCCCATGAGCTTTGCCAAAACCAGCAAGAGATCCCACGGAGGTGGAGGTTCACGCAACGGAGGATATGTGATCCAGGCCTTTGAAAAAAAAAAAAACGCCTGATCACCATCTCCTGTGCCAACGCAGTTGACCGCCAGCGCCTGGTAGCAGAGATGGCTGCCAGGCGACCCTAAGGGTCACGACCAAAGACCCCTTGGAGAGGGACCAAAGGTGTCTAGAATGTTAGCCACAGAGCAGGATAAGGGGTCCAGGCTCTTTCCTGACACCAAATGGAAAATCTTTTCCATTTGAAGGCATAAAACATTTCCTGGTCGATTCTTTCGAGATGCTTCCACCACGGTGTAGACATCCTCAGAAAGACCCAAAGCCTGGAATTCTAGCCGCTCAGGAACCAGGCTGTGAGGTGCAGGGATTGAAGGTCCGGTGGAAAACCTTCCGGTTCAACGACATCAGGTCCGGGAGTACAAAGCCGCCCAGGGCCCTGTAGCTGAGGCTGAGGAGATCTGGATACCAGAACTGGCATGGCCAATCTGGGGCTACCAGGATCACCTTTGCCTTGTCCCACCTCACCTTGAGTAACACCTTGTGGATCAAGGGAAATACAGGGAAGGGCGAGAGGCCTGGGGTCCACGGCCTCCAGAATGCATCCCCTGCAGCGAGCCCTGCTGAGGGGGCGGCATGGTACAGCCTCAGCTTGGTGTTCTCCTGGAAGCAAACAGGTCCACCAACGGTTTGCTCCAACGGAGAACAGAACGTAAGCTACCTCTGGATGGAGAGACTACTCGTGGATGTCTGGCCTATGCGGTTGAGAGCATCCGCCAGTTGGTTCGCAACTCCTGCCACATGGATGGCTAGGAGATCCGCCCAGCCAGCTGACGAGGGTCCAGATCTGGAGCGCCTCCTGCAAAGCAGACGGGAGTGCGTGCCGCCCTGTTTGTTGAGGTAGTACATGGTCATGGTATTGTCCATCTGGACTTGAACCACTTGACCCCGGAGCTGAGGAGCGAAGCTGACAGGGCCAGTCTGACTGCTCTGAGCTCCAACAGGTTGATGTGGCATCGGACTCCTCGGGGTCCACAACCCGTGGGCTCTGTTGTCCCCATGGGCTCCCCCAGCCCATGAGAGAGGGCGGTCGTGAGGGACGACTGTCGGCTCAGGGCGGACAAACAGGACTCCTTCCTGCAAATGACTCGGACGATCCACCATTGGACAGCGCCCCACATCCTCTGGGTGACCGTGACCAGCTGGTCGAAGAGACCCGACGCTGAGACCACTGGGCGGCCAGCTCCCATTGAAGGGGGCGATGTGCAGTCTGGTCCAGCGGACCACTGAGTGCATGCCGCCATGTAACCCAGGAGGCGAGGAAGTCCCGGCAGGGCGCAGTGCTCCAACCACAAATGGACTGGGCAAAGGAGGAAAGGACCTCCGCCTTGTCCGCTGGGGAGCCGAGCTCTGGCTTGAAAAGAGTCGAGCTCTGCCCTGATGAAGCCCATCACCTGAGAAGGCACGAGTTCTGACTTGGCCTCGCTGATTAGAAGGCCCAGGTGGGAGCAGGTTCGGAAGGTCAGGTCCCTGGACCACTCCACCTCTGAAGGAGGAACCCGCAGAGCCAGTCGTCTAGATAGGGGTAAATGCGAACCCTTGATGTCAGAGATGGCTGCCACCACTGGCGATGCATTTGGTGAAGACCCTTAGGATAACGGCATGGTTCTGAACTCAGACAGGGTCCCCGAGACCCTGAAGCGGAGGAACCACTGATGAGACGGACGGATTGGGACGTGGTAGAATGAGTCCTGAAGATCCAGTGTACAGAACCACATGTTTCGCTCCAGAGATGGTATGATCTGGTTCAGAGTTACCATCCGGAAGGTGCGAGACCTGAGATACCGATTCAGGTTGTGGAGATCTAGGATGGGGCACCAACCCCCGTCCGCTTGGGCACCAGAAAATACCTGGAGACAAAGCCTGGGTCTGAAGGAGGATCTGGCACTGGAGCAACCGCCTCCTTGAGGAGGAGCTGCGCAATGTCGTCCCAAGGGCCAACTGAGTGCCAACCAAGATCCTTTCCTCCCGTGGGGCACGGGCTCGGCTGGGAGGGTACTGCTCGAACTCTAGGGGCAGACCTGCCCAACCACTTCCAGAACCCACCTGTCTGAAGTGACACCGACCAGGCAAAAGGAAGTGGCAGAGCCGGCTCCCACGGGAGGACCCAGAGCTGGCGGACGGGTGCAGGGGAGGCCACCCAACCCGTCACTGTGCAGGCTTGGAGGAGGAGGAGGTACCTGGACCAGCACCTCGGCCTCCTTTGCGGGGCTGTTGAGGACCTTGCTTGGGCCGAGGTCGCCAAGCTTGAGCCTGCTGCTGTGCTGACCTCCTGGAAGGAGGGCTGTCTGACTGCAGGGGAAGAATGCCAAGGACTTCTTCTTGTGCTTCTGCTGGTTCTTGCCCAAGAACCTTTAGCAGAGGTGGCATCTAAGGTGGCATTAGACTGCTCAAGGCGCTGAAGGTGACCTGCCATCCCGGACCGAAGAGGTCGGTGCCAAGGAAGGGCACGTCAGCTAACTTGTGCTGTGTATCCACCGAAAGGAGGATAACCTCAGCCAAGCCCTGCGGCGAGAGGCATCATGCAGCCAGTGAGCGGGCATAGGAATCACCAATGTCCAGAGTCGCTGGAGCTGCTGTTTAGCAACAGCCGGCCCTGGTCCCAGACCTGCTTGACCGTGGTCTGCATGTCTGCTGGGAGATGAGGAAGAACTTCATCAAGTGACCCCAAAGGGCGTGAGAGAAGTGTGCCATGATCACTGCTGAGCTAGCCTGACAAAGGCCTAAGGATGAAGCTGTGTAGACCTTCCAGGCCGAGTGGTCCATAAGTTTGGACCCTTCTCCGGAAGGCGGTCAGTATCCGTAGAGCTGCCCGCTCACCTAAACACTGAGGCAGTCCCAAGGCTTTCCCACCCAGGGGTGCCTCAGTGAAGCCCACAAGGAACCCAAGGGCACCGCGACTTGAGGGCCAGTGTGGGCAGAGGGAGTCAGGCAGGAGGCTGGACGCTGCCAAAGTTCCAGAGCTGGCTAACTATGGCTTCGCCACTGGAAGGCCTCCGTCGGGTATCTCCCTCTTGAGAATATCCGTGAGAGAATATTCTGCTTTCTTCTGAATAGGCTGCAAAGGCATGCCCGTGGACTCTGAAATTAGTCGAAGGATGCCCTGGAAGGAAGATGGCCCTTCTTCCATGCCTGACACCAACAGCTCATCATGAGAGTGAAGGCCGGTGGTATCCAACCGAGGAGTCCTGATACAAAGGCCTCCCACCCAAATCCCCTCGATGTGCCTAGAGCGATCAGGAGTGACTGTGATGGACAGCCTGTGGGGCAGTCCCAAGTCGGTCAGTCCTCCTAGAGGGAACCCTCCTGAGGCTGTTTTGGTGGAGGTTCCACCAAAATTGGCGGGAGCCTGTAACAGGCCGAGCCGAAATGCGCACCGGACCCACCAGAGGGAGAACCGGAGTACTCTGCACCAAGAGAGTCGGATGAGCCGAAGAGGCTGAGGCCAAGTAATGGCCGGTACTGCCAGGGCAGCCGGCTTCTGCCCTGTCAAAAGAAGTTGCTGCCACATAAGGTCCTCTATAACGCCGACAGAGTTTCTCACTCAAGTTTCTCCTCAGAGGAGGAGGATGAGGAACGTGGCGGCGCCTCTTTCGGGAGTGTTCAGGGTCCTTCCTGGTCTTCCGACCGACGCGGTCCTACTTCCTCAATCGAGATCGACGGGCGCCGCTCTGTTGGTCGGGAGAAGCCAGGTTCAGTGAGAACCGAGGTTCCGCTCTTGTCCTCGATCGGGATGCCCGTGAGGACGGGTCTCCCTGCCGGGAAGGAGAGAATAGGCGCCTCTCCAGAGAGTCGTCGACAGGCGCTAGCGACAACGGCTCGATCGGGTCGAGAGATATCTCGCCGGTTCAGCCATGTCCTCGCTCGTGCCCTGGCCTGACAGAAGGTCCGAAAAGCCGGCAGCCAAGGAGGCGTATATCGACCGTAGTCGAGACCCCTGCTCCTGAAAGTCTGACCGCTCTCGGTCCCAGGAGCGCTCTTCTTGGGTAGAAGAAGATGGTTTAGGATCCTATCCTTCTTCTTGGATCGGAGGAGTGCGAGCCGAGGGCACCTCTCCCTTAGTAGGAGAGACTGGCACAACTCCCGGAAGGATCCGTGAAGGTGGAGCCAAGCTGAGTGGCATGGAAGCTGGCTGGCCGAGCTTGGGCAGCTTCTTCCTCATTTGCTCGAAGCTGCTTGGCGGATTCCGCAGCCGCTGAAACCGCCACCTGGCCTCCTTCGATTTCACCGTGGATTGCGAAGCTCCAGTCTCCCCAGCTTATAGCGCTTTACGGTCCTCCAGAACGGTGGGATGGAAGGCTCGAACAGATGGTGCACGCTTGAGGTATCATGCACGGCACCGAGGCAGTATACACACGGGAGGTGGGGATCGTGTGTGACATTTTTGTCCACAAGGACACTGGCAAAACCTGGGAAGGGGGGACTTTCCTCCATATCCGAGGCGTTCGGATCCGAATCGTACACTCTACGAAGTTTCAAAGGCGTAAGGCGCGCGAAAACGTCGATTGACTCAGGCCTCTATTGCTGCAAGGTAGCATGAGGGAACCTGTATCTGCCAGCGGAAAGGAAGATCTCATGCCATGGGGCATAGTCGAGTATTTCCCACCCGGTGGGTGGAGGAGCCAGCTTGAAGACTTCCAGCAAGATTTAAAGGGAAAGAGACAATGCCAGACAGTGTGGATGAACAACATATCCACGCTTACTAGAACAACCACTATTGGAATTCACTATGGCCAACTTCAGCTGGAGAAACAAATCTGAGCAATGACCAGACAGTGCAAAACATAAAAGTAAAGGGATTCATGGAGTTATAAAGTACCCATTCTGAATGCACTGTACCAGACTTCCAAACTTGCTAGTGGATATGGTATGTTTTTTTTCTCTCGTAAATTAGAGCATTACATGACACAGCCATTATTCTTTTAAACACATTCTTTCTTGCCTGGCATGTCAAACCATTGCACAATGTCTCAGAATACGTTGCTTAGCCTACTTCCTAAGCTGTAAGGAGCAAGCAGAAAGCTGGGTTGTAAAGAAAGAGGATGGCAGAGAATCAGAATTACCCCTGGATGCCATGTATTACAGGGTTGTCTTTTTTTTTTATTTCTAGATGTTAACAAACCCATCCTGCACCCATGCACGTTGCAAAGATCCGCTAACTAAATCCAACTTGCAACTCCGTGAGGCCATTATCCTCTAGGTGGAGAGTCAGGAACTTGTACCACAGGAGATAGGTAAGCTGGACTTTCTCTTGACTTCTTACCTGTAAACCCAGAGAATTTTATGGGGATGGAGGACAATGTGAGACTGTTTGCAAGGAGAAGTCACTTGTCCAGTGGATGTCAGTTTGGCCTGAACAGTCTTCTTTTGGCGGCCGGTTGTCTTTGCAGCGAGCTCTGTTAAAAACAGGAACCATACATGTCAAGATAACTAAAACCAAAGCAGCAAGTTTTAAAACAGAACCAGGGCTTGTGTTAACTCCCATACTGAAACCCTAAATGGGATTTTTGAGGATTTTGAAGCAAAATAAAATAAAAGCAGTGCTTCAGCACTGACCTCTATATTGAAAGATTTGCATAGTTAGCCTTAGCAGAAAAGTATTAGATAATATTGTACAAAGCCACTCCAGAAATGTCTGACCCCAACATTTTCTGGTCTGACACCCAACATCTGGAAGTAGAGGGTCTAACTGACCCCCATTTTAATAGTGCTGATGGAAGCCTTGCAGACCCATCCCAATATTTGTCCATGATCCACCAATGCATTAAAAAATGTTCTCTGGGCTTTTTACTGTGAGGAGTTCCAAAACTTTTCAGTCCAAAATAATATGCAGTCACTGCTAATTAATCAAACATGTCTCAAATACAGAATTATTCATTTTATCACTTTTGAGAAAAGTCTGAAAACAATATTTTTGCTCAGTATTCACAACGGAACAGGAGGGAAGGTACCTAAACAAACAAGAGAAACGCACTGGACAGGGGGTCGATACCAGTCCATTTACAGAGGAAAGGGTTTTGAAAGAACCCTTGAAACTGAGGGTGGACAAAGCAATGGGGCCTGATGGGATTCACCCTAGAATTCTAAGACAACTAAGGGCAGAACTAGTAACACCACTGACTACTCTCTTTAACAAATCATGGAGAATGGGGTGGTACCACCTGAGAACTGGTGGAGGTGGATGTGATCCCACTTCACGAAGTGGTGCAGGGCAGATGCAGGAAACTACAGACCAGTTAGTTTAACCTCAGTGGTAGTGAAAATGATGGAATAACTTCTGAAGGAGAGAACTGTTGAGTACCTAGAGGTCAGTGGGGCACAGGACCCAAGGCAGCATGGATTCACAGCTGGAAGGTCGTGTCATACGAAATCTAATACATTTCTTTGACTGGGTGACCAAAGCAGCAGACCAGGGAGGGGCTGTGGATATGGCCTACCTAGATTTTAGTAATACAGGCGGCACAGTCCCACAAAAATATTAATTTACAAGTTAGCCAGCCTTGGAGTGGGTCCCAAGGTGGTAGCCTGGATAAAAAATTAGATGGACAACAGGACGAGAGGATAATAGTAAACGGAGTCCACAGTAAAGAAAGGAGAGTAACTAGCAGATAATGCAGGGTTCAGTACTGAAACCGGTCCTCTTTAACGCCTTTAAAAGTGACACTGGAGAGTATCTGAAGGAAAAATATGTCTCTTTGCAGATGACACAAAGATGTGCAACAGGGTTGAAACACAGGGTGGGGTGGAAAGGATGAAAAGGACTTGGCAAGGTTGGAGGAATGGTCAAATTTATGGCAGCTCAGATTCAATGCAAAGAAGTGCAAGGTAATGCACCTGGGGAGGAAAACCCAGGGAAGAGTACACAATGGGGTGAGATACTAATAACAACAAAAATCGAAAGGGACCTGGGAGTAATTATATCAGATGACGAAAGGTGGGCAAGGAACGGAGAAGGCAGTATGGAGGGCGGGATACAAGGATGCATAGGAGAGGCATCAACAGTAGAAAACAGGAAGCTGTTATCCCTCTGTACAGACAGTTGGTGAGACTCCATCTGGAGTACTGCGTACAGTTCTGTAGACCCCATCTCCGCAAAGACATACACAGAGTGGAGGCTGTTCAGAGGAGGGCAAAAAATGGTGCAGGGTCTGCACCAGAAGACATATGGAGAGCCACTAAAGCAGCTTAATATGTATACCCTTGAGGAAAGGAGGAGAGGGGACATGATAGAAACTTTCTAATACCTCAAGGGAATTAAAACTAACAGGGTAACATCTTTCAGAAAAAGAAATGTACAAGACCAAGTGGGTACAATTTGAAGATGGGGGACAGCCTGAGGTAACGCTAGAAAGTATTTTTCACGGAGAGGGTAGTGGATGATGGAACAGCCTTCCTGAGGAGGCTGTGGAGTTAAGAACAGTGGAAGAATTCAAGAATGCAGGAGACAGACATATAGCAATTCTAGTGGGGGTAGGAGGAAGTAAGCGTCTGTTAACTAGGATCTGTAGCTATCCATCAGGAAGGGAAAAGGGCAGACTAGGTGGACCAAGCGGTCCTCATCTGCCATCAAATTCTATGTTTCTACATTTCATTGTATAGTTTGCTCTCTTATTTCAATCAGTACTTTGTGTACTGTTATGATTACACTTGTGTAAACAATTATCACGCACGATAAAGGTATTATTTTTGCTGAAGCCACTCCTGTGGTCTGGTCGTATGAAAACAGTTCTTGGATCAGTGCACTTACCCAGTAATCAAAGTCATAAATAAATAAAAATAAATACTTGGTCGATCGAGAACAGAAAGCACTGGCCATTTCAGCTATCTGCAGGTTTCTCCAACTGACTTGTGTGCCCTATGTCTAAAACTATTTGGCACAGAACATCACAGCAAAGGAAGGATAGCGAGGATGGCGCACCAGGAAAGGTAAATAATCAGATGGCCAGCTCCTTGGAGCCAAATTACAATCCTTCCTCTTCAAATGGCAAAATGGAATGGGGGTGGGAGGCTGGGCTATTGGAAAACAGGAGTCAACTTGCTTCAGTAAGTCAATTATAATTTTTTTTCCATGTATATTTTATGCCCCATTTTCCATAGTTCCCTGTACCTCGGCCATGTACTCGCGCATGTGGGGGCATGCATGCCCGGTAACTCCCGAGGTGCCCTCCCGGATCTGCAGTCCCTCCCAGCTATGCTAGCACACCGGACTCCACCGTGACAGCGGAACTACGAAGGGGTGGGGAGGAGACAACAACCACCCCGACAGAGGAGAGCTGCTCTTTCGGCTGCTCAATCCTGCCTCACCCCCATCCCATTCCAGCTCTAATGACCAGAGTCCATTCTCAACCCAGGTCGCCTGCATGATGTGAGGTAAAGGCTCCAGTGTCTGAGCCCTCGGAGCCACCGGGCTGGCTAGTTAATTATAATTTCATGATAGAACTAGTCTTTGATACAACAGTCCCAACAAATGCACTAAGAAGGTATTTTACTTAGCTAAACATCCTGCTGCAAACTCTGTTAACACCAACTTGGGTTCATCGGTAATACTAGCGAGTCACAAATGCCAAACCATTAACCTTCTCCTCTTTTGTTTTATTAGAAACATTGTTTATACCTCAACAAATACAATCTGCAAGTAATAAGTCACAACTGGGTGTATATTAAATTAGCAATAAACCACAACATGATCTGCATTAAAGCCATTTTATAATTACTATTAGCCCACAAAGTGTAAGTCGGTTTACATCTCATACATACCTATTTCAGAAATAACACGCTCTGCCCTTGCTTGATTACTTTATTTTAGCTGTTCCAGCTCTGCATATCATCCTAGACTTTCTCTGCCTAACTTCAATGCCCCTCTTATTTTACCCCAGTCACCTGTTCTTATCTCTTAAAACAAACCTGCCTGTTCCATTTACCACCTGTTCTTGTAACATGGCTAAATTACAAAGCTGAGAAAGCTGAAACATCATTGGCCAAAATGAGTCACATGGTAATAGCTCAACATGGCATTATTTAAGCAATAATGCCGTGTTGAAACTGAAATCCCTCTAATCCACACATCCCAAAGAGTAGAGTGTACAAAACGCATGATAGGGAAGGTCACACCTGAAAGGAGGAGTAGAGCAAAGGAGAAGAGCACTACAAAGAACGCATCTACTCCGAGCGCACAACAGACAGAAATGTTCAAACTGTAACAAATGAATAGTGCAGCATTCCAAAAGGACAGACTACATGGCCTACACCTGAACACCACGCCAGACAGTATGCTAATGAGTGAGATAGCTAAGTACCGCAGGAGAGATATCTAAATTGTAGACCTCCTAGGTATGGTATAAGAATAGCTGGCAGATTTCAAAACTTTTGAAAAGAAATTTAATGAGGCCTTGTCGCGTAAACACGTGATATTTTGTTTTCTGCAACATCTGCTTATAAATAACAATTTGTTCATGTTTGCAAAGGTGCACTAAACATTGTTAAAAAGCAAAACTGTCTGCATACAGTTTCTTAACTCACAGTATGTACATTTGTAACACACTTCAATATTTCAAAATCATGTTACAAGCGCATTAAGCCACCAAAGGTGGCATCTAATTGAAATTAATGCATGGTTGGCCTGCTTGTACAACGGTCCCAACCATGCATTAATTCTCCCAAATGCCACCTTCGCCATGGCTAATGCTTACCGTGTCCCCGCAACACAAACCTGCCTGTTCCATTTACAACCTGTTCTTACTCCCCTTAACACAGACTTGCCTGTTTCATTTATGACCTGTCCTTGCCTCCCCATAACACAAACTTGCCTGTTACATTTACCACCTGTTCTTCCCTCCTGTAACACAAACCTGCCTGTTCCATTTACCACCTATTCTTACCTTCCCTTAACAGACCTGCCTGTTCCATTTACCACCTGTTCTGCCTCCCCTAACACAAACCTGCCTGTTCCATTTACCACCTGTTCTACTCTACCCTTAACAGACCTGCCTGTTTCATTTACCACCTGTTCTTCCTCCCCCTTAACACAAACCAGCCTGTTCCATTTACCACCTGTTCCTTACACTCGCCTTAACACAAACTTGCCTGTTCCATTTACCACCTTTTCTCACCGCCTGCAACACAAACCTACCTGTTCCATTTACAACCTGTTCTTATCTCCCTGAACACAGACCTGCCTGTTCCATTTACCACCTGTTCTTGCCTCCCCTTAACACAAACCTGCTGTTCAATTTACCACCTGTTCTTACCTCGCTTTAACACAGACCTGCCTATTCCATTCACCATCTGTTCTCATCCCCTTAACACAGACCTGCCTGTTCCATTTACCACCTGTTCTTAGCTCCTGTAACACAAACCTGCCTGTTCCATTTACCACCTGTTCTTAGCTCTCCTTAACAGACCTGGCTGTTCCATTTACCACCTGTTCTGCCCCTTAACACAAACCTGCCTATTCCATTTGCCACCTGTTCTCATCTCCCTTAACACAAACCTGCCTGTTCCATTTACCACTTGTTGTTACCGCCTTGACTAGACCTGCCTATTCCATTTACCATCTGTTCTTGCCCTCTTAACACAAACCTGCCTGGTCCATTTACTACCTGTTCTTACCTCCTGTAACACAAACCTGCCTGTTCCATTTACTCCCATCTCTTTCTGTCCCTATCCCACACAACGAGCACACACATGCTTACGGGTCCTCTCATACTTTCTTCTTTGTGTCCCACAGCTCACTGCGTATTCTACTGTCCATGTTTGCCCATCTCACCTGCCACCGAACCATTAAACCCAGACCTTACGCTTGCACTTTAGGCATTAATCTTGCCTCTCTCCTGCACATTATTGGTTTATGCTCTGTATATATACCACCTGATCGGTATAGTTTAAGCTGTTCCCTTCGCTTTATTGGTTACAACTGCCGTAATAGGCCTGCTGTGTTCTCTAGGAATAGTTTCTACACACCCTGTAAACCCTCTTATTAAAACTGTAAATATTTTCTCCCTGCTCTGTACCAAACTCTTTTGAAGACCAGCTGACAGATTATTCCTTTGGAGCAGGAAGCAGAGGGTCTAACTGAACCCAAACATTAGCAGTTTTTTTTTATTATTATTTATATTATTTTATTCTAGCACTAAAGCTGACATACCCCACTCAGCCTCTCAGTCCTGTCCTCCCTTCTCTGGTACTTACTTGCATTCCAGGGAATCCATAAAGCCGCCCCTGTGCCATGGTTCATAATGCCATTGTTACTCCCATTCCCCACCACCACCGGGGCACACCTGAAACAAGCCTTGGCTCAGTGTGCATTTCCATTACCAACATTTTAAGTAAATAAATAAATGGTGGAGTCCACTGGAAGTAGGTTCCCCCACACACACAGGTCTGACTGATGTGGGGAAGGTGATGGCCAGTCCGGTTGGTAAGCCTTAAGAGTGCACTGGCTTCATGATGCTGTGCTCAAAGGCTTTCCTTCCTAGCTTTTCTCCTCCTCTGGCTATCAATTACCGACTCCATGGATCGCAAGCGCTACAAGGCTTCATGGCATTCCAGTCAGTGGTGGGTAAATCAAGTGGCCAATGACCACTGAAACGACTGGTTTAATTACCAGATTCTGCATTCAAAATCATGTCCCCTGCAGTAAAACATCACTGAAAACAAGAAGAAATGTCAATATGTACTTACGGTCTGGAAGAGCATACTTAAAACCTCAGGCCAGATGGCCAACATCCAACATTCTGAGGGAGGAGCCTGGAGACCAGCAGTCAGAGAAAGAAAATTTACAGGTATTTACATTTCAATTTCTCTCTCCTAAGCTGGTCTCCTGGCTCATAACTAATTGGATATACTGAAGCAGTACAGTCCTTTGCTTCCTGAGTGGGAAGAATGTGAGCAGACCTTTATGGGTCCCCGGCCTATGGAAGGACCAGATAACCAAGGGATGCCTCAGTATAGGCAGACACATCCATTCTGTAGAACTTTGCCAAGGAATGGATGGATGTCCAAGTGGTCATTCCTGAAAGACTATGGAAGGCCTCTGGATTCCGCCCAGGAGGTAGCTACTGCTCGAGCTGAAGGAGCCCTCCGTGAGCCCAACATAGCAAGCCCCAACCTTTGAAGGTGAAGAGAAGAGAACAAATTCACGTGGTCCAAGAGGCTTTAAAGGCTTTTTGCTCAAATTCGCCCTGAAGATGAGGGTGAATAGACTAGAAAAATCGTACAGGCTTCCTCTCCTGATGTAAAGCTTGAGTGCTCTCCTGTAGCCCAGAAGGAGAATTTCCTTCCTCTCACTCTGAGGGCTAGGACGAGGGCAGGGATATTCAATTCCTGGTAGAGGAAGGAAGGAAGATAACACCTTCAATAGAAAGGATGGACATGTCCGGAGAATCACAGAGTTCTGGGGAACACAGTGTAAGGTTCCTTGGAAAATAGTACTCCTATCTGCTTGTACAGCAGGCTGAAGTGAGTGCTGAAAGAAGACTGCCTTCATTGCAGAAAAGGATGACTGACGCTTCCTTAATGAGCTCCAACGGGTCCTGTGAGGGTTCTGAGGGTCAGGTTGATTTTCCAATGTCAGAGGATGGCTCCACCCAATCCAGGGTGACCTTTGCAGGAGCCCTAGGATTACTAGAAATGGATTCTTGAGATTAGCAGAACTGGAGGAAAGTTGTACCTGAAATAGCAGGGTCCCCAGTCTAGGGAGAAGGCATCCTATGCTATATTCAGCTCAACCCCGATTAGGAGCAGGACTGGGAAGTTTGTGGCTTCACCAGCCAATTAAGAACTACATGCAAGAGGCCCCCATGCCACCAGAAGGAGGAAGGGCTCACTTTTAGTGACTTAGCCAATTCCTCCATGCTGTGCATCTGAACTGGTATGTATATGGCCACAGAGCTCACTCCAGTGATGCTCTGCCCACTGGAAGAGCAATAGGGTTTTCTTGTACCATCAGAGAGCCTCATGTACCTCCCTGGTGATAGGTGCAGGCCACTGTAGTTCGACTTGGAGTGACGAGCGCATCCTGGTTGGAGATCTGTGTTTCAATCTTGGAAATGTCAGCGGTATCTCCAGTATGTTGATGTTGTAGTGATCTTGAACTCTTCGACTACTTGCCAGCCTCAAGGCTGGCATCAGTAGTAATTCTCCCTGGGTGAGGATGCCCCCGCTTGAGAACCTTCATGAAGTTGGAGCAACGAGTCCCCAGTGCAGGGATGCTTCCTCCTGGCAACAGCCTTGAATACGGGCTCAGACTGACCCTTGGCTGGTCCCTTTGAAGGATCAGGCTTGACTGGTCAGGATGTTTGAATCTGCTGGCCTGGACTGACCTTTGCCTGGAACCCTTGATGTAGTAGATTCGACTGCCAGACACAGGACATCCAGAGCCCATGGCACGGAGACAGTCAGGAGACCATCGTCCCCGTAAGTTGTGTGAGGGTGCATTTTGAAAGGCATTAGGCCGCCATCTTTGCTGAACAGAACTCTGAGGTCCCTGAACTTAGCTACTGTAGGGAAAGTCTTTAATTTGTGAAGTTCAGAAGATTACCCTCAATGATTTAGATGCTTGAATAGTGGAAGAGAGCTCTTTGGAGATCAGGAATCATATGGGTGAGAGACATTGTGTGACCTGGTCACTGCCAGAGTTGTTTGCTCGCATTGTGGGCACTGACCAGAGTGACCCTGGACAGGATATGTAAAATGCCCTGCAATCTGCTGAGACCAATTGATCTCACCGATGCAATTCCTGAAGATGGATGCATGGGGTACTCATCTAGAATGCCCTGTGGTGATGAATTCAATCAGACATTTTAGGACCCATACGGTTCTGAAAACTCCAGACTGATTTGGGACTATGATAAACAGACCATAAATGCAAGTACCTTTTGCAGGGCACTCACTGCTTGCTGCAGCCTGTAAGTGGTCTGTGAGTGTTTGGAGAGCCGACCTATCCTGTGCAGGTAAGGGTGAGAGTACCACATGCAGTGGGGACCCTGCTTAAAATTCTCTGGCACCTCTTAATGCGTGGTCAAACCCTTTCTTTGAGACAATTGGAAAACTTTGCCCTACTCCGAGGATGGTTCCAGGCCTTTACTGTGAGCTTCTGGCATCTCGTGATGCTTCTTTCTCTGCTGGATGTAGGAGATGACCCAGGATCGCCTACCAAAGGCAGATTTAATTTGTCCTCTGAGTATGTATGGTTTAAATACTCTGACTGGATCCCTGTGACAAGGGTCTGTACCTGCTCCTGGATTGTGGTACTTAGGTTTTCGCTGCTTCCTTGGATTCTCTTACCACCCTTACTTTAGAGACAAGCCAAAGGAGAGATCTCCCTTGTAGATCCGAATGGAGATCTCCTTGTAGGGGCATTCCCCAGTGTGCCTTGGCGACCTGTCTGTCTGCCATGCCCGCAGCCTTGGGTATGTCGAGGCAGGTGAGTTAAAGCACGGCCCTTGCTTGCGATCTGACAGCCTCCTTCTAGACCTCAGCTGAGAATGTATAGAACAGTCCCACAGCTGTAAAGGCGCGGGTAGGCTTGTTTACATCTGGCTCATCAGCACGCTGGAATGCCAGGTCAGTGGCCCATGGTAGTGCAGCTCATGTTGAAACAGGTTGGCTGGGTTTGCTTATATTTGGCCTATCAGCACGCTGGAATGCCAGGTCAGTGGCCCATGGTAGTACAGCTCACTGCTGAAGCAGGTTGGCTGGGCTTGCTTATATTTGCCTGCCAGCACACTGGAATGCCAGGTCAGTGGCCCATGATAGCAGCTCACGCTGAAGCAGGTTGGCTGGGCTTGCTTATATTTGGCCTCGCCAGCACGCTGGAATGCCAGGTCGGTGGCCCATGATAGTACAGCTCACGTTGAAGCAGGTTGGCTGGGCTTGCTTATATTTGCCCGTCAGCACGCTGGAATGCCAGGTCGGTGGCCCATGGTAGTGTGTGGCTCACGCCGACAACAGGTTGGCTGCAGCTGCTTTAAGGGAGGAGGTTGTGGAGGATTAAAGCATCCTTTTGAGGGTGCATACACCTTCATATCCACTTTTTATCCCCTACGTCCCACAGAGAGTTTTCATTCATTTGACCAGGCCGCCTAGGGTTTCTCCACGTAGTGATGTGTACACGTTATGCGTGTGTACCTGTGCAGCCGGCCCCTTCCTCCTCTTCACTAAGCACCTGTTCAGTTTGTTTGCGTGTTAAAGTTAGTCGCATGAGTCTGCTAATGGCGGCAGCTTAACTGTCTGAAATTGTTCGAGACAACCTAATAAGCATACTAACTTTGAAAAAATTCAAACATTTGAAGGTAAGAGTTCTCTTACTTCATTAAAATAATGAAAGAAATGGGCAGCCCTATTTTTGGCAAATGACTGAAAATTCTTTTTTTTTTGTTTTTAGTAGATGCTGGACCAAACGGAAACAGACAATGATTTTCCGGCTGTACTAAAAGTTTTGGTAAGAGGCAAGATCCTCAACATGTAAAAATAGTGATATTGAATTTAATGAACCTTTGTTATAAATAAATGATTTTTATATTTTGTTTTCCTTTTGACAGAAAGATAATAAAGTCTGCTCCTGTGCAGAGGATTATGAAATCGCTTTAAATATCATCATGCATTCAGTAAGGTGCATTTTGTGTGTGTGTGGTGTGTGTGTGTGTATATATATATATATATATATATATATATATATATACACACACACACACACACATATATATATATATAAATCATGGTAAGAAACTTAAATTCATTGACCGACTATAAATATAATTTTCTTTCTCTGTAGATAAACGAATTTTGAGGTTACTGGTAATAAGAGAGAATTATGGTCTCCATTTTGAGTTAATGCCTAACATTGGCAGACTCAGCCTTTGTGTTTTTGGTCATTAGAAAGCAGGTTAGTTTCACCTTAGCTTTTAATGCATTAACAAAATCAAAATGTATACAGTATATTAAGAATGTAAACTGATTAGTTTTTTCCTCTGATTCATTTTCAGAAAAAATGCTCTGTTGTCCGATGAAGGAACTTGTGTTCTGAAACGTTACAAGAATTAATATATATATATTGAGCTTTATAGAGTTTTTTCAATGGAAAACATTTTGTATCGTTAAAAAATATAAAATTTGTATGGAAGAGTCATATATATTGGTTTTACATTTCATATGTAGTCTGGGTTGAGAAAGATCCTCATTGTGTAAACAGATTTTCCTATTTTTCCTTTCTCCCCTATCTTTTAAAAATGTTTAAAATTAAAAAGGAACCCTGGGAAACTTTATTGATTTATGGTTTGTCCCACAGAGAGCCCCACCCTCGTGGTATGTGTATATATATCTATATTCTCGGTTTTGCTTGGCAGACAATGCAAGTCTGAGCGCTGGTTGGTGGTTTAGAGTTGACGAGGGAGACCTCAAGGGAAACTCCTCACTTAGCCACCTAATGAAGAAATCTAGGTCATCCAAGACTATGTTTTTGGATGGAGAGCCGCCTAAGATAGAAACACCGGTCAGTAGACCCCTTCCTCTGGGGAGACTAACTGACCTCAGGTGGACTTGGAGGTCTGTCCCATTGGATGTTTTCCACTGTGGACATCCTTGAATCTGCTACTACTATGTGACCTCTTCCACTCCTATGGTGCCGAGGGAGATGTCCTCCGGGTCTGAAGAGATTAGAGTAGGCATGGGGTGGGCTTCCGTGTGAGCCCTACGATCTATGAAGAAATCAAGGCAAGCTGGTCAGGCATGATGAGAAGGGCTGATGGGTCTGCGCTGCCCGGGTATTGGTTCCTGTAATAGCAGGGTGATGTGACTGGGGGTGGACTACATCTGTGGCCCCCGAGAATTTGTGCTATGCCCCAAAAGCCCTAAGACCTTTGGTACCAGAGGGTGGTATGAGTCCCTGTTTTGAGTCCTATTAGCACTGCCACCTGGAGCAGAGCCTATCTGTCCAAATGGGCTCAAGACGTTGCTGAGGAGAGTTTGCACACGCCAACCCCACGTTGTGAGCTGCGCTTTCCACTGTTCGATCACCCTTGGTGACATGTTGAGGGCAGCAGACAACCACAAGCTGGATTGTAAGGGGAGCACTGTCGCTCTGTGGTTCCCCATCGTGCATCCAGGGCCCTGATGGGTAGGAGACTCAGTAATAGGCCAGCGCCGACTGCCAGTTTCCTCCTGGTGGTCGATTTAGGGGATGTAGCACGGCTCTTTTGAGCCGAAATGAAGCCCCTGTTAATGGAGCACTACCACCCATGAATGCCACCAATGAGGGATGTAGCATGGCTCTTCCTGAGCCAAAATGAAGCCCCTGCTACTGTGGAGCACCTCCGCCTAAAAGATTGGCAATGAGGTGTTTTAGCATGGCTCTTCCTGAGCCGAAATGAAGCCCCTTCTGCTGTGAAATGCTATCACTCCAAGATGATTCCTCTGTCAATCGACGGGCCAGAGGACCGGGGCTCATCAACAGAAAATCACTTCTGCTTGTACCCTCCAGTTCGTTGATGAGGACTGTGCGCGACTCTTCCCAAGCTGAAATGAAGCCCCTGTTGCTGTGAGAAGCCTACTGCTCCAAGAGACATTCTCGCTGATCAACGGCGAGCCAGAGGACCCGGGCTCGTCGACAGAAAACCGGCTTCTGCTTGTGCCCTCCAGTTCTGATGAGGGGTTGCAGCTGCTCTCCAGAGCCAAAATGAGGCGCCTGCTCCTGGTCATTGAGAAGGCTGCGCGGCCTCCTGGAGCCGAAATTAAGCATCTGCTCCTGGTCAATGAGAAAGGGTTTTAGCGTGGCTCGTGCAGAGCCGAAATGAAGCTCCTGCATTGAGAGGGCGCTGGCGCAGCCCTCCAGAGTTGAAATGAAGCCCTGGTGCCGCAGGGTGTTCAGCTGCTTTACCCATTACTCAACGAGCCTGCAGACCGGGGTCCGTTGACGGGCGCAACGTCAGTGGCCTGAGCAGCAGGGCTGCCGACGAGAAGAATGCAGCGCAACCTCCGAGCAAAAATAAACATGCAGTGCGCAGTGCCTGTCGAGTGAATCATATGCCTCCCTCCAAGGGCCTGGCAAGTCCAAGAATGACTGTTGGGAGGAATGCGTGCATCAAAGCACAGGAAAATGCAGGACAGAAGGGGTCCAGTCTGTGCAGCATACATGGCTGAGACTGGGACCCTAGAGAATCTGTGAGGCAACGCTGGAGCTCCTGCTCCTGTGAAGCTTCCCTTGAAAATCCTTTTCTAATTAGAAAGTAAACTGCACTTACAGTTTAATGTCTTCAGCTCTGCCACAACAGTCAGGAAGTAAACTGAGAGCTACAGGATGCAGCGGGAAGGATCTGGTCCCCCTGCAGAGATAGTTTTCCTGCCTATCACGTGGTTCCAGGAAGGACCTCCCACTAGTTATGAGCCCGCGCACCAGCTTAGGAGAAAACTAGAACAATGCTAGCTTCCACAACCTCACCGGTCAGCCATCCCACTTGAACCACCCTCTCTGTTCAACGCAACTTTATTATTTATTTAGTTTTAAACGGATAGGTAAGCACACTACACAAATCCAAGCCTATTTTCAGAAGCAGCCCTGGAAGCTGTACAGTAGAAAAGAGACACAGCAACTCCACCTTTTGCAGTACACATAAAATTATGATAAACAAGCTAACAATTACACAGTAAGGATGCAAGATCAGAAACATACAGAATTATGACTCAAAGTTAGTGAGGCAACATGAGAAGCCTAAAAGATTACATTTACCAATGTAGAGCAACAGACACACAGAGAGAGTCAGCAGAATTTCTAGTGAATATGCATGCACCAGGCACAGCTCACTGATCTTATGGGCCAAAAGGTATTTGAAAACATATGCATATATTGAACAGAATGCCGGATTGCTGTGTTTAAAAAAAAAAAGCATTCCTATATTAACTATCTAAAATCTAAAACATGTAAAAGCAGCTCAAAACAGTGAAAAAAAAAACTATTACAAATAAGGGCACTCTAAAATGGATACTGGTACAAATACAGCCATGCGGCTTTGCTGTATTCTGCCTAGATATATTCAGGCCTGATGACACTTACAATGTACCCATTATTGTAATTATGATAATGTTTCTTTTGACATGGCACTCTACGTAAAGAGCTATTGCTCAACAGTATTAATTCAAGATTTCAATGTTGTTTTCAGCAGCCCCCTGCACATTTAGTGCCTGACTGAGCTAGTCAGTCAACCTGTTAGCTACTCTGCGCACCACATTTCTTTTTCACACAATGCCTCCCTCCACCCCACCTCGCTTCCCCATCACACACCCCAATCAACACAGTTTTAGGTCAAATAAATGCAGAGACCATTTTTACTTACATATTTCCTTGGATGTTAATTAAACTTGATTGATCCAGCTATCCCCAACTTAAAAATCTTCAAACCATTGCAGCTCGAGTGGCAACCCAGAATCCCTGCCACACACACACTTTTAAAAATGTTTGGACTACAGCCACCTGGGCATCAATCCAGAATACCCTGCTGCCCCAGACTTTAAAAAATCTTCAGACTACAGCTACTTGGACAGCAATCCAGAATCCCTGCACCTCCCCAAACACACACCTTAAAGACTGCCAGACTACTGCCATTTAAGTGCAACACAGAATCCCTGCTGCCCCCTTAAAATCTTCAGACTACAGCCACTTGAGCAGCAACCCAGAATTCCTGTCACAAGCCCCACCACACACACTTTAAAATCCTTCGACTACAGCCACTGAAAGCAACCCAGAATCTCGAGGCATGGGGTGTAGGCAGGTATACTCAAGCACTCCATGGTGTGCAATTTTATTTAAGGGTGTAGCAATAGTCTCTGAACTGCTTCCTTTTCCATGAAAACTAACAAAGAAAATACTGAAACTTTCTGTAATTTTATTCATAGGAGTCGAAACTAGAAGGACTGATCACTAATACCTCTTTGCCTACCAAGGACAATACAACTTTACAGGCTCTGGGCTGGTATGTGGTGTCTTAGGGAACAATGTATGGTATTTGTATTTACCCATGCAAGGCAACAACCACTGTCATGAGATACAGAAGTTGTGTTTATTGTGCCAAATGAGGCAACAAACATGGTCCTGGAGTACATTTGTATATTGTCTGGCTGCACCTTGGGAGGGGGTAGCTCACCCAACAAGGGAAGGGGTAGCAGTGAGTCCACTTGTTGTGCAGATCTGAAATCCTGGCTACACCCTTGCCCTGAGGCACACATCAGCAACAGGGATCAGCTATGGAGGTTTCAATGGGGAAAAGCCAAAGGATGGAAGTAAGTTTTGCAGCAAGCCACTGGCTTCACAGACAACCCAACGAGTGTACTTAATGAAATGTTGATTCAATCCAAGCCAACAGGGAAACTTACTAGCCCATAACAAAATCTACAAGCATTTGGCCAGTGGACCAGTGGCAGATGCATTCCTGAAATACATTACTGAGTTTTAAAAAGATGTGCTATGCTGGTTAGTAGTCTAGCAGTAATCCAGAGGCCAAGTAAAGGTTGCGCTTGATGTTAGTCCCTAGGGGCTTCAGAGATGCTGCCCAAAAAGAGAATCAACCAGATGAAGGTAAAATACAAGAAACACATGGAAGAAAAAATCATCTCTTTGCACTTAAAGAAACTCACCAAGTTAAATAAGTAACAATAAGGCATGATGGGGTGTGTGGAACACATTTTACTGCATGATCATGCATTAAGGCACAAGGCCAAAGTCCGAGTGACTTTAGCCACTGGTTGGGCGCAAATGTGTTCCACGACATCCCAGAGTGCCTTATTGCACTTGTAAATGGGCCTTTTTAAAACCATTTTATAGTTGGGAAAAGCAGATTTATATGTAGAACCAATAGATTTACTTGTGTGCATTTATGATAAAATAGTCCTTCCGCCCACTACAAATGATGTAATTGATGTCAGTGTTGGGGAAGGTAATGGAAAGCATACTTAAGGAAGGGGCTGGGAGGTTTCTTGGAGGAGATGGTTACCTGGATGACCGCAGCATGGGTTTGTGCCAGGTAGATCGTGGTCAAACAAACCCTGAAGAGTTCTATGAGTGGGTGACATCAGCACTTGACAGGGGAGACCAGTGGATGCACTGTTCCTGGACTTCAGCAAGGCACTTGATTCGGTCCCTCACACTAGCCTAAGGGAGAAGCTGGAGGGTAGGCCCATTGACGGTTAGGTGGATTGGAAATCGACTTTTGGGTCAAACTCAGCGGTAGTGGTCAGAGGGAGGTCTCGTCTCCTAGGGAGGTCATAAGTGGGGTCCCACAGGGATCAGTCATGGGGCCACTCCTCTTACGCCTACATCTCCGATATCAGGGAAGGTATCAGGTGTGAAATGAGTCTCTTTGCAGATGACTAAGCCGGGGCGGTGGTGGAGAGGGAGGAGGGAGAGATTGGTCCTACAAGAGGACCTGGATATTCTGGATAGGTGGTCCTGCACCTGGAAATTGAAATTCAACCCTCCAAGTGCAAGGTGCTACACCTAGGGTGGGAAAACTCTAACTATATGTACACCCTGGGAGATGAGTTGCAGGCCACGGCAGGGGAAAGAGACCTAGAAGTCTTGGTGGATGTTACCATGAATAATTCAGAACAGTGCAGGAGGGCTGCGGTCAGGGCAAATAGGATGCCGGATGCATCGCTAGGGGATTACCTCAAGGAACAGGGAGGTGATTTTGCCATTGTACAGCAGCCTGGTTAGACCACATCATGAGTACTGTGTACAGTTCTGGAGGCCGCACCTAAGGAGGGACATCCAACTCCTGGAGAGGATTCAGAGGAGAACAACCAGAATGATCCGGGGCCTGAGGGATATAACATAAGAGGAACGACTAGGGAAGCTCAACCTGTTCTCATTGGAGAATAGGAAGGACGGAGGAGGGACATGATTGAGGTCTTCAGGTACCTCTAGGGAGTAAATAAGGCAAGTCAAGATAGGATCCTTCGACTGAAGGAGGGTGGAATCACCAGAGGACACAGTTGGAAGATTGAGTGGTAGGATTAGGGTGAAAAGGAGGAGGAGGAGGCATTTCACCGAAGACAGTGGGGAACGTGGAATGCACTGCCCAGAAAGCTGGTACAGGCAGCTACGTGGACGGATTCAAGAGAGGGTGGGACAGTAGGCAAGGGTGAAGAGCAGAATTGGTTTGCCCCGGGAGGGCAGACTGGGGATGGAGTAACACCAGAAGGAGACAGCTAGAGGGCTACGTAACCCAATCAGATTGTTAAAGCACAAGCAGACTTAATAGACCAATAGGCCTACTCTGCTGGCGTCCAGTATGTTAGTATTTTATTTATTTATTTATTGAATTTTGATGACAGGTAGGGCTCGCTGCCCAGAAGGTCCTTTTCAGGGGCGACCGGGAATAACAGTATTAGACAAGTATGGAACTTATTGCAATTACATAAAAACAGGAAGTCATGGGGTATACAGTATTCGGCTGTTTTTAGTATGTCACTGTATTGTTGCCTCTACTTCTTCCAGCTGTTTTCTCACATTCAAGATATGGAATGTTTGTCATGGAATACATGGATTAAAAATTCTGTTCAGTTCCACTGGTAGAATGCTATTTCCTAAAATACTATACATAGATACATACATACATACATACATACAACAAAGTCCTCTGTTACAGCCAGAGACTCAATTACCCCACTGTCAGGGCAAGAGAAGAGATTTCCTGATGAGCAGGTAAAATAGAAGGGGATTTTCACGTTCGCAAAAGAAACAGTTGCAATGAAAACTATAAACAATACTTATTGTTTCTAATTTATGTGTGTAAGGAAAATGTGATGATCAGGAAAACAACATTTAATTTGTTTTATTTTGTATTTAAGGTAGTTTATTTTAGGGCCCAGTGCAAGTAAATGTGATGCTTACAGTTACAGGGCAAAACGATGGCTGCCAGTTGAATTCTTAACATTCTATTAGTGTAATGATTCCAGTGGTGATCAGTGGACATTTGGCAGCACTTTTTATTCTCCATGCTTGAAACATAATTGCTACATGAACAAGAGCCAAATCAGATTTTAGGATTTTCCCTTACCATTTTATAAATGGAGATATGCTCCACATATATCGGTGCCTTACCACATCTACCTCACCCAATTAATCAAGGGCACCAGGTGACTAACAAGGATTAAGTGCCCTTGATCAATCACCAAATGGTCACTGATACATATATATATATATATATATATATATATACACACACATATATACACATGTGTATATGCTGCTAAAGTTGCCTCCCAAAGACTATAATGGAGCTCATCCCAGCGCTATCCCTGGGTTAATGTCATAATTTGTGAGCGCAGGGGCAGATTAGGAGCCGATCTTAAGACCGGAAGTGAAAGTAACCTGGTGTATGAAACTTTACAAATGAAATCAATGCCTAAACTACTGGAAATTTATGCGAAATATACATAAGCAGCATTTGATCAGGTAAGGCACCGATATATGTGGTGCATAGGCTTATCTTAGTGAGACAGTCTCTTTAAATTGCAAACTAGGGCCCTCTTCACCATAAGTGTGCATGTACATGAACTCTCCCTAAGTAGAAGGCACTGAACTTCTGCTTCCCGTAACCTGGGAAGGATGAGAACAGGCTTGGGAATTCTCACCTGAGATGTGCTGGTTTATCAGCTCTTTCTGGGTCCTGTAGCTCCCACCCCTCCAGGTCACTGATATCTTCAATCTTCTTTGTGGTCGCCCGTGCTCGCTGTAGCTTTTCAACATGCACTTCACATGGTACCACCCTTCATATCACCTCCAGACTCTGAGAATGGGTTAAGCATCACCTTCCCGATCCGGACCAACCCTTTCATGATTTTCTCTTACACTTCTTGCAGCCTGCCCCTCCCTTGCTTGGCATATAGTCCACGAGTATCTCTGCTCAGCCATGTCAACTCTTTTAGTACAATACGGTCTCCACAACAATAACAGTGACGCACCCGGGCTTGCACTGGCACAACCAACTATGCCAATTCTAACGTGGAATCGATTCCAGAGTGCAGGACTGAGGCCAGGCTTTTCTTTAATGGAGCTTGAGGGGAAGGGAAGTCTCTGGAAACTGTGGCAAGTGAGAATCTGCAGACGTGTTATCTTCCAATTTGAGTTAGCCCTGCCGCTCTGTAAAGACTGCAGTTTCTCGTAACAGGACTCCGCAGAAACATATCATTGAGACATCCTTACTTGGACGTGTTTGATGCCTACAGAAAGACTGAAAAGATGACAACAGTATTAGCAACAAAACAGATCAGCAAGAAACTTATGTCAGTTCTTTGTCATTCTCAGCCTATACTAGATCAGATGCACATGCCTCTTTAAGGCCCCGTTCAAGATTAGGGCATTTGAAACGGTTCTCAGCTTGAACCGCTTCAAAAGCCGCAAGGCCCGGATCGCTGCTCGCACATCACCCGCTTAGATCGGAATTTTGGAAGCGTGCTCAAACCCTGATGAGACCTGGGCTGAGCACGCCCATAACCATTTTCAAAGTAAAGCAATTTACCTAGAGTGCGAACGCCAGCTCGCTTTCTTTTAATGCACTTCAAGCAAGGCGCAGTTATCATGGTAAGCAGCTTTCCATGCTGCTGAATTCAGTTTATAGTTGGCACGGATCTCTCGCCACAGTGTGAACCCTGTAAAATGCATTGCCTAATGTGGATCACAGGAAAGGGGTTGCAGTATGAATGCTACAGCACGGTAAGTGTTAATCCACTTTAAAACGCTTTGCCCAACTGCACAGAAAGTGCGAACGGGGCCTAAAAGACTATGTCTGTTCCAGCACAGCCTTCTGCAGCCTGATCTGCACAATGACTTGCATACCCATAGTGCACCTTGTACTGAGAATGAGGCTTGAGAGTGTGCGCATGATTTGGAGAGATGCACAGAAAATCTAAATATATCAGCAAGAGAGAGCAGCTGCCGATGGGTTCAAGGCCTTTCAATTGGTTCCTATAGCTAATCAATGAGGGCATCCCGTTAGATAAGTCATTCAAGGGACCACACTAGTGTTGGCAGACAGGAGTTTGAGCTGCACAGCCAATGTGAACTGGGACCAGGGCTGACCAAAGAGTTCTTATCAGTTGTTTTTTTTGTTTTAATACTTTATAAACTGAGCCTGAAGGAGCCCGCCCGGTGGCACTGAGGGTTGAGGTGCTGGACACCTTACTCTGCGCCACGCCAGCAACCTGGGTTCAGGAACAACCTCCGGTCATTAGGAAGCTGGCATGGGGAGGGAGCAGAACTCAGCCACCTAATGGCAGCCTCCTCCCGAGGAGTGGTCACCCCTGTAGCGCCGCCATCACCGGGTGGAAGTCTGGTGACGGCACAGGTGGTAAGGGTGGCGTGAAGAGGGTCTTACGCCACATGCACGCGTTTCACACGTGTCTGCGCCTGAGACAAGGGGATGGGAACAGGGATAAAAACTACATAAAACTATGCAAACTATGTACAAAAAAAAAAATGGGTCTGAAGGTCAGGGCAGGTTTGTCTTGAGAGTGATCCCTTTCCTACCCAACTCCCAAATAACTAGCTCCTAATCCAAATCCCCCAGGTTTCCACCCTCCACCCCCTCGGCTTATACAGCATCAATCAAAGCAGGAGGCCCCAAACTGACTGTACTGTGACTGCCAGAGTAACAACTCAAGTCTCCCACTCAGGCTAGATTAGGATGCTACCTCATGCATGGCAACACACAGACTCTAATGGACTACTACAAATACTAACCTTCTAGTTCAGGCTCCCTTCATAATGATGGCAGACACATGCCTTCAAAGTAACCGACTAGCAGCATCTGTCCGCCCTCTAGCTTTTCTGTTTTGTGCTCACATTTACGCCTTCTCGCGCCTGGCCCCTGCTTCTATGCGAGTCCAAGGCACAGGCTGACTTGCTCATGTCTACGTTGCCAGTCACCTCCATGGAGCTGTGGTTGTGTGTCCCTCGCCAAGGGTGGAGGATGTACCCCAAAAAATTCTCTGATCTCATCAAACAGCTAGCAAAACGGACACACGAGGTCCCAGATGTACCAGTAAGGATCGCTTCACCTCAGGGGCCAGGGCTGATCCTTTTCTCTGGTCATTTGCATTCATGGGGCACGAATGAGCATGCACACGCATGCAGGCCAGCACAAGCCTGACCAATAGCCTCCCTATCCTGCATGCCTCCACTGCACTGCTCCCAGAGTCACCCAGGTGGGCACTAGGGCACCTGGGTGTATCGAGTGTCTAGGGAAGCAGGCAGAGCAGTAAGGAGCCAGAAAAGTATAGACTGAGGAAGGATTAGCTAAAACAGTAAAGAAAGGGGACAAGACATTCTACAAGTACCTCAGTGAAAGAAGGAAACGGGGGGTGATTGTAAGGCTCAAAGGAGGATGAGGAGTGTAAGGAGGGAGAAATGGATAATGCAGAAATACTGAATAAACACTTCTGTTCAGTATTCATGGAAGAGGGGATGGATCGAGACCGCAGCCGAGCAACAGATGCCAGTGGGGGTGGACAACAGTCCATTCACAGGGAGACTCCTGCAGGAGTTCAGTAAGTTGAAGGTGGACGAAGTGATGAGGCCAGACAGCAAACACCCAAGGGTATTAAGGAGCTGCGAAGAGAGCTAGCAGAACATCTGGCAGCCATGTTCACCAAGTCACTCAACACAGGAATGGTGCCTGAGGATTCGAGGCACATGTGGTCCTGCTACACAAACCCAGCAGTAGGGAGGAGGCAGGGAACTATAGGCCAGTCAGTCTCACCTCAGTAGTGGGGTAGATCATGGAGAAACTGCTTAAAGAAAGGATAGTGAGACATCTAGAAGACATCGGTGCCCAGGACCCTAGGCAGCATGGATTCACAGCAGGTAGGTCATGTCAGAAGACTGATAGATTTTTCTGACTGGGTGACATAAGGAAGTAAATCACAGGGGGATGTCACCCACCTCGATTTCAGCAAAGCCTTCACACTGTCCCACACAAGAGGCCGGTTAACAAGATGGGTAGTCTGGGCTTGGGAGACAAGGTAGTAAACTGGGCAAGGAACTGGCTAACAGACAGGAGGCAGAGGTGGTGGTAAATGAGGTACAAGCAGGAGAGACGGGTGACCAGCAGGGTATCTCAAGGATCTGTCCCTGGCCAGTCCTGTTCAATGTCTTCATTAGTGACACTGCAGAGGGGCTGAAGGATAGGTCTGCCTGTTTGCAGATGTCACCAAGATCTGTAACAGGGTAGTGGATACCCACAAGGAATGAAGAAAATGAGAAAGGACCTGGGGAAGCTTGGGAAATGGTCTGAGGAATGGCAGCTGAGGTTTAATTCAAAGAAGTGCAAAATTATGCACCTGGAGCATAGAAACTAGAGAGCTACAGGATTTGGAGGGGGGTTGCTGGCAGTCTCTAAGGAAGAAAGGGACCTGGGGATTTATTTCAGATGACCTGAAAATATCGAAGCAGAGTACAAAGGCAGAGGGAGGGCCAGTGCCATGCTGGGGTGCATAGGAGGAGTATCACCAGCAGAAGGCGGGAGGTAGTGATGCCATTTTATAAATCCCTGGTCAGGCCTCACATGGAGTACTGTGTGCATTTCTGGAGGCTGCACCTTTGAAAGGACATTAACAGGCTGGAGACAGTCCAGAGAAGGGCAACTAAGATGATACAGGGTATAACCATGAAGCTTACAAGGAGAGGTTAAGGGACCTCAATATGTACTCACTGAGGAGAAGAGGAGAGAGAGGACTTGATAGAAACATCCAGGTACCTCAACAGCATAAACAAGGTGCAGGGGTAAGACATCTTCCAATAGAGAAGGAGAACAAAAACAAGGGGCATGACATGAAATTGCAAGGAAGCAGGTTAAGAGAGAATGAGGAAGTTTTTCTTCACGAGACGGTGGTGGACGATGGAATGGTCTGCCACAGGAGGTCGTGGGAGCGAGCACTGTGGTTGGATTTAAACATACATGAGACAGACATAGGGGAACCAGAGAAGGAGGGTCAGAAGCCGTAGTCAAGTACAGGGCTTACAGGCAGACTGGATGGGCCCTGCGGTCCTGATCTGCTGACAATTTCTGCATTTCTATAGGGTGGAGGCAGTGACCCTCCACCTTGGAAGGCAGCATCCTCTGGGACGCTCGATCCATAGAAAAATTAGAATCTGATGGCAGATAAGGGCCGCTTGCCCACCTAGTCTTACAGTTCCCTACCCAACGAATAAGCTGCAGATACTAGATAACCAACAGCCTACTTCCTCCTACCCCCACTAGAATTGCCTTTTGTCTGTCCCATGCATTCTTGAATTCCCCCACTGTTTTTGACTCTCCGACCTCCTCAGGAAGGCTGTTCCATGCATCTACAACCCTCTCTGTGAAGAAATATTTCCTCACATTACCTCTGAGCCCCCAACACAACTTCAAATGTGCTCCTTGTTCTTGCACATCTCTTTCTGAAGGATACTACCCTCTTGGACTTTGTTGATTCCCTTGAGGTATTTGAAGGTTTCCATCATGTCCCCCATCTCCTCCTTTCCTCGAGGCTATACATCTTAGGCTCCTTTAGTCTTTCTTCATATGTCTTCTGGTGCAGACCCTGCACCATTTCAGTTCTCCTCCTCTGGGCAGCCTCCCCGCTCTATGTCTTTGCGGAGATGGGGTCTCCAGAACTGTACTCATGCCCCTCTCCCCACCCCACCCCACAGCAACTTGGGCTGCTTGGTAAACCCGGTCGCCGCTTCCCAAGTGATACCACTACCGCTATACAGACAATCTGGCTTTTTTTTTTCCAGATTAAGATTTTGTTAACTAGGTAAAAGCATTGGGCCACATGGCCCTTTCACAGGCTCAACCAACACACTATATTTTTAACAACATTTTAATGTTTTCCACTTTATATTTTTGATAATATAACCCATTTTCATTCACTGTATTTCATTCACTGTATCCTTTACTGCACTACTACACTTAATTTCGATGCCACTGTGCTATACTTACTTATGAGCCACTTATTCACATGTGCAGTACATACAGGAGCCAAGCAACAATACAAACGTGAGCCATGATTACCACAGTCAGCATCCTATACTTCCTGCCAATATGGAACCCGGAGATAGCATCCTGTTCTTGGGAATGATCTTTCAGAACGTGGCAGTTCAGCCATCCTCACTTAAACAACAGTGCCGACACCTTTGATAACACTTTGGGAACCATAATATTTACACACAATTCAGCATGTACTTCATGTATCTTCTACAGATTTCTCCTCACCATTATTTATTAATGAAGAAATTACCACAAAACAAGATCTTTATTCCTCAATGTTCATCTGCCTCTATGGCTTATTCTCTAAAATTGTAATTCCATGTTGTGACAGCACAGCCTGTTGCCATGGGAATAACTGGGATATCATAAGCAGAGTATTATGACGCCTGTTTGGGATGACTCAATAGGAAATGATGAACCCTCAAGAACAACTATCTTACTTTCATACGATATGACCCCAGTAATACATAATGGGGATAAATGCAGAGCTAGAGAGAAAATATAAGCTGGAATGCGCTGCCCAGGGGCTGGTGGAGGGGTTCAAGAGGGGTGGGACAGGTACAGGGAAGGGTTCTGGAAGCAAAATCCAGTGCAGCGAGAATATCTGGAACTGGGAAGGGAGAAGCCAGAGATGGCGAGGGAGCAGACATGAAAACCGTTAGGCCTATTCTGCTGGCATTTTAGTATGTTAGTATTTTATGTCCAAATAACACTGGTGGTGCTTTCAATATCAGAATGTCAACTGGAATTTTGATCATGATACAGGTTACTGAAACAACATAGATACTGTACAGGGATGTCCAGTACACAAGCTTTCAGGTCAATGCACGACCCTTAATAAATGTTATGCTTGAAGTGTCAAGGTTCCTCATATGTGACAGAATGGGGAAATGGGCAGCTCTAAGATACAAAACTCTCTCATACTGTTCAAAAGAGAGGAATGTCAGAGAAGCAGGAACTTCTAACAACTTTGCAGAAGAGAGAGAGAGGACTGCATGACTGCCCAATTTAACCTTGCTGTATTATCATTTGCAGACCTCATCGGCACATCCATTTATAGGGGGCTGGATGGGTTAAAATGGAAGTAGTAGGGAAGCCCCCATGTCATATACGGTCAGCCACCAATTGTGTACCGGAGTCTGGTATTCACAAAGTGTTTATGCAAACCTGCTTAGCTTGTCCAACATTCTACACAAAGGACCCCACCTCCAAACTAACTATGCTAGGGGTCTCCAGAAACATAAGACCAGCTCTGCATAATCTTAGAAATATTTCTGTTCCATTTGGAAGCTGGCAGCCAGCAATCAAGTTCACTTAACATTCAAGTGTTAACAGCTGACTGTGCCCCATGCCACTCAACCCTATTTGTAACATGGCATGACTTGCCTAGGTCTGAGGAGGAAGGCGGATAGGACGAGGCGGTCACGGGACAGCCGAGGCGGTATTAACCCAGCATATATGCCGTGCCTCAGCAGTACGGCTGGCAGCCAGACCCCTGCCTAGCAGCACTGAGATCGAGCTCTGGAGAGACAGGAGCGCCAACACCTGAGTGATCCGCCGCGGAAACCGGCACAGGGGAGCAGTACTCGCAGACATCCGCGTGAGGCAGCCAACCAGATCGAGGAGCAGGAGCAAGAGCCGACCTGGAGCAGGGCAGCACCGGAGAAGTGTGGAGGGAAGAGGAAGGAAGCCCCCAGGATGCACAGATTCGGCCGCTCACACTCCTCACGGAGACCTCGAGCTCATCACGGAACAGCCGCAGCAAGTAGGCTGAAGTGCGACTGAGAAGTTGGCTGCACAGATGTGCGCGACTCCAGGACAACAGGTAAGGACCGATCGGTACCTATCGAGGGAGTGTGCACCGCACTGTGACAGCAGAGCACAGGGTGACCCGGTCGCGCAGCCCCTCCTTGTGCCGCTGTTTGTCTGCTACACTGGGACCGCTCAGATGCCTCCACCGACCAGCGGCCATGTTACAAAAGCATTAGCCACTCATTCGGTGTGCTCTAATCGCGATTGATGGCCAAGAGGCGGGTGGTAGCCCCTGCCATAGGCTGGGCACGCACTTCAATGCATCAATCCAGCATTAGAGCACACCGCCGTGGCTTAATGCTTACGCTCACTGATGTGTGGGACTCACCACCACACCATACCTCTCAACTGTACCACATTTACAAGGAACGTTCCTTATTTTACTTCACAAAAGCTCTCTGTTCCACACTGTGAGGACTTGTCCCACATTCTGTGTTAACATTTTAGAGCAAAAATCTATAGTAAATAATGGAAAAATATATATTATTCAATTAATAACATACTTTTTGAACAGAAATGCAAACATTTTAACAGTGTTCTGAGCTTTTTAGGTAAAGATTTGATTAAGTGTTCCACATTTGGAGACAAAAGGTTGAGAGGTATGCCGCACACTGAAACGCATGAAGGGACGGTGATACCGGTGCTCACGTGATGAGACACATCAGCAGCACTGATATACAAGCTGAGAACAGTCGGAAACCAGTGCCTTGGCAACCCTAGTGTGTTGGGCACTTCCGGGTTGAAGACCTGAGTTATCAGAACCTTCTCTCGGTGGGGAGCATCGAAGGTTGGGATAAAATACCGGAGCTTTAAGGGTTCCCAGTGGGCGGTCTGTGCCGCTAGGTGAAGTATGGTATGGCAGGGCTTCATCGCGTGCGCGCGCCACAGTCACAGCTTTGAGTACAGCAATCACCCTGCGCTTCAAAATATGCTAAAAGCGCGAGTATGAAAACGTAAGAAAACCACTAAAAAGGAACAAGCGGGACGTTAGTACAATTAAAGACATTTATGGATAAAGGTGCAGCCATAAAGACATCTGCAACAGAACAAAATACTGTCTACATACAACAAAGTGAGGAAAGGCGAAACATTCAGAGAAACCTAAGCAACGTTTTTGGATGTACTACCTTGCACTGAATGTGCTCACTCAGCGTCAGCGATTAAAAGATAATTTAAAAGCAATAATAAATATTCATTTTGGCACCTGTGTCGCTTTTTATCACTCTCCTGCCTCTTGCCTCTTTTGATTCTTCATATTTTGCTCGTAAAAGCTGTTGCCTTGTCCTGCACTTTTCCCTGCCATCGCCATGTTTATGACGCGCATGCGCAACTGTGGTTAATTGTCTTTATACACGTCATCCCTGCAACAGCACTTTTCTGTGTAGTGCTGTGCGCGATGTGGATATTGGCGACTAGCATGGTCGTAGCTAGTACCCATGGGCAGAAGGACCTAGATATAGAACAAGAAGAAAAACTAGCATGGCAAAGCCGCCTGAGGACGCACGTAAAGCGCGCAGCCGTATTGTGGCTGTCAGCCCCGCCCTGAAACTGCTCATTGACATCCAGGCGCCTCTTATGTGTTTAATTTTAAATGTGTAACCCCGGTTCCTACAAATGAGGGTTCCTGAAAAGTCTTCCTTGAGCTTGCTTAAATGTTCACTGCCAGACTGCTGTCCTGCGTTTGAGCAGTTTAAATGTATTGCCAGAGAGTACCTGTATAGCCTCTGTAGGGCAGTGGTGCAAGTGGTAGACGAAGTACAGGAACTCGGGCACTGGCAATAATGAAATACAGAATGATGATCTTCAATCTAAAGGATAGCGGTGTCAAGTCACAACTATCTAATTTGATGCTAATAGATTCAGTTAGAGATATTAAAGTATTTCTAGGAAAATAGCATTGTCCTACAAGTCAAATGGTGTTATGGAAACTCTGACAGCAGATCACAGACCCAGAAACTGTCACTAAGTTGATGGTTTAAGAATTTCAGTTTTAGTGTCAGTGGGAAGAAGTACAGGAACGCAGTTCCTGCTGCAAAAGGTACAGGAACTGAGTTCCTGTGCCCTGCTCACTTTCATCACTGCTGTAGGGTTACTACCTTTAAGAAGTCCAAAGTGGGACATTTCTTACTGAAACATGATTTTTTTTTTTGCAGGACAGTAGGTAACCTCGACCAATGCAACAGACTTGTTTTCTCTGTATAATCAGAATTAGGCTAAGTATTGTAGTTTCTTAGCTGCTTCTATTGTTTCTTATCATTTTAGGTATTTTAGTTAAGATATTCTATTTTTCTGCAACATTAAGGAAAGTTAGAAAATATGTTTTCTATTATAAAGTCAGAACGTAGTATTTTCATGTTTTTACAGGACACAGCTGCCCAATCAGGCCTGTCCTGCGAAAATCAGGACAGGTGATAACCCTAGTATAGTGTTTGGTGGAAAGTCGCTCTCCACCGAAATCTATCGTTGTCGAAACCTTAGTCACACGCTAGTGTCATTCGTAGTGCAGCAGAACGATTTTTCTACTGCACTGCAAACGTCCACACAGTGTCCTCGAGCAGCATTTGACAGTTAGGGCTCACTCATAAACAGGACACATAGCGAAAGCAGCAGTGTCGGCGGCAGTACTAATGTTTAGCTTAAACGCTCAAAATGTAAAGTTCTTAAACAATTAAAATGTCAAGCGTGAACAAGTTCAAAATGTAACGTTCTTTTTCCTTCTAGTAACACAGTAAAACTGTTTTGAAGCAGAAACATGCTGTAGTGATTTTTTTTCCGAAAAAGCGGCGTTCCACCATACACTGTAAAGAAGTGCATGGGGAACAGTTGACAGCAGGGCATCTTTCACGAGTTGGCACTATGACGACGGATTACCTCTCGAGCTGCGCCTCGAGGTAATCCGTCCGCCATAGTGCCAACTCGGTGAAAGAATAGCCCTGTTGTCAGCTGTTCCCATGCACTATCCTATATGTACTGTCTCTTTAAGAGCTGCCTGGATTGCAGTCATAATCTGAGAGGGAGCTCTGTTAGAAGATGTTCTTGTTTGCTGATCATTTGTTAGAGTAGTAGTAATATTGCAGTTTGTTCTAACCTGCCTTCTTTACAGCATGGAGAGTTCTGTTTGTTGCCATCATCTTGGTCCTGAACTGTCAGACTGGGCCAATTAGGGGTACCAGATTTGGGGATGCAAAAAGAGGACACTTAGTCCCTCACCTGATGAGCCCTTGTGCCAAACCCCGAGTAAATAGCTTTAAAGTATCCACCGCCTTCACAGCTCATTTACAGGAGGTCCTGGAGTAGGAGAGTGTAAAAAAATTATAATAATACAACAGGATAAAGAAGGTACATGAAAAGTATTTGGCAGCTGGAAAGAGGACATGTCCTCGTAAAAGACGACTCCTGGTAAACCTAGGGCCAATCAGTACATTTGGGACTCTAAATGGAGCCCTGCCTACAGGGGTTGGGGACCAAAACTTGTAGGAATTGTAGTGTGGCTTTTGGCACCTAAAATAACCTGGAAGGGGCCCTTGTTGTGACTGACAGACAGATCAGCCAACCGAACCTTTTGGATCGTGGGGAAAGTCCCACACTGCTTGCCGCTTCAGTTAGATCTGAGTTGGGAAGTGAAGAAGTAACAGCTCGAGATAGTTCGAGCAGCAATCCATAGTGGATTCGTGTGGGAGAACTGTGGAAGGGCCTGAGTTTGGCCTGCATGCCTGCCTGCTGTTCCTGAGGAGGGCTCCAGTGTTACAGTGGGCGAATGGGCCGCCTAACCAGTTGGACGTTGACTGGAGGGGTTGGGTGTCCCCTTCTACCCCGCTCGGGGTTATCCAGGCTGGGATGAGCCTCCGTCACCCCCGGGATCACCATTGGAGCCCTGAGGAGGGAAGCAGACATGGAGAAAAGAATGGGGCTTAAACTGCAAGTAAAAAAAAAAAGCCGCTTTGTCTGTGGCTACCAAAGGAGCATGAGTCTGAGCTACTGAAAGAGAGAAGGAGTGAGAAGAGGTGTGCTAACGTTATACTGTGTGATCCTTGGCAGCACTATATCAGCAATTCTCTATATTGAATCTTCTGCTCCCAGCACTCTCCGAAGGGGAGGTGAGGCAGCTGCAGGGGTATTTTGTTTACGGGATGGTTTCTGCTATGGGATGGATGAGATACAGACAGACTATTCTTCGGAAGGATCCAGCTACAAAGGAGTAGTAGCTAGGGGATGCGGGACTTGGGGTCTGGTCCAGTTGCAGGGATTCTTTGTGGCGTGGAGGTTGATCTAGGGTGGTGGTTCAGCAACAGAGGTGTGGTAAGGAGGCTAGTGCAGCTTCAGGGAAGGTAACCAGAGTCACAGCATGGGCAAGAGGATGGGTCTGGGAGCCTGTGGTGGGGGAGCCACATGCTAGGGCTGGTGAGGTGCAGGTACCAGCCACCAAGGTTGAGTGGGATCAGTATTCAGCAGCATGTATTGGGAAGGAGATTCTGTGGAGACTGCCATCGGAGGGGAAGGTCAAGGAGCATGCTTCCAAGGCTGTGTGGGCCAATTTAAAATTTAGGACTGTAGTCTTACCCTCCTTATTTCTTTGCCTTTTCTCTTACTTGGAAAAAAAAAACTATCTGATGGTCACTATTGCCTAATGGGAGCTAGTCTGTACATTGTTTACTGTTGACCCAAATTTGTAAAGATCAGATCCAGAGTATTTTGTGCCCTGGTTTTTGCTGTTACCAATTGCTCAAGTCCTATCTGATTTACTGCATCTAAGTACTGTGTACTTGTTTTGTATTTGCCCTCTTGCTTATTCCAGTCAATATCTGGTAGATTAAAATCACAGTTAAGATAATTATTTCTGCTGGATCTAAGTTCCTAATAATATTTAATATTTCCAAATCTCTCTCGAAAGTAGTTGAAGGTGATCTGTACAACAGTTCTAGTTTAATTTTGGTGTTCCTTTTGGTATAAGTTTTGACCATAACATTTCTGGCTCATCCTTTTCTTTTTATTTCTTCACATTGTATTGACTCATCAATATAAATTGCAATACCCTCCTTTTGTTTCTCTTGATAAATAGAATAAATTGTAACCTCTATATTTTTGTCCCACTGATCTTCTATTGTCCACCAGGTTTCAGTGATAAGTGCAATTTGTTTATTGTTGTTTTGCAGTAAATATAGTAATTACTCAAATTTATTGACTAGGCTGCATGCATTTATTAATACTCCTTTCCAGCCTTCCTGTAGAGCTGCAGTTTTAGGTACTAGCTTATGAATTTTCCTTACCCCTTTTTCCAGTTTAAATGGAAGGATATAATATCATTCATTTTCTTACTCAGTATGAGTCCCAGCTTTATTTAAGTGTAAACCATCACTTTTAAATAGTATATGATTTCCAAAGGTTACTGAATTATCCATAAATCCTATGTTATTGTATTTGCAAAAGGCACGAACCATGATATTTAACTGCCCTATTTTTGGTTTTAAAAACATGCTTCCCATGAGTTGGGAGCAGATCCGATATAATGATATCCCCTCCTTTTCTTTAATTTTATTTATTATATGTTGGTACTCCTGTACAATGTTTTCTATATTGCTGCTTCCCACATCATTTGTACCTACATGGAGTATAACTAGTGGTGTCTAAGTCTCCATTAGTCCATTTAGGAGGTTACCTATATCCGCTACCATGGCACACCAATGTATCAATGTCTCTAGTAATGGAGTCACCTATAATCAAAATATCTTTATTTCCTCTTATCTTTTGTCATTGTTTTCTGATAAAGAGTCAGTGTTTGAGTGTTCAGTTTTTACTATTTTCAGAAACTCTACTAGTTTTATCTAATTTCCCAATCTTGTCGTATACTATTTTGTCCTGGTTTATATCAGCCTGACCTTTAACATCTTTGTGAACATCTTGCAAAATACTTTGGGGTTCTTCCATATCAGGTTCTAGTAAGGTGTATCTGTTCTTTGTTTCTGGATAGCTATTTGATATTTGTGTTTTACCATTGTATTTAGTATTCAGACTCTGTGTATGCACCCAATTTACATCTACATTATCTTTTTCCATTTCAAATAAGGTTTGCTGTAATCCTTCCTCCTTAGTTGCCGTTTATCATTATCAGCTATGAATGAGTCTATAAATGCTTCCAGTTCCCTATTTCTTCCTGAACGTCAGTTTTCCCATTTGTTTATTTACTTCTACTCTCTGCAACAACTGCTCAATTTCAGTCTGTAAGGTTTGAATCAATAGGCATTTATCACATATAAAATCCTCCAATGTTACTTCTTCAGTAAACATTTTACAGCCTGAACATGGTTTATGGATCTTTTTCTTTGTTTTGGTCTCAGCCATTTTTTGTCAGTGATATATATATAAAGCATTACTATTTCCTATTTTTATTCACTTTTCAGGTACTTTCTAGATTTCTCTCCTTTGTTCTACGGTCCCAGTGGACACAGCAGACATATGCAGACGCCAGTGTCTCTGAGCACGTCTCACCGCTGCAATGTGCGCCTGCTCACACTGCTCTGCTCGCAGCAGGGCTGTGTTATGAAAGTCTAAATGACCCGAAGTGGCTGTGAGGGGTCGAGGGTACTGCAACAAAAGTTGCATTTTAAAGTTTTATTTTATACTTTCTTAAGCCCAGCAGTTGTTTAGGGCTAAAATAGTAGCAGTCAAGGTTTAAAATGAAATAAATTTGACAGCAGTGGGCTTGAACTCATCTGTTGATCTATCTAATCTCCACAGTCTCTATTTCTTCATCCCCACCTTCCTTAGCCTGCTGCAGAACCTCCTTCCGTCCATCACTCACAGGCATCATTCCACTCTGAGCTTCCAGGGATCTCTTTTGACATCCAACCGTTGCTTCCACTGCCTTGTTCCCTGCTGCTGTGGTAACCTGTGGCTTGTCTCTCTCAGCTCTGTCCCTGCTGCTGCTGTAACCCATGGCTTGACTTTCCCAGTCCTGTCCCTGCTGCCGTTGTAACCTGTGGCTCGTCCTCTCAGGTCAGCCTCTGCTTCTGCCATAACCTGTGGCTTGTCTCTCTCAGCCCTGTTCCTGCTGCCACTCTAATCTGTGGCTTATCTCTCGCAGCTCAATCCCTTGGGATCTGACCCATCCTCGAAACATTCCTGATTCAGCTAGCAGAGCTGGTGGAGATTGGAGAGCCTTCACTGAGGTGGTGGTGTGTGTGTGTGTGTGTGTGTGTATAGACATGGTCTATCCCGGCCTTCTGTATTTTCTTCCTTCCCTTCCTTTCCTCTTATAGGGCATGACTTGAAGAACGCTCAGCATACCACCTAGTGATGATATGCGAGGTGCTGAGAACCAGGTCCTCCTACACCTTCCTCTGCCAGGCACACTGTGCTACCACACACATAGTTCTATAACATCATCTGTAAATTATGCAAGCATGCCAGTTTAAGATGGATGGGGGCCACAGATGCCTTGCCACATGTCATTATCTGTTTTTGCGGCATGTTATGGTCATACAGAAAGGACTCCATCTTGTCCACCCCACAACTTACCCATGATAGAGTAGACAGATACTAACATTAATAGCTAGAGTCACACCATTCCTAAAAAGGGTGATCCTAAAGAAATCACAAACCACTCGACCCATAGCAATTCTCCTAGTGCTTAGCAGAATCTTGGAAAAACTAGTGACAACCCAATCCATAGATTTTCTTCAGAAGCACAGTCTTCTCTCTTGCTCCCAGCATGGCTTCCAGGCCACAGCACTTCCACCGCCTCTTAAAACTCACAAACGACATCTGTGCCTCTATGGACTCGGGCCTCCTGACAGGTGCAGTTTTCATCGATTTAACTAAGGCATTTGACTTGGTTAAACATACCCTTCTTCTTGCTAAACTGTGCTCCCTAGGCTTCTCCACCAATGTAGTGGCCTGGTTCAATAGCTATCTGTCCCACGGGCAACAGGCTGTAGTTTTCAACTCGGCCATATCTGACCTTTCATCTATACATGTTAGCATGCCCCAGGGCTCTATACTTGGCCCCTTCCTTTTCTCAGTCTTCATTAACGACATCCCGCTGCTTGCACCACCTGTTCATCTCTGCTCTATGCAGATGATCTAGATTATTTACCATAGTGCAAGAAATATCTCTGACATAAACCACCCTCTTGCCTCGGACTTCTCAAGTATTCAATCCTGGCTAACAGAGAACAACCATGTTCTCAATATAAGCAAGACACACTCCATGCTCTTTGACTCACCTGCCAGACTTAAAAGCGAACCAAAGCGCCCTCAAAATATACGTGTGCAGAAAGCTCCCCACTGGTTAGCACCAGATCCTTTAAATATCTGGGCACTCTTCTTGATGAATCTCTAGATTTTGATCTGCACATCACTACCACCTATAAATCTGTCAACGCTAAGATAGGAGGTGCTCACCGTACTAGCTATGCCCTCACCCCATTGGCTAGATTAGCCATGGCACAAGGCTTTCTGCTCCCAGCCCTGGCCTATGGCTCAGCCACCTACCTATCTGCCACAAAATCCTCCCTCCATAAATGGGACATCACCTGTAATAGTATCTGCTGCTATGCCTCTGCATCGCCACGCTATACAAACACCATTGCCAGCTCTATGCTGATCTAAAATGGCCCTTCCCTCTGTCTATCGACTCCAGTCCTATGGCTCACTGATTGACGGGTATTGCCAGGTCAGGCCTCCCAAACCCTTTCCTCTCTGCTGCACTACAACACCTCCTATGGGCTCCAATCTACTGACCAAGCCCCTCTCCACATCCCTAGATGCAAAACCAATATGGGTGCACGTGTTCTCATACACAGCTCCAAGTACTGGAACACCCATACCTCAAACTATTCATCGAGCTCCCACCCATGCTAGCTTTAAGAAATGTCACCATGATCATCTGTGTGCTACTAGCCCCTGCACTTGCTTTCATCTGCCTTAGACCATCCTTCCTCCCTGCCCTCCGTTTCCTAGGCAATCTACTTTCTCTGACACCTTTTATCCACTTCTCTTAATACCTTCCTTACATGCTTCTCTCTCATCCCTTACCCTCTTCCTCTGCTTCCCACCACTCTCACTTTTCCTCTCCTCCTGTTTATACTCTCCCAAGCTAATGACCACATAATGGCACTTATTGTATGTCTCGTATACCTTTCTTTTACAATGCCTGTTTTTCTCACGTTTTCTGATCTTGTTTTTCTTTTGACTTTGTCCAAACTGTATTGATTGTATTATACAGAACAAATGTTCCTCCCCACCTAAGTTTGATTGTATGTGATTCCCTCCTCAGTGTGTTGCATATCTCATGTGCTGCGTCACATGTATGCTCATGTATTTACTTGTATTCTCCGGTCATGCCTGAAAATAGAAATTCTTTTATTCTTATGCCTAGTGCACCCACCCAGTTACCAAAAGCAGATAGATAGATAAATAAATGGTTGAAAACCAATGTGTTTTTAACAGCTACGTTAAAAGCAGCCTGTGCCTTTGGAACTTTGAAAAACATGACATTTGGACACAGTTCAGCAGCTATTTAACAGCAGCTTTGTATGTCTACTCATTATTTACTACTGAGGTCATAAGTCTGAAAACAGAATCTGGGTCCCTTGAGAGTTCATCAACACCAATTGCTTATTCTCCATCTGATGTGAGAATACCATTTGACATCACAGTTATACCTGTGGCAACAGACTGTGACATTACAACAAAGGATTATTCAGTTGGAAAATAAACTGAGAGGGAATGAATTCTAAGGGATAAAGATCCTATTTTTGTGCAAATGTCCTCAGTAATAAATAGTATGGGGTGGGTGCAGTTTATTGAATTACTAACATACAAAGAAGCCAGCAGAAGAAGGCCATTTGGTCTATCAAGTCTGCTCGTATTGCAGGGTCCACAACTTGAGCTAATGTCCTGCCCTCCCTCCCACTCCTCCCATTCCCTATCCATGATCCTTACCAATCTACAGCTAAAATGGCTAATTTGAGCAATAAATACTACTATCTGGTACCTGCCTATCTCCTGCAACTTCTGTGAACTTTTTCATCGCTATTGGCACTTAAAAGCATGGCGATGGATGCTGAAATCACGGCGAGCCGCCACCACCACACACCACCAGCCTCGCTGGTGAAGGCCTCAAGAAGTCCAAAGCTCAAGGAGCTCCTGCTGCGCGTTCTGCTATACAGTCATCCTCTACTGGGCTCTTTACCGAGGATTGCTTCCTCCAGGAGCTGCTTCCCTTTGGGAGGCTCTAGCTGACATCTCCTCGAACTTAAATCACTCAGAGCAGATATGGGGACCTAGGGCATAAAATTGGGGATGTAGATGCTAGAACTTCATCTCTGGAAGCCTGGAGAGACAGGACTGGCCAAGAGATTACCAAGCTGAGACAGCAACTTTCCGAACTGCAAGCTAAAACTGGGGATCGGAGGGCTGGAGCCATAGGAACAATATATAGGATAGTGCATGAGACAGTTGACAACAGGGCTATTCTTTCACGGTTACATATGACGACAGATTATAATCATCGTCATAGTGCCAACGAGGTGAAAGATGCCATGTTGTCAACTGTTCCCATGCAGTTTTTATAGTGTATGGTGGAACATTGTTTTTGGAAAAAATCACTACAGCATGTTTCTGCTTCAAAACATTTTTACTGGGGTACTAGAAGGAAAAATAACTTTACATTTTGAGCGTTTTCACGCTTGACATTTTAACTGTTTAAGAACTTTACATTTTGAACGTTTAACGCTAAACATTAGTACTGCCACCGACATTGCTGTTTTCGCTCTGTGTCCTATCTATGGAGTGAGCCCTAACTGTCAAATGCTGCTCGAGGACACAGTGTGTGATGTTCGCAGTGCAGTAGAAAATCATTCTGCTGCACTACGAGCGTCATTGGTGCAGAACATTTGAAGCATAGTGCCTGTCACCTGACTGTCTCAAGTTGATTGCGCGAGGAATCAACATTTTGACAGCGATGGATTTTGTGTGGAGAACGATGTTCCACCATACGCTATATTCTCATCTTCGGCATACTGGAATCAGAGAAGGCCCTAACATCATCATCACCTTCACCCAGAAACTGCTAGTTAAAATAGTAGGGCAATCTCCCTTCAATCTGGTATACCAGATTGAGGGCACACTAATCGCTTCGACTGAGACCCCCGAGACCGCTCATACTAAAGTTCCTGAGTTATCTTGAGAACCAGCATGTGCTTGCTAAGGTTCGCGAGCTCCAGTCCATTAAGTGGGAAGATGAACTACTACGTCTCACACAAGATTTACTTTTGGAGACCAGACAGAAGCATAGTGCCTTTCACCTGACGGTCTCAAAGTTGATTGTCGTGAGAATCAAGTTCCACATGTCCTGTCCTGTGTGTTTACAGGTCTCCATAAATGACACCTGGCTTTCATGACAGCCCTGACACAGCCAAAAGGATCTGACCTAGCGTTTGCGTAATCTATTTATGGACTCTTGAACTGCCCAGTTGGATTGTCTGAACTTAACAATTTTTTCAAATACCTGTAGTTTGTTGTTTTCTGCTGTTTTGACGGAGCTTTGATCTTTTTCCTTTAGCCCTCTGATGATGGGATTGGGGGTCGGCTCCGAGGGTGGAGTAGGCTGCATTTGGCCTCCAGCATTTTCCAACCTGCCATTTAGGCCCACTCTGGCGTTTCCGCATGGGTAGGTAAGCATTAATCACCCGACAGGAGGGCGTTGCCGGTGGATTAATGCCCGCTGGGGTTGGTGCACGAGGGTGAAGCCTGAGGTTTCAACCACTCAGCGGGCATTAATCACACGCAGAGTCCCCACCCTGAGGTGATTAATGCGCTTGTAACATGGGAAGTGCAAGGACCATTTTGTGCAGATCACAGTTTAACTCAGAACACCACGGAAACCTGACGCGATCATTATTGGCGCTGCACAGCTGATGCTACGGGGTTGTGGTGTCCAGTCACCGAACATGTATCCAGTTGTGGCACAGAGATAGGTACTAGAGTGAGAGGAGAAGCGGATTAGTGGTAATCCTTATGACTAGTGTGCGCAGATGTAAAACTATGTTCCACAGATTTAAAACATTATTTTACCGACTGCACAGAGCCAGAGGAAGTTGAGGGAGTCAAAACACGATGGTAAACCACTACGCAGTTACTTCAAACGGGACTGTTCACTCTACAGATTCCAGCAATACAGCACGATACATTTAAACTACATATCTTGGCTACATATAGAACAGCAAAAAAAAAAAAACTTCAGTGAAGAACACGCTCCTGCCTTTACCCGATAACAAGGTGGCAGAGTATACTGACTCACACGAGCTCGGTACTGCACTTGCTTCACTCTCCACAGTGCTCATTGCTGTCCCAGTGCTGCTCCCTCTGCCTGATGGACAGTTTAGGTACTACCCAGCGGGCGTTAATAAGCGATTTCCCTGTGCACACTTGAGGTACTGAGCTAGCGGGCAGTAGTGCTGGATTAATCACCGCTGCCGATCGGTCAGATGACGTTTGCCCCAATCGCTGAGCTCCATTTGATGACTGTCTCCAGAGCCATATTACAATCCTTCCTAATACCAGCAGATTAACTCGTTTGAACTGGGCACCTTAATGGACAGGGTTTCCAGGGTTCCTGTCTGGTGTGTACCTGTTCAGGCTTGTTTATCTTCCCCACCCGGCCCCTTCCATTCCCAGATTCAAGTGGCACAAGGTAGAATTGCTCTTGTCTGGATAAGACATGGATTCTATTCAGTTCCCTGAATAATACTTGCCTGCCTGTTTTTGGTCGGATTTTCGACCCTCCGTTAGCCCTGTTAGTTTTGGTCCTCTGAAGAATTCCTCTGTCTGTTCATTTACTTGCACTCTGTTTTGCTATACCCCTGCCATTAGTTCCAAACTGGTCGATCCATCTGCAGCGATGTCGAGGACCAAGGACTGGTACTTGATTCGAGCAGCAGGGGATGCACACATGATTCAAGCAGGCAGAGGGTTGTCCTATTTCCATGCAGCTGGGCCAGGGTAAGCAGTTTTTCATCTTTGGGTGTACATTAGTATCCAAAGTACTCTGAGTGATAGGATTTAGGGGTGGGGATGGAGGTTTCTGTGGATGGGCTTGCTGACTATGCTGTGTCACATTGCATTCTGGGTTCTTGGGGGGTTGTACCTGCCTCTGCTCTCCATAGTGGGTGCCCAGAGTCACTACAAGGTCACTCGTTATCCCTTCGGTGAGAGTGGAACCAGGCACAGGGGACTAGCCTCTCCTACGATCTGTCTGCTATTTACAAGTTTGGTTTTATTCTGGGGAGTGATTTTTGTAAATAGTTTTATTGTTGGGGATTCTTCAAGGGTTCAGGGAGGAATTCTTTGCTCACTTATTGGTTTACACAGCGTAACTTGGAGGTAGGGTGGGGTGGGGAGGTTTTGGTGTCTTATTATTGGGACTCTAGCCCTCCCTCACGATCTGTCTGCTATTCACAAGTTTGGTTTTATTCTGGGGAGTGGTTTTGTAAATAGTTTTATTGTTGGGGATTCTTCAAGGGTCTGGGGAATTCTCCGCTCACTTATTGCTATATACAGAGTAACTTGAAGGTGGGGTGATGGAGTTTTTGGCGCCTTATTATTGAGAATCACACGGACTGGCTATTTACCAACCTGGCTCACTAATTTTGGGCCCAATATTTTTGTTCTCTCAGCCCATTATAGGTTTATATCCATTTGTTGGGTTAGACAGGGGTGGAGGTTATTTGGAGGTGGTTGGGGCGGTGAGCTGGAGTGTGCCTCACATGGGTAAGTTGTTCATTTTTTTATTTTTATTTGTCCATTTCTGGGTTCATAACGCCATGATGAGTAGCATAATCAAAATTGTGACCTGGAATGTCAGGGGCGTGAGAGACCCCACTAAACGGTGTCAGGCTCTGAAACACTGTGCCCTCTGAAAGCGCATATTATTCTCCTACTGAGACTCATCTTTTAATCCAGGAGACCAGTTGGCTCTGCCGACATGGAGTGAGTCAGATCTTATGCTGTGGCTCTTCCTCGAGCCGGGTGTGGCTATTTTACTAATGAGAAATGTCTCCTTCAAGTGGATCTCTCTATCGTGGATCCGACAGATATATTTTGGTCAGAGGTCTCCTCGAATGGTAAGGAGGTGGTCCTGGGCAGCCTCTATGGTCCAGTAGGAGGAAATGCCCCATTTTTTATGGATCTTGCTGGCAAACTTGCACCCTCCTACCTACTTATTCAATCCTTGGGGGCAACTGGAATGTCCCACCCACACAGAACTTAGACTGGACCTATTTGCTGCTCAACCCCGAGAGCTTTGGGAGATTTTATGGACATGCTGGGCTTATGTGACCCATGGTGGAACCTTAATCCCTCCCACTGCCTCTTCTTCTTCTGCTCCGCTATCTATCAATCCTGGTCCTGCCTAGACTATATTTTGATTAGTCTTCCTCCTTTCTGGTCTCTGCAATTCAGGCATTGAACCGACTGTTATCTCAGATCATTCAGTGGCTTGGATAGTAATTTCTCCGATCCTGACATACAGAGAGACACACATGGAAGTTAAATGCCCAACTTCTGAAAGACAAGGTTATTACTTCCAAGATAAAATCTCTCATTCAGACTTTCAGTACATTCAACAGAGATTCTGTGGCCAGAATCGACTATAAATGGTGTGCACTCAAATGCTTCTTATGGGGCGAGTTCATCAAGTTGGCTTCCAGAAGGAAGAAATCATGAGAATCCCGCCTTGTAGCTCCTGTCACAAATCCGGTCCTTAGAATTATCGCTTTTCTTCTACCATGTCTGATTCCCTAAAGAACTTACTTTCTTTAAGAAACCTATATGCTGAGCTCATGCGGAGAAGGCAGAATATGCCATTTTATGGACCCAGTCCACTTATGTGGATCAGGGCGAAAAGGCTGGGAGACTACTAGCTCTCCGTTTAAAATAGCTGTAGATTAAGTCCCTCTATCACAGCTCCAGATCGATCCACTAAGACTCTTTCTAGAGAGATAGACTCAGTTTTTGAGAACTTTACCATAAGCTTTATGGCAAAATCCCTTCGCCTCCAATCTTGTGAGAGATAGACACTTACTTGGATGCTCTTGCTCTTCCTACTCTCCTTGACCACCATCAGCTATCACTATCTCTACTGATTTCCTTTTGAAGTTGAGGAGGCCCTCAAGGACCTGGCTTTGGACAAAGCATCTGGCCCGGATGGCTTCCTCTAATTTTTACAAAACTTTCTCTAAAGAGATAGCGCCATCCTCCTGCTCCGCCTGTATACATATATCCTTGAATCTGACTCTCTGACTCTTCGCTTTTGGAAGCTACTGTTGTTCCTCCTTAAACCAAACAAAATCCCTCTCATCCTGCCAGTTACCGAACTATCTCTCTTTAAATTGCGACATTAAGATTCTCACTAAAATTCTCGCCTCTAAAATAAAGAAAGTCTGGATTCACCTGCTTAGTCCTGAGCAAGTCTGGTTTGTCCCTGGCACGTCCTCAGTTGACCACTTACGTAAAATTAAATCATATTTTCTGGGTAGCTCAGTCTACCCACACTTCCATGGCCCTAGTATCCCTCGACACTGGGAAGGCCTTCGACAGGGTGGACTGGAGTTTCTTATGGTCAACACTACGAAAAATGGGCTCCCCTCTTTTGTTTGAGTTGGCTTAAGTCATTTATTCATCTCCCTCAGCCAAGATATACTGTAATGGGGTTTTCCTCTCGTTTTCCTCTTTTCACGGGTACTAGACAGGGCTGCTCACTGTCACCCTTTCTTTTAATTTATATTTGGAGCTCTCCTCAGATACCTTAAAACAACTCCCCAGATACATGGAATCCCAGTAGGTGGCTCTGAATTTATTATATCAGCCTATGCAGATAATATTTTACTACATCTGGAACATCCATCTGCCTCACTTGCATGCAATCTTAAAGTGATATCCCAGTTTAGTCTCTTGTCTAATTATAACTTGAACCGCAGCAAAATTGAAATTTTCCCCTCAGTTATTTCACCCACAAGGCTGACATCACTCAGTTTGGTTTGCATTGGTGTTCTAAATCTATTAAATACTTGAGCATATTTTTAACCGTGGGTCCTTCCCTTACCAGGAAACTGAATCTAGATGACCTGGTGGTCGCCATATAAGAGGAATTTCTGACATGGAATCTTTACTGTTATCTCTATGGGGCCGAATCAACATCATAAAATGAATGTCCTTCCTAGGCTGTTTTACCCTCTAAGTATGCCAAATGTATGGCTCCCTCTTTCTTTTTCCAACACATCCACTCTCTTGTATCTAATTTTATATGGTTGAACAAGTCTCCCCGGCTCATTCTTTAAACTGAGCCTCCCTAAGGAAGCAGGTGGGCTCCGTTTCCCAAACTTTCTTCTCTACTATTGGGCCAGTCATTTCTCCAAACATAGCAAGTGGTTCCTCTGAATCTGAAGGTGACTTTGAACCCCCGTTGCAAAATTATCCAGCAACACAACTTAACTTCTTCTACTATACTGTATCTACCATGGAATGCTTGGCTGACCCCTATTAGGAATCGGCAGTTGGCACCTCTGTTAGAGTCTTCTCTCAGTTCTGCTCTATACCAAGATCCTTCTCTCAAAAGAGCCCTCTCAGGCGATTATTCTTAACCCTATTATCAAGACTGGGGTAAATCCTTTCCCTCATAGTGGTTGCCTCAGATACAAGATGCTAAGGTTGTGGACTTATATTCCCAGGACTCCCTTCTTTCCTCTCCGGACATTCTATTAAAGTTCAATATTGGTCAGTCCCACATTTCAAAATCTTTCAATTGAGACATCTTATCGTTCAACTCTTTGGTACTAGACCCAAACCTCGCTGTTCACCCATCCTGACTCCGTTCATGGGGCTGGCTAAGATTCCTCATGGAATCTCATGCATGTACTCATATCTTTTGTCCATACTTCACCCAGATCCTCTAGTGGGTTCCAAGGTCTGGGATTCTCTGCTACCTGATGTCTCCCTCAACTGGGCACAAATATGGAAAGACCTCTATATCTATATATATATATATATATATATATATATATGCTCAAGACAAAACTTAGACTCACCCAATTTCATATCCTTAACAACATGTATTATACTCTGGTTAAATTGATTAAAATGGGTCATCTCCTCCCCACACGTTCCAGGTTGGTAAAGATAAAGGAATATTTTATATATCTTGTGGTCCTGTGAGAAAGTTTCTTCCCTATTGCAAACTATCCAGTCCAGGCTGGACCCTTGTTGGGACTTGATGATTTGTTTACTGTGGAAATTTGTATTTTAGGTCTCTATTCTAGCATCACTATTAAGGAAAGAAGATTTCACATGGCTATCATATCAATGGTTGTCAAGAGACTAGTTCTCAGGCACTGGATGGATCAGTTAGCCATATCTTACAATGAATGGCTAAAATAACTTGCCTTGTGTTTCCAGACTGAATGCCTACTCACCAGCCCTCGTATTAGACTTAAGCTTTTGATAAAAAGTGGAGGAAGTTGTACACTTTGTACTTGCATTAATCTGTTGCTGACTCCTCTGACTCCCTTGGCATTAACTCAGTATTGTTCTATGTGTTTATGGAGTTTTTTTTTCTTTTTGAGGTCTTTGGGGCACACTCCTTGGGGGATAGGGGGAGGGAGGGCTTAGGGCTGGGTAATAGGTAGTTGGTATTACTTAGTTTTTACTGTCCTGGCTAAGTATCCAAGTCTTGTTTGTTGTTCTATAAACTTAATAAAGTCTTTTAAATTTCAAAAAGACTATACCCCTCGAGTTATGGTTGCCACTCAGTCTAAAGAGACTCTCATCAACCTAATTTATCCCTTTCAAGTACTTGAAGGTCCCAATCATGTTCTCTCTCTCTCTCTCTCTCTCTCTCTCTCCTGTCTTCCAGGAGTACATGTTCAGTGCCCTCAACCTCTCCTCATATGCCTTGCCCTGCTGAGCAGCTGTCATCTTTGTAGCCCTCATCCAGACCTTCTCCAGCAAATTAATGTCCTTTTTGAGGTGTGGGCACCAGTACTGAACTCCATACTCTAGATCGGCCTTACCAGTGACCTGTACAAGGGCAGTATAACCTCCTCTCTCCTACTAATGATCCCCTAGCTGTGCATCCTAGCATCTTGCTTGCCTTTGCTGCTGCTTTCTTGCACTGCATGGAGTGCTTCAGGTCACTAGTGATCATTACTCCCAGGTCCTTCTCCTCCTCTGATGCAGATACTGTACTCCACCCAGGTAGTACTCTGTCCTGGGATTCTTGGCTCAATATGCATAACTTTGCATTTCTTGGCATTGAAGCCAAGCTGCCAGATTCTGGACCACCTCCTCAGCTTTTCCAGATCTTTCTATAGGTCCTGTATCCCTTCAGCTGTGTCCACTGTCCCACAGAGTTTGGTGTCATCCGCGAATAGGCACATTTTGCCTTTAATGCCATTCCCAATGTCATTGATGAAGACATTGAACAACACCGGCCCCAACCACGAGCCCTGTGGGACCCCACTGGTTACCTCTCTGGTGCCAGATAACTCTTCCCTCCACAACCACCCTCTGGGTTCTGTCCCTCAGCCAGTTTTCCACCCATCTAGCCATCTTTTCCCCAACTCCAAGATCCACCAACTTCCTGATCAACCTTTGTGGGGCACAGAGTCAAAGGCTTTGCTGAAATCAAGATAGAGGATGTCTACTGCTTGACCCCTGTCTGCAGTCTTAGTGACTCAGTCAAAGAAGTTAATCAGATTTGTTTGACACAATCTCTCCCCCATGAACCCATGCTGCCTCTCATCCTGAAGACCATGCTTCTCTAGATATTCAAGCAACCTTTCCTTTAATATGGTCTCCATGAGCTTGCCTGCAATGGAGGTCAGACTGGTCTGTAATTCCCTAGATCATCCTCGGGACCTCTTTTGTGGAGGGCACTACATGTGCTGTTCTCCAGTCCTGCTGGTACCATGCCTGACTCTAGTGAACTATTAAATAGGTCTGCCAGTGGCCCTGCCAGTTCCTCAGCCAGTTCCCTTAGTACCCTTGGATGTATTCCTTCTGGGCTTGGTAATTTGTCCACTTTCAATGCCAGCAGACCCTCCCTCACTCTATCCTCTATCACTACATCTGTGTTCCTCCCCCGCTCTCTTTTCCCTCCTGAAGGCACTGGTCCGTCCTTCTCCTGGTAAAGACAGAACAAGTATTCATTTAGTATCTCTGCTTTTCCCTCATTATCCTCCACGCCTTACTTAAGCCTAACAATCCATTCATTCTTGTCCCTTTTCTCACTTATATAGCGAAAGAAAGTCATCTTCCCTTCTTAATTGCTTCAGCTATCTGCAGCTCCTTCTGTGCCTTTGCTCACGGACTTCCTTACTTGCTCACTAGCCAACCTTAGGTAATTTTCCCTATCCACCTCTCTCTTACTGCCTTGGCAATCCCAGAACTGAACCAGCTGGGTGCTTTGGCCTCATGTTCTTCCCCACTGAGCCTAATGCACTCATCTGTGACAACGGTATTCCTTCCTGATGGACCACCTTGGTCCACCCCATATCTGCTCTGATGCACACCAGATGGCTCCTTAGCATCTCACCATTTTTCTGAAGTCCACCCTCCTGAAATCCAAGACTTTGGTCTTAGTCGGATGCTTTCCCAGTCCATATCCAACTGGAACCACACTGTGCAATGGTCACTTCCATCCAGTGATTCCCTGACCATTATTCCCTGTACATGCTCCCATTTATGAGCACCAGATCAAGAATTGCCTCAGCTCTTGTTGGTTCAGTGATGCCCTGAGTCAGGAACCCACTCTGCCATCCTTCCAGGATCACCTGACTCTTAGCACATTACAAAAATAAAATGCAAGCTGCTAGTCTGGTAGCACTTCTGCTTGCAGTGCTGGTAAGCCAGGTTCAGAAGTGAGCTCATTGTCATCAGGGTTGACGGGGGCTGAGCATGATAAGGCAGCGGTCCTCCTTCAGGAAGGGTGGATTGCATGACCTGCTGTCTGACTACCATCTAGTGGAGGCTGTGTTATGGTACAGCTATGGTCAGTAGATTGAGGGAGAGACAGGACACTGTCTGCTCTGATTGCACATGTGCTCTCATATGAGTATCACAGTATGACTGTATCCAATGTGAAAGTACTGTTGTGGAATATGGTGACTGGCTGGGCAGATGATGCTTTGCTTGCCCCCCATATGCACTATCAGGCTTACTCCCTTGGCACTTTGTTTGGTCCCAGGTTTCACCTCTGCTGTGGACAGCTAGATATTTTTTGGGGTGAAACTGCCACAGGATCCATGGGGGGAGCATTCCAAGGGTGCAATCAGCAGTGTGTTGCCAGTGGCCCATGAAGTCCCAGGATGACCAGATTTATGTGATAACAGCATTCCCGTAGAATAGTGATCAATGTTAGGCTAATGTACATCCCCAAAATTATATTTCAGCTATGTACTCCCAGTGCACAGCAAAACGGCACCATGGACTGACGATTGACTTGTTAATGTGGGGTCAGTGCCCCCCTGCATGCCCCCTACTGAAGGATTCTCAACTCCAGGGTGCATGTTGGGGGTGCAAAATAAAAAAAATTTCAGGCGGCGGTAACAAAGGTACCTGTGCGCACAGTCTGAACCTACACCTGTGCAGCCCAGCCCTGAACCCACCCACCATGCCACGGGGAGCAGCTTGGCAACTCACTGCGGCACCATCCACTCCTGCCGCTTGCTGAGCATGTTCCGCCCCCCTGCATTAATGCATGCTGGTGAGAAACTCCCCATCCGGTCACCTTCCCTGCTGGTAGCCTCGATGACAGGCACCACAATTGAGTCGCCATTTTTATAGGTGCCCAATCGCAGCCGCCTATGTCACGGGATACCAGGATGACCAGATGAGAGGAGTCTCCATGGGGTGGAGGGTGTCACTGCCAGCAAGGGAGGCCTGGGGAAATTCAATTGGGGACTGAAAATAAATTTAAGCTGAATTGTGTCTAAAGACTGTTTCTTTTTCCAACACTATCCCACATGGCCAGAAGCTTTTTATGTATTGTGTTTCCTACTTTGTTTTTACTTCTTTCTGTCTGTGGCCTACTAAATCATTCAAACAATGCAGCACCTGCTTAATAGATATTAACTTAGTAGTTTAAGGTCAGAGGGACTCAAGGTCCATCAAGTCCCCCAGCTTCATAAAGAGGGATGATTAATTACGCATGCAAATATGTACTAATGTATAGAGACTTTCCATAAGCTCAGTCTGCTACTCAGGGCATCATGTGATTCCCACCCATCCTTCTAGCCAGGGCATCCTGTGATTCCCCACCCACCATACTACCCAGGGCATCTTGTGAGTCCCCACCCACCCCGCTACCCAGGATGTCCTTGATTCACCACTCACCCTGCTACCCAGGAAATCCTGTGATTTCCCACCCCACTGCCTAGTGCATCCTGTGAGTCCCCACTCACCCTGCTACCCAGGAAATCCTGTGATTCCCCACCCCACTGCCCAGGTCATCCTGTGAGTCCCCACTCACCCTACTACCCAAGAAATCCTGTGATTCCCCACCCCACTGCATCCTGTGAGTCCCCACTCACCCTACTGCACTGGGCATCCTGTGATTCCCCACCCACCCTGCTACCCCGGGCATCCTGTGAGTCCCTACCCACCCTCCCTGCAGCCCAGGGCATCCAGTGAATTCTCACCCACCCTGCTACCCAGGGCATCCATTGAGTCCACACCCATACTGCTACCCAGGCATCTTGTGAGTCCCCACCCACCCTGCTACCAGGGCATCCATTGATTCCACACCCATACTGCTACCCAAGCATCTTGTGAGTCCCCCCACCCTGCTATGGTGTCCTGTCAGTGTGTGACTTGTTTATTTAAGGCATCCTGCCTACACCATTTGCCAGTATGCCCCAGCAGCTGCTACCAGCAACCTCTGTGCCCAAAACCACCTGTCCATGAGTATAAAGGAGCCTGGTCCACAGAAAAATTCCCAAGTGACCATGTTATTATTTAGAAGTGTTTGAAAATTAAAGTTAAACTAAGTGCAGCACAAAGAGGTGTGGATGTCAATGAACCCACTTCCGGTTTTGACTTTCACAATATGGCGGATCGCTTATGTATTTGCACTCAGCAGCCATGATGGGCACTGCCATTCCAGTCTCCCCCAAGTTCTGTGGACACCAACTGCACATCTGCTGCTACCCTGGAAGTATAGCCTGTTACAACCCAGGGCCACAGAACCCCCAAAAAGAAAAAAAGACCAGAATGGCAATGCTCATCGCGATCACATACAGTAGGTAGCAATACCGTGGATGTCAGCTTAGATTATTGCTATTCAGAGCAGCTTCTGACAGCTACGATGGCACTATTCACTGCTCGTGAAGTTTTCAAAACTCTGATTCGCTGTTTTCATACAACAACTGATATTGCAGGGCCCCATACTGTATTGGAAATTGAGGTGCTAGGGCAAGGGTCAGAGTTACCTCAGAGCCATCATTCATGACTGGGAGGCATTTTTCAGTGTGTTGGCATTAGTGCATAAGGTGCAGCACAGTGCCAGCAAACCACTTCGTGCAGTACACTAATGGCAGAACCACGTGACATACTGCGGTGTCTGCAGTGCATGTACATCAAAATTGTCAGTGCATGGCACACCGCGGTTTCTGCAGTGCACGTGGCACGCTGTGCTGTGCCACATGAACCGCTGACACCGCGTAGTACCATGTGCACTGCTGATACGCGCGTTGTGTCAGGTGTACTGCTGACACTTCACTGTATCACATGCATTGTTGATAATGTGCTGTGCTATATGCACTGCTGGCACTGTGATGTACCACGTGCACCACTGACACTATGCTGTGCCAAGTGTACTGCTGACACTGCACTGTGCCACATGCATTTCTGGCATTGCACTGTGCCACATGCTCAGCTGACACTGCATGGTACCACGTGCAGGAACACTTGATGGCCCAGCACTATGGTGGGGACACTCTATGGCCCACCACTGCTGCAGGAAACCCCCAATGGCCCCACACTGCTACGGTTATGCCTGATGGCCCAGTGCTGCAATGGGGATGCCTGATGGCCCAGTGCTGCAATGGGGATGCCTGATGGCCCAGTGCTGTAGTGGGATGCCTGATGGCCCAGTGCTGCAGTGGGGATGCCTGATGGCCCATTGCTGCAGTGGGGATGCCTGATTGCCCAGTGCTGCAATGGGATGCCTGATGGCCCATTGCTGCAGTGGGATGCCTGATGGCCCATTGCTGCAGTGGGGATGCCTGACGGCCCAGTGCTGCAGTGGGGATGCCTGATGGCCCAGTGCTGCAGTGGGGATGCCTGATGGCCCAGTGCTGCAGTGGCGATGCCTGATGACCCAGCACTGCTGCATGGATGCCCCAGTGGCCCAGTGCTGTTGCGGAAGGCCTGATGTCCCAGCACTGCTGTGGGAATGTCCGATGGTCCAGTGTTGCTGTGGGAAATACCAGATGGCCCAGCGCTGCTGCAGTGATGCCCAATGGCAAATGCACTGCTTCTGGATGCCCACTGACCCAGCACTGCTGTGGGGATGACTGATGGCTCGGTGCTGCTGTGTGGATGGCTGATGGCTTGGTGCTGCAGGAATGGCTGATGGCTCGGTGCTGCTGCAGGGATGCCCGATACCCAGCACTGCTGTGGGGATACCTTGTGGCCCAGCACTGCTGGGAACAACCAGTGGCCTAGGGCCTGCCACGAGGAAGCCTGTTGGCCCAGCGCTGCTGTGAGAATACTCATGGCAGCACTGCAGTGGAGGCAGCGACCTCTTCATCCCCAGAGGAGAAGGACCTTCCTTCAGCCAGCTTATAAGCAACCTGAGGTCATTCCAGACCCAGGTCACCAGCATTTTGAGTAGCAGCTTTACCAATGGGCCAGTCTCAAGACAGGCTTTTTATCTACTGCATACTACCAGTTAGAAGAGATACATTTTATAGATAGTGAAAAGCCAAACTGATCTGTGTCAAATCTGGTGCTGAGCTCTTATTAACTGTATTATGTGCTCCATCTGAAAATCCTGAAATCTGGGTGCATCCAGAAAGTACCACTGATTATCCAAGCAGCCCTGGTATCAAGGACATCATCCATTCAAACCAGTGTTGGAATTGCAGGGGACTTGCCAGAGCTTGGCCCCAGCTCAGACATGAGCGGTATCGCACACATCACTGCTATTGACTTATAATGGAAAGGGGGTCATATTAAAGATAGGATCCTCATGGACCCCTAGATTCCAAAGCTCATAAAGTGTAATTCCAAACTGATCCAAGCTAGTTGAGTATATGGCCAGATGAGCCATTATCCAGAACTATGCACTTGGATACTGCTGTGCCGCTATCCGCAGACTGTGATCCTAATGAGAGAATAATGCACTATTTTATCTACCTAGATGCACTGGTGTCCCAATCTGCAAAAGTATTCCTGATGTACAGTGCTAAAAGCTCACTGACAAAATAGACAGTACTGGACAAAGCCAGCTTTGTCATGCAGTGCTGCTGCTCGCGTTAGTGACCCTGGTTTGTGAACTAGCCAGGATCATCGAGGGACTGCTGGGGGGTGGAAGATAGAGCTTCCCAATGGATGCCCTCCTCTGATGAGACATGGGAAGATGTTGTGAAGCATTTTGCTCCCTGGATCCTAATGCTGATGCCCTGGGATTTCAGTAGCATGGAGTTACTAAGGGGAAATCCCCTCTGTGGTTGCCATGTGACGTCCGAAAATGACACCACCTCATTTTGTTGCTCATTCCTAGTTGTCACCACCCTCAGCGTATAGCAATGTTTTGTTACATCCCTTCTGAATCTCCCCATGTGTCATCTGTGCAGCCATCAATTAATATATACAGGTCCATTAATAAACAGGTCCCTGTAATCCACAAACCAGGTCGCACTCTGCAAGTTTAGCTTGCACTCCGTAAAGTCAAAATTGTAATAAATAGGTAAAACACTTCCTTGTGTTTTCATACATGTTGGCAGTAATATTACAGTGTATAGTAGAGCTTTGTTCTGTATAGAAATCTGTCCTTTTCAAAATGCTGTTGTACCCCAATTCAAATGTCCTGGGATGCGATTTTACCCTTCTGTAGTAGAACAGCATGCTAAGACCTCTAGAGACTACTGAAGTCAGTTTCATAGTGAAAGAAAGAAACACACAATGCACACATTTCATGTAATACTATACACTATAAAATACAGGATGAGCAACTTTATGCACAACCAGTGTGTTCTGCCACCTCCAGATTTTGATTCCATGAAACTCTCGAGCTTTGCTATCGAGGGTCAGAGGGAATCAGAACCCTCTGTGGCAGAACACACTGTTTATGCATAGTTGCCCATCCAGTATTCTCTATATTGATATTTCTGTAATTTAATCTTTGGTAAAACCACGGTCTGAAGAAGTGGCCTGTAGCAACAAAACATCAACTGCATATTATGAGGATGTTACAAATAAAATAAGCATTTGTCAATGCCGAATGTTGTCTCACTGGCATTGGTAGTGCAGGAGTTAGAGACACATAATAGGAATAGCAGTGAAGTATTGAAGTGACACCAAACCCCGCCCCCATCCAGAGACCGACAGGCCAATTGGGGTGTGCCTTGGGTTGTCAGCTATAACGCCATGGCATTTTACCACCCCTACCCCTGTAGACACTGACAAGGTCGTGGGTGTGCTTTGGGTCTTTGGGCAATATACTTGCCCCATTCCATAAGGAAATATGCTGAGGTGGGTGCAGTATAGAGAATGGGGTGAACTTTGTGGCTGAACACTCCAAGGCACACCACAATTCTGTCACTGGCTGCAGGGTGGGGTGGGGTGGAATAGGGAGCATTACAGCCGATGATCCCAAGTCACACCCTGACGCCTGTCCGTCTGCACAGGGTGGGGTGTTACAGTTGGAAACCCTAACGCCTGCATACCTGTGCTGATATTTTCACCCAAATTTTCAACATGGGCTTTTTGTGACCCCACTTCAGGAAGCGGGACCTATCAGTTTGTTAGCTGAAAGGTAGTTTTGCACAGCGGCTATGCCATTTGGTGACACAGGTCCAAAACACATTTTGGGCAGGATGTGGAAAATGACAACTGTATTGTTCATGAGGCAATGTAAAAAAATGGCAACATTGAAAATCTGAAATATGAAAAATTGGCAAAGTCATGAGCATGCATAGAATCTGTGCAACACACATCCGTAATCCAATTATTTTGGGATTTTTAACTACATTTTCAACATAAGCATTTTGGGACCTCCCTCATGAACAGTGGCAGTGTGATTTTGTTAATTTGTCCCAAAGTTGATTTCCCAAAGTGACCACGCCATTGTGTGCCACAGGTGCGAAAACACATTTTGGGCAGGTTGTGAAAAATGACAGTTGTATTTTCATGAGGTGTGAAAAATATGCCAGTGTTGAAAATCTGGCATGAAAATATTGCAAATTTGTGAAGTTACAGGGTGCGTGGAACTGCAATAACGCACTCTTGTAACACAGTCATTTTATAGACTTTGTCACCAAATTTTCAACATAGTCATTTTAGAACTCTGCTCATGCACAATGTCCTGTCCCGAAACTGATTTCCATGCAGCGACCGCTATTCTGTGCCGGACGTGTGAAAACACATTTCGCCAGGATATGTAAAATGACATCTGTACTGCTCATAAGGAGGTATGGAAAATGGTGATTTTGAAAATCTGGAGTGAAAATATTACAAATTCACGAAGTTATGAGTGTGCATAGAAACTGCGCAATGCACGCTCGTAAAAGCGTTATTTTTTATTTTCCCACCAAATTTGCAACATAGGCTGTTTGAGATCCCCATGAACAGTGACACTGTTGTTTTGTTAATCGGTCTCGAAGGTGATTCCACGCAATGACTGCAAAATCACCTTTTGGGACTGAATAATGCCATGACAGTGACAGAATTCATGAGGAGGGGTCCCAGTAACCCCATGTTGAAAATTTGGTGTCAAAATTCCAAAAATGCCGAGATATGCACCAAAGTTGAAAAACCCTATCTATGCCATTATACAGCTTACTGGCATTTCTTCAGTTTGTGGTCAGCTTTGAAGAGCCCAGATATTTTCCTGGTCCACGAAGATCATCACGCTGGACTCCAGAGGTAAGTATGGGGTGGGGGTGTGGGGAGGAAGGTGTGCAGAGGGTGGGTGTGGGTTGGGGAGGGGCAGGAGACCGCGATGGTTCGTTTTCTGTTTTACAGGTGAAAAAAAGTAACATCGGGGACTTTTTTTTTCAGGACTTTTGGCATGCTGGGATGGGCTCCCAGCATGCCGCCTGATTGTTGTTTTGGGGGCTATAGCCAACGGGGATTGGGCACCCATGTCAGCACATATGAAAGGGGGACAAGAGCCGAGGGGATTGGGCACCCCCCGGCACACAACAGATGGGGAGACATTATGTCAACGGGGAGGGCCCCCTGTCAGCAAAATAAATGGAAGGGGGACTGTAGCTGAAGGGGAATGGGCCCCGTCAGCAAAGAAAGACTGTTGGGGGTGCATGATGCCGAGGATTGAGCACCCTCTCGCACACACTTGCGGGTCATTATGCTGACAGAGAGGGGCTCCCCATTGGCAAATTAAGTGGATCGGGCATGCAACAGAGAATTTAGGCACCCTGAAGTCAGGCGGCGGCAGTCGGTGCCACCATGTTTACATCGGGAGGCATGTTATTGTGCTGCTGCAATGAGGAAGCTGCTTCTCATTGCAGCAGACCCTTTAGACTTGGTGGCAACATTCCGTCCTGCTGGTGTGTACCTGCATGCTGCCTTATTGGGGAAGGAGGGACACACCTACTGATGCATGCCCTGCATTCACCCCAGTGACCGACCTCCAAATCTGCTATTACTGCAATATGTTGACTTGTGCGCAAGCATGAGTCAACATAAACATGACTATCAAGAATAAGGTAAAATGTTTTTCTTCACTAAGCACTAGAGCACTGCAAATAGATCTTTCACCCATACTAACTTTATCAAATACAGTGGCATCCTTGGTTTTCTTTAGCAATGTAACTCTTACCCCCCTCCTTGTAATCTGACATTAAGAGTCTGCTGCCCTCTCCCTTGATGCAGTATGGCGGTAACACTGTTGCCCTCCTTGGCAGTATGACAGTAGCGCCTACTCCCATTGGCATTGTATGACAGTAACTCTTGTTCCCCACTGGCACCATATGGCAATAACTCTTGCTTCAATTGGCACTGTATGACAGTAACTCCTGCTTTCCATTGGCACAATAGGGGTGGTAACTGCTGCTCCTCTTAGCCCAGAATGAAATTAATTTTGCTGCCCTTAGTGGTACAGCATGGCAATAACTCTTGCTCCTTGTTGGCACAGTATTCCAATCTTGCTTGCTCCCCAGGCACAGAATGGAATTAGTTTATGCTGCCCATCTGATGCAGTATTGTAGTATTATAATAACTTTCAGCCCCACCCTGTCACAGTATGGCAGTAACCCTTCTCACTCGGCACAGCACGGCAGTATGTCTTGCTCCCCTGCTCAGCTCCACCTCTCACGCTAATGCACAGATCCATGGGCTCCTCCACTTACAATGACACACTGTCTTTGGGGTGGCGACTGAAAAATAAGCACTGCCGTCCACAGCAGACTTGGGTGCCCCAGTGAGAAGCCCTTTCACTGGCCCTGTGGGAGAGTTGGGGTATAACTACAGTGGGTCATGTTGTGAAATGGAACCCCAGACAGATATGTTGGTCTTTTCTAGGTTTTAGCTAAAACTTGTAATCTACCCAAGCAGATTTCTTGAGATATCTCCAGCTAACGGCAGCCGTATTAAGTAGGCACTGAGCAATGTCAGGATCTGATAACATTCTGTGTTCAACATTGATCTCAAAATGGACCATATTGAGACACTGAGAGGTAAAATATACGGTTTTCCTTTTCACCTACAGTGCCAGACTTTTTATTTATTTATTTGGAAAATATTTCACCAGGAAAGACAACATGACCTGTAAACAGTTTGTTTCCAGAAGTGTCCAGGGTAGGAGGGTGACAAGAATTGGGAGAACAAGCAAACACATAGGAATACAAGTACAGTTTCTAAAACAAAACAGTGTAGTACAATTACAGAGCTGAAATAACTCAGATCAACTGGCCATGGTAAACAAAACCAAGTTCGATATACTGTAGCATACATTGCAACAACCCAAGAGCATGTGATCCAGTAGGGTAAAGGTTAGAGGATGGATAACACATTTGAAGTGCTGAAAGTTGTAGGCTGAGCACAAGATTAAAAGTGTGCTGTTGTATACCCAAGGGAGGGCAGTTATAAAACAAGTGGGGAAGTGGACAGGCAAGGGGTAGAGGGTGGGAGATGGAAGAGTGAGAGAGGAACAGCCATGCTCTATACCCATCCAGGTTGCTGAGAAAGCGGCAAGGGGGTTTGGACCAGGCAGAAGTGGAGGGGGAGAGAAACAGAGTGGGTGGTAGAGAAGAAAGGGGCAGGGAAACAGTATGGGAGGATGGGGATAAGGAAGAAGAGAGGTAGGCAGGTGATGGATTTAAAAGTGGGGAAGGGAGAGGGAGAAAAAGAGAGCCAATTTATACCTCTTCATGATGCAGAAAACCCATCCAGGGGTCAGGATTAGAAAGTGGTGGGAAAGGAGGAGGGTAGAAGAGAGGGAGCCAAGATCTATCCCCTTCAGGATGACAGAGAACCCTGCAAGGTGGACATGACCAGGCAGAGAAGGGGCGAGGGAGGAGAAGGTGGAGTGGTGGGTGACCGGAGGGAGAAGAGGAATAAGGAGGCTGGAGAAAATAGGAGTAAACTAGGAATGGAAAAAGGGAGAGCATCAGTAGGGGGGAAGAGTGCATTGTGGGGAGAAGGACAGCTGTAGAGTGTCAAAAGAGCACAGTAGCTTGTGGATGGTAGTAGAGTGTTGAAATGGCGCAATAGGTTGTGGTAGGTGGGAGGAGGGGTATAATAGGAGGTAGCATGTGAGGAAGTAATCAGAGGAAGGGTTCAGTTAGGAGATGGGAGGTAAGTCAGGGATAGAGGAGTAGGGATAATGCACAAGGATTGGGAGGAGTTGTGAAGGGGTTAAGAACAAGTACAGTTAGGAAAATAGAAGTAAAGTATGGCTAAAGGGTAATGCGCCAGGGTGGAGAGTGTTGAAGGGAGGCTAAGAACAAGTGCAGTTAGGGAATAGAAATTGTGAAGGGCTAAAGAAATTGAAGATGGGGAAGAGGAAAGTCTGATGGGAGGTGGCAGTGAGTTCCAAAGCTCTGGGAAGCAGTAGAGAGAGTTCCTGTCCTATGGAGGTAGAGCGATGAGGAATAGCTAGAGTGTGTCGTCAGTAGATCTGAGAGGGCAGAAGGAGGGAGGTGTGCAGAGTAAGGAGGAGATGTAAGAGGGAGAGTCCCAACCCAAAATTTAGAAGTGAACTTGGCACAGTAGAGAGAAGCCTCACTCAAGGGAGGGAAAGTTAGAGAATGAGGGACAGCTAGGGAATGATACAAGGTACAGTTTTATCTGTCATTAGACTAAGCTTTCAGGGCTAATGCATTTGTTGCTGACTGATTGTTTCTGCTCTTACCTCCTTGTTTCTTTCATCTGTGGTTCTTCCTTTTCGGCAGGGGAAGGCCCACTACCCCTTCTATCCCCAACCACCCCACACTACACTCCTTTTATAGGGTAGCACAGTCGTGACAGTTCCTGTAGCAAAGCAGGAAGGGGTGGATCAGAGGGGTATCCACACGGTGACCTCATTTACAGGGCACAAGTAATTTGACTTGTTATAACAAGTTATACAAAACAAACAAAACACAAAATCCAACATTTGCTTTCATTTTCCTCCTTCTAATTACTCTGACCAGGTTATAAACCCAGCAGCTTTTCTGAAATGGATATTATCAAGGCCCTAGAATCTCTGCGCTGCAGAATTTTACAGATAACTTGTAATCTGTCGCAGAACTCTGCAGTGCCGTGAATTAACTCTTTTTGGTGATTTTTTATTAATATTTCTGTTTATCCATAGAATCTGGTTCCTTCCCCCTTTTATATCCAAAACCCCTATATGCTCAGAATTTGATGTTATCATTGCTATATCATACATTAGCTAATGAAATGGCTGCATTCTGCAACAGAAATGAACAGTCACTTATCTACCACAGCTCCCACTGCCAGAGACGGTGGCACAGCACATCATGCATGGTGATATTTGCTCAACCTGCACTGCAGCCTAATACAGTTTTCAGTCTTACATTATTGCACTAGGGCCAACTTAAACAAAACCTTGTCAATGGCACAGACCTGTTAAGTCCATACCTCACTTTGTACAAACCTATTTGTGCCTTTAAGGTATAGAGATGCCATCTGAAATGAATAACTGGTAAATGAATTTAACTGTAATTTTTAAGAAAAATAAAGTAATTGTGACCAGAAAAGTGGTTTATAATAATGTGAGACCTATTGAAAGAATAGACCTGTTAAATAAATAATTGCACTGTACACATTTTGCCAGGGTTATTGATTACATATTGTCATTGGTTGATAGAATCACCTAAAAGTTATGGAGAAATGTTGTGTGCAGGGACTGCTGTTGGGCCAGAGGGTAGCATGCTGCGTTTCCGCACAGCAAGTCAGGTTCAGAGATTAGCTGTGGAGCTGGCTGGACAGCACAAGGACTGGTGGAACACATCACTGCTCGAGCCTGGGAAGGTATGGTGCAGTGTTCTGTCACATGCTGGACACATTGTGATGGTCTGGAGAGCTCTACCTCACAATCGGTTCACATGCATGTCATGGCCTGATGGTGTTAGCGAGCGCCAGGGAAAACAGGTTGACATGAAAATTAGTTTTGCAATAACTCTTCTATTTCATTTCCATGGGACCTGTAGAAATGAGGATGCAAGTTCATGGAAATAAAATAAAAAATATATATATACACACACACACACACACATACAGTATCTCTGTCTCTCACCACACACACACACACACACACACACATATTTGCATGTATGTTACAGATTGCATATAAATATATCAGTGATACACAGTGGGAACCTCATGAGTGTTGTAGAAAGCACATTCAAATATACAAGTGATAGACAGTGGAAACCTCATTAGTGGGATAGATAGCATGCATGCAGAAATACCTTATTTATCACATAAGCTCCCTCTGCATATGTCATTTATGCAGCAGGCTAGGACCTTAAGGGAGAGACATTTGTTTTCCCTTTTAGGCATAAATTATTTTTATAAGTCTGTTATTTTTGAACTAGTGTTACTGTGCTTTCCACCATCCTGATTGCTATAACCACTGCCATGAAAGTGAAGTCAGGATGACAAGCTGACACCGTGATATGGTAGTTTGTTAGTGCCGCAGAACTTCCACAGAAATTACAAACCACCGCTGCAGAAGTTCTGCAGCAAATGGTAGTCTTGCTCACAGAACTTGGTCCCACTGTGCCGCAGAAAAGTAGGGGCCCTGGATATTATTAACTGCAGGTATTAGGACACTTTCAGAAGGGCAGTTATAGAGGATTTAGGACACTGTCCTCATGCTGGGCCATTGGAGATCTAAGGGCCAGCTCCAGGCAGCATGGGCAGAGATTGTGCCTCAAATCACATATTCAGGAGGAAATATATTATAAGAACCGCCTGCCATTTCTCCAACATACAACAGTAGCACCTCAATCACAGAAGGTAGTTGGTCTGGGAGGTTGGCGGTGGTTAGCAGGGGCAAATCAGGTGCCCATCACGCGTGTGCCTCCAACATATCACCCACACAAACCATATACAAACTATGAAACAAGTATCTGCCTCTAACTCCAAAATCAAACAAAGAGGCAGAGGAACACTGCAGAGCAGAACACTGCAGCATAGGAGCTAGCACAACAAAACTCACCCAAAACAGGAACCAAAACAAAAAGCAAAAAGGAAATCCAAAACACTTCTGATCATAGGAGACCCCATGATTCAGGGAGTTGTTACCTATCTTCAGGCGGGTAATGGTCAGATGTCTCCCAGGTACATCAGCGTGGAGAGACACTGACCACATTGCAGAATATTTAAACTAGCAAATGGGGAGAGGGCGCAGCACCGACACGTTGAATGGAAGAACACCTCCCTCCTCAGCTAGTAATCAAACAGGAGTTCAGCATGTTTGTAGTTCATTTGCATCACCAGGTAAGGAAAAGGTCCGCTCCCCATATGATGCGCAAGGAAATGCCAGATCTCACCCAACAACCAACACACCAAAATCTGGCCAGTGGAAAATCATGTACAAAATGCTCGCAGTCTGGGAAACAAGATCCCAGACCTGTGGGCAACAATGACAGAGGCTAAACTGGACATAGTAGCTATTAGTGAGACATGGTTCACCAGTAACCACACTTGGGAGACTTCAGTACCCAGCTATGTACTGTTCAGAAGAGACCGAGGTGCAAAAAGGGAGGGGGTGGAGTGGCCCTTTGTGTCAATGAAAATATCAAAACTACAGAAACTAAAAACACATAAGGAGACAGAAGAACTGTGGGTCACCCTGAAACAGGAAATGGGACAGCCATACGAACTGGGGTTGTCTACAGGCCTCCAGACCGGGAAGGATATAGACACATTACTGTTAGATGCTATACAAAACATGACAGCTAAAGGGAGGTTCTGATAATGGGAGACTTCAACATGCCAGATACAGATTGGTCAATACCAACAGGAACATCTCGCCAGAACTAGACACATGGTAGATTCCCTGCAGGGGAGGGCCTCAAACAACTGGTACAACAACCCACAAGAGACAGGGCTATCCTAGATCTAGTACTGACTAACGGGAAAGGATCACAGATTTCCAGGTGAAGGTCACCTGGAGGCCAATGACCATCACATGGTATGATTCAATTTGGACACTAGAACTAAATCATCCCATTCCAAGGCAAAATATGGGACTTCAGAGGAGCTGACTTTGATAAGATGGCCAACAGAGTTAAGCTACCTCTGACAAGAAGAATTACAGGTGAGGGGTACAGGCAAAGTGGGCAAGCATTAAGGATGCAATACTTGAAGCAACATCCCTGTTAGTGAGAAAAACAAGAGCAAAAGAAGGAGAAAACCACTTTGGTTCTCAAAAACTGCAGAACTTGGTGAGACCCCATCTGGAGTACTACGTGCAGTTCTGGAGACCCAATCTCCGCAAGGACGTAGACAGGATGGAGGCTGTCAGAGGAGGGCAACTAAAATGGTGCAGGGTCTGCACCGGAAGACATATGAAGAGAGACTTAAGGAGCTGAATATGTATAGCCTCAAGGAAAGGAGGAGAGGGGACATGATAGAAACTTTCAAGTATCTCAAGGGAATCAACAAAGTCCAAGAGGTAGCATCTTTCAAAAAGAGGTGTGCAAGAACAAGGGAGCACAATTTGAAGATAGAGAGGCGGCTCAGAGTAATTTAAAGAAGTATTTTTTCACAGAGAGGTTGTAGATGCATGGAGCGCTTCCGGAGGAGGTTGTGAGTCAAAACAGTGGTGGAATTCAAGCATGCATGGGACAGTCATAAGGCAATTCTGGGGGTAGGAAGCAGTAGGCTGCTGGTTAACTAGGATCTGCAGCTTATCCATTAGGTAGGGAAATGGGCAGACTAGGTGGGCCAAGCGGTCTTTATCTGCTGTCAAAATCTATGTTTCTATGTTTAAAGGTCAGAGCCAAAAGGCTGGCCTTCAGGAAATATAAGTGAACACATGAAGGGACGAAGATAGGAGGCATACCAAACTTCCCTAAGGGAAGCAGGGAAGGCAGTAAGGCAGGCAAAGGCCCAGACCGAGAAACACTAGCACAAACAGTAAAGAAGGGGACAAGACTTTCTATAGATCCATTAGTGAAAGGAGAAAGTCCAGAGGGGATTGCTAAAATCAAAGGGGATAAGGGGAGTGTGTGGAGGAGGACCAAGGAAAAGTATCTATCTAAATAGATACTTCTGTTAAATATTTACTGAGGAGAAGGTAAGGCAGGGCCCACAGCTGAGCACCATTGACATGGGGGGAAGGAGGTGCACCTAGTCCCTTCACAAAGAGAGTCCTACAAGAGCTTACTAAGCTCAGGGAGGACAAGGCAATGGGGCCTGATGACATACATCCTAGGGTACTAAAGGAGCTAAGAGTGGAACTAGCAGAGTCATTAGCAGAACTGTTTAATGAGTCTATGAGCACAGGAGAGGTCCCAGAAGACTGGAGAAGGGCTCATGTGATCCCGCTCCACAAGAGTGGTAGCAGGGAGGAGGCAGGGAACTACAGACCAGTCAGTCTTACCTCAGTAGTGGGCAAGATTATGGAAGCACTCCTTAAGGAAAGGATAGTGCAACACCTGGAATCCATAGGAGCATGGGTTTACAACAGGAAGGTCCTGTCAAACTAATCTCATAGATTTCTTTGACTGGGTAACCAGAGTGGTGGACCAAGGTGAGTAGTTGATATCGCCTACCTTGACTTCAGCAAAGCTTTGATACTGTTCCACATAGAAGATTGATTAATAAGCTGGATAGGCTTGGGGTGGGTCAGAGTTGGTCAACTGGGTGGCAAACTGGTTGACAGGCAGAAAACAGAGAGGTGGTAAATGGTATACAGTCAGAAGAGATGCAGATCACAAGTGGGGTACCTCAGGGATCAGTCCTGGGCCAGTCCTCTTCAATATCTTCATCAGTGACATTGCAGATGGACTGGAGGGTAAGGTTTGTCTGTTTGCAGATGACACAAGATCTGCAACAGAGTAGATGATCCAGGCAGGGTGAGCAGAATGAGAAGAGATCTGGATAAACTGGCAAAATGGTCAGAAGAGTGGCAACTGGGGTTTAACGCAAAGAAAGTGCAAGATCATGCACATAGGGAAGAAACCTGAAAGCCACCTATAGGTTAGGAGGGAGTTGTCTGGCAGTTACAAGGGAAGAAAAGAGACTTGGACATCATCATCAGAGATGACCTGAAATCATCCAAGCAGACCACTAAAGCAGTAGGTAAGGCTAGGGGACATTGGGTGTATTAGTAGGGTATCACAAGTCAGAAGATGGAGGTAATAATCCTCTTTACAAGACACTGGTTAGGCTCCCATCTGGAGTACTACATGCAGTACTGGAGGCCACACCTTCACAAGGGCATTAACCAAATTGAGGCAGTCCAGAGAAGGGCAGCCAAAATGGTGCAGGGACTGCATCAGAAAACATATGAGGACAGATTAATGGAGCTCAATATGTATATCCTATAGCAAGGGAGAGAATTGATATGATTGGAACATTCAAATACCTTAAGGGCATTAACAAGGAGAAAGAGTCTAACATGTTTCACTATAAGAAAAATAGCAGGACAAGAGGACACAGCATGAGATTAGAGGAGGCCGATTAAGGGTAATGTGAGGAAGTTCTTTTTCACAGAAAAGGTGGTGGATGCATGGAATGGCCTACCTCAGGAAGTGGTGGACATGAATACAGTGCAGGGCTTTAAACATGCATGGGATAGGCATAAGGAGCAGTACAGATAAATATGAATAGATAGACCATTGACAGAGCAAATGCAGATGGCACATTCATAAGCTAGAAAAGAAATGGGCAGACTGCTTGGGTCTCAGTCATATCTGCCGTCAACTTCTATGTTTCTAGGTTTCTATGATGAGTTGGGTTTATGGGGGAGGATAACAATGATGGGATGCCAATAGACAGAGATCAAAGGCAGTGCAATAAGGGTGCAGAACAGAATCAGGTCCTTAACCCGTTATGGAACTAGCAGTTTAAGCCCATGACGAAAAGGACCAACAGAAAAAGAATACAGCACAGAACAGAATGAGGTCCTTTACTATTATGGGAACTAGCAGCTTCACACTTTATCTGATAGTTCTGTTCTGCTCTCTATTCCACTTTTTCTGTTGGTCTTTCGTTCTCTCTTATATATCCATAAGAGCATTTTGGGACAGTACAACTTTTGGAGGTGTGTGTCTGTCCTGTCAATGCAGTGCTCAGTGTAGGGTATGACCATACTGCACCAATGGATGTCTGAGCTGTCTATGACAGCAGTTTGGCCAGTGGTCTTCAGTTCAGAAAAGCACTGCTGCTATCAGCAAGTAGCGTGTGTGTGTGTGTGTGTGTGTGTGTGTGTGTGTGTATTTAGCATATTGAAGTCACCCTTTCTCTGGCCCTCCTGCATGTCTGTAAGACCGCCACAAACAAATCCCTCCACTTCCTCCCTCTGCTGCTGTCCTCCTGCTCAATTGGTCCCCAGCTCACCCTCCAGCTACAAAAATTTACATATTCTGCACAAAAAGAAAAAGTCGCTCTTGGTTGGTGGTGCTAAAATAGGTAAGTAACATGAACAGAACAATAGCTAACCAAGATGTTTTAGTAAAGGAGCTTTATGCACTAAGTGACCTCTGAGTGGTGTCCTGCTATCAAAAAGTGGTGAGAGCTGGATTTTGCTTTTGCTGTTTTGCACAGGTAGTTTACACATTCTGGCAAGAGAATTCTGAACAGAGAACAGTAAATGCAGAAAAAGAACCCTTGTCTAATCATCAGACATTGCCCTGCATTATTTTTAAATCACAGCCTTATTTAACTGCTAGTTGCCTAATGTTAGGGTGGAAAATTAAAACATTTAATTACATTTGCAACAGGTACAGCCATACAATTAAGAGCAGGTGCAATCACCCTTATACAATCCATTGTGAGCAATAGAGGATACCTTCACCATTATTGGTCTTTTAGTTCTGTGCACTACCAAAAAATAGAATAAAACACATACATTTAAAGGAACAAAATCGCACAGTTCAGCGTTGTGACACATAATCGACATAATTTTATTAATACTACATTCTTATAAAAGGTTATTGCAAACCAAAGAAAAGTTCCATAGAAGGTAATTATTACATTAAAAACTGAATATGTCACTCCAACAGTAAAGGAAAATACAGCAAATGAAGTCCGTTGGGAGTCTTGTGGCTGACCTTTTGAGAATACATCCAGACAAGTAAGCATGTCAGTGATCAACAGCACCAGTTAAGTACACGAAGTCAAGAGTTTATCATAGCATCCGAATAAAATGGTAATATTTAAACATGGGTTTAATAAGCCATCCCAATTATTGCCGAGAAAGACTTCCAGGAATAGTAGCTTCTACCACACAGAAATAAGTAAAAAAAAAATAAGCTAGGAAAAATTAAATGTATAGTGTTCAGCATAGGAAGTGCATCAAATTAATCCATTTTGCCCTTCAGGTTTGATTTATTTATCTGGATGCAATAAATAGGCAGATATGCCAAGCTTCTAAAGGAATACAGATATATGAGTGGCTGGGATGGATTGTGGCAATGGTATTCCCATATGGATTTGGTGCCCATACATCCATTAATTTATTGAGACTTTCTGGCATCCATTGAAGGATATAATTACTAGATCCTTTTCTGTTTTTTGTTTTTTTTATGTTAACATTACGAGATAGCAATTATTTTCATTTTTTTATCAGTACATTAGTTGATGCATGACTAGACTACATCCGACTTATGTATTCCTCAAGTTGCTGTTTTGATGTTATGTTGTGCTATCTGTTTTAGAAATACTATGGGGTTCCCTTTATGTACAGTATTAAAATCCTCTTTTCAACTACTGCATTTAATTTATGGGACGCCTAACACAACACAGTTCTTCCCAAAATATAACATGCTTTCTCTCGCATGCCAGTCCTCACATTCCACAAGAGCAAGACAAAGTTGCAAGATTAATCCTGTGCATAAATTCATATTTCTGTAAAATAGGCAAACGATTTTACTTGTATGATCATCTTCAGTCCTCAGCTTCTTAAGGCATTGCTAACGTTTGTTGTAATGTGTGAAGCAAAAATAAAAGCGATAAATGTTATTTTCATGCACCATGCAACGAAAATGTACTTTATAAAAGCTCATTTTCAGCTAAGTGAATATGTGATCAAACCTACTTGTTAAGTCGACCTTTCTATGTAATTCTTATACTTTGCACTATATATTTTATGTTATCGAGCCTAGCCTTTAAAGCCAAAGAAAGTATGCATATATTTTTTAAATAATTAATAGACTTTATTGAAAGAGTTTCATATTTTTACATACAGTGGATAACATGACATGACATGACATACTACACTAACTACATCTACTACACAGGACACACACTCCCCTACTCTAGTAAAACAGCCTTGGGAAACAATTATTAGGGGCACATAATAACCATTTAACTCTAAAATCCCTTACTACAAAAGAGTTATCCTGAGACATTGGATGGATTTGGAACTACCATCCTACAAAGAATTGCACAATGATACATTGATCGCATTAAAACTAGACAATATAATTAAATAGCAACTGCCAATAACCAACATCTCCTTTTTAGAGGAAAAAGCAATTAAAAAAAAACAAAACTTGAATTTGGAATTGCTACAAATTTTAAAAGCAAAATAAACACGCAGGGTGTCTTCAATGTATGGAATAAACAAAGTGTATAGGGTCAACTATTTCTGCTTTTTGTTGCACACTGTGGTTAAAATGACAATAACTAGGTATATCCAGTGCAGTTTCTTCAGAATCAGAAAATAAAGTGGGCTCAGAGGCTTTGGATGAAAGTAGGTGGAACTTTGGCATTTGTTGGAAGAGGAATACTGTATCTTATTTTTTTGTATGTATTATTTCTTCTGAGCTCCCAGCTTCTCCTTCAGTTGTCCCCAGCCCTACCTCGAAAGGTTAGACTCCTCCCTTGTGCCCCTGACTTACCCTTCATGGCAGGGTGGTGGGAGCACGACTCAACCACCCCAGATGGATCCATGCCAGGGAGGTGCCTTCTTGGAGGTGGCACTGCGGGACCATGTCATCCATCTGGAGCTTTTTCTGCTTTCTCCCCTTGTGAGGAGGCAGGCGTGCAATGAAGCCTGCGGTAGGCGCTGCAGCTACTGCATCGCGCTCTCATCAAGCATCTGCCTGTCTCCTCCTCTTCAGCTGTAGCGTCAACACGCTGCCCCAGCAGCTGCTAGGGGCCAGTGGAGCGCCGACAGCTAGTGTACCCCCCACCCGGAGAAGGAGAGCAGTCCTACAGATGCTCGATCCTTCTACTCCCTGCCAACCCCGATGACCCATGCTCGTTCCTGAACACGGGTCACCAGCGTGGCTTGAGGTAAGGGAGTCCAGCGCCTCAGCCCTCAACACCACTGGGCTGGCAGAATACTATATCTTCTTAAAGGAAGTATTTGGTGCCATGAAAGGCTGTAGTGGGTGAGGGGCTATGTATCTTCTTCCTTTGGTTAAATGAATAAAAATGTTATAATTAAAATATTTAGGGTTGACCTGTCAAAGGCACCCACCTCGAGAGTGTGTTTGAGGAGGGACGGGTGAGAGGGTGGAGACTGCCACCTGAGCCTGGCTCCTGTGGGCAAGCAGTGCTTCCTGTACAATTTCCGACCTGACAGGCACGGCACGACTGCCAGCAGCAGCACCTTGCCATTACTGGCAGCTCCACAGACACCACCGGTCTTCTGCTTGAGGAGCCAGCCAGTCAGGTCAGTGCAGCACAGCACTCTCTGTAGAGTCTCATATGGACTGCAGCACCCACATTGACCAGAGCAAGCTACCAGTCCAGCAGGCTACTACTGTGACGGGAGGCAGTGCGGTCGGTGGAGTGGAGGGAGTCGAGGAGGAGGTGAGGGGAGCCTGCCTGCTGACTGTGCCTGCCCCTTTGTTGAGTCAGTGTTAGCGGTACTTGGTGACCACTGACTCTGGGACTGTGTGTCACTAGTTGGGTTGGGGTTGGCCGTGGGGATGGGAGATGGGAGTATTGTCATATCGGGTGATCGCTCAGATTTGAAGAGACACCACTAGCACTACAATACCAGGCAGCCGATGAGCCACTGACCAAGGACTACTCACTCAGCAGTGGGACTGGGACGGGACCACAGCTCTGTGAGAGTCAGACTGAAATGGACAACAACTGAGGAGCGGGGTGTGTAAAGTAATCCTGTTTTCCACCTTGTTGCTGTTCATATTTTTTCTGCTGAATTAAATGTGGACTCAGGTTGGGGGATATATACAGAGGAATGTCAGTATTAGATGTTCTAACTTCTTTCTAAAAGTGTTATTCTGTACATGGTTGTTAACTTTTCACAGGGTAGCTTTTAAAATACCTTGAATAAATGGTCTTGTTCATTTGTTTTGCTTCTCTTGTTTAAAGCTTATGTGAGGAGACACATGACTTTGCCAAGTTGCCAGCCAGTAATGCAGCTGGTTGCTGGGAGAGGTATTGAGAAGCAGAGGTGGCAGATTAGGATAGATAAAGTGTCATACAGCAGAGATTAAGTACCCTGCGTGTACAGGTCAGGGGAAAGCAGTGTCTTATGTTGTGTTACATCATATGAACAGGAAAGAATGGTGTTGCAGAGCAGAAAATAGTATGCAGTAGAATTTTTCCCACCACTGTACTTATCTCTTTTGCATTGAAATATTCAATCTCTATAAACTGAAGGCAATGCTTCACATTTTACCATGCTGACTCATACTGGCAGGCTTCTGTTATTTACATCACTTTCTTTAAATTTAAAATTATACCTTCTGTATGCTCTCTGCTACTAGCTACTAGTGTATAGGTGATATGCCACAACATAACCGTGCATACAGTAGGTATACTTTCACATTTTCAAGACAGAAAAAACTAGAAATGACACTTCACAAATAGATTATTTCTGCAGTCCATTATTCTACGTAAATCTTAACTTACATGTGATTAAACAACCTGTGTATTGAGGCTGATATTGGTGAAGGACTGGAATCGGGGGGTCACTGCTTCTCCAGGAACCCAATCATAAATAACAGCTTTCCCAAAACTAAACACTGTGGTTGGAATGGGGTATTAATAAATGCCAGAAGTCTAACTAACAAGTTTGATGAATTTAAATTCCTCGTTGTCACTAATAGCATCCATATTACCCTTGTCACAGAGACCTGGTGGAATGCAAATGACCCCAGGGATAAAAATATCAAAGGTTATAGTGTTTACTCTAAAAACAGGGACCACAGAAAAGGTGGTGGTGTGGCCATATATACTGTATTCACGAAACAATAGTTAGTGAGGAAATTCTCGGAGACACTGCCAACCTAGAGACCCTCTGGTTCAAACTATCCTCTTACATTGGTCCCCTTTACCCTAGGCCAGTATATCGACCTCCCTCCATGACTCCTGACAATGTTGCTAAACTATTAAGTCATATTGGGGACCTTGATCCCTCAAATAACATCTTGATTCTGGGTGATTTTAACTACCTAGTATAAACTGGCTCAGCATCTGCAACCAGTAGAATTGATTGCCTCTATTTGGACTTATTTAATGAAATGGGGTTTGAGCAATTGGTCCAATGTGCTACAAGGGATAATAACATACTAGATCTTCTATTAACTAACTCTGCACATTGCATATCTAACATCATCATAAATGCACCACTGGGAAATAGTGTCCATATCACGGTCCATTTTTGATCTCAGGTGGCAAACCTCAAGCAGTTACGGTGTCACGAAATCCCGAATTTTAATAAAAGCCAACTTCAACATCATTAAAAATAGCTTAGACCATTGGGACTGGCCTGAATTATTTATAAATCTTTCTGTTGAATCCAAATGGGACCTAATGGTAAATAAATTAAAAATTGAACAAAAGATAATATTCCAACAAAAAACATCTGACACCAAATATAACAATACCCTTGGTTGGATGAACCCTAAAATAAAGGCTTTGATAAATAAGAAAACTAATTGTTCAAACAAATAAAAAGGGTTTCACCCACTTAAATATTAAATACAGGGAGTTACTAAAAATATTAAAACCACAATCAGAAAAGCAAAATCTCAATTCGAGTTGCAGTTGGCAACAAGGGTGAAAGATAACAAAAAGCTTTTTCTCTGTTGTTAAAAGTTAAAGGAAAGGCAAATACTATAGGACCCTGTTCCACTAATTCAGGTAACATAGCTAATAACAAGAGGCAGCGGATATACAGAACCAGTATTTTTCTACAGTGTTTAACAAAAATGCACATGGTAAAACAGGCAAACTTGGGATTTCTACACCTGGACAGTTCAGCATTCAACCTGAAGACGTATTGGATAAGTTAAAACAAGTTAATATGAATAAATCCCCTGGTCCAGATTAAATTCATCCTAGGCTATTAAAAGAACTCGCTGAATCCATTTATCTTCCTTTAACTAATATTTTCAGCATTCACTTGATTCAGGGAAGTTCCACAAGACTGGAAAGTAGCATCTGTAGTACTCAGTCATAAAAAGGACCTGAAAATTATAGGCCCATTAGCCTAACTTCACTAATTGGGAAAATCTTAGAAAATATTATTAAACATCTCATCCTGGACCACATGTGTCCAAGTGAGCAAACTGACCCTCTTCAACACGGATTCACGAAGTCTAGAACTTGTTTAACTAATTTACTAACCTTTATGATAAGGTCACAGGTGAAATTGATCAGGGAAACTCTGTGGATCTGGTGCTTCTGGATTTTGCAAAAGCCTTCATAAGTTACCACATCTTGAGCTTCTTGATACATTAAGCAAGCAATAGCCTCCAGGGTGGGCGGTATTGGGCAATACCCGGACCGGCCAGGCGTAATGAGGCCCGACGCTGCAGGCGGAGGGCCTTATAGCTCCTGGCTGGTCAGGTATTGCCTATACCACCCACCTGGAGGGCATTATTGTACTTAGAAAATGGTCCAGTATATTATATCTCCTTTAAATTAACCAAATTGTGTGATTAGATGTTAACATTCTTAGCTGTTTGATTCCCTTTGTGATAAAATAGTTCCTCCGCCTGCATTAAAATGCTGTCTTTGTTCTTTACGTGGGGATGTTTGTGGTACTAGGGGCTCTGTAGATGGTAGTTTGCAGCTGGTTGCGAGGTACCCTCCCAAACACACACGATCTCAAACACACACGCTCTTCCCATTGTCTGTTTTATTTGGTTGGTAATGTTGCTTGCTTGTTGTTTGGCTTTGTGGGGAAAACACTATGGCAGACCATGGAATGGTGAGAGCCACTGCAGAGGCCAATGCGGCATTCGCCAATGAATGAAGCACCTCACCTAAATGCAGCCTTGCTCCCCACTCCCACCTCATCCTCCCCTACTCATATAAGAAGGCTGCCGTGGAAAGGACGGTGCTCAGACTGGGCAGAGCAGCGAGATGGAAGCATGAAGCGGAGACCACAGGCACACTGTCAGGTAATGGAGCAACCATAAGCATGAATGGGAAAGTGAGACAGTCGTGGCGAAGGGGACGAGTAGAGGGCACCGCCAGAAGAGCGCCGACTGCCGATCGCAGAAGCGATGCAGGAATACAGCCTGAGCAGGAGGGTTGGTCAGTGACATTGGGGATGGAACTGAGCTGCAAAGCTAGGCGAGTGAGATTGCCGGCTCTACAGTGAGATCATGTGATGGGAAAGGTGCGTTGCAGCAGCGGTGGCGCTACATGTGATATAAGTGAATGTGTTCGCTTTAAATAAAAATGTCTTCAAGGAAACAAAATGAATGGTACAAAAAAACCCAGAAATGAAATGATGGAATTGTAGAGGTGCTGTGTGTTTCATTTGGTGGCTGGCACTGGCAGTCAACTATTGAGCCCTGGGTTGCCAGTGTCCCTTCCTAAGCGATAAGGAAAAATGGCGGCAATTTCAAATTTCGTGTGGTGCTCTCAGCCAATGAATAAGTAAGGTGAGCACAATGATATCTGAGTGGATGAACTGGCAGTTTGGTGCTGGTTCTTTTTATTTCCTGGGCATCTATTGAAAGTTAATGTACCCCTGGCGAGTATCAGCCAATCAGAGCCAGGAAATAAAAGATAATTTTCTAAGGGCTTTTAAACTTAATAATAATCTTATAAACTGGATTGCTAATTGGCTGAAAGGAAGGAAACAAAGATTTATTATAAATGCTGAATTCTCAAATTGGGCACCAGTCTCTAGTGGTGTTCCACAGGGGTCTGTTCTGGGTTCCTATCTTTTCAATATATATGTTTCCACTCTTGCTACTGGAAACTGTAATATATGGATGTTATAATTGCCAACGATTGTCGTGATAGGGAATGTAGTAATAACATTAATGCCAGTTCTGCCCTTCAGGTTTTTTTTGGGGATAAAATTTCAAGTTGGTCTTGTAATAATAAGTTTGTCCTGAATAATGCTAAAGTAAAATTGTGCACTTAGGTTCTCATAATCAACATTTTAAATACAAACTGGGGAATGAAACCTTACATGAAACCACCCAAGAGAAAGACCTAGGCATACTTGTCACTCCTGATTTAAAATTTAGAACCCATTGTACTACTCAAGTAAATAGGGCAAATCAGAACCTTAACTGTATACTTAGACACATAGCCAGTCACTCCAGGGAGGTACTACTCCCTTTGTATACTGCCTTGGTTAGGCCACACCTGGAATACTGAGTCTAAGTGTGGTCCCCTTAAAGAGGACATCTTAAAAATCGAGAGGGTTCGGCAAGATTCACTCGGCCATTGTGGGGATGGAGGGTAAAACTTATGAGGAAAGGCTGAAACTTTTAATATGTATACACTCCAGAATAGAAGATTGAAAGGAGATATGTATTTAATTTACAGTGTAGTAAAGGATTCTGACCCCAGATTTGGACTAGACCTAGCTAAATCCTAATATAGAGTTAGTAATCAAAGACCTAGTAAACAGTTATTGTTGTGTAAGTGACATACTCTAAGAAGGAAAAACTGGTTCAGTATAAGATCTGTTCCAACTTGGAATAATCTCCCGTCCAGAGTGGTGGATAGTCCGAGTATCGACTCCTTTAAACTAAACCTAGATTTAGTAATGATTGATACAGTTAAATTTTGTCTTAACTTTTGTTAAACTTAAATTGGCAAGCATTATGGACTTATATCTACTAGCTTGTATACACCTATGATACCTATGAAGAATAGAAGCCTGCCAGTATGGTACAGTGCAGATAAAGGTAAGTGTTGCCTTTATAGAGAGAGAGAGATAAAAAGAAAAAGTATAGAGGTGAAGAAATGTACTTTATGCAGTGTTTTGTTCTGAAATGCCATTCTTCCTGAGTTATTTTTGAGTGGACAAGAACTGGAGTGAGAATTGGATCAGGGCTCAGACCATTCTGTCCCAAGCACCCTTCAGTTTCATGAGAGATTTTGTGTGTGTGTGTGTGTGTGTGTGTGTGTGTGTGTGTGTGTGCATGTGTGTTTTGATCGTGCCCTGAGTCTGAAATAAACTATATCAAATTTTAATTTCTGAAATGTATAAAGATTTTGCCCATTCGCCTCTGCCCCTGCCTCATTCTGAATTGAAGCTACAATAGGAAGGACCCCACTTTGAACTTAAAAACTTCTCAGAATTAATCAGAGGTGTAACTGCAAAGCATTTCAAAAGTAAGATTTCAGAGGAGTTGGGGTGGGTTGAGCACCCCCCATGCCATGACACTGAGTAAAGTCTGGCTTCCTCCTCACCAGTATGCTTATGCACAGAATGCAGTCCTTATGTCAAGCAATAAACAGATCAGTCTAACAGTGCATGACAGTTTTGTCAGTGTAGGTATTTCAGCTGTCCCCCATTTTAAAACTATCAAAGTCTGTGACAGTGAGTCACAGTGTTAGCAGTTATGTCTGAAATCACTGATCTGTACACATGTAACCCCTGCAAATGGGGGTTCCCAAAAAGTCTTCCTGAGCTTGCCTAAATGCTCACTGCCAGGCTGGTGTCCTGCATTTTAGCAGTTTAAACGTTATTGCCAGAGTGCCCGTATAGCCTCCGTGTACTGTCTCTTTAGAGCTACCTAGATTGCAGTTATAATGAACCTGGAGGGGAGCCTTGTTGTGACTGACAGAGAAATCAGCCAACCGAACCTTTTAGATCCTGGGGAAAGTCCCAGGCTATTTGCAGCTACTTTCAGTGTTGAGTTGGGGAGTGAAAGAAGTAACAGCTCAAGATAGTCGAGCAGTAATCCTGCATAGATTCATGCAGGAGAACTGTGAAAGGGCTGGGTTTTGGCCTGTCTGCCTGCTGTCCCTGAGAGGGAAATTGAAGTTTATTCAGGCTGAATCCGAATTATGAGGACGATTAAGCCACAGAACTGTGACCAGACTTTAACCTGAAGAAGACTGAAGGTCAGCTGAATGCAATCGCCTATCAGGATTTCCAGCCACCTTTGAACTCCCAGTTTGTGCAGAGACTCTGTAATTGCAACCGGATAGCAATCTGCCTGGTACAGTAGAATTTCTTACATGTAAATGTGCTGTGTGCTGTTAGTGGGTCATGATTTGGTTCCCCACTGTGTGCTGAACTGTGTTCTGCTTGCTGGAGGCTGTATCCAGCTTCAACAGACTAAATCCATTTGCATCTCCATTTGGCCTGGGCCTTGCCACACTGGGCCAGCCAGACTACCTTACACAGAGAAGCCATCGACAAGAGACATGCCTGGGGATCAGCCCCTCGCAACACCTTGAACAGGAACGATGCATCGGTGATTTGTGTGGGCCTGCTTCTCCTGGCACTCCATCTCAACAACCTGCAATCTCGATTTCATCCTGCCTGTGTCCTGTATTGGGCATCATGAGTAAACATCAGGGAACCTTCCTGCAACAATACCTAAATCTAAAGTGTTGTCATTTGATTGCTTTGTTGTCTTTCTTCATGAACTGAGCCCTCCGACTCAGATTACAAATAGTGTGTGTTGTGCATGTTGCTTTCTTCCATCACAGGGCCCCAACCAGCTGCGATGCTGACCCACCCGGGCAATGGTCTGGCTAGCCCACCTTTTTCCTACCTGGGTACCCAGAGTGTGTAACTGTGTAGGGACTCTGAAGTGCATGCAGAACTGTCTGATTGATTTAGCCTTTAAGCCAGTCAACCTAATTACGCCCTCCTTGTTCAAGTCCCTGAATAAAGCAGATCTAACTCTTTTGCATTTAACCTGACTGTGGTTCCAGTTTGTGCCAAGAGTACTGTACTGTTGCTATTTGCTATGCATAACCTTGTTTTATAGGGGTTCCCAGGGTCGAGCTAGAGGAACCAGCCCTGGTGAGTAAGTTCTGCAACAGTGTGGGTAATTGCATGGTGAATAAGGGTCATTGTGAAAGTGATTATTGTATATTGTTTAGGCCACTATAAGGGAAAGAGGGGGTTACAGTGTCCCGAGGGTGTGCCCCAGGTTAGCTTGACTACTAACAACCCTGACCTCCGGGTGGAGGCACCCGTTTCAGTTCCCAGGCCACTTAACCTGCTACTAGCCAAGCAGGTGGGGTAGTACCCTTGGGATCGTGCCATCTAGGGGTTGATCTTAGAGGCACCACTGAGATTTTGTGTCTTCTAGTGGCTGAAAGTACGAATTATTGTCAAACATAAATGGCTACCCCAACAGAAGTGGCTGTGCACCAGTTGGTAGGGTGGTGTACGGGCAGAGACTGACCCATAATGCTTTGCTAATACTGGATATACCCATGGGCAGTAGTAAGGGCACTGTTGAAGGGCACTTTCTAAAGTTGAATGTTTGAAAAAAGCTGTAGCGGTGGGTCGGCAGGCTGATTTAACTGCCCAAACTGTCATGGCCTTGGTAGAGTGAAGCAACCCCTGGACAGTTCAAAGGTACCCCAGACTATCACTCCAGAAGGGTTCCCAACCACCTGGAGAGTGATAACCAAAGATAGCAAGGATCCCTTAGAGGATGAGCCCCACCATTATCTGAGTCTTTTGAGGAGAAGTTTGCCAAGTTGCTACTGGAGGAGGGCAAAATTGTGGAGGAGTTAAAAATTATTCCTGCCACTTGGGAGTGTCAACTCCCCACTGTCCACACCCACCCCAGTACCTGTTCTTTCACCAACTTCTGTACCTGCCTCTGAGCCAGCAAGTAGTCATGGCCCTTACTGCAAGCTCAAGGTATTCTCTGGCATCCGCCCTACTCCTAATGGGAAAGTCGACCTAGAGACCTGGATAGACTCTGCTACTCTTGTGGTACAAGACTGGCAATGCTCAGAGGCCGAAAAAAGGCCGCCTGGGGAAAAGCCTCAGGGACCCACCCTACGTATGTTTCACTCCCTGAGGTCCTCTGACCCAGACACCAAAGCCCAAGAGTACCTAGTGCCCTTGAAAATGTGTTGGGGTCACCACTAGTGTTTAGCCCTTGAAATGGAAACTTAAAGATGTTAGACAACAGCCAGAGAAATTGTTATCTGCCTACATGGATTGATTAGAGGAATCCTACAAACCATTTTTCGGAAAGGAGGCTGGGCCTCTAGTGAAGTGGACAGGTAAGACTGGATCATATACTCTGCTCTGCCCGGCACTCCAGCTGGGTGTTGCTCAACTTGCAGCTGCATTAAAGGAAATCTGGTCCTTACCCTTTCATGTGTTGATGAAGGAGGTATGGGAAGTTGAGGAGGAAGGTTTTTCAGAGCCCTGCGCAGTCGTAGCTGCTGCAACCCCTGCTCCAGGTGTGAGGTTGGTCGCTGATGGCCTGGAATCACTGCAATCACATGATGGAATCCGAGAACTAAATGTCATCCTTGGGGCCCAGCCAGAGAGGGACTGCTACAGATGCTCCACCGTGGGATGAACTGCTGAGGGAGTTCAGAGAAACAAAACAGTCGCTTTATGAAGGCCGCTCCCAAGTACAGGCCACGATCCTCATCCGACTGCATCTCCTATGAGGGTGGGGCACACCCAGGCATCTCTTGCTGACAGCAGCTCAAAAGTTGATGTCTTGACTATGGAAGTGAGAGAATTGATGAGATGTCTCCAAATGCTTGCTACACCTCAGACAGAGGTGGAACCAAGGTTTTCTGTTGGCAGTACCCCACCTCAGCTCCCAATGTGATGTCTAGCCACACCAGACCCCAGAAAGCATATTTGGCCATAATTGTGGGAAGGATGGGCACATGAAAAGAGAATGCGGTCCCAAAAGACCAGGATAAAGTTGTATAGAGACTTCAAGGGAGCTTGGAAAGCAAGACCATGGCGAGAGTGTCGGAAATGATCGCAGTGCAGGACTGAGAAATCTTAACTCAAATTTCTTTGTGGCTAAATCATCTGTGCAGGCCTCTGCTACTGCCTCTCCAGACTGGTCCAGAATAGTAGGCCCTTCGATGGAGACTTACGTGACTGTCAATGGTATCCATGCTTGGGCTGTGGTTGATAGCGGCTTAGTGACCATTGTATTCCAGGACTGGTATGATAAAGACTTATCTGATGTGCCATTACAATCTTTGGAAGGTTTGCATGTGTGGGGCCTCGTGACAAGTGTTATCCCTACCTAGGTTATGTCCGGCTCTGGTTGTCTTTCCTGTGACTATAACTGGTGTGGGTGAACAAGTAGAGACCCTAACCGTGGTGTGCCCTCCTGCGGGATTGTAGAGTTCCCTTGCTCACTGGAACTAATGCCCACATCTTTGGAAGACTAGCGCAGTTGTGTCAAGAGAAACAAGGTAACCAGACTGGGTGGGCACTGGGAATCCCAGCCCTGATAAAGAGTACCTCTGATTTGAAAAATGGACTACCGAAGTAGACAGAGATGAGCCAGTGGGGATGGTGTGGAAGAAAGATCCGATTCTCTGGTACTACCTCCCAATGCTCAGTAAACCATTCATGGAGAGGTTAGCATTAGAAAAGATGTAAAGAACAAAATATTAATGTTGGATGCACCAGGCAATGGAGAGTTGCCAGAAGAATTATTAGTTAAGCCCAGCTTTTTGCCTGCCCATGCACACGCCTATGCACAATGAGTGATGGTCCAGATACAGAATGTGTCAGATCGGAGATCCAGGTGAACAGAGGGTGCACACTAGCTACAGCACACTGTGCAGACACTTCAGTATTACCCAGTAACAAATGCTCTGGCGAGAAGGAGAGTGACCCCAGACTTATTTGACTTTGGTGATTCCCCATTGACAGCTGAATGGAAGGCTAGATTAGCAAGAAACTCACCAAGAGAGTCCAAGTGTTTCCATTAAAAGAATGGGACATGGGATGTGTCCAGGGTGCAGAGCATCATATCGCCTGCATGATGACCGGCCATTTTGAGAGATCCGATGCCTTGCCCCAGCGACATAGATGATTTAAGGAGACACCTGCAGGAAATGCTCGCTGCTGCGTGGATAAAAGAATCAAGGAGCCATATGCCTCTCCCATTGTGGTTGTGCATTAGAAGGATGGGTTCTCTGAGGATGTGTGTTGATTATCGAACCCTAAACCAGCAGACCATCCCAGATCAGTACATCATGCCCCGTATACAAGATGCCCTGGATTGCTTGAATGGGAGCAAATGGTTCTCGGTACTGGATCTTCATGCGGATATTACCAGATTCCGATGGCCCGGAGGACCATGAGAAAACAGCCTTCATCTGTCCTTGGGGTTCTACGAATTCCTGAGAATGCCACAGGGATTTGGGGTGCTCGACCACCTTTCAGTGACTGTTGGAACATGCAGTGGGAGATATGAACATGCTAGAATGTCTAGTATATCTAGATGATGTCATTGTGTACAAACGCACATTAGAGGAGCACGAGACCCAACTGTTTAAAAGTGCTGAACCAATTGGAAGACTTGACCTCAAGCTGTCCATCGACAAGTGCCAGTTTTTCAAACCTCCGTGAAGTATATGGGGCACATAATATCTGCAGAAGGGATACAGACTGATTCCAGTAAGGTTGAGTCACTGATTACTTGGCCCCAGACCCATAACTTGTAAGAACTACAATGTTTTCTGGGGTTGTGTGGCTACTGCGCAGGTTCATAAAGACTATTCAAAGGTGATTCACCCGCTCCTGAATCTTACCCAGGGTTACCCCCACCAACTGTAAATACAGGAAAGAGTCTGTCAAAGAACCAGAGAAAGTATACTTCACACAGGTGAACCTTTTGGGCCCTGCTGGACACCCAAATGTGAAGCAGCCTTCCACGAAGTCATATACCAACTCGCTTACACCCCATCTTGCCTATGCTGACCCTACCAAGCCCTGTGTGCTGCATACAGACGCTAGTCTGCAGAGCCTAGGGGCTGTGCTGTATCAAGACCATGAGGATGGTTTGAGACCGGTAGCTTTTGACAGCAGGAGTTTGACCCCATCGGGCGAAACTATCCTGTGCACAAGCTGGAGTTCCTTGCCCTAAAATGGGCCATCATTGATCAGTTCCATGAGTACCTCTATGGAGCAAAGATACTGGTGAAGACCAACAATAACCGATTGACCTATGTACAGACTTCAGCTAAGTTAGACACCACTGGGCACGGTGGCTCTCTGCCTTATCAACCTATGATTATGCTGTCGAATACAGACCAGGACTGAACCATATTGATGCTGACGCCTTGTCATGAAGGCCCGCTTCCAAGAGTGATTGGGTCAGGCCATCTGAACCTGACATCCGGACATTGTGCCAGAAGTTTGACAGAGATGAACAGATGTCTATGGATACAGTGGACTGTCTAGTAGATTGCTTGGGCCCTCCTGATAACTGCATACCGGCTGCCTATTGCCATTTCTGTGCTCTAGATATTAGTGCACTACCTCAACTTGACAATGACAGTATTCAGTGGACTCAATCCCACGATCCTATGATTCAACCCGCACTTGATGCCCTGCATCGGGGAAAGATGTGTCTAAGTTGTATTCCCTAACCTGCGAACTGCCCTATTGTTTAAAGAAGGCCACAGGTTGAAGTTTCTAAATCAGTTGTTATACAGAGACAGTGAATCATAGTGGTCAAGTAGACCAGCAACAATTGGTCCTGCCCACAGCCTTTAAACACTTGGTACTGAGGTCCTCCACAATCATATGGGGCACCTCGGTATTGACAGGACTCTCAACCTGGTACAATCTAGATTCTACTGGCCCAAGATGGGGCTGATGTTGAGCACCATGTAAAAGACCTGTAGTCATTGCCTCCAAAGAAAAGCCCTACCTCAGAGGGCTGCCCCTTGTCAATATCACTACCAGCACCCCGTGGAACTGGTCTGCATAGTTTTTGTGTTTAGAACCTGATCAATAGAATATTGGTAATGTGTTAGTGGTTACAGATCATTTCACATGGTATGCACAAGCTTTTCCAACTAAAGATGAAAAAGCCTCTACCGTGGCCAAGGTGCTAATGGAAACATTCTTTGTCCACTATGGTGCCCCCAGTGGATCCACTCTGACCAAGGCAGAGACTTTGAAAGTAGGCTAATCAAAGAAATGTTCTCTGTGTGGGGGTGCGGAAGTCAAGAACCACCCTTTATCACCTGCAGGGGACCCTCAACCAGAACGTTTTAACGCACTCTTCTAGACATGCTGGGCACCCTCCATCCAAAGATAAGCATAAGTGGAGCCAGCAGATTAGCACCTTGGTACACGCATACAGTTGCACCAAAATGATGCTACTTGGTTCTCCCCTACCGCCTCATGTTCAGGAGGGAGGCCCGACTGCTAGTTGATGTCTGCTTTGGGTTTCTCCAGATGGGGTCAACCGAAAACTATCTGCAGTATGTACAGAAACTGAAAGCTCAATTGAACCATGCATATCAACTGGCCCAGACAATGGTCACCAAAAGAAATCTTGCCAACAAAGAGAGGCACAATGAGAAATGGCAGCTCCAAGAGCTACGGCCTGGAGACCGATGTGTTACGTAATTTGGGACTACGTGGCAAGCACAGAATTGCTGATAGGTGGCACCATCTTCCTCATGTAGTAGTTGGAAAGTTGGATGATCTACCAGTGTATAAGGTATGCCAGAGAACAACTCCAAAGCTGTCAAGACCATGCACCGTAACCACTTGCTGCCTATCGGCCAAGTTATTATTGAAGCTGAGCCAGCAGACATTGCCTCCCTGGGCTGGTGACTCGTGCTGCAAAAAGAGACAGAGTCAACCTACCCCAGTAGTTACAGATTTAAGGTTTCCCCACAGCAGGACCAGAATGATAGCGACTGTCAGTCCACCTCTGATGAAAGTGACTATGGTAATGCCTATTATCCCTCCTATGAACTGAGTCAGTTGTTTCATGGAAATCCTATGCAGAATCATGGGGATGAAGCTGGGCCTTCTGGACTCCTAACGCCCAAGCTTCGTCCTTGGAGTCAGTGCTCCCTGAAAGTGAAGTGCAAGTATCACGTCTGAGGCTGCGGACTCCCTGTGTTTAGTGGAACTGTGTGACTTGCCCAAAGAAGGGGCTGATGGTCTGAGTCTCTCTGGTGATACATCAGAACTTGAACAACAATATGAGGAGTGTTGACAGCCCTTTCAGTGCCACAAAGCCTAATTGTGCCAGAACCTTCTCTAAGTGAGCCAGGTGTAGTGGAAATAGAGCCTACAGGCAAGGAGCTGACAGTGCTCCTAGTTTGGACATTCCCATCTGTGCAGAGACACCCCTCATGAATGACAAAAGCTCCAAAGTTAGTGCTGAAAGCACAGAGACTGTGGCTGTTCCCCAGAAAGACTGGCCGAGCTGTTAAGCCAGTATTGCGCTTCAGTTATGATTCTCCTGGGAGGCCAGTGGATTTGCCTCTCAATGTGGTTCATAAAGGTGTTTATATTTCTCAGAGCTCACTACCCAAACTGAGCTTAATGGCCAGTTCAGGTTGGTTGTTCTTCCTTGAACATGGTGTCCTTTGTCCCATCAAGCCCCAAGTTAGCTGATAGGAAGGGCCCCTTCCACATTGTTTACTGTACAAGAAGTTATAAAGTGAAGTTATAGGTAACTGTTCATATTGTGTAAATCATAATAGAATCAGTATAGAGTGTATAAAACATGCATAAGTATTGTCAGTAAGCAATAAGACATGACAGGGTGTGTGTTGAACAGATATTACCACCCGAGGGGCGTAGTAAGCACGAGGTCTGCCTGAGTGCCTTCAGCCCTGGAAGTGTGGTAGTATCTGTTCAACACACACCCTGGAGTGTTTTATTGTGCTTATAAATGGTTCTCTTTTTTTTGTCACCTTAAAATATATTACTGAACTGAAAAATTGAAATCACTGTGTTAATTTGAGATAAAATAGTCCTTCCGCCAACTAGGTGAAGATATCATTGTCTTCTGACACATTAACATTTGTACTGTTATGGCCTCTCCCTCCCACGTCCCAATCGAGAGAACAAGTGTGGTTAGGAGAGGAAGTAGCAGGTTCTCCCGACAGGTTGTGCCACTTTCGCAATTAAAAAGAAAAAAAGGAATAAGGGATGCAGATTTGTTTTTAGTTAAATGTAGTGGGGCAGGCAGTTTGCCATGAGATGGTGTCCTGTCTGGTCTAGTTCCAGTTTTGTGTGGCAGCAAGCTTCAGTCTCCCAAACTAGAAGAATGCTTTGTGCGTATAAAACGCTGCTGCTGTCTGATTTTGAGTTCTAGTGGAGATGAGGTTGGGAGCGGGATTGTCATCAAGACATTCACTCCCTCGCTTACAAGACTAAAAACAATGAGGCCTTTAAAAATTAACGTTCCACTGACACATCTTAACATTCCATTTAGAGAGGCATTGATTTATTGACCTGTACTTTTTTTCTCTGTGTAAACATATATGACACTTCGTTTCTAGCCAATCAGAATGCTTATTTTTACAAGCCCATTTTATAAATGAAGATATGGTGTAATGAAATGTATAGTAATGTGACAAGTTACAATTAACTGATGCACCATGTAGTATTTCCTAGTATGCTAATGTCACGTATGTCTTGTGTATAGTGCATTTTCAATATTGTGATGGTATAAGACTTGACACGGATGCCAAGTTTTCTCCAAGCAGGAAGGTGTAACCCCCACAAATGGGGGTTCCCGAAGAGTATTCCTTGAGCTTGCCTAAATGCTCACTGCCAGGCTGGTGTCCTGCATTTTAGCAGTTTAAGCGTTATTGCCAGAGCGTGCCTGTATAGCCTCTGTGTACTGTCTCTTTAAGAGCTGCCTAGATTGCAGTTATAATGAACCTGGAGGAGGCCCTTATTGTGACTGACTGAGAAATCAGCCAACTGAACTTTTGGATCCTGGGGAAAGTCCAGGCTGTTTGCAGCTACTTTCAGTGTTGAGTTGGGGAGGAAAGAAGTAACAGCTCGAGATAGTCGAGTAATCCTGCATGGATTCATGCAGGAGAACTGTGAAAAGGCTGAGTTTTGGCCTGCCTGTCTGCCTGCTGTCCCTGAGAGGGAAATTGAAGTTTATTCAGGCTGAATCCGAATTGTGAGGACGATTTAAGCCACAGAACTGTGACCAGGCTTTAACCTGAAGAAGACTGAAGGTCAGCTGAATGCAATCGGCCTATCAGGATTTCCAGCCACCTTTGAACTCCCAGTTTGTGCAGAGACTCTGTAATTGCAACCGGATAGCAATCTGCCTGGTACAGTAGAATTTCTTACATGTAAATGTGCTGTGTGCTGTTAGTGGGTCATGATTTGGTTCCCCACTGTGTGCTGAACTGTGTTCTGCTTGCTGGAGGCTGTATCCAGCTCCAACAGACTAAATCCATTTGCATCTCCATTTGGCCTGGACCTTGCCACACTGGCCCTGCCAGACTACCTCTACACAGAAAGCCATCAATGAGATACCTGCCTGGGGATCGGACCCCTGCTCAATGCCTTGAACAGAAACAACACCTCGGTGATTCGTGTGAGCGTGCTTCTCCTGGCACTCCAGGTCAACAACCTTGTGCTCCCAGGTTGCTCCTGTAAAAAGCTTTCAGCTTAGTGTGCTATACTTGGTTAAACAACTAAAATAAACAAAAAAAAAAACCTGCAGTCTCGATTTAGTCCTGCCTGTGTCCTGTATTGGGTATCGTGAGTAAACATCAGGGTAGCTCCCGCAACAACAGCTAAATCTAAAGTGTTGTTATCTGATTACTTTGTTGTCTTTTCCTTCATGAACTGAGTCCTCCAGCTCTGGATTACAAATAGTGTGTGTTGTGCATGTTGCTTTCTTCCATCACAGGGCCCCAACTAGCTGCGCGCTGGCTAACCCAGGCAACGGTCCTGGCTAGCCCACTTTTTCCTATCTGGGTACCCAGAGTGTGTGACTGTGTAGGGACTCTCAAGTGCATGCATTCCTGTCTGATTGATATAGCCTTTAAGCCAATCAACCTGATTATGCCACTCCTTGTTCAAGTCCCCTGAATAAATCAGATTTAACTCTTTTGCATTTAACCTGACTGTGGTTCCCATTTGTGCGAGAGTACTACTGTTGCTATTTGCTGCAAACCTTATTTTATAGGGCTCCCCAGGGTCAAGCTAGAGGAACCAGCCCTGGTGGTAAGTGCAAACAGTGTGGGTAATTGCATGGTGAATAAGGGTCATTATGAAAGTGATTATTGTATATTGTTCAGGCCACTAGAAGGGAAAGGGGGGTGACAGTGTCCCGGAGGGCTGTGCCCAGGTTAGCTTGACCACTAACAACCCTGACCTATGGGTGGAGGAACCCGTTTCTGTACCCAGGCCCTTTAACCTGCTACTAGCCAAGGAGGCAGGGGTAGTAACCCTTGGGATAGCATCACCTAGGGGTTACACACAAATAAAGGAAAATTTGTAGTATACCTTGCTGGCCTGAGATCTCTATAAAATGCAAGTGGATTACAAGTTCCACAAGGAGTTTGGTAATTTTATGCAGATGGCTTTATAGGGTAACTTGTGGAAGCATGCCACTTTAGGGGTCAGGTGTCTACTGCTACTGGTTTACAGATCCATGTAACTATTTGACCTTACCATGAGTCTCAGGCTTCTAAACTAAGTATTCCAGCCACCAGATGATACAGTGCCTTTTAGGTTGTCAGTAATACGGGTTGGTATGTATTGGAGTCTTGTGGAGTCAAGTCAATTGATGTGCTTGCTTTTCTAAATACAGACAATATTCCTTTCCAAAGACTGCTCATTCCTTACTGTTTTAAAGAGAAGTGCTGTATCCAAAACTACTTAAAGGTCTAGCCAGCTGACTTTTCATGACCATATTAAAATATTGCAGTGTTGGTGGTCTGGTGGCATGGCTAGTGGTGTGTGAATGGACCTCTGTGGGACTGGCTACCTTGATGTGGTACAGAGGCTTGTCACAATGCAGTATTGTAGCTGAAAGCCAGTCTGTTAGTCTGACAACTGTTGGTGGTGGCACACACCACAGAGAAAATGACGCTTGTGTCAGGTGAGAGGGTGTCAGGGACATGGACAGTGGGGAAGGGGTAGCTAGCCCAAACAAATGGGGTGGTGCTGTTTTCACATGCCTGCTCTAAATATAGTTGTTTCCTTTGGCCCGCCCTGTGCAGCCTTATGAACTTCAGGTCATTATTTTATCCAGTATTGCAATGCAAAGTGCTGAACATAAAGTACCGTAAGTGCAAACACCACTGCAAATACCTGCAAGCCCGAGCGATTCGGCATTGAATAGTGCTTGTTGGTCATTGGAATTAGCACTTTCACACTGTATCAGATAGTTCCCATAGCTGAAAAGGACCAACAGAAAAAATGGAATACAGTGCTGAACAGAATGAGGTCCTTTACTGTTATGGGAACTAGCACTTTCACACTGTATTAGATAGTTCCCATAGCGAAAAGGACCAACAGAAAAAATGGAATACGGTGCAGAACAGAGTAAGGTCCTTTACTGTTACAGGAACTAGCACTTTCACACTGTCTGTATCTGATAGTTTCAATGACAGAAAAGGGCCAATACATTGCAGAACAGGATAAGGTCCTTATTTCATATAGGAACTAGCTGTTTTCTAAAAGTCAGCTAGTTCCAGTAACCAGAAAGGACCAAGCAGAATGAGGTCCTTTGCTGTTATGGGAACTAGTAATTTCACTGCAAGTTTGCTAAAATCAGTGGCAGGAAAGGACCTGACCACTAGGGCTACAGGGTCCTTTGCTTCAATGGGAACTAACACGTTTGTTTAGAGCAAGCTAGTTCCCATAAGACAGGACCTGACAACCAAAGGTTCTTGGCAGCATGTGTCGCAAATTGCATTACTGCAGCTGCTCGTCTAAATACTGGCAGCGGTAATATTTTATTAAATTTTAGATCATTGGATGTTTGTTTTATAACCAAGCCCCATATCTGTTGACATTATATAAAGTTATTTAATTTGTGCTGTACTGAAGATCGCATGGCAATGTGTGCTCCATTCAATGCAGTGACACCACGTGTTGTTTAATGTTGGAGCGGAGGAAATAAAATATGAATAATTTGTTCCCACATGCAGTTATATTGATTTATTATAGTTAGTGCTATAGCTGCTTGTTGGTTTTCTTTTCCTGAGGCCCATCTAGGTTGTCAATGTCAATAAAGATTTGTATTTGTTGTGCGAAAAGACCGCATGGAAGCTGTGGTGCAGTGGATGCGGTGACACCACGTGCTATTTTGCTTGGTGTATGATCTACAATATTGTTTCTTTCCCTAATGCATTTATTTTGCAGAATTATAGTTTAGCTTGACGGAGTCAGTTTTGTAAAGTAATACTGTGAAATACTGGCTATTCACTTTCTCTGCAGTTGCAAGGTGTCCTCATCCAGGGATGCGAATGTTCCGTTTTGTAAATACGCCATTGTGTTATAATGCCACAATAAACTGCATTCGTGAACAAATTAAATTTCGATATATAATCCTGTAAAGTGAATTAGTTCCCCTCTCCACAGTTCATCATTTGTATCATTGCATTTTTATACTTCAGTATTGAATGAAATACTGCCTTTCTAGACTGACAGATATTTGTGAAGAGACCTTATCAAAATTAATTTTGTGTTGTTCATATTATACTTTATCCTTCGGTCACAGGAGCTCCATCAGGACTTGTGTGTGCCACACCCAGGCAGGTCATTATAAGATGTTAGCAGTCTCCTACTCACAGCTGACTCATCATGAAGGGCCTGTTTGCCCCCCACCACCACCACCCTGTAACTGAATAAGTCATTCCCCTTGTGTGAAGTGTGAACGCATGATCTAAGAGTGCTTTACTCAGCAAGAGGTTATATTTGCCACAATTACTCACTTTCAAACAAGGACATTGCTGTCAAGAGTTAGTGACTCCGTTCATGATGTAATATGCCAACTGGTGTCCTACCTTCCGAATACATCAGTGAACTGCACCACAGCCTCTGATGTTCCATGTCCAGGGTTGAAATTGGCCAAATGCTGGTAGATTTTGTATCGGGCTGGTAAGATTTTACCCGCTAGTCCTGTGTGCTTCTACTGGATAAGGTAACATTTCAATAAGTACACCAGCTTGGCTAGTGGAAATTGCTATAGGGCTAGTGGATTTTCCAGTCACTAGCCCTGTTGGCTACTGGCTGCAAAACTGAATTTCGACCCTGCAGGTCACAGAACTACAGTGGTGGTACTTGATTGGCACCAAATAAAATTATATATGCTGGTGTAGGCTAGTATACTGCATATATCATGTCAGCACCATAGTTTGGTTATACAATCATGCCCCATGCTGATGAAACCCTGTGGTCAACGCACATGTGTGCTTTGTTTTGGTACTAACATCTGTAGCTGCTCGCAGTATACATGCACTGAGCTACATAGCACTTGTATCATCAATTTTATTTCCCTCCATCGACTGCTGTCATATTGTTTAAACGCTCTCAAGTCCCCATGGTGCGTGGACGCAGTAATGTCCAGCATCTGTATTGTCCTCCCATATAACTGGGCCAGCTGCTGTGTAAATTCCTGTCCCACCATGGTTCCATTATGCACCATACTCTCATTCCAACTCCATCCAGAGAATGACAGCACTCCTCTTGACGTTCAATCCTCCACACCACCACCACCCACCCGCCCTCTTACTGCAGGGGTCTGTTACTGAACACTATACTTATCGGCACTGCAGATGCACGCTATGCCTCTGGTGTGCTGTATTGGGCCTTGAACCATTATAACGCTTTTATACAATATACCTCATACATCTGTCTCTACTATCAAATATGTTTTGATTATTGAAATCACTCAGCTTTACTGGAATGGTTTCTCCTGCATCCCTTGGATCATATTTGTTGCCATGCGCTGCACCCATTGTATGATTCTGCCATCCTTTCTCCATTCTGAGCTTCCGTTGCCCACTATACTGCGTGATGCTGCTTCTGTACATGTCAGTGGTTATGCTACAACATCACCACTGTACTGAATGTTGTGTCATCAGTAACATACATAGATTCCTGTGCGATACTTTCTGCATTGTGCCATTTCTATCGCAAAACACAACCACATCATGTTGGCGTTAGCTGCTTCCTTACTTCACTGTGCTCATGTGTTACTTTCCTTTATAACCCCCTCGATCATGTTTCCTCCTCTGTTGTTCATAATTGCACCATGCTTCTCTCACATATGAATGAGAAAAGTCTCTCAGTCATTCATTTACTGTGCCACCATCAGCTCATAAAGTCACATATAATAAATTTATGTTATACTGTAGTGATGTACACTGCATGTTACATTATATATAGCACATACATTATGATAGTATGTTATCATGCATTGTATAGCTCGAGGAAAATGTTCATTAATGTGAAGTTTTGTATTTCTGTTATCGAAAATGTCAGCATCATCATCATCTGATGAGTCCGACTTGATATAACTACATTGGTGGTTATGTCTTTGAACCACTATATACCAAGAAGAACTTGCTGCAATGGACAGTATACCAGATGTTGATGAAGTTAAGGATTCCTATATTAAAGAAGATACAGAGGACAGAACTACGTCATGAAGTTGGGAGTGGTGCTTCTGCGGCAGATGTGTGACCATGGCCACTCATCGTGAATGCCTCTGCTGCAGTGAGCTACAAGAATGCGTCGATAAAGAAAGCAGAAGAGGGTTTACAGTGCGCTGTCAATCACAGTGACTTTGAGGCAGTTTGTCTGCGTTGGCAGTTCTAATGACCACAATGACCCTGCATCATTATATGTACATCGAGGAACAGCCTGATAATACTCCCAAGTGCGGTAGGAAAATTTGGCCAGAGGTCTGATGCCCACTTATTGAACATTTCATTGGCTCATGCACACCGTAAAGTTATGCTACAGAATTCAGGCATATGTTAAGTGTTTTTTTTTTTTTTTATCTTTGACTGAACGTATGTTCCATGAATGCCATCAAGTGCTGCATGCCGGTGATGTTAGCACAGTTAGGGTGCACTCGGTGATGAAGGAGTACATGAAAATCTCTTAAATGCATTGCCCACTGCAAGATAGTTATACAAGTTGTACAAAGTGATTACCATTTATAACCGAGCTTATCAGTGTGTAATTTAGGTTTGAAAATATAAACTAAGACTCTTGGCATGCATGAGTATAGATTCTCTGCTTACATTTTGAAATGTAAAGTTTTACATTGATAGCACTTATCTACAAATAGGCATGTCTTATCTGAATTAGGAAAACTATTTTGGAATGGAAATTTTTTTGTTTTTATATACATTTTCTTCTCCTCCTCTGTGAGCCCTGACAGGCACTGCCCCCTCACGCCAAGGGAGGCACTTCTCTGTGCCCCCCATGCTCCCTGTCATCTCCCACAGATTTCCCCACCCCCAAGTGGTGTCAGGGAGGATGGCATCGGCCATCCCTCCCCAGAGACCCAATCCAGATCCAGGAGACACCCTGGGACTGCAGAAGTTTATAACTGAGCCTGCTAGGCTCAATTTTCCTTCATTTTCCCCCCACGCCCATGTGAAACATGTTGGCCATGCCTCCTGACTTGTACTACCTCTGGACATTGCCAGAGGGCAGTCAGGAGAGAAACAACAAATGTCCCTCCCCAGAGAGGATAGCAGTCCTCCGGACTCAATTCTCTCTCCTCCTGTCGCCCAGACTTGTTCCGAACTTGGGTGACCAGCGTGCACGAGATGTGGATGCCCGCGCCAACCCTCAGTGCCACTAGGCCGGCTGGGTCGCACGATATCAATATGGACTCCAGGCTGCAGCGGTATTTTCAAGCCTCAAGGTAAATGCTTAATATGTAAAACAAGTATAGTTTTATGTGTGTTTAGAACTGTTGGTGTAAATGAAACTGGTTTGGGATTTGTTTTTCTAAGTTATTGTGTGTCCAGTTTATGGATTGAAAGGTGCTGTCTAAACAGAGGTTGGAACAGAGAAATGCCGCTGATGTGGAAAGAAGATGGTGGGTACAGGTTTTGTTTTCGATTATTTGATTTTTCTGTGTGGTGCAGCTGACTGGCACCTTTTCTGTGGGTATATTGTCTGATTTACTACATCATGAAGGTGGCAAACAGCCAATCACACTGCAGTATTTTACCTTCATTTTTTTGACCATGGTATAATTGACTGTAATAGTAGGGGTGGAGCTGAGGGCACAGCCCCTCGCATGAGGATTATGGGGCAAAAGCCACCCAAAGCAAATTTACAACCGTTATCGGCTCCATGCTGATCGCAATGGCAGTTGGCATTGAGCAGGCTCTGTAATGCGTAGACAACTTCGTTGTCAGGTGGCATCACAGATCCGGCGTTGTGGCATCTCTGTGTAACAATATTTTCTGTATTGCAGTAATAAGTATATTACAAAACAGAAAATACTTCACTTATATTCTGTTCACATGTTATCAGTTAGGGACATAGATTTCAGCACATGGATGCATTCCTAAACCAGCTAGTGCAGGAGTTAGAGATGCATAATAGGAATGGCAGTGAAGTATGGAACTGATGCCAACCCCACCCCCACCCTGCAGAGATTGACAGGTGCTGGGTGTGCCTTTGGGCATCACCTATAACGCTCATGCCATTTTACCTCACCCTACCCTGTAGACACTGACAAGTGTTGTGGTGTGCTTTGGGATCTTTGGGCCTTATACTTACCCCATTCCATAAGGAAATACACTGAGATGGGTGCAGTATAGGAGAACAGGCCTCACCCTACCCTGTAGACACTGACAAGTGTCGTGGCATGCTTTGGAGTCATTGGGCCTTATACTTACCCATTCCATAAGGAAAATACAATGAGACTGGTGCAGTATAGGAGAATGGGGTGAACTTTAGGGCTGAACAGTCCAAGGCACACCTAGATGCCTGTCGCTGGCTGCAGGGTGGGGTGGGGTGGAATGGAGTGAGCATTACAGCCAATGATCCCAAGTCACACCCCTGACACCTGGCAGTCTGTACAGGGTGGGTGTTACAGTTGGAAACCCTAACATTGTAGGAGTTTGTTGATATTTTCACTCCAAATTTTCAACATAGGCTTTTTGTGACCCCACCTCATGAAGAGTGGCATAATCAGTTTGTTAGCTGAAAGGTGGTTTTGCACAGCAGCTATGCCATTTAGCGACACCAGGATGAAAACACATTTTGGGCAGGATGTGAAAATGACAACTGTTTTGTTCATGAGAAGGCTTAAAAAATGGCAACGTTGAAAATCTGGAATGAAAATATGAAAAGTGGTGAAGTCATGAGCATGCATAGAAACTCAAGCAACACACGCCTGTAACCCAATTGTTTTGGGGATTTTTTTAGCCATATTTTCAATGTAGGCATTTTGGGATCTCCCTCATAAACAGTGGTCGGTGATTTTGTTAATCTGTCCAAAAGTTGGTTTCCCACAGCGACCACGCCATTGTGCGCCACAGGTGCAGAACACACTTTGGGAGGCTGTGAAAATGACAGCTGTACTGTTCATAAGGAAGTGTGAAAAATACCAGTGTTGAAAATCTGGCATGAAAATACAAAATTTACAAGTTACAAGGGTGCGTGGAACCGCGCAATGCACGCTTGTACACAGTCATTTTGTGGACTTTCGCCACCAAATTTTCAATATAGGCATTTTAGAACCTCTGCTCATGAACAGGGTCACCGTCATTTTCTCAAACTGTCCCGAAACTGATTTCGCACAGCAATCATGCTATTCTCGCCAGATGTGCGAAACGCATTTTGGCCAGAAGTGTAAAATGACAGCTAACGGTTCATAAGGAGGTGTGGAAAAATGCCATTTTGAAAATCTGGAGTGTAAATATTACAAATTCACAAAGTTACGGGCGTGCATGGAAACAGCGCCAGCACCGCGCGCTTGAAACTCAACCATTTTTGGATTTTTCACCAAATTTGCAACATAGGCTTTTGAGAGCCCTCATAGAACAGTGGCACTGTTGTTTCATTACTTGGTCCCGAAGGTGATTCCACGCGTGACCATGAAATCACCTTTCGGAACAGAATAATGCCATGACAGTGACTGAATCCATGAGGAGGGGCCTCAATAACCCCATGTTGAAAATTTGGTGCAAAATTCCAAAATGCCCGAGATATGCACCAAGGTTGAAAAACCCTATTTATGCCATTATACAGCTTACTGGCATTTCTTCAGTTTGCGGTTGGCTTTGAAGAGTGCAGACGCTTTCCCAGTCCACCAAGATCATCGCACCAGACTCGGAGGTAGTATGGGGTGAGGGGGTGGGGAGGCAGGGGCACAGAGGGTGGTGCGGGTTGGGGCAGGAGCTGGACAGATTGCAAGGGACCATTTTCTCTTTTACAGATTAAAAAAAAAAAATCATGGGTCTTTTTTTTTTTACAGGGCATTTTGCATGCTGGGGTGGGCTTCCAGCGTGCCACCTGAGTGTTTGGTGGGGGCTAGCCGATGGGTTAGGCACCCCTAAGCACATAACAAATGGGGGTGCATTATGCCAATGGAGAGTGGGCTCCTCCGTCGACACATAAACTGGCTTGGCATGCCGACAGGGGATTGGACACCCCAAAGTTGGCATTGTGGCAGGCAGTGTGCTGCCATGTTTAGGCTACTGTTTCACCAGGGAAGGCACATCGGAGGTGCCACTGCATATGACGAGTTTGCTCTCATTGCAGTGGACCTTTCATAAAATGTTCTCGCACATTATGTATTCATGGTGTGGGGCCTGCATGTTGGCTTATTGACGAATGAGGGACGCACCTACTGATGCATGCCCTGCATTCGCCAACAGTGACCACACCTCCAAATCTTGCTACTTATCGTAATAAGTTGGCTGGCACGCAAGTGCAAGCCAACATAAAAATGAATAAAATGTACAAAAATGTACCCGCTTCATAATCGCGGTAAGGCGCAGTCCATGGGGTGCTATGGTGTGATAACAGCCCACCACAAGTGGTGAAAGTACTGAGCTATGCCTCATGCTTCAATCCACCTGAGGTGGGCGTTATCATACCATAACACCCTCCTCCTGTCATACGTTATTTAAGCAGTAAGGCAGGACAGGATGTGTGTTATGGTGTGATAACTGCCCACCTTGGGGTATGTTGAAACGTGTGGCGAGTCAAGGGCTTCCACCACCCGTGAAGGGCTGTTAGTCCACCATGACACACCCTCTGGAGTGCCTTATCTGATTATGAAATTAGTCATTTATAGTAAATTTTATGCATTTTTAAACATAATACTTAGCTGGGTGCACAGTGGATAACGCCCAGCTGAAAGCAACTTTGTCCAATCAGAATTCAGCATTCTTTTACCCATTTCATAATGCTTAAATAATGCATTCTGAAACAATGTAAAATAATTCTGAAATATCAATGTCCATGTTAAGCCATGACCCACCTATGCTTTGTCCATTGTGTTAATCATAGTAACCCAAATATTTTTTTCATTGAACTACTTCTGTGGTGTTGATACACATTCCGTTAGCTACTAGTTTTTCAGTGAAGCACAGTCATTGAAACATTGAGATCCATTCCTGCTGACTAAACATGACATTGCATGCATTGTGTCAAGCGCTAGTACATCTCTTACATGTCTGTGTAATCATAGTTTCACATACTAGAAGTCTGTTACATGCATTACTATGAGCTACTCCAATACAAGGTACAGTATATACTTGCATCAAAAGGTATTTTATATCTTGTATCTGTATAGCAGTGAGTCCTTCATTATCAAACCTTACAACGTACACCATGATGAGCAAAACGGTAGGGACTGGAATGTGAGTATGCAGACATGAAACAGATTAGCTTGCAAATGCTCCATGCTGATGCTTTGTTATAGTTGCATCTATGGACACAATGTTGCAGATATTGAATCAACAGCTCAACAGATGTGTAAATAGCACTGCCAAGGCTACCAAGCAATAGCTAATAGTTTTATTTCTTTTTGTTTTGTTAAATTACTAATGTGTTTCAGTGTTACACTGTTCAAAACAACACATTGAACCATAACACACGTGTTACTCTGCTGTTATATGCATGTAGTGTAGCTGCCACTGTTCATGCCATGACTAAAATTCATGTTAGTTGACTCGACCTTACACATGTATTTTATTTGACAGTGATGTAACAGTCACTTTAAAGTTTTCTTATTAGCTCTGTACATTGTCATGTATGCAAATTCATAATAGTGCAATACACTATGATATTGATTGCATGTTCTGACTGAAATAACAGGTGTTCACCCTGTATGGTATTCTGTAACTTACTGTATCATAAGTTTATATGCTCATCATTTGTTTTGTGTAACATACAGATATACATACAGATTCTATGAAACACAAAATATGATCCCCATATTAGATCTTGAGATTTTTTTATTTATTTATTGAAATGTTTACCAGGAGGGCACACTGAACAAGTTGCTGGAGTCTCACAGTGACCTGGGGAGGGGCTACATAGGGTTGTGAAGGATGATCAGTTACAATAGTATGTGGGTAGTACAAACAATACAACATTGTAAGATTGTGCAACAGCTGGAACACAAGGTATTGTACAATAAACAGTAGTGGAACATTGGGTAAATTACAATACATGTCAAAATCATACAAAAGAACATATGAACATACAAAACAGTAATACTGTGATAGAACCATCTATAGTGCATGAGTGTACCAGGAGCAGGCTTGAGGTAGTATGCAAATGCTGTTGGAGTAAAAGGATGGGGTTAGGTTGTGTACACTGGTGACCTAGAAGGGCAGGTGGAGAAGGGGGAGAGAGAGAGGCAAGAACTGAATATGAGGGGAAGGGGTAGCCTTTTCCTGATTTCCCCTTCAGGATGTTGAGACCCCTGCCAAGAGATGAGATGGTAAGCTGAAGAGTATGTTAATGGCTGTGTTTGGGGGAGGGAGTTATATCAGTCAAACACTTGCAAGGTGTCAAACAAAATATTGAGTAATATACCACATCAATAAAGAGCATATGGAAAGATTGATAATTGTCAGCTGTTTTAGTGACCACATTTACAGACATAATATCCATAACTCTAAATGATACATACTTAACTGTGAATGAATAAGAAGTGATGTGAAAACCTGTTTTATGCATGTTTCATTTCTGTGGGCAGCATTCGGTTACAGTTCTGTTTGTAGAACCAATGATGTTGAGTTTAACTTTGTCATTACATGAGCAGAGAACTGTAAGCATGGTTCTGATACGACAATAAGTCATGTTTAACATTCTGTACACTCATCATGACATGTTTAAAATGTCTAAATTACAGGTTAGAAGAAGAGAAATATAACACAATGTTGGCCATAAAAACAAAACCATGAAAAAACTTTCTTCACATCACTATTTATTTTGGAACTGTTAAATACGCCTCATTTGGATGAGAGTATGTCATTCATCTTGTTAGTAGCAGCTCTACCTGCAGCTAATTAGCAGTAATTCACTCTCCTTTAATATACTTCTCTTCGACTGTCTGAACAAGCAAGATACTTGACAAAGCATAGCTGCAATTCAACACCAAAATATTCTCAGGACATTACCTCGAATGTAGTATTATACATGCACAAGTAAGTTAAAGGAAGTTTCTAATATAAGGTTTTGGCTTCAGATATCATGTCACTTCACAGACAGAATAATTTTTCATTTTAACTTAGTTTTAGCAGGGGAAGGATCGTAACTGGTGCGAACCCACGGCCAACTGATCCTTTCCAGCTTCCTGGTGCCCTGCTCAACCCATGCTCCATGGAATTTGTGATGTGTGGCCAGTGAGGCATGGGGGACAGACCCATACAAGTTTAAGGAGGCTATTTTTGAAGACAGTTTTACTCATTTTAAACACTCCTGGAGGAAAAGCAAACAGTAGCTTAACTAGTAGTGCCCCTACTAGTTAAGCAGCTGCTTAATTGTCCTCCAGGGAGTGTCGAAATTGCTAGAAACTATCTTCGAAAACAGGACCCACAGACTTGTATGGTGCTCACCCCATGCTTTCCCCTAGCCATACATCACAAATTAGAGAGTGCTGGGGCACAGTTCTGTGGAGCAGGTGCACTAGGAAGCTGGAACTGATCGGTTGTTTGAGGGTTCTGTGCCAGTTACCATCCCTTTCCTGCTAAAACTAACTTAAAATTAAAGTTTTGTAGCCGTGAGCTCACAACGATGTAAGGTATTGTGCTAAGACTCCCAACACCCTACACCAACCACATTGTAAATTCACTTCAACCTTTGAATTACAATGTAATTCATGTCATTAGCAGCAATTATACTCTTGGTTGATCCGTTCAAGTCGACAAGGGATGACATTATATGACTTTATTCTCTCAATTGCATAATGTGTAATTACGCATTTTTGCATGACATTGCAATGCAATGCAACCAGTGAGATGGCTGTGCAGCAAGCTGAGGCATGTTCTTTCCTCTCCCAGAACACTGTATTGCAGTCTGTCGCCTGCATCAGTAGTTGCAACGTACTTTTGCATTCTCTTTCTTGCACTCCACTCTGGTTTAAATGGACTGGTTATACTTCCTCTCACATACATCCATGTTCCAGTGTCTGTATCAAGAACCACTCATGAAATGTTAACCCAGTGAAAGAAGTGACATTTGGTATATGTGGTAACGTCCAGTTTAGTTTTTTTTTTACTTTATTTCTTTATCTCTCCTGTCTGCTCTCGGAGTCCACTCCTTCCGTCCACTCATTTCCCCATTCCACCTCCGTGGTATCTGCCCCTAGAGTGCCTCCCTCTCCTCCTGCACAGTGGGGTCTGTCCCTCTTGGTGGTCCGGATGGAACCAGAGCAGCTTTCATCCAGGAGCTGCCGAGAGGTGTTTTCCGTTTTCTCCTGGTTTCCCCTGCCCTCTGAGATGTCGGCGCTAGGATGACGTCCCAAGTGTGAGAGGCAGGCTGACGATGCCAAACCTCTCTATGCGCTCGTCGACATCCCCTCCCTGTCTCCAGTGAACGGAGCCGCCTTCATCCTTCCTAATGTTGGTGCTTCCACCGCTATGGAAGAGATGCAGAAAGCAGATGCGTTCTTGGTCTCCCCACCCTGAGGCAGGAGAGCATCAGTTCGACACTGATCCTCCTCTCCCCTGCCGACCCTCGGCCACCGAGTCAGTTCCCAAACCTGGGTCACCGGCATAGGCGAGGTGTGGCATCCAGCGCCTCAACCCTCAGCACCACCGGTCGGCGCCAGTTTAGTTTTTATCCTGTCTTTCATTCAGAAAACATGTATCAATGGACTGTTTGTAATTCTTCTCTCTCGCTTAATACAATATGTCCATTAAAAGTATCTTTCTGAAGAACAAGTGCGAAATGTTTGGCAGATGCAATATGTTAGATACTGTATCTGTGGCCTATATTTTCTCTTTAAAAAATTCCAACATGTGTGTCCCAATGTTCCTTTTTCTTTTAAATAATCTTCAGAAGTTAAAATTGAAAAACGGGGAGTGAGAAAAATGGAATATTTTACCAGAGTCACAACAGTTTCTCATTAACCCAAACAGCAGACAAAACCATTTGAATCACTTTATAGACAATCTTGCTTTATTTTCACATCCCAGTAGCTTCACTGTTGCTCCATAAATATTTGTTTGTAACATTTCAGAACAGCAATAGTTCCTTCATCAGACTATGAGCATACTTTATATCCCAAAAGAAACTTCATTCTAAAATTAAAGAAAATATAAATGAATATCATATATTCAAATCCAGATTAAATAATATCATCAAAACTACTGAATGATTATAATCCATTGTAATCTGTAAAGTGGAGCTAACCTTGTATTTCAACATATTCCTATTTCAAATTTCAAAAATGGGGTCAGGGTACATGTGCTTCCCAGCAAATCCTTAAAGTACTCTAAAAGACAATGAGAATGTTATTTATTTATTTATTTCATAATTGATTTACAACCTTTGAGTGAAAGACTCATTTACAAAGGCACCTCGTCGAGGGAGGGTAGACAACAATTGGTGGTGGAGTACAATAATGGAGAACATTACAGGTGAGATACAATAAAAGAACACACAAAGCAATTCCAGTAATACAAAGGTGTACAAAGGTTCAATTTGTTACAATTAGTCTAATATATAAATAATAAGGTACCACTGGGGTTCTAGGAAGCAATACCGGGGGTAGGGGTGGTTGTTGGGGAGAAAGCAGTCTGGAAGGACATTGTCTGTAAATTGGGCCAGGCGGAGCTCTGGGTATGGGCCAGTCAGGGGCATTTACAGCTCCGAGTGTCAGTGAGGTGATTTTGGAGGGTGATTTGAAGGGCCGATTTTGGGATGTTTGTGATATGAGTGGGGAGGAGTTGTACTAAGAGGGGCTCTGTGGTGGAATGATCTTTGGGCGAGAGAGGTCCTGGCTCTCGGGACCTGGAAGGTGGCTTTGATTGTGCTTTGGGTGGTGATGAGTGGGAGGCCAATTTAGGGATGCAGCAACCCCTGGGAGGAGTCCAAGTAGTGATTTTTTGCCAGTATACAGGTGTGGTAGTGCAGGCACTCATCAAAGGTGAGTAAGTTCGAGGAGGAGTAGAGCTAGCATGTGTGCATTCTGCTGGGGCTTAAAGTACTCTAAAAGACCGGTCAGGAGCCTGTAAGCCTTGTTGATCAAGGTCTGGACTTTGGTGAGGGTGGTGCGGTGAGCAGCCGCACGAAAGGAGCCGTGAGTCGACCAGTGACAGGATGGAGATGGTGATAGCCAGCCGGAGGGCATTCTGAGGAGGCAGTCTTTGTGGTGGTAGAGGAGTCCAATCCGGGTGTTTATGGCAGTGGACAGTGAATTAAGATGAGAGTGGAAAGAGAGACGAGTCAAAGGTGATACCCGATATTTGTATGCAGACACCTGTTCAAGGGGTGTAGGGTGCTGGGAGGATGAGAAGGGGGCATTTCTGGAGTTACTGTGGCAGTGGGCAAAAGCATAGATTTTGTCTTCTTGAGATTCAGAACTAGACATTGGGCGAGGAATCATTTTTCAACTTGGCTGAAGGCGAGTTGCAGAGAGTTCTGGAGGGTGATGGGGTCGGTGGGAGGTGACAAGAACCGCATCGTCAGCATATAGGAGCAAACTGCCCAAGCAGGAGCTAGGAAGGGTGCTTAGAAAGAGCTGAACAATGGGGCCCAGGATGGAACCCTGGGGACACCTGAGCGAACAGGTAGGGCAGCTGATAGGGTACCGCTTATCTTAACCAGTTGGGATCTGGCATGGAGGTAACTGGAGAACCAGGCAAGGGGCCAGACGAGAAGCCTAGCTGATGGAGGGAGTCAGCAATAGGGGTGACACACAGTGTCAAAGGTCTTAGATAGGTCAATGAACACTACTCCAGCAACATCCCCAGAGTCAAGTGCAGAGTGTATTTGCTGTGAGAACTCTAGGAGGGCTGTGGTGGTGCTATGTCCAGGGCGGAAGCCATGCTGTTCTGGACATAGCATGCAGTAATTTGTTAGATATTCCATGAGTTGGGTGAATACCAATACGTGGATGTTAATTATATTTAACGTGTTCTTAAAAAGATTCTATAGAAATCAAATTGTTTTCATTCAAAATACCTTAAAGAGACCAAAAGTGGGCTTTGTTATCTTGGAAATTTCATGTCTCAATTTTCATAATTCTCAGGTGAACCTAAGCAGACCAAAACTTTAAATAAGTATCAGTGTCCACCAACCTGGGGTCAAACGGAATGCTAAGGCACCTTTTTATAAAATGTGATTCAAATACAAAGTTAATAGTTGTTTCCTTAGTTTTACCTCGAATCAGATACTTGTATGGGTTAGGAAATATCACGGTTTAGTTTCTATTCAGAATGGACTTCAGAAACTCCTGTTTTTAACAGGCAGCACATCTCCCATTCAAATCCACCGCCATTACTCAGAACATCACTCTAACTAGTACAAGGTGTCTCTAAAGATAAAGAAGGGGCCGACAAAAACCTGAGACCAATACTGAAACAATATCAATGTTTGACTCTTACAATAAGATGTGTCATTACAGACAAATGGAGACTCCGTGACCAAGAGATCCTACATGCAGAATGATGTCCATATAATAAAATGAATGGATGGATTTGTCGGCTAACTACTAAGGGCCAGAATATAACAGGCCAAGTAGGTCAAAAAAAAACATAAAATAATTTGAGGGGAATACTGAAAACAAACAAGATGGGAAAGAGGGAAAGATGAGGGGAAAGGAAAAATGGGCTGAGAGAGAAAGGGAGGGATGAAAGCTTGAGGTCAACTAAAGTCTTCCTCCTCCTTCCCATCTTGTTTGTTTTCGGTATTCCCTCCTCAAATGATTTTATATATTTTTTTCACATTGATATTGTTTAAGTATAGGTCTCAGGTTTTATTTTGATGTTGTGGTTAGCAGTTTGTTTACTGAAGGGATCTCCAATCAGCGTTATGCAACTTTGGAGGTTTCTACTGACGGGCCTTCCAGGGTGCGTCATTACGTAGAAGTAAACACGCCTCCATGAGTTCACCTGTGGCTCGGCCCTTCTTTACCTTTAGAGACACCTTGTACTAGTTAGAGTGGTGTTCTGAGTAATGGCGTGTGGATTTGAAAGGAGATGTGCTGCCTGTTAAAAACAGGAGTTTCTGAAGTTCGTTCTGAATAGAAACTAAACCGTGATATTTCCTAACCCATACAAGTTTCTGATTCAAGGTAAAACTAAGGAAACAACTATTAACTTTGTATTTGAATCACATTTTATAAAAGGTGCCTTAGCATTCCTTTCGACCCCAGGTTGATGGACATTGATACTTATTTAAAGTTTTGGTCTGCTGTAAGTTCACCTGAGAATTATGAAAACTTGAGACATGAAGTTTCCAAGATAACTAAGCCCACTTTTGGTCTCTTTAAGGTATTTTGAATGAAAAACAATTTGATTTCTATAGAATCATTTTTAAGAACTTGTTAAATATAATTAGCATCCAATTATTGGGTATTCTTATTGTCTTTTAGAGTACTTTAAGGATTTGCTGGGCAGACATGTACCCCCACCCCATTTTTTGAAATAGCAATATGTTGAAATATAAGGTTAGTTCCACTATATTTTCTCTTGTCATTTAGATTGCTGTTGCTTCCATGTGACTCTGGTTGCCACATGTATGTACTGATGTTCATACACATGTGGTTCATTGGCATCCTTTCACTGTGCCAATAAGAATTCCATTGTTTAGCCTTACATTCGTTATTATGAACACACATTTAAGTTCTTTGTCATTCTTGTTGTATGGGTATTGTGGTACATTTTGTACAATAAAAGGAATCCGTCATACAGTCCGAATCACAACTACGATGTATTTTTTTTTATCTAGTGTGTACTTGTTCCAAACACGTGGAACATCGATGCCAGTAATGAATGATAATGTGGAATCACATCCTCCTGTTGAACCACAAGCAAATTTTACACATCCATCACATCCATAAGTGTACAAATAACTACATTCCAACAAAACACACCATAGGAACATAGGAATGTGACATCAGAAAATGACCGCCAGGCCCATCCAGTCTGTCCATCTTGCCTAGTTATTCAGTAGGACTGTACTGCAGTCCTCCCCCTTCCCAACATCCCCTTGTGTCTATGTCATGCCCTCTCAACACTCACACTGTGTTCTCCCACACCATTTCACCGGCAGACCATTCCAGTTGTCCACCACCCTGTCAGTGAAGAAGTATTTTCTAATGCTGCCTCTAAATTTGCACCCTTGATTTGCAGTTCATTACCCGTCACCCTGGGTCACTCCTTTAGTTTGAAGAGGTTCTCCACAGACACCTTATTGATATCCTTTAAGTATTTAAATGTCTTGATTATGTCACCGATCTCCTCCCTGCTCCAGCTAGTACATGCCTAGGTCATCTAGTCTCTCCTCTTAATGTAAGCGTGCCTGCCCTCTCACCATCTTTGTTGCCCTTCTCTGAACTCTCTACCAACTTCATGTCCTTCCTTAGGTACGGTCTCCAGAACTGGCCCTCATACTCCAGTTGAGTATACAAGGGAACTATGACCTCCCTCCTCCTGCTGGAGATCCTCCCTATGCAGCCTAACATCCTGCTGGCTCTTGGAACTGCCCTTCACAGTGCTTTGCCACTTTCAGGTACTATGAAATGATGATACCTAGGTCCCTTCTCTTCTGTTACCATTGTGAGATATGGCATAGTGCCCAGTACACAACAGGTTATTTTTTATTGGTATACATTTTGGATGTGGAATGTTTTAGAATTTGTGGTGAGTTGTTACTGAGTGTCATCTGCTTAATGTGATTGACAGTTGTGGTGATACAACTACATGAAAGTGATCAAATATGTATTGTTTTTGTGAGCATGCGTGAGGTATCGTTTACACTCCTTAAACTTCAAAAAGACATCCCATTACAGAATAAAATACGCACAGTGGGATACGTAGTATTTTGACAGGACTATTATTAGAGGCAGTAATTCTTATCAATAAATTCCACTGTTGCGCAGTCCTCCGCGTAGTATCCAATATCAGATTTACTTTTTGAACCTTGAATACCTCGAATCTCAACAAGATCCAAGCGTGTCAAGTGCAGACATTCTTTCTGGCACGTCTACTTTTGGGAGGTTAGACATGTTTTTCATTTTTTCTTGTCAAGGACATGACACAACATTCAGGGATATTGCGGTATGTTTTATCCTCCATTACCTTCTTGGCAACCCAGTGATCTCTTCCTTCTGGCTGTACTTGGCCAAACTGTGGCATGTGTCTTTCTGGCGCCTTTTTCCTGGTTTTTGTTGTCTGGTGATGTGCACATTTTGAGCCAGAGCACACAGTTCAGTCCGCACATCATTCCACTAAAGAAAAATGCTTATTTTTGGGTGCATAATGAGTTAATTCTGAGTGACATACCTCAGGTGATCCAGTATGGCAGAACCTGGACAGTTTTCCTGTGTCTCTCAATACAGTTTTGTCTCGTACTACTGATGCAAGTGCATCCATTGCCGTGTACCAGACTGGAACCCATTCTTGGCCCACTGCTTATCAGCAGACAGTGGAGCATGTTCACATGCGTGGAACATCAATTTGTCAGACCACTAATGGACATGTTGAACGTGATCTAGTATTGATGTCCATCTCTGAATAAGTAACTGTTAGTTTCCATTACAACCTGCGACTGAGAACCAAATGTGATTCTTTACTGATTTAATTCAAGGCTGTAGTGGTCGGTGTTGCTACTTTCTTGGATTTGTCCTTAGTTTAGACTAAATGCTTTTTGCATGTGCAAACGTCGATTGATGGAATATGCTGTTGTAATTGCTACTCATTGTCACAAACCCACTCAGCAGGTCAGGCCCTCTGCTCCCACAGTGCCAACCTCCAAGCGCAATCTTGTGAACAGGAACAGAACAGGGTAACCCTCCTGTCTGTTTGTGGGTTTGAATCAAACTTTGGTCTCAAGTTCTGGAGAGATTCAAACTGTGAACCTCTTGCTAGTGTACCCAATGTACAGGCTCAGATAATTCTGCTCTTTGTGGGGGCCAGATATCTTTCGCCTACAGGCACCTAACCAGGCATACAAAAGGAACCTTAAACACTCTATGAAAGATCTCAGAATAAACTCTTACCTTTTCCCAGTTTGGTATTACCAATAGCTTTGCACAGTGTCAACTTTAACCATATATGCTTCACTTGTCAAATAAATAATTTCAAAGGCACACCAAGTGGTTTCTAAAATGAGATGTTTACTTAAAATAGATAAAATATAAATTCAGAACCATATATCACAAAAATACAAATCACTTAAATAAAACAGGTTTAAAGTGCAAACAAAATATCCTACTACAGTACACTTAGAATTCTCTTTTCTATATCTTCTAACAGTGCCTGATGTTGCTTTTTCAGAGTCCAAACATGTATGTGTAAATGGGATGCAGACTACAGTTTAAAATGCTGTTTCAACCCTCTTCATGATGTCATCATTGAACTCCTCCCTGTCAGGATACATTAAAAAAAAAAATATATATATATATACAAAACAGGAAGTCCCATCATGGTATTGAATTCTGTGACTCCAGCAAGACTAATTTTCCAAATGATGACACTCTTAATTGAGACTGTGATTTTCTCAATCTCCTTTGATCTATGAGTAGTCTCCATTCTCAAACACATCAAAGGACTTTTATGACACCAGGTGCAATTAAATGACTTTCCTGAGGATGTTATAAAATGGATATTCCACTTCCTTATGACACCAGGTGCAATTAACTGACTTTCCTGAGGACGTCATAAAATGGATATATTAGCTCCTGGCTTCAAAGCAAACTGACAAGTTAATTGCATTCAGAGATCTGCTGTATAACATATATCCTGTCTTTTGAACTGATATCTGGGGGGGTTGTCATCCCAGGCACAGAATTTTTCATGACAGACAATCACACTACATTTTTATATTAACAAAAGCATACAGTTATCAGAACCAGCTAAGTGTCACAATCCTCCCCACCTAGACTGAATTTGGGACTCTATCCCTGCATGGGATGAGCTTCCAAATCAGTTCACCTCGTGGACACGAGACAGCCCATCTGAGTTCTGATTGGTCGCTCCAGCCCTATGTAGAATGGTCATGTCATATCCTTGCAAAGCAAGACTCCATCTTAGCAATTTATCATTGTTTTTCCCATCTGTGTCTGCCAAACCAGGGGATTGTGGTCAGTCTGTACCACAAAATGCTGCCCATACAAGTATGGCTCTAACTATTTTAGTGCCCACACTATGGCAAGACACTTCTTTTCCACAGAGGAATATGCCCGCTCCCTGGGAAGTAACTTCTTACTCAGATACACTACATGGTGCTCTTTCCCTTGGCTGGATGTCTGACTCAGTACTGCCCCAATACCCATGTCTGAGGCATCAGTCTGAACTATAAAGGGTGTGCTATAGTCAGGACTTGTCAAAACAGGGCACTGCACAGTGTCTCCTTCAATCTGGTAAAGGCTTCTTTAGAGGCTGGTCCCCAGGTAATTTTCTTTGGCATCCTTTTCTTTAGCAGGTCAGATAGGGGAGCAGCCAGGGCACTATAATTGAGTACAAATTTTCTATAGTACCCTGCTGTCCCAAGAAAACTCCTGACCTGCTTCTGCATTTCTGGTCTAGGCCACACCTGGATTACCTCTATTTTATTTGGTTAGGACGGAGCTGTCCTGGCCTACCACATGCCGAGGTATGCCACTCTCCCATGGGCCACCTGGCACTTCCCGGCTTTGACAGTGAGCCCGGCCCTCTGTATCCTGCCCAGCACTTCCCTAAGGTGGGAGAGGTGTTCCTCCTTGCTGGCACTAAAGATGGCAATGTCATCCAGGTACACTACAGTGTACTCCTCAGCACCATTTAACACCTGGTTCACCAACCTTTGGAAAGTGGCCGGGCATTCTTCATTCCAAAACTTTACTTTAAATTCAAATAAGCCTATCGGAGTGATGAAGCCGACCTCTCCCTAGCTCTGTCTGTTAACTCTACCTGCCAATACCCCTTGGTCAGGTCAATCATAGTGGGTGGTCGCCTCCCGACTTGTCCAGGAGTTCATCCATCCAGGGCATCGGGTGGGCGTTTGACTTCATGACTGCATTCGGTCCATGATAGTCCACACAGAAATGAGTAGAGCCATCTAGCTTAGGCACAAGAACTATGGGTAAGGCCCAGGGGCTGCGGGATCTCTGGATTACCCTAAACCCAGCATCTCCGCCACTTCCCTCCTAATGTCCTTTGGACAGCCTCTGACACCGATATGCTGTCCGCTGTATGGGCGTCTGTGTCTCTGTCTCCACATCGTGCATCGCTAAGGGATTAGTCCAGGCTTGGCTCTAAACAATGGGGCAAAGTCTACAAACTTCCTTTACTTCCTGGATCTGGTCCGGGGCCAGTTGGGGAGACAATTTTACTGCCTCCACAGAGGACTCCCACTTGCTTTCTTCCAGCAAGTCCAGAAGGGGTCTCCTTCATCTGTCCCTCCCAGGACTACACACTGCAAACACCATGTCAGCCCTATTTGCATATGGCTGCATCATGTTGACATGGTACCTCTTTTCTGTCTGTCTTCGGTCAGGTAACTCTCACAATATAGTTCACGCCATTTACCTTCCCTAACCACTTTGTACGGTCCTGCCCACTCAGCCTGCAGCTTGTCTTTCTGGACTGGAATAAGGATCATGACTTCCTGACCCACCATGTATGAGCGAGCTCTGGCTCTGTGGTCATACTGCACATTTTGTTTCTGTTGGCAGCTGCCAGGTTGCTCTGGGCTGTTCCTATAAGCTCATTCAGCCTTTCCCTAAACCTAAGGATGTAATCCACTATGGGAGTTCCCGGCGGTGTGCTTGCTTCCCAGTCCTCCCGGATCAAGTCTAGGGCCTACGACCTGGAGTCCATATAAGAGTTCGAAGGGGAAAATCCTGTCTACTCTTGGGGCACTCTCCTGTATGCAAACAACAGGTGGGGAAGGTATTTCTCCCAGTCCCTCCCATGCTGTTCAGCAAATGCCCGGAGCGTTGACTTCAGGGTACCATTGAATCTTTCCACAAGCCCATTGGGTTGTGGGTGATATGGTGTTGTGCATCTCGCATCACTCACACTTCTCCCATAAACATTTCATCAGGTCTGACATGAAGAAACCCCTTGATCGGTGATAACCTCCTCAGAAACCCAACATGGGAGAAAATCCCAAGTAAGGCATCTGCCACTTTGTCTGTCCTCAGTGAGGATAGGGCGACTGCCTCTGGGTACTGGGTGGCATAATCCACCACAGTCAGGATGAATCTCTTCCCTGAGGGAGTTGGGGGTATTTAAAGGCCTCACAATATCCATTCCCACCCTCTGGAATGGCTCCTCCACTATGGGCAATGGAATCAGGGTGGCTTGGGTTTTCTTGCCCACCTTTCCTATTTCTTGGCACCAGTGACAAGACCTCATCTCCTTCACCTGCTGGGTGAAGTAAGCTAATAGAAATTCTGGGCCAACCGCCATGTAGTGTAGCGATTCCCAGATGACCAGACAAGGAATATCATGTGCAATCTTGAGCAACTGCTCACGATACCCCTGGGGAATGATAAGCTGCCTGCCTAGCACCCTTCCTCTGTCTGCACAGCCTGAGTATACATCAGTCCATTTTCCCAATAAACCTTAAGTCTGCCTCCACTTCCTTGTGCCCGTTAGAGTCTGCCCAAGCCCTCAGCTTCTCTAGACTAGGGTCACTTCTCTGAGCAGCTGCACCCCTCACACATTCCCAAGGCATGTCACAGGTCCCCTTCAGTCGCTAAACTAGGGTCTCTAGCACTAGCGTCAGGGCACTCAGGATCACTGTCAATCCCAACCCTCTGACAATGAGTCACCCCTCCTCTTCGGAGTAACCCTCTGTAGCTGTGTGATTAACTGCTACTGGGAAATTTCTACCCCTTTTCATTAAACTCCCCATCTGGAGACACAGGCTGGGAACCAGCCTCTCAGTGGTTTCCACAGTGGCTTCTGTGGGGTTCAGGAACTGAAATTTTCCCTTGCCAGCTGCTACAGGTAACTGCACACACCATCTCCTGTTTGATATTGTTGCCCAGGATCACATCCACTGCTAAGGTTTGGGCTACAGCCACCTGTTGCACAGTTCCCCTGTTTCACCCCAGTCTAGGAGAACACTAGCAAGGGGCAATGTTTCTCCCACCAGTAAAGTCTTGTACTATAATATATTTATTGGGTATAAGCTGACCAGACTGTACCAGATCCCTTTACCAATGTCAGGGATGCCCTGTGTCCCTTAACCCTTGCATCTGTACACCATTCACCATGACTGGGTGCATGTGTTCCCTCATGTTCACCCGCATGCTTCCAGGGACACGAAACAACCCATTCTTTCCTAGTACCATTCTGCTGTATTGCTCATTCTTTTGGGACACTGTCTGGCAATATGCCCAGTTTCTTTTACATACCCAACATTCACTTCTTTTCTCAGAGAATCTTTTTCTCTGAAACCTGGGGCTAACTGGTTTTGGTGGAGGCAGTGAGGGTTTTAGCTACCCTGAAGGCATGCTTTTCCTTTCTGCACTGCCACACCTGCCCATGCATTCTCAGGGCAGGTCTGCTCTTGGCACAGTGGTCTGAGAGTTCAGCAGCCTCTTGCACTGTTTTGGGATCTCGGTCCTCCAGCGAGGTTTTAGCTTGGCTGGGCATGCCCAATAAAACTGTTCTAACAGAATCACATTTTCAATTTTGTCAACAGAGTTTGCTTCAATTTCTTCCCACCAACGTTTTAAAACTGATGTTGTTTCATGGCTAGCTCCTTGTGGCTCATGTCAGGCTTCTCCTGAGCTCACGGAATTTTGCTCTGTATGATTCAGCAGTTAATCAAATTTTTAACAGTGCAGCTTTAAGTTTGCTGTAATCATCACTGTCCTCATTGTCCATTTGACCCAATGCATCCCGAGCTTTCGGTAAATAGCAGGATAGCTAGAAGGTCCAGGACTCCTAGGAATTTTAGCCTGAATACAAAGTTTTTCCAAAAGAATTTAAAAAGGCATCCATATCCTCTCCTCTTTAAATTTGGCTATCAATTTGAATTCAATTTGTAACCCAGTCCTGTAGTCCAGTTAAACCCAAGGCACTTACCTGCTCTGGTGCCTCTGGTTGAGTCGTAGCTTCTCCATTTCGTGTTGCCTCTGGTGCTCATGCTCCTCATGGTCTGCCTTTTGCTGTTCACAGTCCGCCTCTCGCCATTCTTGCTCCTCTTCTCCTCTGTAGCTCACTGGCGCCACGCCTCCTCATGGTCTGCCTCCCGCTGTTCATGGTCCCTCTCCTTCTGAAACTCCAGCTCCATTCTGCGCAACTCAATTTGCAGCCTGAGTACTTCTGGATCCAGGATACTGGTGACCTTTCCCTCCTGCTGTGGCCCTTCACTGGCACTGGCTCTGTTGCCCTCCTCATCAGATCTGGACACTGCACTGGCCGCCAGCCCTGCCACACTCAAGGTTCAGTCCTTTTCAGTCACTGTCTGTGACTCAATGCTCTGGGTATCTGCTACCATCAGGGCATCCACGAGGTTCTGTTTGGTGGCTTTCACCTCGAGCGGGACTCCTCTGTCCCTGCACAACTGCTTTAAGTAGTCTATTATGTGCCCGCTTGTAGTTGGAAGCCATCTTCTTCCCTAACTATGGCTACTCTGACTTCACTTTAGAAAAAAATAAAACAGGTAGGAACTGGACTGTACACCAAGTGATATAGTTCTGTCTTCTTTTTAAAAATAATTACTGCCTTTTTCTTTCTTTGCAAGTGAGCTGTCAGTCACAAGCTAACACACTGAACAATAAAAGCTTGTAGTACCAAAATTATCGTACTACTGCAACCAATCTGTCACAAACCCACTCAGCAGGTCAGGCCCTCTACTCCCACAGTGCCAACCTCTGAACACAGTCTTGTGAACAGAATAGAACAGGGTAACCCTCCTGTCTGTTTTGTGGGTTTGAATCAAACTTTGGTCTCAAGTTCTGGAGGGATTCAAACTGTGAACCTCTTGCTAGCGTACCCAATGTACAGGCTCAGATAATTCTGCTCTTGAGGGGGCAGATATCTTTCACCTATGGGCACCCCAACCAGGTGTACAAAATGAACCTTTAAAACTCTATGAAAGCCCTCAGAATAAACTCTTACCTTTTCCCAGTTTGATATTACCAATAGCTTTGCACAGTGTCAACTTTAACCATCTATGCTTCACTTGTCAAATTAAGAATTTCAAGGCACACCAAGTAGTCTCTAAAAATGAGATGTTTACTTAAAATAGATACAAATGTAAATGTAAATACAGAACTATATATCACAAAACATACTCACCAACGCCCTAATCGGATCCCCAGTGTACAAGTCCTCCCAGACTCTCTCAGCAATCACTCCCCATTCTATTCCACTGGTCATCCTCAGTCCCCAAACCATAGCACAGTCCACATGCCGTGGTGTCTAATACCTGGTGGACTGATAAAACTTAAGGAACTTCTGTCCCAAATTGACTGGTCTCCTGTACAGGCAACTCCTGACATTGACACAGCTCTCTTCTTCTTTACCGAACTTTTAATAATGTCTGTGATATCTTTGCCCTAATGTCAACCTCCGCGTTCTAAAAGGCAGAATGCCCCTGGGTAACCCCAGCTTTGATCTACCAACTCAAACATAGGGACAACCTATGGCACTGTGCCATTGAGACTGGCGGCCCAGTGACAGGCAGTTATATGCTGCCGCTGAAACAAGTGCACTCAGGCCATCAGAAAGGCCAAGTCTGAGCACTGTCGGTCCTCACTCACTGCCTCATGGGGAACCCCAGAACCTTCTGGGATAACATTAAACAGTTAAATGGGGTGCACTCCCCCACCCTCCCAGATCAACATTAATGGCGTGATCTCCTCAGACCCAGCCCTCATAGCCAACCACCTCAACACCTCATTCACTGACCTTAGCCCTATCCTCCTACAAATTTTTTGACCCTCCTCCCCCGCCTGCCATAAATCTTTTCACCCTTATTTTCTCCTCTGCCGTGTTTCTGCCCAAGAACTTAGGCACCTTGTCACTGCCTCAAGAGTAATAGCACGGGCAGTGACGCACCCTGGATCCGTGTATCCTACGGCTGGTCTTAGACACAGTCCTTACCCCGATCACATGCCTCATCAACCACTCTCTTGCCTGGGGAAGGTTCCAACTGCCTGGAAAGTCGCCACTGTCACCCCTATCTTTAAAGGTGGTGATAGGACTGTGGCTGGAAGTATCGGCCAATCTCCATTCTCTCTCCTCTCCAAGGTCTTGGAAAAAGTGGTGGCCTCTCAAATCTCTGACTACCTCACCACCTACAGTGTCCTATGTCCTGAGCAGCATGGCTTCCAAGTGGGCCACAGTACCAACACAGCCCTTCTAGAGTTCTCCAACTTTCTCCACTCCTCCTTAGACACTGGTTCTCTGGCTGGTGCGGTCTTCATTGACCTCTCTAAAGCTTTCGACACTGTCTCCACCCCCTCCTTCTTGATGCCCTTAGTCTCTCTGGTTTTGTTGCTGGGCCTATCTCCTGGTGCACCAGTTATCTGTCTGACCGCTCACAGCGTGTAAAAATTAATGGGACCTACTCAGACATCTGTCCCATCTTTTCTGGGTTCCCAGGGCTCCATTCTGGGCCTTACTATTCTCCCTTTACCCTTACACCCTTCCACGCTCTTGCTCGGGAACATTCTATTGTACGCTGATGATGCAGTCATCTTTGCCTCAAGTCATAACCCTATTGCCCTCCAGGACTCGCTGCAGAAGTCCTTCGCCAAAGCCGAGGGCTGGTTCAAGGAACATGATTGGTGATAAATCTTAAAAAACAAAACCATGTTCTTCATTCATCCTCAAAACAAGTCCTGCAACTTCAAACTCCTCATTAACTCTGGGTCCTCTTTCCCACTCGAACACGTTTGCTCCTATAAATACCTAGGGATCCATTTTGACCCCTCCCTCTCCTTCCATGGACACATTGCTGCCCTAGCCACTGCCACTAATATCCGATTGGGCATCTTACATAGGTATAAACACTGCCTCCCCGAGGCTCTTCGACTGGCAGTCACCTCCTCTATCCTGTCCCTAGTGGACTATGGACTGCCGGTGTATGGTGCTGCTGATCAGACCGCACTCCATAAAATTCACACTACTCTGAATAAGGCCTGCAGGTTAATTACTGGGGCACTTAGGCTAACACACACCTGTCTACTGTACGCTAAAGCACTGGTACTTTATCTTGACGAGCGCCTCAAATATCTGACCTGTACCCTTACAAAAGACCCTCCTTGGGCTATCCCGCCAGGATTGAACACCACCATCCGCCGCTCTGTCCCACTAGTTCATACTCAGACCTCTGGGAAAACCTCTCTTGTTATCCCTAGAGCTAGGACCTCTCATGGCCAAAGAGCCTTCAGCTTTAGGGCCCCTCCTGGTTCAACACACTGCCCCTCCATCTCCAAAGCTCCAACTATATCTTCAAAACGTCCTTATGGAACCACCTTGTTAACACCGAAGCTGTAATTGCCACTAGTCAAAGCCGTACTCAATACTTATGACAAAGCTTACTACTAAGCTGCTAAGGACAACATAACTCTGGTATTGTTTGCATCAATCCTACCTGTACCAGCTTGTTTGTATCTATGTCTTAAGTTACTGTTTTACTGTGTTATACTGTGATACTGTGTATTTTCATTTATCTTACTGTGACAAGGTACTTTTGTAAATGAGCCGATGGCTCAAAGGTTTTCCAAACTGCTGTCTAAATAAATAAATAAAATAAAAAACAGGTTTAAAGTGCAAACAAAATCTCCTACCACAGTACACTTAGAATTGTCTTTTCTATATCTTCTAACAGTGCCTGATGTTGCTTTTCAGAGTCCAAACATGTATGTGTAAATGGAATACAGACTACAGTTTAAAATGCTGTGTTTCAACCTCTTCATGATGTCATCATCTAGCTCCTCCTTTCAGGATACATAAAAAATATATATATACAAAACAGGAAGTCCCATCAAGGTATTGAATTCTGTGACTCCAGCAAGACTCATTTTCCAAATGATGACATTCTTGAGACTGTGATTTTCATTCTCCTTTGATCTATGAGTAGTCTCCGTTCTCAAACACATCAAAGGACTTTTATGACAGCAGGTGCAATTAACTGACTTTCCTGAGGACGTCAGAAAATGGATATTCCACTTCTTTATGACACTAGGTGCAATTAATTGACTTTCCTGAGGACGCCATAAAATGGATATACTGTATTAGCTCCTAGCTTCAAAGCAAATTGACAAGTTAATTGTATTCAGAGATCTGCTGTTTAACATATATCCTGCCTTTTGAACTGATACCGGGGTTGTTATCCCAGGCACAGAATTTTTCATGACAGACAATCACATTACATTTTATATTACCAAAATCATAGAGTTATCAGAACCCGCTGTCTGAGTGTCACACTCACAATCTTTGCAATCTGGACATGCCTGCCTGTCTGTTGCAATGCGGCTCAATTTGGAGGCCACTGTTTAGGACGTGATCCAGGCATTCAATGAATGCTGCCTTCTCCATGTTCACACTTCTCATATTTGGTCCTGCTTGTTTCAACACAAAGTGAATAATTTTGTGTGTGTCTCTCCATTAGGCTATATGTGCCATATTTGGCAGAGTAACCAGGAGAATCACAGTGACCATCACCACCTAATGTCTTGTATATTGATTTTGAAAAAATTTCAGGTTAAGGTTTTTGCAGATTCTGCTCTCGGCCACAACAGGGGCCTAAACTAGCAGCTTGTTAAAATGTTCTCTTACCTAACTGAATTGTCCCTAGCAGTAGGTGCTCTTGCTGCTTCCTAAAGGGTGGATCAGATGTTTTGGTAAAGTTTGCTTTGTTGTTTTGCGCTGTGGTTTCAAGGCTCCACTTGCAGGCTGCTCCATGTCAGGGCGTGTTGTGGCATCATCAGTGCGTGTTTTCATCACCCAGATATCCTTGCTGAGAGGAGGGATGGGCTCAGTAAGTGCTGGGTAGAAATATTTACGACCCCAATAAGTCGTGAACTTCCATTTAGAGGGACATCTGAAACATTCTGAGTTTCCATCTTAAATGAAAACCATTAGAAGGCAGAATTATTTCTGAGCCAAGTTGCTTGTTGGCACTGTGGAAAACTCCACACCCCACTTATACCTTTCCCCAGCTCTAGGGTTGCCAACATTGTATTTCACAAAAGGAGCAGAGACGCCACATCCAGGCTGACATTGGAAAAAGATATTGATTATTTTCAGGTATGGTGACTTACGGACGTGACAGTACCCAACCAATTAAGAGAGTAGCTCTTGTTCCCTCTTCTGCCAGACTTTTGTCAATCAGTACCTACTGCATTATTCAGTTCTGTGGAGTTTTTAAACAATTGTATTTTCATTACTTTATATAGGTTTGATGGAGTCGGCAGGTGTGTGTAAACTCCTCTGCCCTAATTATTTATATAGTTATTTTTCTAACTAAACAGTTATTTGGCTGGTACTCACTCCTGCTCAAGGTTTTGTTGTTACATTCTGAGCAGGCAGCAGCTTTCAGGCCCATGAAGTGACTGACAACATCAGGCAGCTACACCCTCCTTTCCCTGTCTAGGGGTTTGATGGAATACAGTCTCTGGGACAGGGAGGGCAACACCTCAACTGGCAGCAAAATAGCAGTTTCATGACAGTACCTTATTTCTGAAGAATGGATTCCACTGGTGACGGCTGGATTTCCGCTGAGGTGCTGGCTGGATGGTAATGTTCCTCCCTTCATAACTGGTGGCACAGGATCAGTTGGTTTTCTGGAAAACAGATTAGCAAAACACAGCATAGCAGTTTAGGACTCTCAAATGATTTAGTCCAAACAGGAATAGGATTCAATCAAGCATTTATTTAGTCCAGAAAGCTCAAGCTGATAACAAAACTCCATGGAGGGTGTTCAAAATAATTTGTTACAGTTCCCATTTTCTATGGCTCAGCACCATGGCACAGTCTCTTGGGAGACCTGGATTTGAACCTGACCCCACACTACTCGTCCCTTCCATCGAGCCAAAAGGGCTCCAGTTCTCTTTGGGACACCTTCCATGTCCTCAATCTGGTCACTGTTAAGAAGAATCCCTGCCAGTGGGAGTGGGGTGCACTATTCTCTGACCCTTGCAAATCTTTCCTTAATGGCGGAGGGGGGTGTTGTTATACAGGGCACAGTCCTTTCCTTTGTAGCACCTGCACCTGCCAATCCTCTGGCAGGGTTCACAAAGTGCAGGGCCAAACTCTTCTTATGGTACCAGTGGTCCCTTCCAAGTCTAGTAGTTCCTACCTTGAGTGGACATGGATCATGCGAATGGGTCCCATCTGCCACCTTTAACCTCACTGAGATGCCACTGCCACCTCCGCTCCTCGGGCCCTCCATGGCAGCCACTCATCTTGACTGACTTTGGAGCCTGGCAGGCTCCTTGACTTTCTCTCTGGCTGCTGCTCCTCTGGATCCACCACCCCATTGCTGGATTTTGAGGTACCCATGCTTCTTCTTTGGGGCCAAGGGCAATCTCCCCACCCTGTCCCCGACTAGAGGCCCTCCTCACAGGCTCCAGAAGCAGGCACGCACCCACTGTTCTCCTGTCGACAACACTCCTCCAGCTCCCCAGTGGCTTTTCCCGTGCCATTTGGTGCTTGAAAACTGTTCATGCACTGCCTAGGCCATGCCCTGGCCTTGCAGTGCATGCACATCCTGATGTCAGCAGGGCATAACTGCAACTCCCTAATTTTGACATGGGGTTACACTTCCCCACAGAAATGCTTCACCTTCCAGGGAGCGGTTTGTATCCTGGCCAACCATGGCTACTGTGCTCTGTGGGTGCTGTGCTCTGTGGGATATCGCACTCCCACAGGCCATCACATCCAGGTTCTACTAGGCTGACTGCATGGCAGCATTCTGCTAGGACTAGGAGGGCCTACCCACCTACCTGCAGTTCTCTGACTCCACTAAGAGGCACAGCAGCTCAACCTGGCTTCCCAAACAATGGCTGTTCCACTAGGCCGACGTCCCACCCAAACTCACCCCCACCAGGGCATCACTCTCTGACTAATTCTGGCTCCAAAACTTTCCCCTTTGGACCTTGCTCATTACCCAACGGCCTATTTGGCACCCCAGACATTTTTTCTCAAAACACAACATTCCTGTCTAACTACTGCTAGTAAACTCTTAGGGCTATCTTACACCCATAGGGGCAGTGGCTACTCTCACACTTTTATTCTAAACTGCATCTTACTGAAGGCTACGCTTAACTCTGCTTACACATTCTGCAAAGGACTGGACTGGTTCCCCCACAGTAATGTCTAGCCACTACTCACGGAGAGAAAGGGATATGATTGGGACCTTCAAGTACTTGAAAGGGATAAATAAGGTTGACAAGGAGAGTCTCTTTAAGCTGAGTGGCAACCATAACACGAGGGGCACAGTCTTAAGCTGGACGGTGGGAGGTTTAGGAGGGAGGTCAGGAAGCACTTCTTCATAGAGAGTGGTGAATACTTGGAATGCACTGCCAGAAGAGGTACTCTCATTGAAGACAGTGGGCAGCTTTAAGAGGCTGGAACAGGTATGGGGGAGGGTAAGGGTCATTGGTAGGGAGGATGGGAGGAGTGGGAGAGGGGCAGGGACAGTAGCTCCAGCTGTGGACCCTGCAACACGTGCAGACTTGATAGACCAAATGGCCTTCACCTTTGCTGCTGCTTTCTTTGCACTGTGTGGCGTGCTTCAGGTCACTAGTGATCATCATTCCCAGGTCCTTCTCCTCTGATGCAGATACTCAGACTCCACCCAGGTAGTACTCTGTCCTAGGATTCCTGGCTCCGCTTATGCATAACTTTGCATTTCTTGGCATTGAAGCCAAGCTGCCAGATCCTGGACCACCTCCCTAGCTTTTCCAGCTCTTCCCGTAGGTCCTGTATCCCATCAGCTGTGTCCAGTCTCCCACAGAGTTTAGTGTCATCCTCGAATAGGCACATTTTGCCCTTAATGCCATCTCCAGTGTCATTGATGAAGACATTGAACAACACCTGCCCCAGCACTGAGCCATGCGACCCCACTGGTTACCTGTCTTGTGCCAGATAACTCTCCCCCACAACCACCCTCTAGATTCCGGTCCTTCAGCCAGTTTTCCAACCATCTGGTCATCTTTTCCCAACCCCATCTAACTATCATGACTAACACAAAGTACTTTAAGCAGTATCCAATTCTGTCTTGCACCAAGGCAAAAGTCTTGAATAGAGTTAGTCCTTCCCAGGCTGAGTAGGTACACATGGATCTTGCCAGGAAGTGCATTGTTTCTGTCATGGGCTGAATCCCAATGGTCCACTTTATGTCTGATGTGTACCTTTTCCACAGCTCCTTGGAACACCCAGTCCAGTCTTCTGCATTGAATTAAGTCCAAATTCTCTCACATATGGGTAGTTTGATCCAGGGTACTCATTGTAAGTATCTCCTCACCCATCTTTCTGCCTGGCTCCAGTTTGGTAAGGACCTGATGTGGGCAGTGGGGCCACCCCTGGGTAACCAAAGTCCTCTCTATAATTAAACACTGTGAGGTCCAGCTGATTCCTTGCATCTATGTTTACCAATTGTCTTTTACAGATTTCGGGAGCAGAGGGTGATCTCTATTATTCCAAGGATAGGCATAGCATAGGGCTTTGGAATGTCTCTCTATGACCATATCTCGAACATCCTGGTGATACCTCCATTGGCTGATCATAAATAGAAATTACTTCAGAAGCTTCAACAGCACTCTTCCTCAGATCCATTGTCTCCTTCTACTGATTCTATTATGACATCTGGGTCATCAGCACCAGGAGCTTTTTCCTGTACCATGGGGAGCGGGGTCATAGTTTTAACAGTTTAGCCTCTTCCAGCTTATTAGGCAAATTCTCAGTCCTCACCGTGGGTTCCTGGGTGAATTTAGGTTTTGGGGACATTTTGGTGTTATACTCGTGCCTCACACCACAGCTTCAGGAGGACCTGACTGCACAGTTACATCCATCACATGCCCTGCAGCAGTACTCCTTATCCTTGAGGTACACCCTCGGCACCTCCCTCTACGACTGGGAAGTTCTGGTGCACTCAGCGGTGGTACAGGGCTGGGCAGACAACTAGGCCCTGGTACCACCTCTGGCTTTACTTCAGTTCTCATTGGCCATGATCTCCTCCCATTGTTCTGATGGCTTCACTGTAGTAGCCACACTAGCTGTAGGAGAGACTTTTCTACACTGCAGCCATTGCCAGTGCACAGTGGTCACTGGCACAGGTTACATAGCTTCCTTCCTGCTGAGGCATATCAGAAGGTCCAGTCACCTGAGGAACATTCCACAAACACAAGAAATACAAACAGGCTGTCTTATAACCCTACTCTAACATTGTCCACAGTAAATGAATGACTCACCCGAACCATGCCTTTCAACCATGCTCCACAACCAGTTTACAGTCCCTCTGGCACATTAATGGTCCAACCTCCAAATCCAGGGACGTAAGCCATTTTTGCCTTTTCCAGTATAGCAGAATAATCCAAACAAAAGTGTTTAGAAATTAGCCTCCAAAAGTTTGGACAACTGCAGAAAGTGAGTAAAAGTTCCCTTCTCTCTGCTAACAGTAGGTCTAACAGTAGTCTCCATCATGGGGTGTGGAACACAAAGCTTTCTCAGCACAGCAGCAACACTCCTTTCTCTTTGGAAGTTTTTAGATCTGAATCCAAGACCACCTGGCCTCCTTTTCTAGTGTTGCATCTCATTAGTCCCATCCAATAATCAGATTGTTCCATTTCCTCATTCTCAGTCATCACGTTTTTATTTCATGTGAGGTAAGTGCCATTTTGTCTCCTCAATGCATTTAAACTGTAGCTTAAACCTCTAAACCGGCTGTGGTCACCAACATTCCATCATTGTAAACGATTCACATCATGACAGGTAGGTGATTTGCACCTCATCTTTTAGATCCTGGACGAGCCCCCATTTTTGTAACCTCTTCTGCCCCTAATTATTTGTATAGTTGTTTCTTTCGAACTAAACAGTTATTTGGCTGGTACTCACTCCTGCTTGAGGGGTTTGGTTATTACATTCAAGCAGGCAGCAGCTTTCAGTCCCATGAAGTGAACAACATCAGACAGTTACCCCCGCCTAGGGTTTGATGGAATACAGTCTCTAGGAAAGGGAGAAGGCACCACCCGACTGGCAGCAAAATGACAGAGTTTCACAACAGTACCTTATTTCTGAAGAATGGGATTCCACTGATGGCTGGATTTCTGTCAAGGCGGAGGCTGGATGGTAATGTTCCTTCCTTCATGACTGGTGGCACAGGATCGATTGGTTTTCTGGAAAACAGGTTAGACAAAACACAGCATAGCAGTTCAGGACTTCCAAATGATTTAGTCCAAACAGAAATAGGATGCAAGGAAAAATTACTCACCTTAGTAATTGTGTTTCTTCTAATGGAGTCTTGCTGTATTCTGACAATTGCAGTTAGCTCCAGCACTTGAACTGCCCCAGAGAGTGAAGGGTTAAAATTCTATGCCAGGCATGGAACGTTGGGTCGAGCTCGGTTGAAAACTCTGTCTGTGACACTTTGAAACCAAACCGTCAGATTATTATGAGCTAAAACTCACTAACTATATAATGTGGAAATTGTAAAATTCCTACTAGCCAACTGGCAACAAAGACTTTAGATTCCTAAAAGACTCAAGTCAGGAAACCCAAAGACCAAAAACCAAGCAATAAGAAATAAAAACTCTTAATTAATCAAACACAAGGCACCCAACACAACAGAAAATGGGCTAAAGACACCACTGGGGTGCACACTGCACCTGCCCACCCACTTCCCAAAACAGGTTCTGAGAGGGAGGCAGGGAGGAGGTAGATACAGCAAGACTCCATTAGAAGAAACACAGTTACTAAAGTGAGTAATTTTTCTTCAAACAACATGAAGTCTTGCTGTATTCTGATCATTGCAGACTTCTGTACAAGTACCTCCAAGGAGGAGGGACAGAACCTACTTTGGGAATAGGCTCGAAGTACTTGTTGTATAAACCTAGCATCACCCCAGCCTGGATATCCAGAGAGTAATGCTTGGTGAAGGTATGAACTGTTTTCAGGTGGCTGCTTGACAAATTTCTAACAAAGGAATATCCTTGGCCACAGCCAGAGATGCAGCTGTACCTCTAGTGGAATGAGCCCTCAGGCCTGAGGGTGAAGTTTTTCCCAGTTTCTCATAGCAGAATTGGATACAGGACACAATCCACCTGGCAATGGTTCTCTTGGTGGCAGGTTTGCCTACCTACTTCCCCATAAGTGAGGAACAACTGAGGGAATCAAACCTGTGACCCTTTGTACGTTCTATGTAGTAACTAAGGGCCCTTTAACATCTAAACTGTGTAGCCTCCGCTCTCCTGAGGAGGTGTGATCAGTGAAGAACACAGGAAGAGACATAGATTGGTTTAAGTGGAAATCAGAAACCACTTTGGGTAAGAACCTTCTATTGGTTCTAAGACCACCTTATCTCTGTGGAATGAAATGAAGTCAGGTTCTACTGACAGGGCTTGCAATTCACTGATCGCTGGCAGAAGTAACAGCAACCAAAACACAGTTTTCCAAGTCAAGTACTTGAGCTCTGCTGAGGACATAGGCTCAAAAGTGGGGTTGCATAAGCTGAGCAATGCAAATATTCAAATCCCAGGCAGGAGCAGGATCCCTAAAAGGGGATTGGTATGAAGCATTCCTTTGAAAAATTTACAGAATACGGGTGAGATGACAGAGAGGAAGACTTCCCACTGACAGGAAAGCAGAAACAGCTGACAAATGAACTTTGAGAGTAGCTGGTTTGAGGCCTAGGCCATTAAAGTGAACCATATAATCCAGAACTGTAGACAACTCAGCAGTGTTTGGGGTGTATGCTTCTTGAAACACCAAATACTGAACCTTTTCCATTGGAGTTGTAAGTTTTCTGGTGGCAGACTTTCAAGAAGCTTTGAGAATATCCAGAACCCTTAGGACAGATGTAAGTCTACATACTCTAACTCTTCAAGAGCCATGCCTTGAGATTGAGTGACGGAGATCTGGTACCAAATCCTCCCTGAGAGGAGGCTAACAGGTTGTGATTCCTGGGAAGAGACAGGGGAAGATGGACTGCTAGGGACAGCAACAGGGGTACCAAGGCTGCCTGGCCCAGTCTGGAGCAATCAGAATCACTTTGCACGGTTGTGACCTTACCTTGACTAGAACCTTGAACAGTAGAGGGAAAGGAGGAAGGTATAAAGAAATTTCCTTCCCAGTTCAAAATCAGAGCATCCAGAGGACTGAGCCCAGGACTGGGGATCTGCAACAAAACAGAGGAAGTTGGTGATTGTCTGGGGCTGCAAAGAGATCTATCTCTGGAGTGTGCCACCTTGAGAAAATCACTTTCAACACCAAAGGATCCAGAGACCATTCGTGATGGCCCTGGGGAATCCTGCTCAATGCATCTGCTATCACACTGTCCTTTCCTGGGAGGTGGACTGCTACCAGAGAGGTCTGTAGGGAATAAGCCAGGGACCATATTTTCATGGCCTCCATGCACAAGGCCGTGGACCGAGTGCCTCCCTGCTTGTTGATGTAGCACATGGTGGTAGTGTTGTCCGTCCCGACCTGAACCACCTTGTTCTGTACTGACTGAGAGAAAGCTTGTAGGTCAAGAAGCACCGCCTGAGCTCCAGCAGGTTGATAGGAAGAAGGGATTCCTGAGGGGACCACAGTCCCTGGGCCGTGGAGCCCCAGATGGGCTTCCCACACCAAAGAGAAGCATCTGTGGTAAGAACCACAGAGTGAGTCTAGTGACAAATGGAACACCTTGCCTCAGATTGTCCAGGTCCTGCCACCACTAAAGGGCCTGACTTAAGGTCTGAGTAACAGGAATTAGCTTGGTAAGAGGATCTTTCCTTTGGGACCAAAAGGTCCTCAGATGGAACTGAATGTCCTCATCTGAAACATGGCTTCTGGGACCACTGCAGTGGAATCTGCCATGTGGCCCAAAAGCTGAAGAAAATGCCTTGCTGGTCAAGAAACCAGAGGGAGGAATGAAGAGGCCAGCTGAGAGATGGCTTTGCCCTTTCCAAAGGAAGGAAAGATCTGCCTTGAGTGTGTCCAACTCTGCTCATATAAAGTGAGGAGCCGTACTGGCTTGAGAACTGACTTGGGAAGACTGAGAAGGAACCCCAGGGAAGTGAGAACTTGCTGGGTAACCTGTAGATCTGACTTGACTTGGTCTGGGGACTGGCCCATAAGGAGCCAATCGTCCAGGTATGGAAAGATAGAAATCCTTTTCCTTCTTAAAAGGCCACCACTACTGCTAGGCATTTTGTAAACACCCTTGGAGCTGAAGTTAGGCCAAAGGGCATTGCTCTGAACTGGTAATGGCCTGAGGGCAATTCGAACCTGAGGTACTTTTGTGGGAGCACCTGATGGGAATGTGAAAATAGGCATCCTAGCGGTCCAGAGAGGCTAGCCAGTCTCCTGGCCTCAGAAAGGGAAGAATTGTTCCCAGAGTCACCATTTTGAATTTTGGCCTTAGCAGATGCTTGTTTAGGTATCTTAGATCTAGGATGAGTCGCCACCCCTGTCTTTTTGGGGTAAGGAAGTACCTGGAGTACAGACCTTTGCCTCTGTATGGGTAGGAACTCTCTCTATGGCTCTTAAGGCCAGTAGAGAGGCAAACTCTGCCTCTAGAGCAAGGGTTTCTGATATATTTGTAGGTGGAAAGAATCTGGGTCTCAGTTTCAGAAAATGTTTGAAACTGAGAACCAGTCCCTAACCTACAACCTCCAGAACCCACTTGTCTGAGGTAACAGACATCCAGTCCTGGACAAAGTAAGCCAGCCTGCCTCCTACCGAATGGGCGAGTCGACCAGGCTGACACATCAGGGTGTCTGCTTGGCAGGAGCCTTAGGCTGAGGGGTGGATGCAGCCCTGCTCATCCCCCTTCTGCCTCTCCCTCTGAAGAACCCCTCTGAGAAAAGGAAGAAGAGGCCTGTGCTTGGTAGAAAGGTCTGTGAAAAGGCCTGCCCCTAGCTTGCTGCCTTTGAGGAGTTGCCTGCCTCTCTTGGCCTGGGCACTCCTGTAAGTGGTCCTGTACGCATCCATTTTCTTCATGTAATTCTCTGTCTGCTCCCCAAACAGAGAATTACTCACCACGAGGAAATCCATGACCTTAGCCTGGGTATCCTGTGAAAGGCTAGTACGTCTGAGCCAAGCCATTCTCGAAGAGCCACAGATGTAGCCATGACTCTTGATGACGCATCATTGGAGTCCACAGCAGCATGAAATTGCACCTTGATGCCTCAATCCCATCAGCAGCCACCCCTCCAGCTCCTTGGATAGCTGGGGGCCTGTTAGCCAGTGCCAGTACAGTGCCCCGGACTTCTGGTACCTGGCTGTATAGGTCATATAGTTAGCCTGCCTGAGTCCCAAAGATAATGCCATGTACTGCTTCTTTGCCATGGCATCTATCCTCCTGGAGTCTTTGCCTGGGGGTTGTGAAGCCAAGGGAATGTTTGCCTTGTTACAGGCTGCAGCCTGCACTACCCCAACATGGCTGCATTGCTGATAAAGAAACTCTGTATCTGAGACTGATAAAGTATACCTCTTGTCCATTCTCTTGTCAACAGGAGGTACAGAGTTAGGAGACCTAAGAGTTTTTGTGTCTGTTTCCAAAGGACTTATGGAGGGAATAGACAGTCTGTTAGACTCTGGGATGTCCATCATCTCAACAAAATCAGGTTCCTCCTGATCCTCCACAGCCTCCTCAATAGGAAGCTGGAGGGTTTGAGCTACTTTCTGTAAAACAGAAAGTGGGGAGGGACTCAGAAAGCCTAGGAGGGAACACCAGAAGGTCTGTCTGGGAGATGTCCGTTCCACAGGCACATCCAGACTTTCACCGTCATAATCATCCTCTTAAAATCCACTCCTCATCAAACTCCGGTTCGTAAAAATCTTCAGGGAATAATCCTGAACCGGGGAACTGACGAACGAACCCCTGCCAGAAGGCGGCGGATCGGTCGGAACTGAATGAAGCGATTCAACAATCCGAATCACTCTGGCTATCTCTTTGGTGGCGGAACATGAAATTCTGGATCTGAACTGGCGATTTATCCTTGCACTTTCTCTTTGTAGGAACCGATCCCAGTATCGGCTCTCTCTTCTTGAAGTATTGCCCTGGTCAGAGGGCACTCCTTCTGGTTTGGTAGGAACTGAACGGGCTGGCCTTCGGGTCAGCGGATTCTTAGCCTCCTTATCCCTAAGTCTACCTAACCTTTTATCCAACATAGAGTTAGGAAATTCTTGCAAATTTGGCAGTCTGAATCGAGGTGGTCAAACCCCAGACAGTAAACAAAAGTGGTGTGGGGATCGTCCTTGTAAAAACCTCCCCACACACTGCAGTGTTGAACCCAGTGGGCCCAGTTTTTCTTGGGTTTTGCAACTGCCAGGCAAGACTTCCTATCGGCTTCTTTGTGTTACAGGTGTTGGAAAAAATTTTCAATTCACGTTTTTTAAACCGATATGGACGGTAACCACACTAAGCGTTTTCACAAATTTTTGTCTAAAGGATCGGTTCAGCTGAACCGATCGAAACTTACAATTTCCACACAAATACTATCCTACATACTTACGGTACCACAGAAGAGTCTCGAACCGATAAGCGGAACTTAATGCGGACTGAAACCGACAACTTTAACCGACTTTGAACCGAGCAGAAGGAGAAAATCTCCGGGCGACTGTCCAGTGAGACGGAGTAAAGAATCTGACGGTTTGGTTTCAAAGTGTCACAGACAGAGTTTTCAGCCGAGCTCGGCCCAACATTCTATGCCTGGCATAGAATTTTAACCTTCACTCTCCAGGGCAGTTCAAGTGCTGGAGCTAACTGCAATTGTCAGAATACAGCAAGACTTCATGTTGTTTGAATTAAGCATTTTATTTAGTCCAGAAAGCTCAAGCTGATAACAAAACTCCATGGAGGGTGCTCAAAATAATTTGTTACAGTTGCCATTTTCTATGGCCCAGCGCTGTAGCATAGTCTCTTGGGGACCTGGATTTGAACCTGGACTCTACGCTACTTGTCCCTCTCCATTGATTCAAGGGGTTCCAATTCTCTTTGGGACACCTTCCATGTCCCCAATCTGGTCGCCGTTTACAGAATCCCACCAGTGGGAGGGGTGAACTAGTCTCTGACCCTTGCAAATCTTTCCTCAGCGGGGGTTGTTATTCAGGGCACAGTCCTTTCCTTTGTGGCACCTGCACCTGCTGAGCCTCTGGCAGGGTTTGCACAGTGCAGGGCCAAACTCTTCTTGTGGTACCAGCAGTCCCCATCCCAGTCTAGCAGCTCCTACCTAGAGTGGACACGGATCAAGTGAAGGATCCATCTGCCACCTTAAAACCCCACTGGAGACATCACTGCCACCTCTGCCTCTCGGCCCTCCATGGCAGCCATTCATCTTGTACTGACTTTTGGAGCCTGGCAGGCTCCTTACAACTTTCTCTGGCTGCTGCTCCTCTGGATCCACCACCCCATTGCAGGATTGTGGGGTACCCATGACGTCTCCTTTGGTCTGGGAGGCAATCTCTCACCCGGCCCCAGGCCTTTCCGGCCCCAACTGGAGGCCTCCCCACAGGCCTTGAAGCAGGCACAACCTACTCCACCTCTCCTCTCCTCTCATTGACTCTCCTTCAACTCCCTAATGGCTTTTCCCTCGCCAGTTGGTGCTTGAAAACTGCTCACGCGCTGCCTAGACCATGTCCCTGGCCTTGCAGCGCGTACACCTCCCGATGCCAGCAGGGCATCACTTAGTAACCCCTAATTTTGGCATGGGGTTACATGTATAACGTATACACTGGCTAAACAGTTCATTTCCATTGGCAACATGCATGCAGTTGCAGCGAATTCCAAAACAGCAAGTAAAAATGTTCAAATTAATGCTTGCTCAGTGGAGCTCCATAGACTGGAGACAGGACCTTGTTCTCTTTATGGACTGCATGTCTCATGCACACAGCGCTCTGCATTCCATGCAGCCATCCACCAATTCCTCTTCCCCATAGGTACAGCTGACCTCCTCCTCTCCTTCTAGTTCTCCTTCCCTCCCTCTACACAGACTCCTCTCATCTCCAGACTCAGACTCCTAGGGTGGCCCAGTTGAGTGACCAAGCCTCTGTCATCGGACTTGTCGATTAATCACCACCAAGATCACCCACAGAGCTTATTTGGCTTTAGCAACTCTCCTTTCTCTCCCCGACTCCAGGGTTCAGCTTGGCAGCTGCCCGACCGTGACAGTAAGCAATCAAATTATCAAGACAGCGAAGTGCCAGCACTTCATGATGACAGATGTGTTATGGTCAGGTGAGGTGCACAGTGCAACTAGGTCAGAGAATGATGCACATCAGCTCGCTTTTTCTGCCAGGTGCCCATGCATATGACAAGTATCAGCGGCCTTGCGTGGACAGATTCCCCAGGCTTCCTTATGCAATTGACATCCCGGCGTCTGGACATGCGTGCTGGTGGTGCACAGAGTGTGGCCACTGCTAGCCCTGTCCCAGCCACTGGGAAAACTGGGAAAGTGAGTCCAGTTCTTGGCCCAACCTGAAATACAGAATAAAAGGCATCCCAAATTGATTTAATATGGGACATGCAATTTCTCCTTCAAAAACAGGACATCCCAGCCCAGTGGCGCTGAGGGTTGAGGCATTGGATGCCACACTGCACGCATAGCGCCAGTGACCTGGGTTCAGAAGCAGACTGGGGTCAGCAAGGGAGGAGAGGATTAAGTGCCCAGAGGACTGCTCTCATCTCCTGGGGAGGGTTTCGAGGATGCACCGCTCTGTAGCAGCCCCAAGTGAAGACGGAGGAACTACAGTAGTGTGCTGTTTGAGGGGACAAGGTGATGGCAGACATCAGCAAATGGTCCACCCTTGGTGCAGACATCATTGCACATCCACACCTTGAGGGTGTAAACCAGGGTGGAAAACCCCAATGGCTTGAGAGGCGATGGCGGGTTCGAGTAGGCAGAGCCCACATGCCCAATGCCAGCCCTGATCCCGACTTGACTTTTCGTGGTCCTGCCTCTACTGCTCAGGGTCGTGGGAGGAGGGGGGACTCAGCAACTGATTCTTTGGCTGGGAAAGGACACGGTGGGCAGTACAGGCAATGCTGAAGTGTGCCCATGCCAGAGAGATGCCCAAGACACCGGTGACTAAAGGAAATCAAGTTAAAAAAAGGGACATCCCTTAAAATATGGGACTGTTGACAACCTACTTCAGCTGTCCCTCATTACAAGGGACATCCCTTATTTTACCCCTTAAAATTGTTCTGTCGTCCTGGCCCAGTGGTGCTGAGGGTTGAGGTACTGGACGCCACCTCTTGCCATGCCAGTGACCTGGGTTGGGGAACAAGCCCGGTCCGTCGGGGTTGGCAGGAGAGAGAGGATTGAGCATCCTGAGGACAGCTCTCTTCTCCCGGGGGTGGGGTGGGGTGGCTATTGCTTGATGCTTGGCCAGCCTCTGGTGGAAGCTGGAGGCATAGCAAGTGTTGGAGCATAGAAAGGGGTTGGAGTGGCAGGCGACAGGTGGAACACCTTGATGTCAGGGTGCTGGCCACTCCCCTACAGAACAGGAAAAATACCTTCCCGCTCGATGGAGATGGAGCACCGGAGCTTGCCCTCAATGTGCAGCCGCCTTCCTGGCACCCCTCGACCGACGAAAACTACATGTTTCAGGGTGTTTGGGCCCACCTTGTCCTCACCCGGGGTAAACAGTGGCTCTATGGGTGACAGGGGCAGGCCAGGTAAGGCGGCTTGCAGAGGGATGACTCCTAAGTGCTCCTGAGGATATCAGAGCTGGTGGGAAGGAGGCGAGAAAATAGAAAGTAAAAAAAAAAAAAAAAAATCGTTCTGTCCCTCATGGAAAAGGTTTTGTCCACACACAGAATGTGTATAAATTCAGACTTAAAGCAGAAATTCATACTATTTTAAAATGCTAAATCAAAAATGTTGTGCAAGTGAACACAATGATATCCACAGTGTTCTAAGCTATCTCCATGTTTGAGGATGTGTCCCTCATTATGAGGGTCAGTGTCCCTTATTGTCCCTTATTTTGAGTGTTCATGTCCTCATTTCTGTGACAAAAGGTTGAGAGGTGTGCCTACCATACTGGAGATCAGGGCTCAAACCCTGGTGACATTGGAGTTACTGTAGCTCTTTGGAACCCTGGTGTCATGCCAAATAGTATCTTTCCACAAATAGTTTTCTAGTGTGCACACTGAGCATGTGCAAAATAACGTAGGATGTTATTTTGCATGGGCAGATGCAAATCTGTTCCCTGTGTTCATGCAAAATACATTCCTGCTGAATCCACAAATCGTGTCTAGTCTAATGCAAAGCGTATGTACTATACACCGCGATATTGTGATACCTGGCCAAAATTCATTCGAGTACTTTTTAAACAATATGCAACTTAATTTGAATAATTATAATTATTAATGGATGTAACTCTCCTCCTGCTGGTTATTTATTTTTAATATAATTCACTGAGATACAATACCTTATAGTCTTTGGACTCAGTCACTACTCCTAGGGGATTTCGATCAGTCACTGGCAGGCAGCAGGCTCTCAGTCCCAGGAGGTATTTCTACAAGGAGGCCACACACCTCCCTTTCCTGTCTAGGGGTTTGGTTGTTGCTGTCTCTTGGAAAGGGAGGGTACCTGTTAGACTGAGTAGCACATTACAGGGAATACACAGTACCTTATTTTTGTGAAGAAGGATTCCTCTGTAGCGGTATCATCTCCGTTGGGGTGGAGACAGATGACACTTCCCCTTCCTGGCTGGTGGCTCCTCTTGCGGCTGGAAATTCTGTGGAGACATTAGTTAGGTACAGCACTGCTACACACTTGAAGGACTCCAAAGATTCTGGCCCAGACAGAATACATCCAAACACAAAACTTTATTTCTGTACCAAATGCTCAAGCAAAGAAAACTCCATGGAGAGGCACAATTCATTTAGACACAGTCCCATATTTCCACTATGGCAGGCGCCGTGGCATATCATTTCAGAGGACCCAGGTTCAATCCTAGCTCCTGACAACTTCTGTATTTTCTCTTGGAGCCATTTGGGGCTCTGACTCCTCTGTCAGAACACAGGCAGCATTCCGACCAGTCTCTTGTTCTGCTATGGCTTTCTCCACCAGAGGAGCAGGGCCCTCACTTCATATTGATTACTCACCTCTGAATGGAGGGGTTTCTTAACTCCCATACCCAGTCCTATAATCCACTCTTTTGGTAAACCATTGGCTGATTCCTAGCAGGGATCACATATGACTGTTGCCCTCATTCTACATTCTTCCAGGGAACTCCATCAGCCTCCCCACACTTTGCCTGGGTGAACACTGAGGGTAAGGGATGCTACTGCCCTAATGGCCTCTGATGCTTCACTGCCACCTCAGCATCAGTCCACTCATGGCAGCCACCTCTCTCTTTTCTCTGTCCAAGCCTGAGCCAATCGAGCTCCTAATAGGCCTTCTCTTCCTCTGGAGCTGTGGCTTCTCCCATCTTTCACTCATCAATGGACTGTATGGAAAGCTGGGAGCCAGAGGACAATCTCCCCACCCCAGCCCCGCCTCGTGGCCCCAACTGGAGGCCCTTCCTCAGGCCTCGCTCCACCTCACTCCTCTAGATCAATTCCTCTCAAACTCCTCTCTGTCACTCCCACGCCAGTTGGCACTTTAAACCCCTCACGCTGCCCAAGCCCCACCCCCATGCCAAGCCTGGCAGCGAACTCTTCCCGATGCCAACAGGGCATCATTTAGTAATCCCCTAAATTGGCACAGGGTTACACTTTCCACAGAAATGGTTTCCATCCTGGCCAGTCATGGCTGCTGTGTCCATGGGATAATGTGCACTCTCCCATAGGCCACCACAACCAGGCTCTACTCAGGTTGACTGCATGGCAGCAGTCGAAGTTTGAACTAGGTGAGTCTACCCACCCACCTGCAGTTCCTGGCTCCACTAACGGGCATGGCAACTTGACCTGGCTTCCCACACAATGGTTGTTCCACCAGGCTGATGTCCCACCCTAACTCACCCCACCTAGGGACACGTAAGCTTACTATTTCTGACTCCAAACTTTCCCCATTGGGCCTTGCTCAGTACCCAACCGGGGCTACTTGACACCCAATAACACATTTATTAAAACACACTCTTTTCCAAACATTTGCATTACACAGCATTCCTACCTATCTACTACTAGAAAGAACTGACTATACTACACCACCAGGGGATGGTGGGCTAAACTGGGACTACTAGTCTGCTTGTACTCCTACATATACGACTGCTCAGCTATATTCTGCTGCATAGGCTACTAAACACTGACTCTACAATTTTACTGCTGAACTTGTCCCCCCCACAGAAATGTCTACTACTCTGAATATTGGAAACTACTGACAGAAACATGCTATCTAAATTTAACCTACTTCTACATTCTAACATACTAACCTACTTAGCAATGGGAAGGGGCACACTTTTACCTTGAAAATGTCCATACCAAATCCTATGGTGCTTATTAAAGTCTTTGAAAACTGTCTCTATTTAGGAAAGTCCAAGTAATCTCATAAACAGCACCAGTGGATGTGTACTTAATCACTACTTAACAATCCTAAACTTACATTTCTATACTACACACATTTCTATGGTTTAATTATCTAACTAAATAGGCAGACTAGAAAAGCACACAGAGTAAATGGTACATAAGAAAAAAAATTACAATGGCAATTACAATGGCAGAGTTTAAAACAAACAGCAAAGATTTTCGTTTTTTTCCAAAGCAATGCAACTTAAGCACATTTCTGTCCATCTGAAGTGCAAATGTCTATTTTGATTTTTATAAAAAGAAAAATAAACAATCCCACCAGTAGTTGCAGTCCTCTGTACTTAGTCTCTCTACAAAGCCATGGGAACTCTGAGAGGTCTTCTTTTCTCTGGGGTTCTGTATCTGGCAATGGGGTCCTTGGGTGCAAAGTACAGGCAAGGGTCCAGTTTGGTGCATTCAACCCTCTACTGTCATGGCTAACCACAAAGTACTTGAGATGGTGTCCAATCCAGTCCTGTACCATTGCAATGGTTTTAAACAAAGTCAGTCCTTCCCAAGCCGAAGATGAGCACATAGATCTAGCCAGAGAATTTACTTTGTTCTGATCATAGGCCTATTCTTGCAAGTCCACTCTATTTCTAAGGTGCACTTTCTCTACAGCCCCTGGAACACCAGTCAGACCTCTGGCATGCAGTGAAATCCCAAGTCCTTTCATTTACATACGGGTAATTGACTCCTGGGCATTCAACCTTTAAATACCTTCTCACTTGCCTCTCAGCTTGGCTCCAGTTAGGAAGGGTACTGAGGCTAGGCTGAGGGGCCACTCCCTGGGCAACCATATGCCATCTCGAAAGTTCAGCACTGTTGGGTCCAAATGATGCCTAGCATCCATGTCCACCATATGATGTTTGCAAATTTCAGGGAGTAGAGGGTGGTCTCAACCACTCCGAGGATTGGCATGGTGTATGGTTTGGGGATATCCTCTCAATTACCAGATCCTCGAACATGCGGGTGAAATTCTCCCTGGGCTGATCATATATGGAAATTACTTCAGCAGGGTCAACAATAGTGTCCTTCCCCATACCATCATCTCCTATACTGACTCCACCATGAGGTCTAAGTCAGTAGCACCTGGGTCCTCGTCCAGTGCCGTGGAGAGTGGGGTCTTAACTTTAAAGGTTTGGCCTCTTCTAATTTTTTAGGTAAAGTCTTAGGCCTCACCATGGGTTCCTGGGTGAATTTGTGTTTAGCTGGTACTTTATTCTTGTCCTGCAAGCCTCACACCACAGCTTTTGGAGAACCTGACTGCTCAGTCATGACCCTCACATACCCTGCAGCAGTGCTTCTAATTTGTGGGGTCCACCCTCAGCCCTCCCTCTGCCCAGGGGAAGTTCTCGGGCACTTGATGGCAGTACAGAGCTGGGAGACAGCTGAGCTCTGGTACCACCTCTGGCTTAATTTCGGTAACTCAGTGCAGCCTCCTCCCATTGTTCCAGTGGCTCCACAGTAGTGGCCACACTGGGGTGGAGATATTTTAGTTACTGGTTGCAGCCATTGCCAGGGTGCAGTAGCTGAGGGCACAGGGGTCACATAACTTCCTTCCTGTGTGGGCAAATTGGAAGGTCCAATCACCCTAGGGGCATTCGCACAAGTGCACGAAATGCAAACTGGTTGATCACCCTACTCCTACATTGTCCACAAAAGATACATGACTCACCAGAGCCTCCTCTTGACCATACTCCATAGCAAGGTCACCAAACCTTCAGGAACATTAATGGTCCATCTTCCAAACCCAGGTGTACACCATAGCTTGTTATCTCCAGAAGCCCAGTGTACCAAAAATATTCTAGCAAAAATTTCTAGAAATTACCCTCCAAAAGATTTTCCTCCAACTGCAGAAGTTGAGCAAAACTTTTCCTTCACTTCTGATAGCACTAGATTTAGCAGCAGGCTCCATCGTTAGGTGTGGAACACAATTTTTCTTAGCACAACAACAGCACTCCTTTCTCCTCAGATGTTTCCAGCACTCTGATTCCAAGACCACCTGAACTCCCTTTTCTAGTGCTGCATCTCATTTGTCCCTCCACCAATCAAATCGCTCCATTTCTTTTACTCAATCATCACGTTTTTATTGCATGTGGGGCAGGTGCCATTGTGTCTCCTCATGATGCTTCTCACTGTCCCAAAACTATTACTCAAACTTCTAAACAGGCTGAGGCCCAACAGTGTTGTATCACCTCAGAAGCTCCTCCACACCATGTCAAGTATGTATTTAGCACCTCCATTCGAATCCCGAATGACAGCCCCAATTTTGTAACCCTCCTTCCCTGCTGGTTATTTATTAAAATGTAATTCACTGAGATATAACACCTTATAGTCTCTGGACTCAGGGTGATTTGGATTGGTCACTGGCAGGCAGCAGGCTGTCAGCTCTCAGTCCCTGGAGGTATTTCTACAAGAAGACCATCCCCTCCCTTCCCTGTCTAGGAGTTTGGTGTTGCTGTCTCTGGGAAAGGGAGGGGTACCAGCTAGACTAGAGCAGCACACTGCAGGGAATATGCAGTACCTTATTTTTGTAGAAGAGATTCCTCTGTGGCGGCATGAACTCCGCTGGGGGTGCAGAGAGATGACACTTCCCTTCCCTGGCTGGTGGCTCCTCTCGCAGCTGGAAATTCTCTGGAGACATTAGTTAGGTACAGCACATTATCACACACTTACAGGATTCCAAGATTCTGGCCCAGACAGGATACATCAAACACAAAACTTTATTTCTGTACCAAATGCTCAAGCAAAGAAAACCCCATGGAGATGCATAATTCATTTAGACACAGTCCCATGTTTCCACTATGGCAAGGCATCATGACACGTCACTTGGGGACCCAGGTTCAATCCTAGCTCTGACAACCCTCCCTTTTCTCTTTGGAGCCATTTGGAGCTCTGATTCCCCATCAGAACACAGGCAGCATTCCGACCAGTCTCTTGTTCTGCTGACTTTCCCCACCAGAGAAGCAGGGGCCTCACTTTACATTGATTACTGACCTCTGAATGGTGGGGGAGGGGTTCTTAACTCCCAGGCCCAGTCTTGTAATCCACTCTTTTGGCAAACTGTCGGCTGATCCCTAGCAGGGATCACATTTGATCTTTGCCCTCGCCTTCATTCTTCCAGGGAACTCCATCAGCCTCCCCACACTTTGTCTGGGTGGACACGGAGGGTAGAGGCTGCTACTGCCCCTAACCGGCCCTCTGATGCTTCACTGTGACATCAGCATCAGTTCCCATGTGGCAGCCTCCTCTTTCTTTTTCTGTCCAAGCAGAGCCGATCAGGCTCCTAATAGAGCCTTCTCTCTCTCTTTCTCTGGAGCTGCAGCTTCCCCTTCTTTCACCCATTGATGGACTATATAGAAAGTTGGGGATGGGGGCAATCTCCCACCCCAGCCCTGGGCCTATGCAGCCCCAACTAGAGCTCTCCCTCAGGCCTCGCCTGCATCTCACTCCTCCTTGATCAACTCCTCTCAACCTCCCTCTAACTGTTGCTCCCGTGCAAGTTGGTGCTTCAGAACCTTCACACTGCCCAAGCCCCACCCCCATGGCAAGCCTGGCAGCATGAACTCTTCCCGATGCCAACAGGGTATCATTTAGTAACCCCCTAAATTCGCACGGGGTTACATGGATAACTGTACAATTTGAGTAATTACAATTATTAATGGTTAACTATATCAAATACTTGAAAGACTGCAATTTTTGGTGATGTATATATTTTTTAAACTAAGTATTTTTATTCTTCATATGCTAGTCACAGTAAGTAGTGTTGGGGTGCAGAGGGAAGGGTTCCTTATATGTTTCAATACAAATCAAATAAAATTATTATTTTTATTTCTTTTATTTAGTAGATGTTTCAACTAGCACATATTGTAGCCATTCTTTCACAAACATTGATGCAGTCTCCATATCCACTGAGCCCATATGGATAGAAAATATATGGCACTTGAAAATAGTTGCACTTACAGCAATGACTGCTTCTCTAACATACATTCTTACAACCCCTATAATCATTTACAAACTTAAATTCTCTAGGGACTTGTATTAATGCCAATGCAGAAGTAAAGGCCTCTCCCTTGCCCCCCTGTTCCAAGCCCCCAGATCTTTATGGGGAGAGAACTAAGGGATGAAATCTGGGTCTTGCCTGGAAATATACATCACCCATGGTCTCTCAGAATACCTCCCCGGAAGGATACTTATTATGGAGTTTGGCCATTAGGCCTCCATATAACAGATCTTGGATACCACCCCTCCAGTCCTTAATTGTGGGATTTATGGGGCATCCAGCATCTAGTAATTGCCTTCTTCGCTGCCAAAATGTAGATGGGTAATACAGTTCGGTGCCATGGTGGCCTGTGGGATGGAAATAAGGACAATAGTACCACCTCCACGGTAAGTTCAATCATCTCACCTAGACAATCCAAAATCTCTTGTTGCAATGTGAACCAAATTGGTGTTAACTGGGGCATGTCCAGAAGACATGGCCTAGGTCTGCCAGCTACATGAACATCAAATCAAATAGAAATTATTGATGTATTCTTTTACAGTATGTTGTATGATGTTGCATTTACACAGCTATGTATCATGCGGTGTGTTATAGTTACTTGGAAAAGGATGAGGAAGATTTCCCAGCCTCCGATTGGCTCAGACCCTGGCAAGGGTACATTCATGTGCCAGCAAAGACTGGAAATAATAACTACCATCCAAGGTGCCCCATCACAGCTGGTATGCATGAGCACCCCAGATGAACAGTACCACAGCTGACAACCCCACATCTAGTGTTCAAAACTGAACTGACTGCATTTTTTCTCTGCTTAGTGTTCGGCTGTGCCCCTTAACCTGGCAGTGCCTCCACCTCCCACCACACAGTGTATCTGCAATAGTGTTTATTTTATTCTGAAAAACAAATTGTTCCTTTAGCACTCCTGATCTCAGCAGAATTTTAAATGTTTCAGCTCCCCGACTGCACTCACACTGCTAAATCTGCATGTAGTCTTTTGCTTGATTATATTTAAAAATAATTTTCCTTTTTCCTTTCTTTCTGTAACCCCTAGATGGCGCTATCCCAGGGGCTACTACCCCTGCCTGATTTGCCACTAACAGGTTGAGGGGCCTGGATCCGATGGCGGATGCCTCCACCCAGAGGTCAGGGTTCGATAGTTAAACTAACTTGGTCACAGCCCTCTGGGACACTGCAACCCCTTTCTTCCCACTAGTGGCCCACACAGTATATCAGAATTACCTTCACAGTATACACTTACCCCAGGGCTGGTTCATGCACTGGGACCCCTGTAAAATAAGAAGACACAGTGCAACAATCACAGTACAATACTTTAACATAGACAAATACCTCAGGCAGTATAACTTTGCTGAAACAAGCAGCTCTGATTTATTTAGGGGATGTAACAAGGACAGGGGAAATCAGGTTAATTAGCTTATCACTTTACTCATCTACCTATGGCTCTGTGCACAGGCCTATCCTACCAGTTACTGTCCCTGGGTACCCAAGCCCTAGTGGCTAGTCCAAACCATGGCAGCTGGTAGGGGCCCTTTCACAGAGAAAATAAAAATTAAACAGTCAGCAGTACAGTAATTCCATTTGGATTTAATGTGGCAATTCAACAGGAGGCGACCCTGAATTAGTACTCACGACATCCAAATAAGATAGGGTCCTTCAACGTCAGCAGGGCTACTCTTGAGCTCCACGAGACTCCTCACACATTTATATGACAAACTGCAACAGGCAAAAGTCCTTTAATGGCAGCAGGATTCACTTGAGCTACACAAGCCTCCTCACACATTTATATGGTAAACAGTAACAGGCAAAAGTCCTTTAATGGCAGCAGGATTCACTTGAGCTACACAAGCCTCCTCACACATTTATATGGTAACAAGAAAGTACTATACCAGGCAGGCTGCTTCTCTATCCCGATCGCAATTACTGCACAATACCGGGGAGAACACACAGCAGATTCAGTTCCTGACAGACCAGCGCAATTCAGCAATTTCTCCAGTCTTCTACAGGGTGAGCCTGGTTTTACTCTTCAGATATCCTTTGATTCTCTTCACAGGACAGATTCAGTCCTAACAAGCAGTTACACAAGCTGCAGACCAGAACTCGGGGGCCCTTACACGGTTCCCGACTAAAACTGCACACCGAAAAAGCACAGGCTCCTTCCCTCTTCACTGCCAGAGCTCAACTGAAACTCCAGCAGACAAACGGGCACTTCCTTTGAGTTCCTCCCAGTTCTTGGCTGGATTGGCTGTCACTCACAATGGACACCCCTGTTGGTCCAAAAAGGCGCCCGAAGTCAAAGCACATCTCCCAGAGTCACTGCCCATACAATCCTCTTGTGGCTGGCTCAGATTACGAGTCCAAGTTCTGATTCGTCCAAGGCACCATTTTAGAGCTACCTTAACCCACACTGATTGGTCCAGTTCAGCAGTTCAAAACTAGAATGGGAACTAGGCAAACACAGTTCTGACTGCAAAGAAAGCAGGTTAGACAAACTGTATTTTCATTATTACTCTAAATGATTTCTGGCAAACAGTTACATCTTTCAGATAGGTTCCTTTGCACTCCTAGTGACTGCAAAAATGGAGTGAATTGGCAGCAGCTCAGTGGTACTCAAGCAGAGAAGCACACAGTCCCCATACAAACTAATTATGTCTGCAAGCAGATAGCTCTTAAAGAGACAGTACCAGAGGCTCTAAAACACTCACTGATAAATGGCTTAAGCATAGAAACACCATTCAGGCTTGGAGCATTCAAGCAAGCTCCTGGAAGTCTTTTGGAACTCCCATTTGCAGGAGGTTACATTTCTTTTTGGCTTTATATCGCCCTTACCTTTGCTACAAGTACTGTCCTTGTTTGCACTGTCTCAAGCAGCAGTACTAGCTAAAAACAAATGGGATGTTTTGCAGCTGTTTGTTCCTATGCTCTGCTGATCACTTACCTGACAATCTTTGTTGTTTTGCTGTATTAGCACCCTATACTTTGCTCTGTTTTTTGTTTATTTCTCCCACCGCCATGTTGAACTGGAACCTTTTGCTGACAACCATGCATGTGCATGACTCGCAGTACTAACAGGGATGGCAGGAAACAGAAGATTATAATTGTCCCTCGTACGCCTGGTGGGCAGCGCATCCTCTCATTGGTCAAGGGCACTTCATCCTCTCATTGGTCCAGCAACCTTCACTTCCTAGTGGCCAGTAACTATTACACGCTGATTAACTACAGCTTCCTTGCTGCTACCGCCTCACTCATAAGTGCTCTATTGAAAGCTCGAGAACCACCCTACATTTCAGTTTTTGCAATCTGCTACTTTATAGATGGGTGAGAGGAGGTTTGAGCAACTAGACAACAATTTAATATTGTTATTTTTTCACTTTTCCTTCTAACGGTGTGCAATACAGAGGTACTAATCCTGCTGTATATATTTGTACATGTCTGGTCTCTCTCTCAACTCCTTGTCCCGTCTGCTTCCTGGTTTTATTTTTGATTGTTTATTCTCGTTTATGTTTTTTTTACATTTACAATTTGGGTAAGGGCAGATAAGGCAGGTACTCATCCATGCGTGAGTTGGGGTGGGTGGCGCACTGATCCACCTCCGCTCCCATTTAGCAAAAGAAGCCAAAAGCGGCAAATGGGTTGTGGAGCAGCTTCACTTTTTAAATGTTATTTTCATTTTCATTTTTTATTAATGTTTTTAATTGTGATTTTGGAAATTGGGGCATAGGCAGAAAAAGCAGCTTGTTGGTGATAAGTGGCGTGCATTCTTGCACATATGGTTCACCTGATTAAACCGATTTGTTTATGCACCGACACAAAATGCTTACATTTGTTCAGAATTAGTTGTTTTTCATCCTGCTATATTTCCCTTTTGGCACGTGATGACCATGGCAAACAAAACAAAAATAAATGCCAAACAAAACAAAATAAATGCCAAACAAAACAGCAACGTAAGGGGCTGTTGTGTTTACTAAATGCAACTCAGAAGTGGCAAGGGCGGGGGAGGACAGTTAAAATGTTTTTAATATTACCCACATTTTCATGTATTATTAACTGGGGCATGATGCATGTGGGTGTGGGCGCATTCTTGCACATCTGCATCCTGCCTGACAGCTGTTTACATGTGCTGACCAGTGGGCAGTGCTGTTCCAGTTGTTTAAATGTGCCTCCCAGTGGTTCCCGGTGGGCATTGCTGGGACACTTGTTCTAATCTGCTGGCCAGTGGGCAGTGCTTGCCCACTTTTTTCACATTTGCTACCCAGTTGGCACTATCTCGCCAGTTACTGAAATATGCTACCAGTGGGCAGTACATGGCCAGTTGTTGAAATTAACTGGACACTTGGTCAAGGGTGCTGCCCAGTGGGCAGTGCTGTTCCAATGCACAAACTGTGCCTCCCAGTGGGCATCACAAGGGTAGTCTATAACATTTGCTGCCCACCATGCATTGTCTTGTCACTTGTTCAGATGTGCTGACCCACCATCCATTGCCTAGCCAGTTGTTCCAGTGTGCCCAGTGGGCAGTCCCTGGAAATGGATTAAATGTGCTCCCCATTATGCACTGCTGGTCCATGCATTCAAATTTGATTCCCAGTGGACAGTACCATGCCATTCATTGAAATGTGCTGCCCAGTGTGCAGAGAATGTCAGTTCGGTCAAATGTGGTGCCCAAGCTGCTGCCCGGCAGACAGTGTCTGACCAATTGTTCTAAGTTATGGCCCTGTCTGCAGTTCATGGTCAGTTGTTTAATTGAGATGATCAGTGAGCAGTGCTAGTCCAGTTGTTTAAACTGTGCTGCCCGGTGTGCAGTACCTGGCCAGATCGTTCAAGTTGCTGCCAGTGGTCAGTGCTGTCCTTCATGGCAAAATATGCTGCTCAGTGTACAGCACTCGCCAGTTAATAAAACTTGCTGCCCCTGGTGCATTTCCTTGGTACTTGTTCTGGCAGCTGCCACTACATTCAGTGTCTGCCCGTTTGTTTCGGTGTGCTGCTCAGTGGGCAGTACATGGACAGTTGTTTACATGTGCTGTCAGTGTGCATTACCATGCCACTTTTTAAATTTGCTTTCCAGTGGCAATGCTGGCCATTCGTTTCAATTTGCTTCCAGTGTGCAGTGCGTGGCTACTTTATAAAACTTGCTGCCTAGCTGGTGTTACTTGGCCAGTTGTTGAAATGGCACACACAACATATAGGCACATTTTGTAAAAATAGCACTTGGCATGGAAAATTCAGAGATTTTAAATCTCTATACATATGGGCAATATACCAGAAGGGGCAAAACCACATCAGCATATCTTGGTTTTGGCTGCACAGTCTCTGAGGGGTCTGGATCCAGTTTAAGAAAATGCTGGCTGCAGCACCAGGAAATTAGAATTTTACGAGTAGTAAGGTAATTACTAATTAATTAGTAAGGTAATTTTATTACAAAATTTGCACTGTCTCTAAATCAAAGTCCACTAGATGGCACTGTAGCTCTTGAAAAAGCAACAGTGCATTGTAATGTCTCTGCTGCCTACTTACACTGTATTTGGAAGTAACAAAAGTGCACTGTTCAGCACTTTTAACTGGTCTGTATGACTATCCTTGACTGTTGTGGGAAGCCTGACTGTCATTCAGGAACTTGAGTGACCGTTAGTGGTCCACAGTCCCCACAATCCCCCTCCCCCTCCATAACACCCATGCCTAACCTTTTCCACGCCTCCCGTGGCTCTCAGCCTATATCTTACAGCAAGAGTGTTGATCTGTCGGAATCTGAATCACACAATGAACGTTTTGATCTGTCTAGATCTGCTCTTTGTATTGTCCTTTCCCCACCACCCTATTACTTATCTCTCTCTCTCTGCCTAGCCTACCTCCCCCCCTTGATCTCATTTCATCCCTTTTGTCTCTAATGTGCTACACTGTCTGGTATTAATTTGCACAACGTATTGTTGCTGCTACTGCACTAGAATCCTGTACCTTTTGGAATTGTAATTGTAAACTTGCATTGCATGTAACATGTATTGCAGCACAAACCATATGTAATCTGTGCTACTGAAATTGTATTCTGTTATTGTATGTAACCTGTACCATCTGTTCTATTGCATTGTACTGTATCTTGTATGTACTGTATGTATTGTACTTTTACCACTGTGTGGCCTGGGTCTTAGCTGAAAACAGTCCTCTGGATCTACCCGGTTACCAAAGACATAAATAAATGAATAGATAGATAGCTAGCTAGCTAGCTAGAGATAGATAGATGGATGGATGGATAGATGGATAGATAGATAGATAGATAGATAGATAGATAGATAGATAGATAGATAGATAGATAGATAAACAAACAAGTCCTGATGAGCTTGTTTTTGTTTGCAGTGCTGATAGATGGGCACTACTTTGAGTGGAGAAGGGTAGGTGGCCTTCAGGGGTCACTGTTGGGAGCCACTGCTATTCAACAGTTTATTAACAATCTGAAGCTGGGGTCTCCCAACAGGTTGCTAAAGAGCACCTTTTCTGGTGCTCACAACAAAAAGGAGGACCCTTACCTGCCCTAATTCCACTGGTGCCACAGTTATAATTTATAGATGCCCTGATTTTTGAAGGAAGGGATTATATTTTGGCTCTGTGGAGACAAGCTGCTGATCCCTCCCACATCCTGATACTGAGAGCCACCCCATGCTGGACAGTTTTGTGATGTCATTATATGGATAGTGCAAGGATGCTCCATAGATATTTGTGTGGCCATATTTTAAGTCCATTTGTAATATTTGATTTTTTATAATTTCTATTTATCCATCCAGCCATCCAGAAAAAACTGCACCCCAAGCTTGGAGCTCTGTTCAGGAACCATAAGTCGCATCCCTTCTATGGCTAGGCGTGAACTTGTTCAGAAGATGATACTGCCCATTTTTGACTACTGTGGCGTGGTCTATGGTGCTTCCCACAATCCCTCCCTGGCCAGACTGGACACCCTCTTCAATTCCTTCTGCCGCTTTGCCTGGATGCCCCCCCCTCCCTTACACCCACAACTGCAGTCTTTATCGTGCCGGTTTTCCCTCTCTTACAAATAGGTGACTCTCTCACTGTGCTAAATTCATCTCCAAGCACTGGTTAGGTGAGCTCTCTTCCTACCTAACCTCCTCCTTTATAACAACCTCCCTCATCCTCCCATTCCTTAGATCAACTGACTCCCGCACCCTGGTAGTCCCCCACTCTCACCGCCTCCCCAAGATTTTGAATTTCCTCCCCTCAAATCCAGCACTGATCCTCCCCTACTCCATCAGCTCTGCCCTCAGTAATTACCTTGAGCCCTAGCTTTCTGCCATGTCCCTCCCTAATTCCCTCCTCTAAGCAAGGCATAAATTAGTGTTGGAGACTTGATTAGCGGCCTTCAGCTAATCAAAGTAAAAATGATTAGCAATTTGTTGAAGTTGATTAGCAATTACCAAAAATTCATATTTTCTCAAAACCCCATACAATGTATTTATCTTGCCCTATATTGATAAAATACACATTTACACAAGTTTCTGAGACTGACATCTGTTTTTTAGCCATTTCCAGAATACAGCAATTCTTGTGAAGCAGCACACATATTTTAAGTGCTGAGCTAGGACATCTGCCAAAAGCAGACTGTGAATTTTTGAAGTGTGATCGTGAGTCATGACAAATTAAACATAATAAACCCCTGCCTCAGCATAACTCCACCTGGGACCGTGACTGGCCACACAGTAACCACCTAGGACCATGACCACCACAGTTACCAACAACAACAAGGATTGGGTGCAATCTATTTTACTACTCTTCTCCACCAGGCATGTAGCCAGTAATTCTGGCCTGTTTTGGGGGAGGGACCTGGGGTGGTCCACCATCCTCAGCTGCCAAATCACCAGGGTATCTTGGTTTAGCACCAAAACATATGTCTATGGCCCTGTTTGGGTTGAATTCAAATGAGGGGGCCTGCTTTTTAATGTGAATCAATGTTTCTACAGTATCTTCTGCCAGACTTGCTCTCCAGTCAATTTTACCTTGTTCATAGTTGAAAACACCTTTCTACAATTGCATTAGACACAGGAAATACTCTCAAACATTGACAAGCTTCAACAGATTTGGAAGTGAATTTTGGAAATCACATGCCAACTTTGACTAGATAGAGGCAGATAGATTGATGAAATTGGTTTGAGCAAAAATCTTAAAGGGACAGTAAACATTGCAGGGATTGCTCAAACTGTGAAAGCCCATGAACAATTATGCTGAATGAGGTATTTGACTTCCTTGTAGGTGTCAAATATCCTGAAATATGAATCTTTAAATCATCTGAAAATCAAAACAAGGCAGCAGCCATTTCATGTAATCTTACAACAGAAAGTGATGTCACTGAGGGGCAAGCTGTAATTAACAACATATAGAGCTAGCTCTCACTGACATCATTCCTGTTTCTAAGACTGCATGAAATGGCTGTTGCAACTGATTAATACATTTTTCTAGCTATTTATATCTCAAGATTCCTGTCCCCTGCAGGTAAACCCAATACCTCATTTGAAAGATCTTTTCAAAGCGTTCACAATTTGAGTGACCCTGTAATGTTTAGTGTCCCTTTAAACTCTTGCCATTCTGCAGGTAGCAGAGTGCTGTCACACTCAGGCTGCAAACGTGCTGAAATGTGGTCAGCTACTGCAGTAATGTCACTGTTACCATACAGCTCCAGTTTCTTTCTGTCTGCAACTGCTGTGGCGTCTGGTATCTAACACTTTTGCATGGTTATAGATATTACTTTCATCAGTCAAACCAAACCTTTGTTCTCAACAGTTCTCAATGTTTGTAATATATTTCTTAATTTGCTGTTTAAAAGTTTAACAACTTGGCCACTAAAATGTGTTAATTCACACCCTTGTATGTGACTTAAACACATGCTTCTGAAAGAACATCGGACCTATTTTTGAAGAGAATGTCAAGTTCACTGCCACCTATGGGACCACTCTGTTTAGCATGGTCAAGAGTGTTTCTCAAAGTTTCAATAGAGCTAAGTAGCTCTGGCATTTCAACTACTTCTTTTGAAGTGCTAGTGAGAATCTGGTAAGTGGCTGAAGCAGGTATTCAGAATACAAGGTGTGCCACCATTTGGAATTTAGCCATGATTTGCAACACTCCTTGGCTTTGGCCTGGTCATGAGTTAGGTCTGCGACCATAGATTCTAAATGGGCACAAATTACGGGGAATGATTTGGTAACAGCACTGGTGGCAAGAAGTTTATGCTGCACCCAACGTGTGCCATGGGCCTTCTTGGGCTTTTCATCTGACATCTCCATGGCCTGGGCAAGGGACCATAATGCTCTGAGTCTCTTAGGACGTTTCTGATAGAGATAAAACAGTTGGATCAGAAAGTTTGAAACATCATTGAAATAGGTGTTATCCAAAGTGTCTTTTATGGCCAGTTCTAATCTGTGTGAGAAACAATGAACACCAACTAACCACTGTATGTCTTCCCTTAAAAGAGCAGCAAGACAGCCGCCCACCAGTGTAGTGGTTGGATTTCCGCTTGCGACGCCTGTGACCAGGGTTCGGAGGCGAGCCGGGCCACTGGAGGGCAGGCCGGGGAGAAGACTTGATGCGTCTCATGACCTTGTCTTCTCAGGGGAGGGAGGGAGGGACCAAGGTCCGTAACTTGCCTGACCCCAGGTGGAGACTTGAGGTATGGCAAGTCCTGCAGTCACAGGAGGGACTGGCTGAGACGGTGGTGACTGCCGGCATGGCACGCTGACTTGCGGGCACACACTGCATGTAGGAAAAGCGGAGGAAAAATACATCCCAGAGCACGGGTAGGTGGAGGCGTTGACCTGACCGTAATTATGACTGCCTGCCTGACCACCGGGGACCCAGTGAAATTTTAAGATATCGGGGCATCAAGGCTACCGTCTCTGCCTGGGGGATACAGCCATGGCTCCATGGGGAACCTCCAGTGATTCAAGGTAAGGCAATCTGTGGGGTGGTCTAGGCAACTCCCAAGAAGCGCAGCTCCAGGGTGAGGGAGGAGAACAAACAGAAAGTTAAAAAATAAATAAATAAAGAGCAGCAAGACCCCATCTTATACCCATGTTGACAGATGCCCCATCAACCCCAAACCCAATCATGTTTTTTATATTAAGGCCACACTCTGTAAAAATGTCCAAAGGAGATTTTTCAATCCCTGACTTGTGCTATCTGATACAGCTTTCATTCATTAAAACTTAGTTTCCACTTGACAATTGATGGGATTTACATACATTATGTAAACCAGTTCCTTTTCAATTACACCACTGTCAGTACTACCATCCATAAGCACTGAAAATAATTAGCATTTTGACAGTTGCCAGCAGGTTTTCTTCTAGGTGCTTGCCAATGCACATTGTGAGTTCTTTCCCACTAACAGCATTAATGTATTTACTGCCCAAATGAAATTCATGGCACTTTTCTTATTCTGTTATTGCTTCATACTTTTTAATAGGGATGTACACTTTGGCCATCATATACAGGATCTCAATCAGTCTACCTAGAATTGTTCTATGCTGTTTCTCTGCATTACTGAAAGCTCTCCTGCAAGTAAATTAAGTAAGTTTTAAGTCTCGATCCAAACTCCTAAACCTCCCCCATTTTAAACTTACCAATTGTGGTATGCTGCTATACATCAAGTGGTGACCTTGTTCTACCACATTATGTGAAAATGTTAACAGTTTTCTTGTGCTGCTCTGTCAGAAGATGTTTCGGATGGTGTCAGCTTTTAGCTGGGGCCTGTAATCCCTGCAGTTAATGCCTCATGAAGTTCCTCAACCCAGAAGCTCATCTCTGTACTCACAGCACAATTTGCTATTAACACGCACTGCAGTCTCCTCACTGCTAATCTGTTGCCAATTTTTTCTGAATCAGTATTTTTGGCGCTGTCCCTCTGCAGTTGCTAATTTAACTCAATCATGTCAGACTGTAATTATTAAAAAGTTTGAAGTTAGCAAAACAAGGTGTCAGGGTGTGCAACTACTTAAATTAACACATGATGAGGCTTTTTCTGAAAAAGAAAATGACAGCGAGCAGATGTGTGACCCCAGCCTACCCCCAGTCTTTGCACTTCTCAGACCAAACCCTATTGCTAACTGGGACAATCCCTCCCATTGTGACTCAGGGCACAAGTCTTTTTAGTTCCCTCATGGATCTCTTCAAAGGGCAGGCACATAGTCTATTCTGTGTGTTCCCAAGTTCACTGCAAAGAGCAGGGCACAACACTTAGCAGGGCACATTTTCTGGTCCCTTGGATTCTCTGCAAAGCTGCAGGGCATAACTAGTCTTTTCTGTTCCCAAATTGTTCACTGCAAGTGCAGGCCACGTCATTGACAACATAAGCACTGGCTCATATTTTCTTAAGTGCCTGGTTCCCTCATCTCTGCAAAGCAAGTCTTTTCCCCAAATGTTCACTGCAGTACAGATCTCTGCAAAGCAGGGCACATTAACTTAGTCTTTTCTGTTCCCAAATGTTCTACTGGACAGAAGGGCACACAAGTCAGGGCACATAAAATTTAAATTCTGGTTCCCCAATCTTTTGCAAAGCAGGGCACATTTACTTAGTCTCTTTTTCTGTTCCCAAATTCACTGCAAAGTCAAGAGCAGGGCACACAACTAGCAGGGCACATTACTTCTTGGTTACAAGATCTCAAAGCAGGCAGGGCTGCTTACTGAGTCTTATCTGTCCCAAATGTTCACTGCAAAGATGCAGGGCACACAACATAGTAGCATGGTACATTAAGTTCTGGTTCCCATAATCTCTGCAAAGCAGGGCACATAATCTTTATTCTGTTCCCAAATGTTCACTGCAGTTACATTCACTGTTTGTTCCCAAATTCAATGCAAGCAGGGCACAAACTTAAAAGTTCAAGGCAGGGCACCCTTCCGTGCCCTTGTTCTCCCACCATCCACAGTCCAGCTCTAGGCCTTGCCCATTCATTGCCATTAGGCCGTTCCCCCCATCTGTGCCCTGAAGTCGTGTGCCCCTCTCTTCCAGCTCCCCGACCAAATGAAAAGTTTTACTTGTTTTCGCTGGAGCTCCCTGATTCTGCTGTGTTCCTGCACTCCTCTGAATCTGCCCTGTCTGACCGTGCCTTGCCCGATGATGCAGCTGCCTGCTCTACGCTCTGTCCAGGTCGCCCCAGTGCCCTCTCGCGGTCTTGGCCAGGCCTTCCTCCTCCAGCTCCTCCTCGGTGTGGCCACCACCCTCACAGCTCCAGCTTGGCCAACCACCTGCAAAACAAAAGACACAATTTAGTTAACCAGATGACAGCGCAATGACACTAAAAAAAAAGTGAACTAATATAAACTCAGCTCACCTTTGGACTCCTGCTCAACCTCCTGACTCCTGCTTCCTCTTCTGGGTGCGCTGCAAAGGACTCGATCCACGTTTCTCCTGCATGGAGATGGGTGGGGGAGCAGAAGCATCACCTGGACCAATCGAGAACAGCTCAGGGTTCCTGGGGTGGGGACAGGAGGAAGACAGCAAAAATGGATACCAGGACAAAAAAAAAATAAGTGACAGTGACCAATAAGGCACTTTTACAGCACCCAGGACCAATTGGCAATGATTAGCAATGACTGTCAATCATTGTCAGATTTGACACACTTTTACTGATCTTGGGTTGCAAATTGTGATGAACCCTCTTATTTTATGCCTTGTGAAGCCCTGGATAAACCCTACTCCTCTACCAGTCACCTTTATTTTACCCTGTGCACCCCATCCTCCAAATTTCAAGCTCTCCTCCCCCCCAAATTGCTCCCCTTACTGGCCTCCCTAGATCTCTCACAGAATGTAAGGGACCCCAAATGCTCTCCATGGGTTCCTCTCCTCCCCAGGGCTTGTATCCCTCATCTACTCCCTTCCCCTCCATCCCTCCACCTCACCCCTCCCTCTCTTTTTCCCTTTTCTTTCATGTAAGCACTTGTTTACTTATTAACCTGGCACTTATTATTGTCCACTCTTTCTACCAATTACGCACAACACTGTTTTAACACTGTAACACCTGCCTTACAACTGTATGTCAATGTTGATCTGGTAACTTGAATGTAACTTGCATGACTCTTCCTCTCCGCCCACCTTACCCCTCCTCTCTTCCCCTCTCACCTCCCCTTTTCTTTCACGTAAGCACTTGTTTACATGTAACCCACCTTATTATTGTCCACTCTTTCTACCTATTATGCGCAACACTGTTGTAACACTGCTTGTAACACTGGCCTTAGAACTGTAAATTAATGTTGATCTTGTAACTTGAATGTTTAATGTTTCACTCCTATTGTACCCTTCCCCAGGTCACACGGAGATGAATGACTTGTTGCTCAGTGTGCCTTCCTAGTGAAACATTTCAATAAATAAATTTATGCTCCCCTACCACGGCACACTCACTCCTTTGGGAGTACGCTAAGGCATCCAGATGGCTGTCATCGCCTCCTTACCAGAATCCCGGCACTCGAGGTCATCCACGCGGGAGCCATGGCTATACTCTCAAGCGGGATGAGGTGGGCCACCCATGCCCTTGTAATTCATTGTTTAGTCGGGACGCTCAGCTGCAGGACAGGTAGAGAGATCAGTGCCAGGTGCTTCATCATCCTGTTGTGTTAGGGTCATATTTTAGTTTTCTGCCGGAGTCGTGGCATGAGTTGACATCAAGGCACACACACACACACACCGACGTCCATCACGCCTCCCCCAACAGAGTCTAGCTTGGGCTTGCTGTTCCTTCAGCTTCCACAGAGGCCAGTCATGAACTGAGCCCAACTCCCCAGAGGAGGCGGCGGTCCCACAGATGCTCAAACCTCCTCCCCAGCTGGTCCTCCAGTGCCTCTGGCTCATTCCGAACCCGACTCACCAGAGTCACAAGCAGCAAGCGCTACTGCTGTGCTGGCGGGCCAGCCCATTTATCATATTTTAGATTGCAATTTGGAACAAATCAAGGCCACTGCTCAACTGAGAAGGACTTTCACTGAATCTCAGAGGTGGTAATTTCAAGGGTAGCATTAGATGGATAATTTATTTAAAACACCCTTCTAAAAAACAAGGCACTATACATTGTCATAATATGAAAATCAACATAAATAACTTTGGCAGTAATAGGACAAAATTGTGAATTCAAAAACAATGCAGCTATCCATGGCTATATCAGTCTCCTACAAGAACCTGTCTAAATAACCATGTCTTAAGTCTTCGTTTAAAGACTGTGACAGATGAAGCAGAGCCAGTGTGTGTTGCTAAACTGTTTCAAAGCAAAGGGTATCTATAGAGAATGCTCTGCCTGGCCAATTGTAACCTTGCTTTTGGAAAGGCTAGAAGGTCAGTCCCAGTGGAATGTAACTCATAGACCTCGGGTCAGGTTACAAGATTCACCAAGGTACTGGGGTCCCAGCCCATTAAGGAATTAAAAGCAAGTAACAGGGTCTTAAAGTCAATCTGCCATCTCACAGAAAGCCAGTGCAGAGATCATCATGCCGAAGGGATGTGGTCACTCCTCCTTACTAAGGTGACAAGTCTGGCTGCAGCATTCAGAGACACTTTTTCTCTTGGAAGCTGGTGTAACTAGTGAACAGTGTGCCAGTAGAGACAGTGGATAGGAAGACAGTAGAGCCTTCAAGACAGGCCTGGATAAATGTATGCTTACCAAGGAATCACCGGGTACCCTGAGCAGTTGTGTGAGCATGAAATCCCGTTAAAATGGCAAGGCAAGGGCAAGGCAAATTTATTTTCTGGCACCCAATCCCGGAGGCTCTGGGCACCGAACAACAAGAACAGACTATCAATACAATAATATAAATAATACAAATCAATATAAAAGCAATAAAATATCAGTGTGCATAAATATAATTATTAAATATATATCTAAAACTGATACTCAACAAATAAGCCAGGTGCCAAGGGTAGACTAATGGCTAAGGTCTGGGAGGCATGATTAAACAGGAAGGCCTTGAGATGGGCCTTAAAGACCTCAACTGAAAGGGTATATAATTACACAGCATACTAGATTCATATCTGTCTATGTGGAGAGGGCAGACATGGTGGATGTAGAGTCCCGTCTGATCTTAAATTATTATATATTATGTTACACCTGGAAACAAGCTTTGGTTCAGTGTGCCAGTCCTGCATAACATCAACTATAAATAAAAGACTGGAAACGTGAAGTTGTGTGTATATAAATTCACAGGTATTGATATTCTTTACCAGCCCCTCAGTGAAATGCCATGTATAGCACTCACCTCATGCTGTCATTTTGACTCTCCTATCATGCCAGCTGTCGGGAAGTGCATCCCAGAGCCACTGCAGAAAGTCTAGCCTTGTGCCACAGATTCTGCTGTGCTCTAGAGCCACGATGTATGGTAGACACAACTGAAGAAAAAACTTAGAAAAAGTGCACGATCACAACCAAATGTTTTACATAAAACTCAGCAGATGCCAAACCTTAACTGCAGAGCAAGCACTTAGGTGCAACAGGCTGCTGTTCACCTCCCCTCCCCATATGGCACAACTTCATTCACTATCTCATTGATCCATCAGCGCCAGACACTACAGCCCCCAGAGACCCCATCTAGTGTGATTCCGAGGGGCTGTAAGAGTGGTACCTCTTGTCACTCACCTCCTCTTGCCCAACCAATCCATAGCCCCACCAGTGACAATTTTCAAAGTATTGCTGCAGTAGATGTCGAATTCCTTGCAAGTAAAATTTCAGTCAGCCACTAGCAGACGTTTACCAGCACCATAGTTTCAGTTGGGGGATTATAATGAAACAAAGCTGTCTTCTCCTTACCTGCCCAGCACTCATCATGGCTCCTCTTTCAGACTCACTTCACATTTACAGGAGCTGCAACAAAGCTGTAACATTTTTCTTCCTTTCTTCTCCAACTCTTCTGAAGTCCATAAAGAAAAGCACCATTTATAAAATATTAAACTGACCTAACTTGCAGCGAACATACACTGAGGGCTGTTTGTGTGTAGGGGATGGATGACCATCTGCTATGCTTCCGGTTTTGAGTCCAATCATTGGTTGTGCCAGGCAGAGAGGCAGCTTGAGGCGTGGAGGGACTATGTTTGTAAAAACCGTTAGCGTAAAATATGGCACTATAAAATCAAACTAAAACTACGACATGGGGAGCCATGGCACGCTTTGACACTGTGGGGAAACAAGCAATAGCTATGGTGGCTATAGTATGAAAAAAAGACCTAAGGTAAAAAATAAAAAAACACCAGCAATCCATTGCAGGTGGAGGAACTATTTATAACAGAATACATTATAGATTTAATTTTTTCATATCAACATATACAGTTTGTTTTACATGTATGTAAATTACAGAGGCCTTTTATAAGCACAGTAAGACACTCTGGGGGCATGCAATAAGAACACAAACATCAGTACTCTTCTAATAGAACAATAGACCTCTCAATTAAATCAAAGTCAGAGCAATTTGGTGTGTAAAAAACAAGAAACTATGGAGAGGCAGTGTGGCCACCTGATACCTAAAATATAAAAGAAACCTCTGGGAGAGATTAGACATTGGGAGATCCTGAAATCTAATGCAACAGTAAGAAAATCATCAATGAGAAACCCCTTATAACAGGAAACAAGGTAAGTCAATTGAGACAGACTATGCTATGCTTTCTACCAAATCCCAGAAAAAAAAATGAAATATTTGAAGGTAAAACAAAATAACAGGAAACTACTCATGTGGTAGATGCCAAAATTGCAACAGTACATGAAAACTAAAACAGTGTACAACCCTTACAGGAACAAACATCTAGAAATTAAACAATTTATAACCTGTCAAACAGAGCAAGTTATATATCTACTAAAATGATCTTGTGATCTACTCTATATAGGTCAGACATCTAGATGTCCAAAACTTCCCTCAATGAACACAGAAGTGACATCTGAAGAGGCAATATAGATTCAGTAGTTGCATAACACTTCCTGGAAAATAGATATAATGTTTCTACATTAAGATTTGTAGGACTTTAAACAACATGTACTACACACCAGTGAAAGTGGCGAGGATGGGCCGCTTAACACCCCATTACGTATCAGATGTAACCTGGAAGAAGGTTCTCTATTACACATCTTCTGGACATGTGTGAAAGTATCTCCCTGTGGACACAAATCGAGAATCAATTAGATCCACTTCTAGGGTTACAAAGCTTATTTACCCCGAAATTTGTGTCATTGGAATTCATTAAAATCCAAGTTAGAAAGAAGGTACCACATGGCACTCATCTCACTGGCAGTCAAGAAATTGGTTCTCAAGCACTGGATGGATCAGGTGACCATTACATATTCGAAGTGGCTGCACGAACTATCCTTTGCTCTTAGAGCAGAACAACTAATTGCCAGTGTTAATCACTGCACTCCTGCTTTTCACAAAAATGGGGAAATTACATGCACTATTTACAGGATAGTTGCTTCTTTTGGTTCTCTGAGCCCCTGCCAAATCTTAATAGTGTTATGCTCCTGATTGTGAATATCTCATTAATAGAATGTGTCTGCAGTTACTGAACTCAGTATACAAATATGCCTCATGGGGGAGGGATAGCGAGTGGGAGGCAGGGTTTGTGGGGGAAGTTTGGGAGGGGGTATAAGGGAGAGGAGATTCTTTTGATTTATCCAAATGCTGTACTACTGCCTATCTCTGTAGTAATGTTTTCTTTTTCATTCTGTTATGTATGTGAGTTATATAAAATCAATAAAATATATTTGATTTAAAAAAAGATTTGTAGGACTTGAAAAGTGGAAACCTCACTAAGGGAGGGAATCTAGAAAAATGCCTATTTAGAAAAAAGCCTTTTGGATTGATAGGTACAGGATCCCAGACAAACGATATGGAATTAATGAAGAAATTGTATGGTCTGAATTTGTGAGAGTAACTGTTTTGCTTCATAAAGCAACCACAAGTGATATGCAGTTATATGTTCCTGCAGATGTGTCGGTCCCATTGGGCTTGGGTATAGAGACTGACCACTGCCACTTATCTTCCCTTGTGGTGATTTGGTGGCGGTGGCCACCAAACAGTCATACTTTGTATGACAGGGTGGAGTCAGGACATGGGGCTCCACATCTTTGGAGTGTAGCCCCAAGGTCCTGATTCAGTCTTCTGATTCAAAATATAATGAAAGATATTACCTCCATATTAATAAGACCAATAATAGTCAACCAGCCCTTGATCATTTTTAACTTTAAGTCTTTCTGCATCAATATGACCCATAGAGGTCTGAATGACAATAAATATATAAAGTTAGTAATTTATTATCTAGCACCACATAAGAGAAATGCAGATATTTTACACATCAGTCTACAAGGGGAGAATATAACATCAGCAAAAAATCACACCAGTATAACAAATGCTGACCTGGAAATATATAGAATAATGGATAAGGAACTGTGCATAACAAGGCTGTGTTTATCGAGGGGTTTGATGACATCATAGACCTTGAGAGCAAAGCTCGAGGTCCCTATGATGCCATCAAACACCAGATGGAAACACAGTTTTGACGTGTACAGTTCCCTAACTGTTATTTTGTATAGTATATGGTTCCCCCACAAACTGTGCCGCATTAATTTTACAAGGATTTGTTAGTTTCTGTACCTTGTCCAGACACTGCCATTTTCTCCGGTCCTCGCTGCAGTTCTGCTCCACTGCCGACCCCAAAGGTACCATTGCTCACTGTCATCTGGCTTAGCTTTGTGACGGAGGGACCACTGATTTATTTAAAAAAAACTGCTGACAAACTGATAGTTTGAAACGGGTGCCAACTATGGCAGTCCGTGTCCAAACTATCTGAAAAGCTCGTGATCAACTGCTCGCTTACCAGCGCCGCCATGCTGTACAGTATTTTTGAAAAGCCAATGTTTCAGCTAATCAGAAACAGTTGAAGGTTAAGGTTGTTGTACTATCGCTGTGACATCAGAACGATAGTACAACAACTTTGTTGACCTTGAACTGTCCTACAACAGGATTTGGAAAACCATCATTTTCCATCCACAATAAACCCATACCATATACTACGATATAAATGGCAACTGCACGATATAGAAAAAGAAAATGTAAGACTCATAAAGGCTAAATGCACATGACAAGCACAAATCCGTGAGAAAAGATTAAAAATAAAACATTAAGGAATCCAGATTAACTAACACTGCATGTGACAAGAATTGATAATGACATTTCAGGTTACCACGGTAACCTCAGAGTATAAAAGCGAACAGTAACAACAATGGTGGCCACAGAAAATATACATGGATGCCTGATTCAGGGTAAGTAACAAAAATACCATACTGTAATCAGTGAAGTTTGGAGGAACTTGTTTTACATGCTTGTTCTCTCAGTGCGGTGCACCATAGCTTTGAAAGTAAATACAAGCTTGGGCTCTCAATGTGAGTGCCATGGCTCTAAAAGTAAAGATGGCATTACATAAAGTTTAACATCGTACTGGTTTATGTATATAAGAACGAAATGTTGAACAGGCATTATAGTCTATCACACTGACTGAGTGCAGCTGTAGCTCTGCACACACAGCGTTTTTGGTGTGTCGTGTTGTTAAAGCCAGAATGGCTTTTAGTAAAATAAAAAATGATTACCAGTAAAACAAACTATATCGAACAGATAAAAAGTCATAATATGATGGGACAGAGATTCAAAAGCAACACTGGCACACTGTAGGTTTTAGTAAATGTAACAAACAATTTTAAGGAAAGTAAGCCAGAATATATTGATACAAAAGCTATAGTGTAGTGCTTCAGACTAGAATGAAGCATTGGCAACCTTGTAAGGTTCAAACGCAAAACACACTTAAGATGTGACAGAAAGTATTTTAGTATAAAAAATAAAAACCAATTGAATATCGTACCTAAGAAATATGAAACAGAAAATGTGAACTCCAGTAAACAATGGAACATTAAGAAAGTGTCACATGTGAATTAATTATAAAAAGCAGATCCCTTAACATCTAATAGGTGTGGCTGAGGAAGAAGCATGTTGCTTCCTGATAAATCAAAGAAAATAAAAAGATGCAGTGCTCAATGGAGGTAATTAGTAACATGTTGTTAGCCTATAACTTATAAGAACTATATCTAACAAAATGACAACATTCAAACAAGCGCTGGCAACAAACTATATAATTTAAATTATGTCTTTTCAGTGAAACTAATGCAAACTAACAGTTTGTTGAATAATAGTAGAAACCAGAATAATAAGGTGGGATTCGTTTTGGTACAACTGTTTTATAACATAAAACATGATAAAAAATAAAAAAATATATATATATAGTGATGCATTAACATGAGTTCAGAATGATCATGTTATCATTAAAAAGACATACAATGGGAATAATCAACTATTTTATTTAAAATGCATAAATACTACATATGATAATGTATATAAAAAGGTGTTTTCTTTTGTTAGCTAATATAGAAAATGATAAAAAAAGAGATGTACAATATATAAATCAATGTTTTATTATTTCTAGATCCTGCTGAAGTAGTGGGTGCACTACAGAACCTAGATCTAATTTATTAAAGTGGTATACAATAATAAAAATATTAAAACCAAATCCGGTGAATGGGTCTCATTGTCTTCAATTCTAACTGCTAGTTTACTATGAGGTTTATTAGAGCTTGATCCCTGCTAGAGTATTCTTTTATATTATAGGTACTCGTGGGCCACACTGCCTCTGTGGTTTCACTGAAGATTCATACTGGTTGCAATCTTCGTGACCATGGCTAGAGGCTCTACACCAACAAAAGGGAATGAACGGTACCATACTCTAACTTGGAATAGCATCTTACTGCAACTGACATAAGAAGGATAACTTGCTTTAGAATCAGAACCTGGGTTCAACATGGACTGCACAGAAACATGAAAACCTACAAGAACTAACAGAACCTTCACCTAAAAATACAGTGCTACACCTTGGAAGCTATCAGCAAGCCACAACTTTCTGGCTCTGGCAGGACTTCAATATTACCTCCATTTACTCTTAAAAACACTTAGAATAAAAAGAACAATGGATGTTTTTGAATCCTTAAAAGGGTTACTGACAAAGATCAGTACCCGTACACTGGCGAAACTGATGAAGAAAGAATTTTACATGGAACTATAAGCAAAAAAAATTAAGTGGGATTTGAATACCAAAAATCTAATTGGAAAACATGAGTCTGTAAAGCAAAGGGAACTATAGCTAGAATGGCGTAGCATCACTATAACCGAGTATTATAAACAAAAAGAATACCCAAGGGACTTGGGGACCAACTAGACCAAACCTTTGGTTTACAACAGCTGAATTAGAAAAAAATGGGACCGGGTCAGAAATAAATGTTCCCTTGATTTCCTGTCACTTCTAGTTGAAGCATCAAATATGGAATTGGTTAATGTAGTGGGGATATAAAAACTATCTATGAACAATACAACAAACAAAACTGACATCAAAGACTTTTCAGACTTTCTGGACAAAATCCAGAAGCACTTGATGACTTTGAAAATAACTTAATTGACCAAAAGTTAAAGAAATTCAAACAAGAACCTTAAAGGACACTGTCAACCTGTTTTCATCATATTATTTCTAGTTGAAACACGCATTTTATGTTTGCTTACCCTCTCTAAAATTCACTGGTGTTGCTGTTTGTTTTGTCTGTCTCTTTGCTTGGTAGAACTGAAATGCATGGCGATGTAAAATTATAAACAAACTTGTTTTTGTTTACAGTCTTGGATCTGTTCTTATTGCATACTTCCTGTGCATTAGAAACACACCAAACAGTTCAATCACTCATAAGACAGTAGCCTCCTAAACTACCACTGCATCATGAGGGGCTAGACTGTGTTTTGGGTGTTCCATGTCCAGGAAAGATGGATTTGGAGCTGATCAAGGAATGTAAACAAACCTGTTTTGATGTGGTAACACCAGTATGTTGTGCAGTCTGTTTTTCACCTTGTAAAGAAAATAAGAGAATCAAACTACCAACTACATCAGCAATCTACAGAATGTTGGCGATCATAAAATGTGTTTTTTAAACTACAGACACTTTGAGGCCAAAGGGGGTTGACAGTGTCCCTTTAATGATTACAAAGAAGAGAAAGTTTACATTGACAATAGATTCTTACCATACAAACAACAATATTGCTATAACCCTGACTTGGATGGCAACCTTTATAGCTCAGGCAGCAGCTCAGAAAGTGGGAGCAAATCACAGGATACAAGCCATTTTATGAAAGGGGCTGCTGCAGAGGTGAGGCAGGTGGAACAGAGGACAAGGAAGGGGTAGAGGACAGAGAGGTGGAGACCTAACAAGGGATCACGCTGAAGCAACAGAAAAGGAGGAGTAAAATTAGAAACAGGCGTGAACAAGAACAAAGAAGAGAAACAGACACAAAAGGAGGCAGAGTAGCTTTGAGGAGCCAAAGGAGAGGGCTACCACAGTTTTAACTTAAAAGGAAATTAGAAGAGACAGAAGAAAATATCTTGAACTTAGGTCTAACATTCTGCCACCACAAAAACTTCAACTTTTCCATCTCAAAATGGACCTACAGGATCTCTACATACAAATAAGTTTCAAATATGTCTTTAACACAATTGAAGACATCAGTGACCCAAAAAAGGCCAAAGAGAAGAACTCTATCACTTAACTTGGACTATAGGTCAAAATTCCTCCCACCAGTCCATATCCCAGCAAACATAATAACTTACATGGAAATGGTTGATAAAGAAATAGACATATTAGAAAAAATAGAGAAACAGAAGAAAACACTTCAACTTTCAGCAAAAGCAATATGGAGCCTTAGGGAACCTAGAAAACAATAATACAATTGTAATTAAAAAACAGATAGAGGGGGAACTGTGATATTGGATAGCAAAAATACAAAAATGAATGTTTACGACAACTGAGAAATCAAGAATTTTCAAAAAATGTGAAAATAATCCAACACAAATGGTGAAAACATTAGTTAAGGAAATTCAGGAGGAAGGAGTAGAAAGAAAATACTTGACTGATTGGAAATGCAGAACACTGTTCAGGCAGCACAATAATGCCAGTCCTTTATGTTCTTCCAAAGATTCATAAAAGCCTGTCTGACCCACTAGGTAGACTTATCAAAGCAGGGATAGGCTCCACCTAGAAGCCTTATCTGTTTGCATAGATTATTACTTACAACCTTTAGTTGTAACAACAACAGTGTATTTGAAGGATAGCAAGGACACAATCCAGTTAATAAAATGAATGAGAAGAAAGTTATGACAATAAAAGCATATTACCGCACTAGATGTGAAAGACCTGTACACGAGCATTCCTCACAAAGAGGGACTAGAAGCTCTAGAAGAAAAACTGAAAGAGAGAAGTGAAACCGAAATCCACCAAACTGGTATATTTTACAACTGGCAGATCTGGTACTAACAAAAATTACTTTGATTTGAAAACACACACTATTGGAAATGTAAAGGCACAGCTATGGGATCGTCAGTAGCTTCTTGTTCCATAGTCATATTTATGGACCAATTTGAAACAAAATAAATTTTAATGAGGGCAACGTATAGCGAAATAATATAACCTGTTGGAAGAGATACATTGACGAATGCCTTAGCATATGGCAAGGCTCAGAAACAGAGCTACACAGCTTTTTTACATATTTAAATGATCAGACTGATTATTTGAAATTTGTAATACATATTATCTAACATCTGTTAACTTTCAGATCTTAACATATTAAAAAGGGATACTAACTTAGAAATGAGTATATCAAAACCTACTGACAGAAAATGTGCTCTTGCATGCCAAGAGCTTCCATGAATCCAGCATCATTGAAAATACCCCTATGGCCAATTAGTTAGGTTAAAGGAATTGCACCACAGAAGAGAATTATAACCAATCTGCAGATGAGCTTGGGGAACGTTTAGGACAGAGAATATAGAGAAGGTATATTGGATAATGCCAGGCAAAGAAGTGACGCTGCAAATTGAGATGATTTACTAAAAAACGATCCAAAAGAAGAGAAGACTGAAGAGATTACTGTATCTATTACTACTCAGACCACTTTGACACAATAAAAGCATGTATAAACAGACAATGGGAGATCCTGAAATCTAATGCAATAAGGAAGAAAACCTTCAGCGAGAAACCCCTTAAAATAGCAAAAAGTCCAGTCAATTGGAGACTGACTATTCCATGCTATCTACCAAAACCCAAAAAGAAAATATGAAATATTTGAAGGTAGAACAAAAAAACAGGAAACTACCTTTGTGGAAGAAGCCAAAACTGCAACAGTGCGTGAAAAACTAAGAGTGTACAACACATACAGGGATGAACATCTAGAAATTAAACAATTTATAACCTGTCAAACAAAGCAAGTTATACATCTACTAAAATGCCCTTGTGGTCTACACTATATAGGTCAACCATCTAGAGGTCTAAAACTTTGCCTCAATGAACACAGAAGCGACATTAGAAGAGGCAATATAGATTCAGTAGTGACACTTCCTAGAAAATAGATATAGTGTTTCTATATTAAGATTTGCAAGGCATGAAAAGTAGAAACCCCACTAAGAGGAAGCAAGGCAAGGCAATTTTATTTATAGGCGCCCAATCCCAGAGGCTCTGGGCACCTAACAATAGTTAAAACAGGACATAATAGAAACAGCACAAATAAAACAATTAAAATGCTAAGTATAAATATAAAAATTTAAAATAGAATGGGGGTCAGAAAATCACAGCAGGGACTAGCACAGAGTGTGCTCAGAAGCTGAAAAAGCCATGGCAAAGAGGTGGGCCTTCAGCCTCCGCTGAAGACCTCAAATGAGGGAGCCTCCCAGACAGAAGGTGGTAATGAGTTCCAGGGTTGGCCCAGAGACACTAAATGCACGATCTCCTGAGGTCTTGAGCGAACCCTGGGAATGTCAAGAGGCCCCTTGGAGAAGGAGAGGGAGCAAGCAGAGGTCACCAGTGGCAGGAGTTCTGACAGGTAACCAGGACTCAATCCATATAGGGCCTTAAAGGAGAAGTCCACCCAAAACTTGAAAAAAATATATGTTGTGCAGAGTGTTTTTATTTGTATGTGAAGTTCTAGTGTTTCCTTCCTCTGACTGGTATTAGGAGTTTTCCTAAATTAGCCTGCTAGCTTTATGCTAGTTATCGACCCTTGGGGATCTTCATCCCTGACAGCTTAATTGTATTTCTTGTTCCCACAGTGCATCTTGTCTCATGTGACAGTGATGTAAGAGAGACCCAACATTCAGCACACACATGCCAAATAAACTAAATATATTGGAAGCTTTACAAGCTGCACAAAAATTACCAGCAGCAAAGTTTATCAGGACAGTAAGACCTTTATGATGAGGGTGGTCACCAAGCTGAATTCTACAGATTTTAAAATATAGCCATCTCTACTGTTGTGAACTGATTGTAAAGCAATGCTTTCTGCTGGGTTTATGGCCTCTGTTACATCACCATCACGTGAAACAAGGTGCATTGTAGGACAAAGGAATACAATTAAGCTGTTTCATATGGAGATCTCAGGGTCAAAAACTACCCTAAAGCTAGCAGGCTAATTTAGGAAAAACTCCTAATACCAGTCAGAGGGAAGGAAACACTAGAACTTCACATACAAATTAAAACACTCTGCACAGCATATGTTTTTCAAGTTTTGGGTGAACTTCTCCTTTAAAGGAAAGAAGACCCACCCTGAAAAGGAACCTCCACCTGACCAGCAGCAAGTGCAGAGCCCGTGGGACGGAGTCACATGACTGGACCTCGAGAGGCCCATCAGCAGCCAGGCCACTGTGTTCTGCACTAGTTGAAGTCTGCCATGACCCTGAAGTACAGAGAGTTGCAGTAGTCCAGTCTGAAGGTCACAAAGCATGCACTAATGTCGGCAGGTCCTTGGGCGGAATGATTGGCTTAATCCGGGCAATGTTCCGCAGATGATAGAACCACTGCTGACAAAGATGACACCTAATCTTCAAAAGTCAATCTGTTATCAAGGATCATGCCCAGATTTTACACCCTCGGGCAGCCACCAATGTAGCAGAACCCAGGAAAAGCCCTGAGTCAGCCCTAGGTGGCAGCCCATCATGTCCCTGACCAGGCTCAATTGCCAGTACCTCCGTCTTAGCCGGGATAAGTCTCAGCCAGCTGGAAGCCATTCAATTGTTTATTTTTGCCAGACAGTTGTTAAGCACATCAGCGCTCCTGATGTTCTGGGGAAAAAGACAAGTACAGCTGAGTGTCATCTGCATAACAGTGAAACTCCACGCTGTACTGTCGAATGATCATGCCAGGGCAGCATATACACTGCAAACAGCATCGGCAACAAGACTGAGCCCTGTGGCACTCCACAAGACAGGGACATTGGGGAGGAGGAGAAATTCCCATCACTACCTGCTGCACCCTGTTTGAGAGATAGGACTCAACCTACCTGATGACAGTACCGGTGAGTCCACAAAACTCACAGAGCCAATCAAGAAGCACAGTGTGGTCCACAGTGTCAAATGCTGAGGAGACAGATCAAGGAGAACAAGAACTGACTTGTCTCCTCTATCTCTAGCCCTGAGCAGGTCATTATGCACCCTCACTAGAGCTGTTTCTGTGCTGTGTCTAGCCTGAAAACCTGACTGAAATGGCTCATAGATGTCCAAGGACACCAGGTGATCCTCGAGCTGATGTGCCACTAGCTTCTCCAACAACCTTGCCCAAAAGGACAGGTTGGAGATAGGATGGTAATTTGCCAGGACATCAGGGTCAAGGGAAAATTTCTTAAGGAGGGCTTCGCCAGCACTTCTTTCAAAGCTGCAGGAGGACTCCATCTGCCATAGAGCACCTGGCAATTCTGGCAACCACCAGGCCAACAGCCTCGACACATCCCATTAAGAAACATGTCAGAACTGGGTCCAGTTCACAAGAGGTGTCTTCATCTCTGAGATCATCCTAGTCTGTTCAGACACCTCCATTGCCCTAAACTCTTCCCAGATAAGCAAGTGCCTCCAAGACCCTCAGCCCGACCACTGCGAGGCAAATGCTTCCCTGGTGGAATCCCCAACCTGATGGCCGACACTCTGTCAGAGAAAAGCAGAGCAAACTCCTCACACAAGGTGGATGACCATGCCTTTCTCAGCTGCAGACAGGCAGGATGCAGAAGCCTGTCTACAGTCTGAAATAGCTGAGATGGTCTGTTTTCTCTGTGGCAATTTCCCTGGACAGGAATTCTGTCTTCTGGCGGAAATTGCCCCTGGTATTCCACATAGTGGGCACATAGGGCTAATATTGGCCTCCAGCCGGTCTTCCGCCAGCAACGCTCCAACCTTCTGACCCTTGATCATCATCACCTTGAGGTCCCCATTGAATCAGGAGACCTTAAGTGAGAAGATCTGGGTCATATACAAATTGGTGTGAGAGCATCCAGAGCCTCGAGACCACCCTGTTATAAGTGACCACCGCCTCTCCAGAGCCTATCGCACATGCCTCATCAACCTGAGATAGTTCAGCTAGTGCCAACAGTCCTCAGGCACATGCCCTTAAAGGGCAGAAGCTGACCATCTCCACGAGGGGGACTCCTGGGGCCCCAAAACGTAAACTCTACGGTACAGTAGTCAGACCACATGACCTGATCAGTCTTGAGGTTATCAACCACAAGACCCAGCTGGAACACCAGATCGAGTGTGTGGCCATGCTGGTGGGTCATAGAAGCAACTTCTTGTGCCAGGCCCAGTGACTGCATCAACTGGAGGAGGTCATAACTGAAACACGAGGATTTTCATTGAACCAGGCATTGAAGTCCCCTAGGATTAAACACCTGGGTGACTCTAATACCTGGTTGACAATGAAGTCTGCCATTTCCTGCAGGATATCTCCCCCGCCCGGGAGTAAATGAGGAGAATCCGCAACCTGCACCTGCGCCCCCACGCACAGCAAAGCACTCAAAAGATCGGGTGTCACCAACCGGGTGCACCGTGAAGCCCAGGCTGGCTCGAAAACAATGGCCACACCTCCTCCCCTGCAATCCTTCCTCGGGCAGTGCACTACAGAGTACCCAGTAGGGATGGCAGCCACCAGAACTGGGCCAGCATCATCACCGAGCCAGGTCTCTGTTATGCAAGCCAGGTTGACAGCAGAAGTCAAGTCCGGAAAAATAGCGGTCTTGTTTCTTATTGATCTGGCATTGCAAAGCACTGCCCAAAGAGGATGAGAAGATGCATCCGGATCTCTAGCTGCCTACTCACTTGGTCCAGTGGGAACCCTGGTACAGAGACCAAACACATCTGGTCTCTCCTTGGCTTCATTTACATCCAGGGCATCTCCTGGACTGGACAACCTCAATGCAGCTCATCTCCCTCAACTGCCCTTGGCACCTGCAGTTTCCTCACCTTCTAGTAATTCTGACCTCCCTGCAGTGTCTTGCTGCAGTGGCAGAAACAGGGAGGTTAGAAAAGGCGAAGGTTGTGGAACTGAATGGCAGCATAGGTAATTCTAGCAGGGCTGCTGAACCAGTACATCTTGCCAAGTTATTCTAGTCCCCAACGGAATTCTGAAAATATAAAGAAAACACTCCACTATCACAACCACCCCCACCATTTACTCAAAACATAACCCTTCAAATTAAGTTATCTTACTAGCAAAATTTCCCCTCAAACATATTGAGCATACACAGCTTCTAAGCTACCAAAGATGTGAAGATCAGCCAGACATTGCACCCAACCAGTTGTAGTTTGGATCATGGCCCTACTCCCTGTTAGTGGGGTGTGTAGATGTTATCTGCCTGATCCTAGCTGAAATTGTCTGGAGTTCCTTGGAGAGGGGTTCTTTCCTGATCCCCTTAAGGAGGCAGTCATACAGCCACTCCTGAAAACCCTCCTTAGATCCAGACTGTCCAGCTAACTATTGGCCTGCCTCTAACCTTCCCTTTGCGGGTAAGGTTATTGAGAAGGTAGTTACGTTGCAACTGGATGACCATCTTGTGACCTGAAATGTCTATGAAGCTCTCAGTCCGGTTTCAGGAAGCGACATAGCACCGAGACTGCACTTGTCTGAGTATTGAATGACCTCCTAGTGGCAAAGGGATTGAAAGGCTTGCCATCTTGGTCCTTCTCGATCTCTCTGTGGCATTTGATACGTAGATCATGGTGTGCTTTTGGAGTCCCTACGGTTTTGTGTGGGCTGTCAGGGACAGTCTTGAAATGGTTTTGATCTTTCCTCGTGGGCAGGTCTCAGATGGTGGTCACTGGGATTTATTCCTCTGGCGCCCTCCCTCTGTCATGTGGGGTTCCACAGGGCTCCATATTGCCACCCATGTTGTTTGCAGTATATCTGCTACTACTGGGAGATATCGTCAGGCAATACACTTTGAGTTTTAACTGCTATGTAGATGATACTCAACTGTATTTGTCCTTTCTGTCCAGACAGGTTGATGCAGTTTCTGTGCTAAATAATTGTCTTGGTGAGATCAAGGATTGGATGAGCACCAGCTGGCTGAGACTGAATCTGGACAAGACTGAAGTGTTGGTGGTGGACCCAGGTCATCCGGGGTGGGCTGCAGTGCTGGGCAGGTGTTGGGCCTGTGGTTTGATGGTATTCGCTCACTACTTCAGATCAATAGCGTAACCTAGGCATTATTTTTGATGACGGTTTGACTCTGAAATCTCACGTGTCAGCCGTGGTTAAATCCTCTTTTACCATCTGAGGAATATCGCTCGGGTGAAACATTTGGTTCCACTGGAGAACCTTCCAGCTTTGGTCCATGCCTTCATCACCACCCGTCTGGACTACTGCAATGCCCTTTACTTAGGGCTTCCTGGGGTTGATATCTGCTGCTTGCAGCTAGTGCAGAATGCTGCAGCCAGACTGTTGACCAGTACATCCAGATCCAGTCATATTATATCTGTGCTGCGTGGACTGCAAGGCTGCCTGTCCAGTGGTGGATCACCTATAAGGTTGGCTTGCTAACCTTCAAATCCCTACATGATCAGGGACCTGGCTACCTGAAAGATCTCCTGACTCCCTACTGCCCCTCTCGCCCTCTCCGATCTGCCAGCGAGGATTGCTAGAATTCCCAGGGTTGGTTAAAATCTTCTGAGTCGCATGCTTTTTTCTTTGCAGCACCTTCCTGTGAAATTCTCTACCTCTCGGTTAAGAGACTACCTGACCATTGAGAGTTTTAAGTCCATGTTGAAAACATATCTTTTAAATTGGCCTTCCCTGATGATGTTTTAATCTGTTGTTATATTTAATGTTTTATTTTTATGTTTATATATTGTATCTGTGTAGCGCCTTGGCTTTGGAAAGGTGCTATAATAAAGTTCTGCTTACAAAGCAATCCCCCACCCTCCAAACTCTGCTAGTACCAGTTCTCTATCAGTTTGCCCACACCTCGAATAAGCAACCCCTCACCACCCAAATACAATAAAATTAATAGTAAAGTGGAAACCAGGGAGAATGAGCTGCAGCAAAAACAAAACAAAACTTCCAAATCAGGAATTAAAATCAAACTCAAAGTCAAATTGCAGGACTGGAAGTGTCTCATGGAGCAGTCCAGGCAAAAATGCTCTCACCACTAAAGTTCGACTGACGGTTTTACCACACCACGACCAGCTCAAGAAAACAGCTTTCCAGTTTTAGGAAGTCCCTCCAAAGACTTTGGGTACAAGATGGCTCAGCTCTCACGAAGTAGCATGACTACTTAAGTTCTAAAAGTATGTGCGCTCAACCATCCACAGAAAAGTCCAGAAAAAAAGAATACTGGGGACAAGCTCTTGCCAAGTCCATCCAGGAAAATCCTTCACCTCCTACACCCAGCAGTTCCTATGGCGGTATTGTGGGAAGCCACCTAAGGTCGACGCCAGGCACCAAAACCAAGAAATCCTCTAGGGAATGAAATCCTCTACCACAACAGATAGTTTTCACAATGGGCCACCTCGCTAAGGCCCAAGAACCACAGCTCAGGTCTGCACCAAGCACGGCAGGAGACAGGTAGGGTTCTCCTGAAGGTCAGTGGAGCTCCACCTCCTGCCATATCATTTACTCCCACCACTGACCGCCGATGGACCCCACAAGCACCAAATTCACCTCTGAGGTGGCCCCAACAACAGACAACCCAGTCCCAAGTCAGCCAAAGTCCGCAGAAGAAAATCAATACCAGTCACCAAATCCAGACACCTCAGCACCCGCTCAACATCCTCACAAACTCGGGTGAGTGCCCAGATTCTTGAAAGAGGCTTCTCAAACGTGAAACCAACATGAGAAATGTTGCAGCACACTCCAGGGTTCAGCCAGCAGCTTCTCCAGGTAAAACGAGGGACTATTAGCCACGATAGGCAATCGTAGAATCGCAATAGCAAAATACACCTAGTTTCTCCAAAATAAATGAAAAAGTGTTACAGAGGAAATGTATTGCTCTATTCGAGCTCCTGCAAACCACAGCCCAGCATGAGCTCAAGCAAACCTAACAGCAACAAGTACAAGGGAATCTAGAACAATGCCTGTTAAGAAAATAAGCCTTTTGGATCGATAGGTTCAAGATCCTAGCCAAAACATATGGAATTAACAAAGAAATTGTATGGTCTGAATTTGTAGAGTAACTGTTTTGCTTACATAGCAACCATAATGATATGCAGTTATACATTCTATATAAGTTCTTGCAGATGTGTCGGTCCCATTGGGCCAGGTATGAGAGACTGACCACTGCCACTTATCTGCCCTTGTGGTGATTTAGTGACAGTAGCCACCAAACAGTCATACTTTATATGACAGGGTGGGTTGGGACGTGGTACTACACATTTTGGTGTGTAGCCCCAAGGTCCCGATTCGGTCTTCTGATTCAAAATATAATGAAAGTATTACTCTTCTTATTAATAAGACCAGTAATAGTCAAATATATAAAGATAGTAATTTATCATCTAGCATGACATAGCGAAATGCAGATATTTTACACGTATACTGTATCAGCATACAAGGGAGAATATATTAACATCGGCATAAAATCACACCAGTATAACAAATCCTGACCTTGAAATAATATAAATGGCAACTCTGCGATATAGAAAAAAGAAATGTAAGACTCATAAAAAGCTAAATGCACATGACAAGCACAAATCAGTGAGAAAAAGAAAAAAAAATAACTAAGTCCAGATTAACTAACACTACGCATGACAAGAATTGATGATGACAGTTCAGGTTACCTTAGTAACCTCAGAGTATAAAAAGCGAACAGTAACAAGCAATGGCGGCCACTGAGAAAATCTACTCAGACGCCTGAATCACTAACATTTAGAGAGAACTTGTTTCACATGCTCGTTCTCTCAATGTGGTGCACTATAATTTGAAAGTAATTACAACCTCGGTCTCGCAATGTGGTGCACCATGGCTCTAAAATAAAGACAGCATTACATAAAATTTAACATCTTACTGGTTTATGTACACAAGAACAAAATGTTGGAACAGGCATTAGAGTCTATCACACTAACTAAGTGCAGCTGTAGCTGTTTTGTGATGCATCTTGTTGTTAAAGCCAGAACGGATTTTAGTAAAATAGAAAAAAAAACAGTAAAAGCAAACTATAGCAACCAGATAAAAAAAATCACAATATAATGGGACAGAGATTCAAAAGCAAAACTGGTACACTGTACAGTTTAGTGAAATGTAACAAAGTGATTTTAAGGAAAGTAGAATAATGTATTGATACAAAAGCTATAGTGTGGTGCATCACAGACTAGAATGAAGGAAGCATTGGCAACCTTGTAAGTTTAAACAAACACTAATACATTTAAGATGTGACAGAAAGGTCCAATTCAAGTTGCATGGCGCAACTCCTGGGTGTATGCAAGTTGTGCCATGTGCGTTACTCCGGGACCCTGCACCATATTCCAAGACAGGCAGGGTCCACAGCACCTCGAACCCTGACTTGTGGCGATGCAGGCTTGTGCCACAGGAATGGTGCAATGGTCCTGGGTGCCACAAGTCGCGCCCAATTAACTCCCCTGGAACCCCCTGCCCGAAATGCTCCTGCAATCACCTGGGGGCCTTGGTGGGGTCTGGCTGGGTGGCACAGGTGCATGGGGGCAGTGGAGAAAATGGACCCCAGGAGGGTCCCTGACATTCGGGGTAGGGGGCATGACTGTGCTGGGGGTGCATGGGACAGGGCACTGTGCTTCCCATGGTGCTGCAGGGGGCATCTGTCATTTTGCCAGTATGGATGCCCCTTAGACCACCTCCATGCTAGGCTAACTCTGCAGTGCCAAGCGGGTGTCAGAATCATGTAAGTGGGTTACAGCAGCCACCTTTCTGGAATAGGGCTCAGTTGCTGCCATACCCACCCTTGCGCCATGCTGCAGTGGGTTGAGGGTGAAGTGGGTGGCATAGCCCACTCTTGGCACAACCTGCATACGGCATGGTGCAAGTCACCTCCTGGATTGCAGTGGCGGGGCATGGTGCATGATTAAGCAATAAGGCCGACAGGGTGTGTGTTATTGTGTAATAACGTCACTCCTGGGGTAGGTCGGGCACGAGGCAAAGCCAGTGCTTCCGCCACCAGGAGTGACGATGACACATAACACACTCCTGGAGTGCCTATTGCGATTATACAATGGCTCATTTTCAAATAATATTAAAAAGTTAAAAAAAAAAAATTTTGTAATATTTTATTGCTTTTTGTATGAGAGGTCTATTTCAGCAATAAGAGAAAAAGTAGTCCACTAGGTGGTGGTGCTGCTAATATATGCCTTTGTTGTAGATGGAACCTCCCCCCCACCCCAACACACTCGTCGTGTGGCATCTTTAATTAATTATTGTGCTCCCGCTGTAGCATTTTTGGAAGCAGCTGAAGAGGTATTTTTTATTTTGTTAGTGGTGAGAGAAAGGAATGGAAGTGGAAAAAAAACATCGAGGCAGAGTGTTTACTTCCAGTTTCTGCTGCTTAACAGTAACTGGACATCAGCAAAGTGCTTTTGTCAAGCGGCAAAAGTTTTTGGGTTTAATGGGAAGCTGGTGAGGGTTTCAAATGGCATTGGCACTGTTTGTGTTTTTGAAGCGTCCGGTCATGGGTTTCATATTCGCGAGCAGCTAGCGTGCAGTCAAAGATAGGGAGCCGCCTTTTTTTTATGTTGTTGCTTTGCTTTAATACATTGAAGAGTGCAGCAGTGATGCAGAAAATGTGTGTTTGTTGTTTGGGGCGAGTTGGTGTAAGCTGTGCGGCAAGGGACTGTTGGCTTGCGGTGGCTTGTGTGGGCACGGAGGGTTTTCACTGTTGTGAGGTCAGTTGTGTGCCTGAACTTAACACAGTGATGTTATAACAATATCATCACTGTCGAGGCACACACTGACCAATGAGAAAGACATTTTTCTTGCCATTGTATAATGCGATTTCGCCATAGGGTCTGGCATAAATTGCATTGCACCATGCATAAGGGTTCTGGAATTGGGCCGAAGTGTTTTAGTATAAAAATAAAAACAACTGAATATCTTACCTAAGAAATATAAAACAAAACTGTGAACTCCAATAAGCAGTGGAGCATTAAAGAAGTGTCACGTGTGAATTCATTATAAAGCGAATCCCTTAACATCTAATAGGTGTGACAAGGAAGAAACAAGTCACTTCCTGATAAATCAATGAAAATGAAAAAGATGCACTACTCGATGGAGGTAATTAGTAACACGTTGTTAGTCTATAAGAACTATATCTAACAAAATGACAACATTCAAACAAGTGCTGGCAACAACGTCTAAGAATTTAAATTATGTCTTTTCAGTGAAAATAAGGCAAACTAACAGTTTGTTGAAAAGGAGTAGAAACCACAATAATGAGGTAGGATTTGTTTTGGTACAACTGTTTTATAACATAAAACATGATAAAAATAAGAAAATATATATATATATATTGTGATGCATTAATATGAGTTCAGAATGATCATTTTGTTATAAAAAGAGACATACAATAGGAATAATCAACTGTTTTATTTTAAAATGCATAAATACTATATATGATAATGTATATAAAAAATTGTTTTCTTTTGTTAGCTAATATAGAAAAATGATTAAAAAGAGATGTACAATATATAAATCAATGTTTTATTATTTCTAGATCCTGATGAAATAGTGGGTGCACTACAAACGTTGATCTAATTTATTAAATGGTATACAATAATTAAAATATTAAAACCAAACCCAGTGGTGGGTCTCATTGTCTCCAGTTCTGACTGCTAAAAACAAGAAAGCCACAGCACTAATGCCTTGGTGCCGTTGGTAGCATGACTCGAACTTCAGTGCCATGCTTCTAAATTTATTCACACAATTTAAAGACACAATTCATGAATACAATACCCAGCACTGAAGAACATCGGATAGACAGCATATAAATCCAATAACTAGAATTCATATAACGAGCTCCCTATTCTCAAATAAGCACAGTAAAAAGAATATTGAAGCTAAGCAGCCTACATATGATTATTCTACAAGCGTATTTCATCCATTCATTAGAAGGCTGCTATATATAAAAGCACCTGAATTACATTATATCTCAACATAAGTGGTGGTGGGCGGGGGGAGGCGAAGGAAGGATCACACATTGAAAAATGCTATGTATAAAGCGTTCAGTTTGCATTTTATTGAAGCGTAAGTGTTAGATGCCCAGATTGTACTATCTATATGTATACATACTACACAAAAGGAGGAGGAGGGAAAATGAAGATGGGTCCACTCATTTGAAAGGCTGCTACGTGAAAGCACCCAAATTACGTTTTATCTCAACATTAGTGTGGGAGGAGAAAGGACGATCCACACATCAAAAAGATGATCAATCAATCAATCAATCAATCAAAATCTTTATTTATTCAGGTGAACATCATTGAGCATAGCTCATTTACAAGATGGACCTGAGTGGTCATAACAAAAGGTTACAGATTGTATACAAAAACATGATATTGAATAAGCACAAATACAACCATTTATGAGTGAGATAGATGTACAAATATTTACATATATACAAGGCAAAGGACAATAAACCTAAAACCTAATAAAGGAGAAAACAAACAGTCTAGTAGGGATAAGGCATGGATAATGGTACATGGGTGGGCATATATGTATGAGGTTTGATGGGGAAAGGACCAGATGAATGATAGAAGAATAGGAAGGAGCTTTAAAGAGGGGTGGAGGAGAGAGGGGTGTGGGAGGGTTGGGGGTGTGGGAGGACTAGGCCTTGTGGAAGCAAGTGCACGGATCTGGGATTAGGCTGGTATACAGCTTTTTGAAGGATGTAAGAGAATCAGTGTATCCATTTTCAATGACTTTTGGATAGAATTCCAGATAAGTGCCAGGGAATAACTGATTGCAGCTCTTCCATACCGGTGCAGGTGATAGGAATCTTCAGCAGGATCAGTTTGTTGATCCTCAAGGTGTAGGGCCTGGATGTGATCCGGTTGAAGCAGTCTGAGATGTGAAGGGAGTTTGTTTGTCAGAGCTTTGTAGATCCAGATAGCAGCATTTTTTTCTTCTATGTTGCAGGGATGTCCAACTGACTGCATTGTAGAGAGAGCAATGATGGGTGCTAGAGGGAAGGTCAGTAATGAATCTAATAGCTCTATGATACAGGGTGTCTAATTTGTTTAGATGGGAGAGGGAGCAATGACCATGAGGAAGTCAGCATAATCAATGAGGGACAGGAATGATGCTAGGATTAATCTTTGTTTGGAATCTTTGGTCAGGTAATGTTTGATCCTATAGAATAGACCAAGTCTTTGTCTTAGCTTTTTAGGAGCTCTTCAACGTGGGTAGTGATTTATGTAAAAGTGCTCAGGTTGCATTTTATCTAATGAACTGGCCCTTTTCCTTTTCCTTTTCACCCCTTCCCTTTTTGTTTTGTGTATGCATATAGTTAGCATAATCTGGGCACATCTACATATAGCAGTCACTATTGCATGACTAACATGTTATTTTTCACCTCCTTTCTCCTCCTATAGGTCTGAGCACTCTTATAGGTCTGAGCACTCTTAAGAATCTAATTTTGTCCACATGGAGCGCAAACTGGGATGAAATACGGTTATAGAGTAATCATCATTACACTGCTTAGTTTCAATGTTCTTTTTACTGCACTTATTTGGTAATAGGGAGCTCGTTTATATGAATTCTAGTTATTGGAGTTATATGCTGTCTATCCAATGTTCTTTAGTGCTATGTAATGTATTCATGAAATGTGTCATTAAATTATCTGAATAAATTTAGAAGCAAGGAACTGAGCTCTGCCCCTGATGAAGTGTCACGCTAACAATGCTGGGCTGAGGGCATTAGTGCTGTGGCTTTCTTGTTTACACACCAAATGGCTCTGACTTTGATTTGCACAATTGAGTGATCTTTTGTTCTGGCAAGAAGAGTGCTGCTGTTTGTGTTCTTGTTCCACGTGTGGTTTGGCATGCACCCACTTTTCTCTCTGTGAGCATGTCTGCTACTGCATCTCTTTCAGCTGAAGGCACTCAGCCTCGGCTTTAGGCTTCATGACACCACTGACCATGTGCTAGGCGTGTCTAATGCACATCTCCTTGTACCCTTACTGCTTACTTAAAACAAAAGGCTGCATTTGTAAAAAAATCTGTTTCTTTTATTTTTATTTTATTTATTGAAGAGAATTGGAATTACAATCCTTGAGTCATAGACTCCTTTGCAAAAGCTCCACGTCAGTACAGAAAGAACAAACATAACATTTACTGATAATATACATAGGTACAGTATATACATTGCGTCATGGACCTGAGATTGGATTTTAGGTCTTAGCCGTGACCAAAGGTAGTTTACAGAATCGGAGGTCCTAAATAGAACCCTGAGTCAGATATTATTTACATAGTGATTGTGAGGCCTGAGGAAGTTGACAGGAGTAAGGCACAGTGTCCACCTTAATGGTTGCAGTTGCAGGCGGCTGATACAAGTAGGAGGTCCTTGAGGCCAGATTTAAATTGGCCAAGACTAGGGGCTAGGAGATAGAGGCTGGTATGCTGTTTAGCCAAAGGGAGCACGGTATCAGAAGGACCTTTGGCCTAGTGCAGTTCTACAGTGGGGACTAGAGAGAGGTGCCAGTGGTGCGTCTTGGGGGCCCTTCGGTTTTGGGTGGTCTGGATGAGGGGTGGAGACTTTTGGGTGCTAGATTCAAGAATTTTTTTGCTTGGAGGGTGGTGTGGTACTTAAGCCTATCTTCAAAGTTGAGCCAGTTAGCACGTTTGTAGAGCTCACATGTGGGTGTCTCTAGCACTCCCAGTGACCAGTCTGCAGGCTTTATTGAGAGCAATGTTGGTGCTGCGTGAGAGGTGGATTTGGTCGGCAGAACCATAAATCGTAATGCCATAGTCGACCAAAGATAGGACAGAGAGGTTACAGCAAGATGCAGGGCCTGAGGGAGCAGGCAATGTTTATGCCTGTATAGGATCCCCAATCTAGTGTTTACAGTGGATGAGAGGTATTGGATGTGTGTGTGGTAGGTGAGGAGGTGTCCAGAGTGACTCCAAGGTATTTGAAACTAGAGACTTGTTCAAGAGGAGACCCTGGGAGTTAGAAATGAGTAGCGGGGCACTGCTGAGTAAGGCTTTGTCAGTGGACAAAGACCATCGACTTCGTCTTGTTGTAGTTGAGTACTAGGGCGGTGTTCAGTAAACTAGGCTTCAATTTCACTAAAAAGCCTTGTAGGGCTGATTGAAGGGAGTTAGGATGGGGTGCTTCCAGAGCAGTACTGCATCATCCACATAGAGCAAGAGCTTCCCTTGGAAGATAGAGGAGGAGTTCAGGAAAGGGTGAAGAGCAATGGGCGAGAATGGACCCTTGGGGACACCGATTGGACTGTCTTTCAGAGGAAAGGGTGGTGTTGATTTTAACCTGTTGCATCCAGCCAGAGAGATAGTCCTTGAACCAGGATGTGGCCTCAGGGGAGAAATGTAGGGAGGGAAGGGCGTGGGCGGAGTAAGTGACTGACAGTATTGAGCTTTGGTCAAGTCGGCGTATATTACTCCTGCTATGGACCCCTGCTCCAGGGCCTCATGAATGTATGAGGTACATTCCAGGAGGGCTGTGGTGGTGCTATGCGCCTCCAGAACCCATGTTGTTCGTGGCAGAGCAGCAAGTAATTGTTAAGTAGTTGGTGAGCTGGTCCAACACAATTTTTCAAGAGCCTTTGGGGGATCGAGATGGGTGGTAATTGCTGCTGGGTGGGATCCCACTTTACAGTATAAGGGTAACTATGGCTCTTTTCCATGGCATGGGGAAATGGCTGGCGTAGCAACCAGTTAAGAATTTTGTTAGATGTGGGAGGGTTTCGTCAGGGTTAGTCTGAGTATTTTGAGGTCAATTGAGTCACTGCTATAGCGTGCGTTCATCAAGGCTTTGGTGAGGTAATGTTTAGCCTCATTACAAGAAGCGGCTCTTAGCCGGAAGAGAGGGTGCTGCAGCAGCAGAGGTGTCTAGGGGCCTTGGGAATTGGGCCAAAGAAGTTAAGTGGGAGGATGTGACTGAGGTCTGAGAAGGTGGTATTAAGGCATTGGCTATGGCACTGGGGTCCTGGGTAAGTGTACCATCCACTAGAATCTGTGAGGGGTGCAGGGACATGGTTTTCCTGCACAGCTCTTTATATTGTGCCAGAATTTTTCCTGAGCCCCAGGTGGTGCTGAGGGCATGTTTGTAATAAGTGGCCTTGGCTAGCTGTATGGCCCAGGTACATTTGTTTCTGGCCTCTCTGTAGGGATTGTCTGTCCTGGGGCAGCTGTGAGTCCAGGGCTGTATGCCAGAGGTTGTCTCTATGGTGTATCATATTAAGCAGGGACTGTGAGATCCAGGGGTATCCCTGTTTTAAAAATATGCTTTGTGTATGGGGCAAGATGTCACAGGTGGCATTAAAGATGGTGATAAAGGAGAGGAGGGCAGTATCAGCAGAGTGCGTGTCATGTATGGGTGACCAATCACATGAGATAAGGTACGATTTGAGGCAGGTGAGGGCACCTTTTTGAGTCGCCTCTGTACTGTTACTTAGGGAGGCCAAGTGGGAGTTTATTTGAGCACCAGCAGGTGACAGAGGAGTGGTCATTAGGGCGTCCAGGAAGCACTTTAACCTGGGAGAGGTTCTTGGGGTGGTTGGTGAGGATGAGGTCTTTAAGAGGAGGACCCAGTTCTGGGGTCAAGTCTGGTGGGGAAAGGATCACCTGAGTGAGGTCATCAGCTAGAACAGCGTATTTGTAGGTGTCAGATGTGAGGGATAGCCAATTCACATTGAAATCTCCCATGATAATGATCTCGCTATAGGTAGGGAGCTGGGTGAGGCTGGAGAGTATGGAGTCAAAGGCTGGCTTTTGGTTAGTGAGAGGGATGCAGACAGCCATAATATATAATGTTTTCCCATGATTGCCAAGTGTGATTTTAATGGTAGTGGATTGGGCACCATAGGTCGGTAGGAGGAAGGGAGACCGGAAGGGCTTGTGGCGTGGCTTTGACATAGGCGGCACCCACCTCCTCGTTTGCACAGCCTGTCAGTCACGAAAAGTGGTGTAGCCACTGAGGGCAACAGAGGCATCAGGGATGTTTTTCTAGAGCCAGGTCTCTGATAATGCTAGGATGTCAGGGGTGTGTTGAGCGATCCAGCCTGGGAGAGTAAATTTACTTAGGAGGCTGCAGATACTGAGGGAGGCTAGTTGTAGGCTGCCTAGTTTTCCCTCTGTTGCAGCACCAGAGTGTATGGCCCCGGGTTTGGATGCACATTGCCTGACAGTGGGAGGAGGAGGAGGGCAAGATGGAGAATAACTTTCCTTAGTAGCTTAGGCGCAAGGCGATGGGAGTATGAAGAGGTGTGGTTTTGGCAGGTCTTACAGGTATAGGGGGGTCCATGAGAGATGGGCTAGAAGTGCTGGGGTAGAGAGGAATGGGGGCTGAGGTGGGTGATCAGTGAGCGTGAAGGTGAGTTCCCTGGGGTCATGGAGGCAGTGCCGAGTAAGTAGGAGGTATAGTAGGTGCAGAGTAGTCTGTGGTAGTCGGAGCTTAGGGGGCATAATAAGTGGACAAGCAGTGAGCCGGTCATTTTGGGTCCCATGTGTGGCTCTTCAGCTGTGAGCATGGTAGAGGGTGATGTAGTGAAAGGGCGCGGTGTGGCAATAGCGACAAGCATCTGCAGGTAGATATGCATGTTGTTCCAGTGAGAGATATAAGATTGGATGGGAATGGTGGCCACTAGTGGTGAAGAGTATAGGCTGCAGGTGGGAAAGTGGGCGATTGTTTTTACTGGTCACGTGACTTTCACTGTAGATACTGAGTTTGCCAAGAGCGAGGGCTAATAATTACTGCATATCAGCACTCCATTAAGTCAATGCCGTCGGTCCATACCTTCAGTGTGTCGGCGTGGGGAGGCATATTCTGGACCCTCACGACCTCCTAACTGCAGCCCAGCTGTGGATAAGGAGAGGAAGAGCAAACACTTAACCAGGTAAGAGGCTAGGAGAAGGACAGCTTAAACTCCTAAATCACAGGGAGGCACCCAAGAGATCGGGTGATGGCTGCACACTGCATGTATTCCCTTACTTCACATTGGAAACACACAACGTTTTACTCTCAGATTGAATTATGAACACAGCCAGCCTTGTACTGAGAGTGATCCAACTGGTTTACACATACAGTGAAAGACTTAGTCAGGAGTTAAATTCAATTAATCTTGCAGTTAGACTTGGTCTGCGTGCAGCGTTTTACTCTAGGGTTGCTTTTAAGCACACTCATGCTACAGGCTACAGTGAAAGACTTAACAGTTTTAAACATACAGTGAAAGACTTAATCAGGAGTTAAATTCAATTAATCTTACAGTTAGACTTAGTCTGCGTGCAGCGTTTTACTTTAAATTGCTTTTAAGCCCACCTAGGCTGCAGGTTACAGTAAAAACTTAGTCAGGAATTAAATTAAAGTGATCTTGCAGTCATAGTTTTGCCTTTAGCGTGCAGCGTTTACTTTAAATTGCTGTTTAAACATTCAGTGTTTTCAGGCTTCAGGCTACAGTGAGACCCTTAGTAAGGAATTAAATTAAGCAACATCAGTGTAACCCTAGATGGCGCTATCCCAGGGCTACTACCCCTGCCTGATTTGCCACTAACAGGTTGAGGGCCTGGATCAATGGCGGTGCCTCCACCCAGAGGTCAGGGTTTGCAATAGTTAAACTAACTGGTCACAGCCTCTGGGACACTGCAACCCCTTTCTTCCCACTAGTGGCCCACACAATATATCAGAATTACCTTCACAGTATACACTTACCCCAGGTCTGGTTCGGCACTGGGACCTCCTGTGAAATGAGATACAGTGCAACAATCACAGTACAGTACTTTAACATAGACAAATACCTCAGGCAGTATAACTTTGCTGAAACAAGCAGCTCTGATTTATTGGGGGATATAACAAGGACAGGGAAATCAGGTTAATTAGCTTATCACTCTAATAATCTACCTATGGCTCTGTGCACAGGCCTATCCCTATCAGTTACTGTCCCTGGTACCCAAGCCCTAGTGGCTAGTCCAAACCGTGGCAGCTGGTGGGGCCCTTTCACACAGAGAAAAGGAGAATTAAACAGTCAGCAGTACAGTAATTCCATTTTGGATTTAATGTGGCAATTCAACAGGAGCAACCCTGAATTAGTACTCACGACCTCCAAATAAGATAGGGTCCTTCAATGTCAGCAGGGCTCACTTGAGGTACACAAACCTCTTCACACATCCATATAAAAGACAGTACTATACCAGGCAGGCTGCATCTGTATCCCGATCGCAATTACTGCACAATACCGGGAGAACACACAGCAGATTCAGTTCCTGACAGACCGAGTGCAATTTTCAGCAATTCTTCCAGTCTTCTACAGGGTGAGCCTGGTTTCTACTCTTCAGAGATCCTTTGATTCTTTTCACAGGACGGATTCAGTCCTAACAAGCTGTTACACAAGCTGCAGACCGGAACTCTGGGCCTTACACACGTTTTTGACTAAAACTGCACACTGAAAAAGCACAGGGCTCCTTCCTTCTTCACTGCCAAAGCTCAACTGAACTCCAACTGACGAAACGGGCACTTCCTTTGAGTTCCTCCCAGTTCTTGACTGGATTGGCTGTCACTCACAATAGACTGCTGCTGTTGGTCCAAAAGGCACTGAAGTCTAAACTACATCTCCCAGAGTCACTGCCCATACAATCCTCTTGTGGCTGGCTCAGATTATGAGTCAAGTTCTGATTACGTCCAAGGCATCATTTTAGAGCTAGCTTACCCCACACTGATTGGTCCAGTTCAGCAGTTCAAAACTAGAATGGGGAACTAGCAGACACAGTTCTGACTGCAAAGAAAGCAGGTTAGACAAACTGTAATTTCATTATTACTCTAAATAATTTCTGCAAACAGTTACATCTTTCAGATAGGTTCCTTTGCACTCCTAGTGACTGCAAAATGAAGTGAATTGGCAGCAGCTCGAGTGGTACTCAGAGAAGCACACAGTCCCCCATACAAACTAATTATGTCTGCAAGCAGACAGCTCTTAAAGAGACAGTACCAGAGGCTCTAAAACACTCACTGATAAATAAGCAAATGCCAAACACCATTCAGGCTTGGAGCATTCAAACAAGCTCCTGAAGTCTTTTGGAACCCCCATTTGCAGGGGGTTACACCCTTCCTGGCTTGGAAAGCTTGGCGTCCGCTCAAGCAAGTACCCCATAAGTTTCAACTGCAACCATATACATTTGCATTAGGCTCGCACATGTAATCATCAGTCAATATATCATTTTACCAAGAACACATTTCTGAAACATTGCAGTACGTCACTCTTTACACAGTATTACATACACATTGTACCATAACTCAAGTTATTACCTCTTGTACATGAAACCTGAAGAGGGGCCCTTCCTATCAGTTACCTTGGGGCTGGATGGGGCAAGGGCACCATATAGGAGGCAACACAAGTAACTTGAGTTAGCACTGATGCTCAGTTTGGGCAATGAGCTCGGGGACACATACACTCCTTTATGGACAACATTGAGAGGCAAGTCCACAGGCCTCCCAAGTGAATCATAACTGAGGTGCACCACAGGCTTTACAGCTCGACCAGTCTTTCTAGGGGAACTGTTATAGTCTCTGCACTCTGAGCCTCATTTTCAGCATTGTCCTCACTTGTCAGGGGAGTCTCCATGGGGGTAGGAGGCTAGAACAGGGCACTTTCAGCTCCAGGGTTACAGTTTCTGAGTCCACAACATTTGGCTCGCATGGAGAGCTTTCGGACACTGGCAGTGGACTGTCAGGGCACTCAAAATACTCTTCTTGTTCGGTGTATCACCAGTCTGCCCCAATCTATCATTTTCCTCCCTGAAAGCTCAAACAGTTCAACCATGCACAATGATTCCATTTCATCTGATCTGATGCTTTGCACTTCACTTTCTGGGAGCATTGGCTCCAGGGATGAAGCTGGGGGCTTAGACAGTCAGAAGGCCCAGCTTTGTCTCCAGTATTGACTAGGAGTTGCCCGAAACAATTGACTCAGTTAGTAAGAAGGATAGTATTCAAAGTCACTCTCACTTTCTTCCGATATGGACTGACAGTCATGCTCAACTGGGACTTGTGGAGGGAACACTTTAACTTTGCTTCTGTAGGTGCAGACTTTCTTGATCTTTTCTTAGCAGCAGCTCTAGTCACTGGTCCAGAGGGGCATCTTCTAGGGCTCAGACTCAATTAAGATTTGTCCAATGGGCAGTAAATGATTTCTATGCATTGTTTTACATCTTTGAATTATTCTCAGGCCTTACTTTGTACACTGGCAGATCATCTAGTTTGCCCACTACAATGTGAGGAGATGGTGCCATCTGTCAGCAATCTTGTGCTTGCCATGCAGTCCCAGATTTCTTAGCATACCGATCTCCCTCCTGGAGTTCCTGTGCTTTCACCTTTTATCATACCTTTCTTTGTTGGCCAGATTTCTTTTGGCAGCCATGGTTTGAGCCAGTTGTACGCATGAGTTAGCTGGGCCTTTAACTTTTGCACATACTGTAAATAGTTGTCAGCTTGAACCCCATCAGGAGAACCCCAAAACACACATCTACTGGTAGTCGAGCTTCTCTTCCAAACATCAGGCGGTAGGGGAGAATCAGTGGCATCACTTTGGTGCAGTTATAAGCATGTACCAGGGTGCTAATTTGTTGGCTCCATCTAAGCTTGTCCTTTGGGTGCAGGGTGCCTAGCATATCCTAGCAAGTGCGGTTGAAGCGTTCAGCATGGGTCCCCCCTGGGGGTGGTAAGGAGTGGTTCTGGACTTCGCCTCCCCACAGAGAAAGCATCTCTTTGATCAGGCGACTCTCAAAGTCTCTCCCTTGATCAGAATGGATTCTTTGTGGAGCCCCATAGTGAACAAAAAGTTTTCTACAAGTACTTTGGCTACAGTGGATGCTTTCTGGTCTTTGGTGGGGAAAGCTTGGGCATATCTTGTGAAATGGTCAGTGACCACCAGCACATTATTGATATTTCTTTGATCTGACTCAAACTTAGAAAATCAATACAGACCAGCTCCATGGGTGCACTGGTGGTTATGTTAACAAGGGGGCAGCCCTCTGGGGCAAAGCTTTCCTCTGTAAGCAGCGACTACTGAAGTTCGAATGTGTTGCTACATCAGCCCCCATCTTAGGTCAATAGAATCTGGATCTCCCAAGTCAAGTGTTCTGTCTATACCAAGGTGCCCCATGTGGTTGTGCAAGGACCTCAATACTGAGTCTCGAAAGGCAGTGGGCAGCATAGTTGTTGTTTGTCTACTTGTCCCCCTCTGTCTACTGTTTCTCTGTATAACAGTTTATTGATCAGTTTCAACTTAGGACCTTCTTTGTATAACAGTGCAGTTCTCAAATCAGTGGGCGTAATTTGGACACATCTTTTCCTGCATAGAGGGCTTCTAAAGCTGCTTTGATCATGGGATCGCGGGATTGAGCCCGAATACTGTCATTGTCCAGCTGAGGCAGTGCACCAATGTCTATTGCAGAAAAGTGGCAATAAGCAGCAGGTATGCAATTCTCAGAGGCTCCCAAGCAATCCACCATGCAGTCCACTGCATCCGTGGACATTGTTCCTCCCTGTCAAACTTCGGCAGAGTGCCCGAATGTCAGGTTCTGCCAGTCGGACCCAATCATTCTGGGGAACAGGCCTCCGGGAGAGAGCATCAGCATCTATGTGGTTCAGACCTGCTCGGTATTCGAGAGCATAGTCATATGTAGATAATGCAGAAAGCCACCTATGGCCAGTGGCATCCAACTTAGCTGAGGTCTGCACATAGGTCAAAGGATTATTGTCAGTTTTACTAGTATTTTAGCCCCATACAAGTACTCATGGAATTGGTCAACAATAGCCCACTTCAAAGCTAGAACTCTAACTTATGTACAGGATAGTTCTTTTCGGATGGGGTCAGGCTTCTACTGGCAAAGGCCACTGGTCTCAGGCCATTCTCGTGCTCTTGGTACAACACAGCCCCCAACCCTTGCAAGCTAGCATCAGTGTGCAGGACGTAAGGTTTTCTTGGATCGGCATAGGCCAGCACTGGAGCATGGGTAAGATTGATATATGATCTCATGAAAAGCAGTCTCACAATCAGGAGTCCAGCGGGCCCCAAATACTTCACTTGGATGAAAATACACTCTTTCAGTCTTGAGGATGCTGACTTTTGGTATTTTTGTGGGTTGGGGATACCTTGAGTAAGGTTAAGTAAAGGCGGATCACTCTTGAATAGTCCTTGATGAGCGCCGATAATAACCACAGAATCCCAGGAATCTTTGCAGTTCTTTTAGATTTTGGGCTGTGGCCAGGTGGTCAAGGCCTCAACTTTACTTGGGTGGGTCTCTATTCCCTCGGTGGATACTATGTGTCCCACATACTTTACTGATGTTTGAAAAATTGACACTTATCAATGGACAGTTTAAGGCCAAAGTCCTCCAGTCGGTCCAATACCTTAAATAATCTGCTCATGTTCCTCCAGTGAGGTGCCAAACACAATAACATCATCTAGGTATACCAGGCACTCTAGTAAGTTCATGTCCCCACTGCACGCTCCATCAATCGTTGAAAAGTGGCTGGGGCACCTGAAATCCCTTGAGGCATCCTCATGAATTCATAAGAAGCCAAGCGGACAGATAAAGGCTGTCTTTTCACGGTCCTCTGGGGCCATCGGGATCTGATAGTACCCTGCGGAGATCCAGCACAGAGAACCACTTGCTCCCGTTTAGGCAGTCAAAGCATCCTGAATCGCGGGCATTGTGTACTGATCAGGGATAGTCCGCGGTTTAAGGTGCGATAATCCACACATCCTTACTGTTCCATTCTTTTCCTCACTACCACAATGGGAAGCATAAGGGCTTCTGGATTCTTGTATTACACCAGCAGCTAACATCTCTTGCAGATGCCGTCTCACATCATCTATGTCAGCAGGTGCCAGGCGTCGAGACCTCTCACGAAATGGTCTTTCGTCATGCAGCCGGATATTGTGCTCAGCTCCTTGCGCATCCTACATCCCATTCCTTAAAGAAAACACCTGGTCTCTCTGGGCAAGCTTCTCACTGATCTTCACTTTCCATTCAGCTGGCAGCGGGGAGTCGCGGGAAATCAAACAAGTCAGGCGTTACTCTGTCATTCTTCCTTGAACTCTTGCTGCTGGGTAGCACTGCAGTGTCTGCACAATGCACATTAGCCAGGATGCAACCTCTGTTTACTCGAATGTCTCTTTCAGACACATTATGAACTTGGACCATTACCCTTCTGGCATAAGCATGGGCTCTAGCGGGCAAAATACTAGGCTTGACCAGCAGTCCCTCTGGCAATTTTCCATCGCCTGGTGCATCCAACATTAATATTTTATTCTTAACATCCTTTCTGATACGGACCTCTCCCTGTAAGGTACACTGGGCATTTGGCGCCAGGATCAGAGACTCAGGATCCTTCTTCCATACAATTCCGACGGTTCCTCTGGTTCTGTTTTTCAGCATCTCTCTGTGCCTCATAGGCCTTCTTAATTAAAGCGGAACTCTTAAAGCTCTACTAGTCTTTGACCCTGTTTTCATAACACAACTGTGCCAGCCTTCCGAACATATGAGCATTTGTTCCAATCAACAAAGGGACACCATCATACAGTCCAGTGGGGACACACTAAGGCTAGGGTCTCTACTTGTTCGGCCACTCCAGCCACGGAGGTGGGGAAAGACAACCAAATTCGGATATACCGAATAGAGGTAGGCCTTCTCACTTAACCCCCATACATGCAGTCCTTCTAATGGTTGTAAGGGTACGTCTGACAAATGCTTCTGATACCAATCTTGGAACATAATTGTCACTTGGAGCCACTGTCTAATATAGCTCTTGTAGACACTCCGTTCACCTTTACAGTGGTCTCCATGGAGGGACCCACTATTCTGGACCAGTCTGGAGAGCGGTAGTGGGGGCCTGGGCAACTGACCTTGCCACAAGGGCGTGAATTAGCATTTTGGTGCCCTCACTGGGATCATGTCGTGCACCTCTTAACCACTGATTTCTTCTCGAAGCTCTCCTTGTAGCCTATATGCAACTTTGTCAGTGTCTTTTGGGGACTGGCATTCCCTTCTCATGTGCCCATCTTTCCCACAATTATAGCAAAACATACTTCCTGGAGTTTGAGCTGGCCGGCGCGCCACACTGGGAGCCAGGGCGGGGGTGTTACTAACTGGAAACCTGGTGCCATCTCTGTCTGCGGCGTGATAAGCATTTGGAGACATTTCGTCAGTTTCTCCACTTCCATGGTCAAGGAATCGAGTTCGAACTGTTATCAGCAGGAGATACATGGTGGGTACCCCACCCCCATAGCAGATACAGTCGGATATAGGTCAGGGCCCGTACTTGCAGGCGTGGCCTTCATAAAGGACTGTTTTGAATTCCGGATCTCTCTCAACTAGTTGCCTCATTGTGACATATCTTTTTCCTTGTCAGAGCACTCATTGACTGCCAGCCTCTGCCCCTGAACTTCACTTGATGGGTCACCCTCAGTCACTCGGGTCGTAGCGCAGCTATTGGTGCAGGTCCCTCCCGAGGTATGCTTTTCTCAGCTCCTCGAATTTCTCTCATTAACTCATCATAGGAGGTGGGATTCCAGTCGATCTGCCAGGTGTAACTGAAGCAACAGCAGTTCTGAGAAGGGGCAGACTTAAGGATCCTGTCCAGCCTGGTTCGGTCCAGTTCAATCGCTGGCAAACTACCTTTTCTGAGGCATTCTTGCAACAATTTTTCCAGCCGAGATACATACACAGACAACAACTCCTTGGTACTGTTGTGCATCTCTTACTCTCCACCATAGGTCCTCATCAGAATCTGGGCTCCCATACACATTCTCCAAGGCCTCAAGATAGGCCTGTGCAGTCGCTTCAGGGTTACTGGCCCGTTTAGCACGGATGGTAGCCAGGGCAGGACCTCGGAGGCTCTCACTAACCCTCTTTGCTTTTCACCTTCCGAGCATTGCCATTCTAGCACTTGGGGCAACATAGTCTATCCAGGTCTCCCAGTCATCCTCCCTTGGGGGTGGGAGGGTGCCAGAGAAGATCCTCAACCTTCGGTGAAGTCGTGACTAATGGCAGGTGCAGAAATAGGAGTCTGCATTGGTTCAGCCACCATTACGGCACTGGAGCAGGAGAGGGTGTTGGGGAGGAACACCCCAGGTGGCAAGAATAGTTTCTTCAAGTCCTCCACAGTTTTCCCTCCCAGCAACCATTCAGCAAATTTCTCCTCAAAAGTTTCAGATAGTGGTGGGGGCTGATTCCCCAGGTCTTTACTGTCCTTAGTTATCACTCTCCAAGCAGTGAGGGCTCCCTCTGGGGTAATGGTCTGTGGCACTTTGGAGCTATCTATGGGATCCTTAAACTCTACTAGGGCCAGGAAAGTGTGGGTGAGCAGATTAGCATGCCGACCCACCACCACAGGGTTTTGTAAACCTTCCACCTTGGAAAGTACTCCCTGCACAGTGTCGTATTACAGGGGATGTCCAGGATAAGCATAGCATTTTGAGGTCGATCTCCTCCCAGTACACCACTCCACCAGCCGGTGCACAGCCACTTCTCGGTACCCATTTTTTTCTTAACAGTGGTTCAGTAAATATGGCCACTAGAGGACACACAATCCCAGCGGTGAGCCTCCAAGATGTAACCCCTAGATGGCGCTATCCCAGGGGCTACTACCCTGCCTGATTTGCCACTAACAGGTTGAGGGGCCTGGATCCAATGGCGGGTGCCTCCACCCAGAGGTCAGGGTTTGCAATAGTTAAACTAACTTGGTCACAGCCCTCTGGGACACTGCAACCCCTTTCTTCCCACTAGTGGCCCACACAATATATCAGAATTACCTTCACAGTATACACTTACCCCCAGGTCTGGTTCCGCACTGGGACCTCCTGTGAAATGAGATACAGTGCAACAATCACAGTACAGTACTTTAACATAGACAAATACCTCAGGCAGTATAACTTTGCTGAAACAAGCAGCTCTGATTTATTTAGGGGATATAACAAGGACAGGGGAAATCAGGTTAATTAGGCTTATCACTCTAATAATCTACCTATGGCTCTGTGACAGGCCTATCCCTATCAGTTACTGTCCCTGGGTACCCAAGCCCTAGTGGCTAGTCCAAACCGTGGCAGCTGGTAGGGCCCTTTCACACAGAGAAAGGAGAATTAAACAGTCAGCAGTACAGTAATTCCATTTGGATTTAATGTGGCAATTCAACAGGAGCAACCCTGAATTAGTACTCACGACCTCCAAATAAGATAGGGTCCTTCAATGTCAGCAGGGCTCACTTGAGGTACACAAACCTCTTCACACATCCATATAAAAGACAGTACTATACCAGGCAGGCTGCATCTGTATCCCGATCGCAATTACTGCACAATACCGGAGAACACACAGCAGATTCAGTTCCTGACAGACCGAGTGCAATTTTCAGCAATTCTTCCAGTCTTCTACAGGGTGAGCCTGGTTTCTACTCTTCAGAGATCCTTTGATTCTTTTCACAGGGCAGTTCAGTCCTAACAAGCTGTTACACAAGCTGCAGACGGAACTCTGGGCCTTACACACGTTTTTGACTAAAACTGCACACTGAAAAGCACAGGGCTCCTTCCTTCTTCACTGCCAAAGCTCAACTGAACTCCAACTGACGAAACGGCACTTCCTTTGAGTTCCTCCCAGTTCTTGACTGGATTGGCTGTCACTCACAATAGACTGCTGCTGTTGGTCCAAAAGGCACTGAAGTCTAAACTACATCTCCCAGAGTCACTGCCCATACAATCCTCTTGTGGCTGGCTCAGATTATGAGTCAAGTTCTGATTCGTCAAGGCATCATTTTAGAGCTAGCTACCCCACACTGATTGGTCCAGTTCAGCAGTTCAAAACTAGAATGGGGAACTAGCAGACACAGTTCTGACTGCAAAGAAAGCAGGTTAGACAAACTGTAATTTCATTATTACTCAAATAATTTCTGGCAAACAGTTACATCTTTCAGATAGGTTCCCTTTGCACTCCTAGTGACTGCAAAAATGAAAGTGAATTGGCAGCAGCTCGAGTGGTACTCAGAGAAGCACACAGTCCCCCATACAAACTAATTATGTCTGCAAGCAGACAGCTCTTAAAGAGACAGTACCAGAGGCTCTAAAACACTCACTGATAAATGGCTAAATGCCAAACACCATTCAGGCTTGGAGCATTCAAGCAAGCTCCTGAAATCTTTTAGGAACCCCCATTTGCAGAGGGTTACACCAAAAGCGTAAGGACAATGTATTTAAATAGTGTTTTGGCGCCAAACTGCTGATTCAGAACAAAGCAAAAATGGCTTCAGGATTTCAATTACCAGGTCTTGCAGCCTTTCTGGGTACACAAAATTAAACCCTTTAAGTAAGTCTCAGCATAATGAATAGTACTGCGTATCAGCACTCTGTCGAGGTATGGCAATGCAATCGGTCCATACCTTCAGTGTGTTGGCGTGGGGAGGGCAGCTTCTGGACCCTCACGACCTCTCTAACTCGCCCAGCTTCAGTGTGTCGGCGTGGGGAGGGGCAGCTTCTGTTGGGTTTATGGCTTTCATATCTTCTTTCTGTTCTTCCATCAATCTAAACTATTGTATCAGTTGGGCTTTAAAGAAAACACATGGAATTTGAACATGTTTTATTGATTAGTAGCTGTACCACTTTATTTTTGTTGGAATTGTAGTACTGATTCCAGCTGGAATTAATTTTTGTGTGTGTTTTTGTTTTGGTCTATTTTATAAAACAACAATGCAATGATGTGTGTGTGTGTGTGTGTGTGTGTGTGTGTGTGTGAGATTCTAGCATTTTAGCCACTTCTTCTGTGGTTTATGGCACCAGTGCCTCACACCACACCCTATGTGGCATGACTAAATCCTACAACCACACTGTCTTGCCTTACAGTTTTAGTCACTCAAGGTAGTGTCAATCCAATTTCCTAGTACTGACATGATAACACAACATTTATTTCAAACTGGCTAACAAAGATTATGCTGGTCTATGCTACATATCCATCACATTATCTGACTTTTCATCATGTGCTCGATTGTCTTAGGCGACCGAACAAAAGTTGGCGGACAAGACTGTAAGTTCTGCTATTATTTCACATTAGTATTCTATATAGATATTGCACACATAGTTATGTGTAAAGACTACAGTGTAAATTACATGGTTACAAGATGCAGGGACAAAGTAAATGATTTCCTTTCAGTTATTGTTTGAAAGCAAGCTGAAAATTGCTCTTTACTACAGCGTCGTGATTTAAAAATATGAATCCATATTAAACAATCATTTGTCAATGCGAATGTTGATTGCGTTGGTCGTTGAGCTCACTCAGTGGCCTTCTGTCAGTCACTTCGTTGTGTTTCTCCCGGTGCTGCAGGCTGCTGTTTTGTGCTGGGCTCCTGCCTGTTGCCACCTTTTTCTGTTCACAAGGAAATCCGCAGCTGTCCCGACAGAGCTCCATTGAGTGGGTCACTGCTCCTCTCTGACTCGCTCATTCTGTTTCTCCTGGCACTGCAGGATGGCCTTTTGTACTGGGCTCCTGCCTCTTTTGGTGGCTTTTCTGCCCACAAAGAAATCTGCAGTAGTCCCAACACAGATCCGTTGAGCTTGCTCTACCCCCTCTGTCGCTCGCTGGTTTCAGGTTCAGCCGGGTGCTGCAGGCTGGCCTTGTACTAGGCTCCTGCCTGCATTGCCGCCTTTTTCTGCCCACAAAGAAATCTGCAACAGTCACGATAGAGCTCTGTTGAGCTCACTCCACTCCCCTCTCTCACTCGCTCATTCTGTTTCTCCCTCTGCAGGCTGCCCTTTTGTACTGTGCCCCTGGGTGCATTGCTGCCTTTCTGCCCACAAAGAAATCCGCAGCAGTCATGATGAAACTCTGTTGAGCTCACTCCTCCCCTCTCTCCACTCGCTAGTTCCATTTCTGCCTGGCGCGGCAGGCTGTCCTTTGTACTGGGGTTGAATGTGTTGCTGCCCTTTTCTGCCCACAAAGAAATCCGCAGCAGTCACGATAGAGCTCCGTTGAGCTCGCCACTCCCCTTTCTCAGTCACTCGTTCTGTTTCTTCCGCCACTGCAGGTTGCCGTTTTGTACTGGGCCCTGCATGCGTTGCTGCTTTTCTGCCCACAAAGAAATCTGCAACAGTCCCAACAAACTCCGTTGAGCTCCTCACTCCCCTCCTCACTCACTCGTTCTGTGTCTCCAGCGCTGCAGGCTGCCCTTTTGTACTGGGCTCCTGCCTGCATTGGCGCCTTTTCCTGCCCACAAAGAAATCTGCAGTAGTCCTGACAGAGCTCAGTTGAGCTTGGTCACCCCCCACTTGCTTGGTCTTATCTGTCCCAAACACTGATTGCCGACAGCAACTGCGGTATTCTGTGCCAGAAGTGTGAAAACACATTTCAGCCAGGATGTGAAAAATGACAGCTGTACTGTTCATAAGGAGGTGTGAAAAAATGCCAGTGTTGAAAATGTGGTGTGAAAATATTACTAATTTACAGTTACAGGGGTGCGTGGAAACTGCACAATGCACGCTCAGTAACACAGTCATGTGATGGAGTTTCATCACAACATTTTCAACATAGGCATTTAGCACCTCTGCTCATGAACAGTGTCAGTGTGATTTTCTTAATGTGTCCCAAACACTGATTTCCCACAGCAATCGCGCTATTGTGTTGGAAGAGCCAAAACACATTTGGTCAGGATGTGGAAAATGACAGCTGCACTGTTCATAAGGAGGTGTGAAAAATGGCAATGTTGAAAATCTGGGTGAAAATATTGCAAAGTTGCGAAGGTACAAGCATGCGTGGAAACTGCGCAATGCATGCTCATAGCACACTCATTTATGGACTTTCATCTCAAATTTTCAACATAGGCATTTTAGGACCTCTGCTAATGAACAGTTTCACTGTCATTTCATAATATGTCCCAAACATGGATTTCCCACAGCGACGCGCTATTCTGTGCCGGAAGTGCGAAACACATTTCAGCGGGATCTGAAAAATGACAGCTGCACTGTTCATAGGAGGTGCAGAGCAATGGCAATGTCAAAAATCTGGAGTGAAAATGTTATAAATTAGTGAACATCTGCGTACATGCAAACTGCGCAATGCAGCTCGTAACAGTCATTTTATGGAGTATTGTACGAAATTTTTCAACATAAGCATTTTAGGACCTCTGCTCATGAACAGTATCATTGTCATTTTCATAATCTGTCCTGAACACTGATTTCCCACAGCGACACGGCGCTTATTTTGCGCCAGATGTCCGAAAACACATTTGGCCAGGTGTGAAAAATGACAAGGAGGTGAGGAAAAATGCCAGTGTTGAAAATGTGGCGTGAAAATATTGCACATTCAGCGAGAGTTAAGAGTGTGCATAGCAACTCTCGTAACACTACTTGCTTGTAAAACAGTCATTTTTTTGGATTTTCAACAAATTGCAACATAAGGCGTTTTGAGAGCCCACCTCATGAACAGTGGCACTGTCATTTTGATGTCGACCCGAAGGTGATTCCACACAGTGACCGCGAAATCACCTTTCAGGGCCGATTAACACCATGACAGTGGCAGAACTCATGAGGAGGGGTCCCAAAACCCCATGTTGAGAATTTGGTGGCAAAATTTCAAAAAATGACTGAGATGTGCAGCAAAGTTGAAAAACCCTATTTATTCCATTATACAGCTTACGGCATTTCCTCAGTTCATGGTCGGCTTTGAAGAGTGCAGACGTGTTCCCGGTCCACCAAGATCATTGCGCCGGACTCCGGAGGTAAGTATGGGGTGAGAGGGGTGTGGGGGAGGCAGGGTGCACAGTGGGTGGGTGCGTGGGGAGGGGCAGGGAGACAGTGAGGGACCGTTTTGTTTTACAGGGTTCAAGAATAAAACCATCACGGCACTTTTTTCTTCCAGGAACATTTGGCAGCGCTGGGGTGGGCTCCCAGCATGCCAACACAGTATTTTTTCAGAGCTGTAGCCAATGGGATTGGGCACCCTCGTCCAGCACAAAGGGGGGAGGCGCCAAGAGCCGAGGGGATTGGGCACCTCGGCATAAGTCTACTGGATGTTTGGGGGATTACGACGACGTGGGGAGTGGGACTCTCATCGGCAAATTAACTTTTGGGGAGAATTATGCCAACAGGGAGTGGGCTCCTGTCTGCAAATACTTTGGCCTGGGCATAATGTCGATGGGGCGTGGACTCCACCGCCAGCAAATGACACTTTTGGGGAGCCATAATGCCATGGGGATTGGGCACCCCTCAGACACAGAAAGAAATGGGGGGACATGCCAGTGGGACTGGGCTCCCCATCGGCAAGCTGGATGGGGAATTCGAGGGACAGCTCTGCAATGAGGGTCGCTTCCTCATTACGAGAGGATGATGCTTGCAATGTCGAGGCGGCCCTGATTGCAGCACAAGCAATTTTACAAGGTTGTGGGCAGCTATTGAACTAGTGTCAGCAGCAGCATGCCACACCATTGTGGACAGCAGGCTGTTTTAAAGGCTGTGGGGGGCATTGGCCACAACAGTGCCGGGCCTCCCACAACCTGCTTCTTGCAAGTAAGCGTTAATATGTTTCTTGCACTTGCGTGCAATCAACATAAAAGGGTTTGTTACTCATTATTTTATGAGTTTCAGGTTACAGCAAACAGAATGGAAAACAAGTGTGTACACACACACACACACACACACACACACACACACACTGCACTGACTTCTGCAATTCAGGGAAAAATGGATGGATGCCAAATTACATGCAGCATTCATCTTCTTTAAAGTGCAAATTGTGCAAAACTGAAAAAAACAGCTATTATATTGAAATAGCTCAGTCAGCTGTCAAAACACAGTGCTACTTTCTGGTTATTCTGCAATAACTGGACAGTACACTCAATAATAGGACTGTATGCTAATCCTAGCATCTCTTGTTAACATGTCCTGTAGGGTAACCTGAGCCCACAGGTACATGTTTCAGTCAAAAATCTCACATTTTAATCGTTGGAACTTCAGCAATCCAGAAGGTATTTTACTATAACTGATACTGAGGAGACCATGTGGTTTAGTGGCTAGAGCACCAACATGAGATCACAGGTTCAACCCCGCCAGAGACAAATACTCACTGTGTGACTTTGGACAAGTCACTTAATGTCTCTGTGCTCCAGTCTACTCAAGTGTGGGAATGAGTAAAGCAGGACTCCACTGGAAATGAGCTGGACTATTCTGGATAAATAGACTATAAAAAAGAATATTTTGCAAATGCACACTATACCTTATACTAGGGAAGTGCGAATAACTTATTGTGACTATTCAGCTGATTATTCATATTCGGGGCCCAATTCATTATTCATGCTTTGTTATTTATTATTTGCCTACTGTAACAGTTTGTGAGACTTCAAGATCTCCCAAGACTTCCTGTCCAATCAAAGGCCACTTCAGAATTTCACTGAGGGTGACCCATGTGACCCAGCACTCTAGATGCTACCGTAGAGAGAGAGACATCCAAGCTGCTGTGAAAGAGCAATCTACATCCATCCATCCACTTGTTAGAATTAGGTGAAAATCTGCAATCTTGGCAGTTTTTGTTCTCTTTCTAAAGCCAAGCTATAGAGGTCATTTTCCACACTTTTGTGTGACAATTTTCAGTGTTTCTCAGGAGAACTGCTAGGGGTGTTTAATTTTTTCTGACAGTAAAGAAAAACTAGTACTACTAGGCCTGTTTCTACTCTGCAAGTGGTCTGTCACAGGTGCACATTAAAAGAACAGATTTTGACAGATGTTTTTGCGTACTTTTCTCTGCAAGTGCTCTATCACAAGTGCACTTAAAAATCAGATTTTGTTTTTGTACTTTCCTGTTAAGTAGGAAGTGACATGCTGGAGTTTAGAAAGAAATAAAATAGGCTGCTTTTTATCACTTTTGTGTGATACATTCAGCAGCTTAAAGGTGTGTGTGTGTTTTTGCTGTAGAGCATTTTTCTCCCTCGATGATGTCTGGCACACCCCACCATCCAGCCCCATCACTGGCCTTCTCACAACCTTATAGCCTTTCCAGCACAGTTAGCCAGGATGACTGTGTGGTGGGTAACCACTGGCTAACCATGTCAGTCATGTGAGCACCTGACTGGGTGTCAGTTTTCCCACAAGCCCCTGGTTTTCTCAAAAGTGAACACAAGGATGATAAGCTACAGCCAACCAGGGCAGGGGGTAGGAGAAGTGGATAAGTGTGGTGTAAACAAGCCTAGGAGACTGTTCCACCAAGAGATAGGGACTGCTCAGTAGTTTTACTGTATTTGAGACCCAGAGTAGGTAGGAGCTGCCAGATAGCTAAAGGGTGACCCTTGCAGTGATTAAAACTTAGATTCAGAATCCATACTTAAACCACATAAGTTATTAGGATTTTTAAATAGGATTAGTTACAGAAAATGCTGTGAACATTTCATTAATTCAAAGACAGTGGGATGCAGCACAATGGGAAGTGGAAAAGACTCCTGGCCCTGATGTTTCTCACACTCACACAGTTTTGCATAGTTATTGAGACTGGCATTATTTTGCGTTGTAAAATTTAGTATTTATAGTAAAATAAGTAAATGGTAATATTGGTGCCAGTGGGCTAGTAATGGATTGCCTGGCTAGTTACACAAGCGATGGTAGCCCAGTGTATAATTCAATCTGCCTATGTTGCTTGTGGTGATTATTTGAAGAAAGTAATTATTTTATAGTTTACAAATCGCTTCTGTGGTAAATAGCTGCTCTGCTATAAGTAAAAGTGATGTAGACTGACGCTGCAGGTGCTATGAGACCCAAAAACTGAGTGAGAGGAAGAGTGAGACCAAGCGCCAGTCCCAGCAGAGCGCTTCTTCCTCTCAGTAAGGAATCATTGACTGTTCTCTCTGGTGGCCACATTGCAGCTGGCTGGAAGCTAGGCTTCTGGCCTAACGCTTACCTGCTGGTTGCAGTGTCAGGGGGAGATGCAGGGTGTGCTCCTCGTGAGGCAGGATCAAACAGATAAATAATTCTCTACTAAATAGTTGGCAGGCAAAAGCACCAGGGAATACTGCATTTAGAGACTGGCGGATCTCAATAATATAGTAACATAGTAACACAGTAAAAGCCAGCAGAATAGGCCTCATGGTCTATCGTGTCTGCTCGGAAGCCAGCCCCCACTGGGAGCTCACCTCCACCGCCCAAACCCAGTGGTGTCTTCCCTGGCTTCAGTATCCCCTGTACCTGTCCCAACCCATCTTGAATCCTTCCACTGTGTTCTCTTCCACCAGACTCCTGGGCAGTGTGTTCCATGATTCCACCACCCTCTCAGTGAAGTATTGTCTCCTGCTCTCCCCGTGCTTTCCCCTCCAGCTTCCACTCGTGTCCCTGGTAGTTCCCCCTTCTTAAGCCTGAACACCTCCTTGGCTCCACCCTTATTTATCCCTTTACATACTTGAAAACCTCTATCATGTCCCCCGTCCTCCTCTCCTCCAGTGTGTACAGCTTGAGTTCTTCCAGTCTCTCCTCATAGGGCCTACCATTCATGCCCTGAATCATCCTGGTGGCCCTCCTCTGGACCCTCTCCAGCAGCACTATGTCTTTCTTAAGGTGGGTCCAGAACTGCACATAGTACTCAAGATGCAGCCTAACCAGGGCATTGTACAGAGGGAGGTTCACCTCCTTCTTCCTGAGGTAATAAATAAATAACTATAAAGGGGAGCATACTCTGTAATCAAGGGCTATGGAAGTCCTACAGCAAAGAAAGTGCGATACAGTAAAGCTCACATGGAGCCATTTTGTCTATTGTAAGGTGCAACTGCACGGGAACTCGCTGGTTTACATGCATGGAAATTACATATAAAACCATAAATAAAGGCAGTGGGGCTAGTGTAATCCTGGGCACACTATAGAAATACTGAAAGGTCCTGCAAGTGTACACAAGCAAAACGGAGCACTTTGAAGGCAAGCTCTGTCAAAGTCAAGCTGTTCAAGTCACAACACATTTGTCACTTTCAGCATTGTGTTGCCAAGCCGATGTTCTTACAGAAAAGGACCAGACTTGGCGAACTACAGCAGAGTGTCCTGTACACAGGAAAATAGTTTTATGTGGCTAATATATAAAACAGAGGAGCCGCTAACATTTAAAGGGAGAGTGGGTCCTTTGATGAAACAAAGCCATGCAGGCAGTTACACTAGAGATGGGGCTTAGCGTGGGAAAATGAATATGTAATTCCTGACAAAGAAACTGTTTTGGTCAGCACAGTTGAAGGAAACAACTATCCTGACTGAAAAATGAATAGGAAAGTGTTTAAAGTGATCATTTGTCAATTTAATAATAAAGGATGCTAGTCTTAGCGACTTTGCTTTCCAAGGGCTACTGTGTAGAGAAAACAATTTGCAGACAGCTTAGGAGGACAGCTATACAGTCATAATGAAAACCTGCTTAAACCTTGGGAAAGTGTTTTTTGTGTGACAAACGAAATGTATTTTAAAATGGACTCACGTTATAAAAGGGGGAGAGCCTTAGAATGTTGAGAGGGGCAGTGCAGCTTGAAATTTGAGAATTCCCTTGTGGCTTAAGCTGCTGCAGAGGATTTTGATTAGTGCTGAGCCTCTGGACAGGTCAGTGTCCACTCAGTGACCACAAATGTGAATATGCTAATGAAGTTTTGCCTATAAAAGGAACCGCACAGTCAGTGTGTAGTCAGTCTGAGCAGGGAGGCGACCAAGAAGGAAGGTGTCCATGCCAAAGAGGTGTCCTGTCTGAATAGGTCTGATGCAGAGAGAGAGAGAGAGAGAGAGAGAGAGAGAGAGAACCCTGACAGAGACAGTTTAATTTAAATACAGTGTAGGATTAGGGGTCACCTGAATCCCAGTGAAGGGTCAGATAGGGCAGTAAGTGAGAACAGGGTAAGAATAGAAAGCCTGTTGCTTCATGTGCCTACTGATCCTGTGTAACCAGACTTCCTCACAGAAGAAGAAAAGCTGCAAATCTGAAGAAAGCAGCACTTCTCCTCACAACATCATCAACCTGCCGACTCAAAGGGGCCTCAACAACACCAAACTGCAACAACTTCAATAACTGAATTTCTTCAGCAAAGCAAAGGAGGTGGTCTAGTACAAACCTTGTTTTTACAGTTTGGGGATTATTTTAAAAGCACAGTGACACTGTTTTACAGAGAATTTGCCTCAGTCATTCTGATTTAAAGAGATATTTGTCAAAGTGAAGGACTGAACCTGAAGAGACTGAGGGAGTCTGTCATAACTTTTAATGTACCAGTATAATAATAAAAATAATAATATTTTATTTATATAGCACAATTCAGTATCAAAGTGCTGTACTTAGAAACATATCAAAATAATTGAAAAAGATCTTATACAGATTCAGCTTCAATTTAAAACTTTCACCATTCATAAATATCAGTTACTAAAAGCCTGTTGGAAAAGAAGTGTTTTCAAGCTGGATTTGAAGCTCTCCATGGTCCTGCACTCTCTAATCTGATGAGGTAGAGAGTTCCACAGGATGGTGCCAAAGCATAAATGCCGGGCCCCAGATGTTTTAGGTGTGCCCTGGGAACCTCTAACAACCCCTCATCAGGCAGCGGAGAAGATGGCGGGCTGTATGGGACCAGGAGTTCTTACAGATAACTCAGTCTTTGTCCATGCAGGGCTTTATAGGTCAAAGACCGACCTTAAAGTGATCCACCACCGTACAGGCAGCCAGTGCAGAGCAGCAGCACGGGAGTAATATGACTACAGCACGGAGACCCAATCAACAATCAAGCCGCTGCATTCTGCACCAGCTGCAAGCAGCGGATATCAACCCCTAGACCCCAGGTAAAGGGAGTTACAGTAGTCAAGGCGTGAGGTCACAAAGGCATGGATCAACATGGGTAAATCGTCGGACGGAATGAGGTGCTTAATTCTGGCAATGTTCCTAAGATGGTAAAGAAGGATTTGACAACTGCCGACACCTGGGCATGCAGCGTTAGCTCATCATCAAGAACCACCCCAGATCACGCACCCATTCAGAGGCAGGCAGTTGTACACCATCAAGCCAAATCCCAGATGGTAAACCCACCACCTGCCTCTCTATCCGGCACTCCGGATCCACTACCAACACCTCAGTCTTCCTGGAATTCAATTTCAACCAGCTAGCCTTCATCCCATCATGGATCTCTGCCAGACAGCTGTTAAACAACGAGACCGCACTATCCTGGTCGGGTGCAAAGACAGATAGAGCTGGGTGTCATCAGCATAGCAGTGAAACCTCAGCCCATATCATCTTACAATGTCTCCGAGGGCAGCAAATATACTGTAAACAACATGGGGACAGCACCGAGTCCTGAGGGACCCCACACGCAGAGAAAATGGTTCAGAGGAAAAATCCCACATACCACCCTCTGAGGCCTGCCAGCAAGGAAAGAGTGAAACCATCTGAGAACTGGACCAGCCTGGCCTCAGATAACCCTCAGGCGCTCAAGCAGCACCCATGGTCCACAGTGTCAAGCGCTGAAGAGAATCCAGAAGTACCAAGATGGAGCAGTGTTTCTGGTTCCTTGCTATTGGGAGATCATTGAGTGCCGAACCAGAGTAGTCTCAGTGCTATGTCTCTTCGGAAGCCTGACTGGAGAGGATCAAAGATATCATGGATGGTAAGGTGGTTCTCCAGTTGCAGAGCAACCACTTTCTCAATCACCTTCCCAACAAAGGGAAGGTTAGAGATAGGTCTGTAGATAGCACAGTTGTTTGGGTCCAAAGAAGCTTTCTTAAGTGGTGTCACCATCGCCTCCTTCAGGGAGCTGGGAATTCTCGAGTCTAAGGAGCACCAAACAATCTGTGCAAGGATCGGGCGATAAAACTCAATACACCCCAGTAATAGGCATGTGAGGACCCAGATCCAAACTACAGCATGATGGCCGCAAATTCTGGACAATCTGCATGATATCCCCCCATCTCCGGCAGGTCAAAAGAATTCCAGGGTGGCCGAGGGAGTGACCAAATACCGACCACCATCAGCTCCCATAGAGGACGCTGAACAGATTTCAGCTCTGATGCCAGCCACCTTATCCATAAAAATTGAGCAAACTCCTCACACTTAACTTGTGAAAATGCTCTTTGAACCTGCAGACAGGATGGGTTGTACAACCTGTCTATGGTTTGAAAAAGAGTTGAGCTGGTCAGTTTTGAGCATCAGCAATCTCACCAGACAGGAACTCTGCCTTCTTGCGTGATTGCTGATTGATAGCATTGATAATGATCTATCAATCTAAGGTGAAGTCGGCCTCAAGGCCGATTTCCACCAGTGACATTTAACCTTCGTCCTACTGTCTCAACTCCCTCAAGGTTCCATCAAACCAAAGGAAACGAGGTGGAGAGAGAGTAGATGAACATGGACTGGGCGATAGAGTCAGGGCCTCAGTGATAGCCTTATTATAGGCCAAAACTATATTCTCTGGATCCTGTGCCCACAGAAACTCCCAATAGGTCTAACACTGCCAGAAGGCCTTCAGGGTTACTCCCTCAATGGGCATATCTGACCATCTCCACAGGGGCAGGCCTATAAGGGGCTGCAAATTGAATCTCACTGTGTGGTGATCAGACCATACAACTGGTTCCACCACCAAGTCATAGGACTCGATCCCCAGGAGGAAGACCAGATCAAGAGAGTGACCTGGCTTATGAGTAGCAGAGGTAACTAACTGTGTGAACCCTAATGAACACATAAGTTGGAGGAAGTCTTGACCAAACTAGAGAGGTCATCGTCTACCCAGGCACTGAAGTCACCCAGGACCATCAGTCTGGATGACTCCAGAGCCATGTCAACAACGAAGTCTGCTACTCCTGCAGGAACATGTTCTCACCCTGGGGTGGACGGTGAGAGTGATCATATCCTGCAGCCTACACCTGCTACTGTGGTAAACTCAAGTGATCTGGCCCCTCAGCTGGTACATCAGTAAGGCCCAATTCGATCTAAAACAGATATACACCCCACCTCTGCGGTCCGATCTCGAGCAGTGTATCATCGAGAAAGCAGACGGGACACTTGCCTCCAAAATGGGGCCTGCATTGTCATCAAGCCAGGTCTCGGTGATGCAAACAGGTCTGCTGTCCCAACGAGATCAGCAATAATTGCTGTCTTGTTCTTAATAGACCTGACATTGCATAACACCACTCAGGTCGGACAGGGTTCGGGGCGGCCGAGTTGTCTGCCTAGAAACACTGGAGCCCTTGGGTATGGTAACTAGACATGGAGGACCACATTCCAGCAACCATTTCACCCCAGGGTTTCTCCTGTACTGCACAACCCTGATAAGGCCGCTCTGCTTCCCTCCTCCGAGGTCCAGGACCCCCACCCTCCCTCCTCCTACTAACATACTCCAACGCCCTGCAGTGGTTATAGACAGCTGCAGGCAGAGGAGAGGAGAAAAAAGGCGAGAGGCCGGAGTTCAGAGGGGAGTAGTACCTGACCGGAGAGCCACAGCCCAACACATCTTCCAACAACACAAACCTGTGCTTCCACTCTCGTAAAGCTACCCTCACTCCCCAAATTTGCTTGTCTAAATCAATCTTAAATACAAATAAACACTCCTCAAAATAAAATATACAATCCAGGGTCAGTTACCCCACTACCTCTCACGTAGTGGGAAATACAATTAATAAAACCAGAGTCTTCTCACCACTCTTTTTAGAGTCTGAATTAAATCACCCCACTACCACTCACATTGTGGGGAGAAACTAGTAAAATAAAATAAGCTATGCAACATGTTTAATGCTGCTGCCTATTTTAAATGTGTTACAGTAATGAATACATAGAAATGTTAACTGATTTTCTAATGATTTACAGTATAGAAATGAAAATACAGTAACTGTGTTACTGGATACCTGAGTGGGTATCTGGCAGAAGGGGACAGTGGGCTGACTGAGGTAGATAAGGCCTAGTAGTCACTGTCGCCCTTAAGTTAAAGTGAAGTATATGGCATTGGGGTCTGAGGTAAGGCCTAAAGCTGGGTAACAGTAATTTGATACCAGGGAGGGTATTTGGCAGAAGGTGTCCGTGGACTGACTGCTCGGAGGTATGACTCAGTAGTCACTGATTTCCCTAGTTCTAAATTGAATAAAGCCTGGGGATTAAGGCCTAAGTGGGCACTTATCCTGAGACAGTGTGATGATCAGGGAGGCTGGTGGGTGGTAGTGCCTGCAGTCTCAGGAGAATACAAGGAAGTTAGTGGGGTGGTGTTGCCCTACTGGAACAAAATAGAGTCTAGAATATTTTATGTATTTTAAACTCTCCTTTTTCTGATTTTAACTGTGCTATTTGTGGCGGTTATGCAGATATTTTTTTACAGTTTAGCAAACTTTTACCTTTTGTAACAACCCAAGTGTCAGATTCCTTGCTTACAGAGCCAGTGTCTCATATTCCTGCAGGTCTCCAGGTCAGTCCAGGGCAGCATTCTCTACTCTTGGCAGCTCTTAGCTACTCCAGTTGGAGAGGTAAGGTACTGTACACAAGTAGTACCCAACTTGGAAAGGGTTGTCACAGAGGAAGGAACAGAGAATCCTTGGCGTCACCTATCTCTGTGTGGAATGGTCCCATCTGTGGCTAGAGGTTAATACAGTAGTGGGTGGTACAACATCATAGTGGGCAGAGCAGTGGCCCCAGTAATGTACTGGTTTGGAAGCATAATATGGGCAGAGCAGTGGCACCAGTAAGGTGCTGGTCTGGAAGCATAATATGCCCTGCCCATAGTATGCTTCAAACCAGCACCTTACTGGGAGCCACTGCTCTGCCCATATTATGCTCCAGACAAATCAGGGTAGCCTGTGTGGGCAAACACCAAGGCAGAGAAGTCCAATAGGGAGCAGAAAGGGGTAAATGGAGAAAAGGGCAAAGGCAGTAAAGACAGGGATGGGGCTAAAGGGGTAAGGCCATCAAAAATGGAGGGTAATGAGTACCAATGCCCGTAGTCTGGGTAACAAAGCTCCTGAACTAGTGGCTTTGATGGAAGAGGTTGCCTGGATATCGTAGCGTCACAGAAACATGGTACACAGAGAACCATGACTGGGATGTCAACATACCAGGGTATGCAATCTACAGGAGGGACAGGAGGGTAAAGAGGAGGAGGAGGAGTAGCTCTCTATGTAAGGGAAGTAATTAAAACAACGGAACTAAAGGATAAACAGGGAGGAGAGGAGGCACTGTGGGTCACCCTGGAGACAGGAAATGGCACCCACAATCTGCACAGGGTTCTACAGACCCCATCTCAGGGGAGGCAATGGACAAGGAAATGACAGAAGGCATCCTTAGAATGGCAGAAAAAGGGCAGATCTTGCCAGATGTTAACTGAAGACACCTTTGCTGCAGCCACATCCAAGAGCAGAGTCATTCCTGATGCCCTACAGTGGGCATGCCTCAGACAGCTAGTGTTGGAACCCACTTGGAAGGAGCAATCTTAGACCTGGTTCTTTCAAATAGGGATAGAGAGGATCTTGAATTTAGAAGTGGGTAGCAGTCTGGGAACAAGCAACCACTAAACAGTGTGGTTCACAATAAACACAGCCAGTAGCATCAAGCCATGCAAAAGCAAGGGTATTGGACTTTAGGAGGCTGACTTTGGCAAAATGGGAGAGTCCCTCAGAAAAGCACTAGCAAATGGGCAAGAAGGACGACTGGAGGAACAATGGAGAAAAATCAAAACAGCCATCACAGGGCAACAAGCCTTTGTGTGAAGCAAATCAACATCACAAAACAAAACGAAGGAAAAAACACTATGGTTCTCAAAAGAGGTGGCGGAAGGTTAGGGAGAAAAAGGTAGCATTTAGGACAGGAAGTATAAGCAAACAAAGAAGGAGCAGGACAGAGAACTATACCAGTTAAATCAGAAGGAAGCAGGAAGGCAGTCGGAATAGCAAAGGCCCAAACTGAGGAAAAGATAGCCAACTCAGTTAAGAAGGGGATAAAGCATTTTATAGGTACATTAGGGAGTGAAGAAAGAACAAGGAAGGATAGTGAGGCTTAATAAAGGAAGGGAGGTTGGGCAGAGGGTGACAGTGAAAAGGCAGGGATACTGAATGAATACTTCTGCTCAGTATTCACAAAGAAGAGTAGGGAGGTACCTAAACCAAACAATAGAAGCACTCTGGATAGGGGTCGATACCAGTCCATTCACAGAAGAAAGGGTCCTGAAGAACTCCTAAAACTGAAGGTGGACAAAGCAATGGGGTCTGCGGGATTCACCCCAGAGTTCTAAAGAACTAAGGGAGAACTAGTGACACCACTGACTAACTTTTAACAAATCATGGGAGGATGGTGGTAACTGAGGACTGGAGGGAGTAGATGTGATTCCCTTCACAAAGTGGGAGCAAGACAAGGTAGGAAACTACAGACCTGTCAGTTCGACCTCAGTGGTAGGGAAAGTGATGGAATCACTTCTGAGGAAAAATTGTTGAGTACCTAGAGGCCAGTGGGGCACGGACCCAAAGCAGCATGGATTCACAGCAGGAAGGTCATGTCAGGTGAATCTTAATTGATTTCTTTGACTGGGTGACCAAAGTAGTAGACCAAGGAGGGTTGTGGACATGGCCTACCTAGACTTTGCAAGGCATTTGACACAGTCCCACAAAAGAGCAACTCATTTGCTCCTGGTGGCCATTTTGGGTCAGATCTAGCAATGGATGGTTCTGACACCATATGGCGTCTGTGGAACAAATGTTAATAAACCAATTAGCCAGCCTGGAAGTAGGTCCCAGGGTTGTAGCCTGGGTAAAACATTAGTAGGGCAGCAGGATGCAGAGGGTTATAGTAAATGTAGTCCACTCTGAAGAAAGGGGGTAACTAGTGGGGTACCACAGGATTCATTACTGGGACCAGTCCTCTTTAATGTCTTTATAGGTGGCATTGCAGAGGACTGGAAGGAAAGTATGCCTCTTTGCAAATGACACAAAGATCTGCAACAGGGTGGTACACAAGCTGGGGTGGAAAGGATGAGAAATGACTTGGCAAAGTTGGAGGAATGGTCAAAATATGGCAGCTTAGATTCAATGCAAAGAAGTGTAAAGTAATGCACCTGGAAAACAAAACCCAGGGAAGAGTACACAATGTGGGAGGGAGTACTAACAACAACAAAATGGAAAGGGACCTGGGGTAGTCATATCAAATGACCAAAGGTAGGCAAGCAATGTGAGAAGGCAGTAAGGAGGCTGGGGGATACTGGGATGCATAGCAAGAGGCATCACCAGTAGAAAACAGGAAGACAGGAAGTTGTTATCCCTCTGTACCGACAGTTGGTAAGACCCCATTGAAATACTGCATGCAGTTCTGGAGACCCCATCTCCGCACAAGGACATAGACAGGATAGAGGCAGTTCAGAGGAGGGCAACTACAATGGTGCAGTGTCTGCATCAGAAGCCATACTGAAGAGAGACTAAAGGAGCTTAATATGTATACCCTTGAGGAAAGGAGGGGGGCATGATAGAAACATTTAAGTACCTCAGGGAATCAACAAAGTCCAAGAGGAAGCATATTTCAGAAAAGAGATGTGCAAGAACAAGGGGCACAATTTGAGGATAGAGGCTCAGGGGCAATGTGAGTATTTTTTTCACAGAGAGGATGGTGGATGCATGGAACTGCCTTCCTGAGGAGGTTGTGGGGTCAAAAACACTGGGGAATTCAAGAATGCATGGGACAGACATAAGGAAATTCTGGTGGGGGTAGGAAGAAGTAGGTTGTTGGTTAACTAGGATCTGCATCTTATCCAGTAGGTAGGAAATGGGCAGACTGGATGGGCCAAGCAGTCCTTATCTGCCATCAAAGTCTGTTTCTATGTTCTATGTAGTATGGTACTAACAGGCATACTGTGTATACTGACCAAAGCAAGCCACTTAACGCCTTGTTGATCATGGGACAGACCTGAAACTAGCTTCAGTTCAGTGTCACTATCCTGGCCCAAAATAATAAAATAAAAAGGCAGACCACCGCTGGACTGACAAACTGGTCATTAGGCCTTCTTTTGTTGACCAAATTCTATATTGTTTGTGTTTCTGACACAAGGCAAGGAAGGTGATTCAGTCTGTCACCACTTGATGACTGTCACTGTCATTCTTATGTTCTCTCTCTCTCTCTCTCTCGGGTTCTTGAGTTCTCTCTCTTGGGTTCTTGAGTTCTCTCTCTCTCTCTCTCTCTTGGATTCTTGAGTTCTCTCCTTGGATTCTTGAGTTCTCTCTCTTGGATTCTTGAGTTCTCTCTGTTGGGTTCCTGAGTTCTTTTTCTCTATTCCCTTGCAGTGTGTTGTTTGGATTTGGTTTTGTTTCAGTGTGCTGCAGTGTTACAGTTAGCCTTCCCCATGGTGTTGGGCTATGACCACATCTGTTCTGATCAGGGCTGGAACTACGCAGCAACAGGTTCTGTCATCAGCAATGTGATCTGTATCTGCAAGAATAAGAGACAGGAGAACAAATGTGTTTAACCTGACATAAAACAAGAAAGGCTCAACACTCCAGTCCAGTATGTTCAAAATGCAAAATCTGCAGGCATTTTGCCAGAATAAAATTGCACATTTAGCATTTTGAACATACTGAACTGGAGTCCTGAGAGCCTTGCGTTATGTCTAAGTTTGGGCTGGCTGCTTTGGCTGTAGCACCACCTTTCCTAGTGTGCACCATTTTCTAATTGTGTTTAACCTTTGGGCTGCTGGCTAATTAGAACATATTGGAATTATGAATCGATATATCAGTGTGCAGTACACCAAGGGTAAAGAGGCAGACAAGCAGGCTGTACATTTAAAATTACACTTTTCCCACCTGTGGCTGCACTCCTCCCCAAGCAAGAAAGCAATCCACTTGAATACTTACCTTTGCCATTAGGACACAATGTATGTTAAGCCTTTCCCACCTACAGCAGCCTCTCCCCTGTCCCCCCAAAAACAATTCTGCACAAATAATGCTTACCTTTGCTGGTAAGTCACAACATAGTATTCAAAATTTGTATTTATTTATTTATTGAAAAGTTTCACCAGGAAGATCATCACTGGATCCTGTCTGGGCATCTCTAGGATAGCAGCAGCACAGAAGCGGTGGTTCAGTAACACTCATTTCATTATTGATCACATCAGTGGTGGTTGGTGGGATTCACAGGGTAAATCAAATGCAGTCAAACTCTAGGTAACAGCAATGTCTGTGTAACAGCAGGGCTCAAGCTACTCTACTTCAGAAAAATGCTGCCATGACTCATACATAACCTCGGGCTGGGGCTGCCATTTGACATTTCAAATTACTGCTTTGCTTTTCCTTGTCCTGCCACTGAACCCTGCTTTTTCTTTTTTTTTTTTTTTTTTTGTTTTGCTTTTTAATGCTAAATAACACTGGTACATATATTAATAATATAGAAAATATTCACAATGATAATGACAAGTGTGACTGGCCATGCTGCTCTGTGTCAAAAGGCATTTTATGTGACAATAATACAATACTGCCTAGTTACAGTCAAGTCAGAGGGTCAGGAGGCATATGAAAAGGTTACCTGAACATGAGTTAATGATTAGCAGACACAGTTAATGGAGACGCAAGACACCAGTGTAAATAAGATAAGTTTGCAAATCCTCCTTTTTGGGCATAATGATACAGAAGATTAGTAGCACAGGAACTGCTCACTCAGCAGTTGCAGTTTGCACACAACCAAGAAATACAGAACATTTGTAATACCAGGTTGTTAGATTTTCCATTAAAACCTCACATATTAACCCCAACAGTTCACTGACTGGACTTGTTTGAGGAATGTTTCAACTGCTGTCATCATTTGGCTGTCCCTTTTTTGGGATGCCTAATCCTCTGCAGTGCTCTGGATCAGATGGCAAAAACAACTCAGAAACAGGTGTGTCACAGAAAAGTTTATTATCTACTCCAAAGACAAACAGTACAGCTTACCATAGCAGCGGAGCCAAAAGACCTTCTATCCCAGGAATAATGGTGGACCTCGGGGAGGTGGACGATACCTAAATTTATATATCCCTGATAAGAATGGCTATTACTGTAGTAATGGTGCATTCGTACATTGCTAACAAGTGTCTCATTGGTTCCTCTGGTGGGCATCTCCAGCTCTGGCATCACAACTTCTTATATACAACTATTACAAGCATCAGCACTTTGTGAAAACAATGGATTCATTATACAAATGTCAGTAAACAGTCATGTTTGCCAAAGCCACAGGGTGGCATCCTAATACCATGATTGTACTGCGGATTTGTCATTACACTAAACAGTACCTAAATCATTTCCCCAACATATTGTAGTGATGGTATATGGAGGACAAAAGGTTGCAGGCCAACACCTTTCTTGCTTGCTGTTGTTTCACACACAAATGAAAAAGGCTGCCTGCTTTCAATCAATCAATCAATCAATCAATCAAACTTTATTTAACCAGGCGAAACATCCTTGAGCAAGCTCATTTGCAAGATGGTCCTGGGTAGGATAGTACAGAAACAGTTACACTTAATACAACAGATAACAACATTTAATACAAGCTGGTACATACTGAGAATAGCAGTAACATCAGCAGCTAATACAGGAGAGCAGCTATGCAAGCAGAGATGAGGTAGCACCTAGATAGAGGAACAATAAGTACACAAAGCAGGAGTAATGGATGAGGCATAGTAGAGACTGACCAAAGGGTGTCCCAACAAGGGATGGGGATGGAGGGATGGGAGGACATGAGTGAGGGGTGAATAGGGGAGGAAGGTTAGCATGAGAACAGAGAAAGAGAGGGAAAGGAGGGAGGTGCTAGTTGAATGAGAAGTGCTAGTAGTACATGTAAGTGCTGAGTAAAAGGGACTGAGCAGGGAGGTCGGAGGAGGTCACCCACGGCAGGCACATAAATTCCTCAGAAAGTGGGCGAGCACCAGCTAGCTTAAAGTATGAGGACCTGGAAGGAAGAGACCTTAGTGTCTTTTGCATGGCGTTCCAGAGGGTGGGGATTGAGAAGTTAATAGCAGCCAGACAGTGCTGTGTCCTTATTCTGGGCACCTTAAAGGAGACATAAGAGGTGCTCCTTAGGCCATATGTGCCCTTGGCACACACAAATAAGTCGTCATATAAGCTGGGAGCTGTAGAACCACATGAGAGCATTTTCTTGTCTCCTCAATGGTAAGTGAGGGCCAAGCCAGCTTTTGATAGAGCAGGCAGTGATGGGTGCGAAGAGGCATGTCCGGGATAAACCACAGGGTGCAATGGTAAGAGTGTCAAGTTTACATAATGCCTGGTTCAAACAATGGCTGTAGAGCAGATCTGCGTAGTCTAGCAGTGGGATGAAAGTTGTTGGATTAGTCTCTTGAGGCTGCTAGTGTGAGAAGGTGCTTTATCGACAGAATATACCAACCGTTGTCTTAGGTTTTTGTTAGCTTGATCAGATGAACCATGAAATTAAGCTGGTTATCCAACCAGAGCCCTAGGTACGTGAACCTTATCCACTACTTCCAGTGGTTGCCAAGCAAGGTGTAAACCTGTAGGTGTGCTTGTGCTGGTGGCCCTAGGCTTTTTGCTGGTGGCTTTTATGGCTCTTTTATATCCTTTCATTTCATTTTCGAGGACAGCCCAGGGCAAAGCCTAACAGAACATTTTTGATAAAGTGCCGTGTTGGTCTCCTTTCAGGGATCCCCAAGCCACCAGAAGACCAACATGGTGCTGTCAGAATGTTTTGGTTGTGTGGTCACCAACGGGCCAGGTTCAGGAGAAGAGTTGGGCGCTATGTCGGGGATGGCACAAATTACATATGTATGCAACACTGTTTGTAACAACTGCCTTTATTAATTGTATGCTATGCTGATCTTTGTAACTTGAATGCAAAATAACTCAACCCTGTTGTACCCCTTCCCCAGGTCACACCGGAGATGAGCAACCTGTTGCTCAGTGTGCCTTCCTGGTGAAACATTTCAATAAATAAATAAAATGGCCTGATTGAAAAAACCTCCCTGTTGTCCCAATGATTGCTCGTAGAGCCTAGACAGGTATATCCTGTCTCTGTCTGATGGCAGGCTAGGTATGCCCTGTGTGATTTGATAGTGTAGCCCTGTCTGATTACAGGGGTATATTAAAGGCTCAAACAAGTCTTTGCGACTGCTTTTAATATGGACTCAGCTCCCCGAATAATTACCCAGCCAGCTCCTCCCATCTTTAACTCTCTCAACCCTTCCTCTCAGTTCTATCCCTCCTTCATTCTTGCCCACCCCATCCCCTCTTCCTCATCCCTCTCCCTACCACTCTGCAATGCCTGTTAATGGCTGCTTACCTCAAAACCTGTTGGCACTTAGTAAAATAATCCTAGTAACTAAATGGCGCACCTAGTCCTTAGGGTGACCTACTCTGACTGCCTCCTCCTGCCCCTCAAAAATGTTCCTCTCTTTTCTCCCACCTTTTCTTCCCTATCCCACCGTCTTTATTTATTAGCTTTTGGTAACCGGGTAAGTGTACTAGGCAAAAAAACTGCCTATTTTCAGGCATGACTTAGGAGTACAAGTTGACAATTACAGTAGTGAACAACAATCAGGTACATAAAGTCGGTTAACTGTCAAGGCAACAATTACATCAGCAGAAGCAGATTACAGGATTTAACAGCACGGAGATAACTTCGGAATAGAGAGTTTGGCTGAATACAACATGCATAATCACACAATGATGGTATAATTGGCAACAAACAGTCATATTGCCCAGCTAGGGAAAAAGACAGGAAACACTAGTACACATAAGGCTTACATAAACAAAGGGCATGTATACAGCTGACTGGACAGAGTTGAGAGACAAGCAGCAGTTAGAGTATATTCAGAGTTCCAAGAGCATAAAGGTGAGAGAACAGAGCATGCTGAAATGTAAGGTGAGATGAGGAGGTCTTAACATGTAGAGGAGAGTCCTAGAATCAGGTGCAAAATATGAGAAAGCTTGCTCACCCATTTTAGTGGAGCATGGCTGAACAGTGAGCAATGGGAGGTGGAGGACCTAAGGAGCGAGAATGAGAGACAGGGTAAGCAAGTCACCCACGGGGGTTCTGATAGGGAGTCAACAAAACACCTAAGAGTAGTAAGAGCATAGGGCTTTGGGAGACAGCCAGTTTAAAGCAGACTAGACCTGGCAGTGATGGGTTAAATCGAGGAGCAGATAAGGCAAATCTACAGATGTTGTTGTAAGATATGCCCCATTGGTGAAGAACCCCAGCATTGGCATGAGAGAGTACAGGGAGGGCATATAGCAGTTGTGGGAGTAAAATACCTCTAGCTATTGAGATCCTAGCAGCTGGAGTGAGAGAGTGATGCACTCTGTGGCCGCACCAATCTTGGTGTTGACTGATCAGCATACCTCATTGGCGTGAGCTGCAAAATCAAATACCGGATCCAGAGTAACCAGAAGATATTTGAAGGATAAGGTGTTATCAACAGCAGTCCATCGCAGCAGAGGACCAGGAGCTTGGGGGACTCAGCAGGTACCTTTCTAGAGGACCCAAAGAGCATGGCCTGGGTCTTGGATAAATTCAGGATTTGTAAGTTAGAGAGAAAACCAGGCTTGTAGGGTCTGAAAGGCAGATGAGATGTAGATTGATGTCAACAATAGACTTGAGGCAGAATAAAGCACCAAGTCATCTGCATACATACAATACTGCAGTGGGTAGGCAGAGCGGGGATATCATTTAGGAAAAGAAAAGAGAAGAGGACCAAGAATCGTCCCTTGTGGAACACCACAGGAGATAGGACTAGGGAGGAGAGACCTTACAGAAAGAGACAGCTTGAGATCGATTTTCTAGGTAGCTGCCAAACCAGGATAGGTAGTGTCAGAGGCGCCTGCTTAACGCAGTTTAGCCAGAAGAAGGGTGATGCACCACGTCAAATGCTTGGAGAGGTCTATGAACACTGCTCCAGTAAGTAAACCCTTGTCCATGTTGCATTTGATATTGTTGGTAAACTGGGTGACAGCAGTAGTTGTGCTGTGCTCAGCACTAAAGCCATGTTTTACTGGAGTTTGGAGGTTGGAATTGTGGAGGTGTGCAGAGACCTGTCAGTGAATCAGTTTTCAAGCAATTTACTGAGCATGGGTAGGGTGATATGGGCGGTAGTTCAGTGAGACTTTGGCGTCTCCTTTCTTAAACACTGGAATGGTTCTGGCAACTTTCCAGACTAAGGGGACGGGGCAGAGCAGATCGAGAGGTTGAAAAGCCTGGTCACAGGAGCCACCAGACATGAAGCAAACTGCCTAAGGATCCTAGGATGAATACCATCAGATCCAGCACAGCCATTTGCGGTAGCGATTTTAGTAGTGTAAGGACCTCCTGACGCATGACGAGTCAGCGCAGAGCAGGAAGCAGTGGTAAGTGGAGTTGAGAACACAACAGAAATGTTGGGTAATGAAGGGGCGGGGGAACTGAGGAAAAGAGGGAGTTAAAGACACTTGCAATGGTGAGAGGGTTATTGCAGTGGGTATTGTTGACTAGCATTCATTTGGAGACATTGAGCATTGTTCCAGCAAAGTTTAGGGTTAGAGGAAGAGGAACTGAGCAGATTACGGTAGTAGATGCTCTTTGTCGAATCTCCTTTTTACATGTGTTGCGAAGGGATCTGTAGGCCTCAAAGTCAGCTAGAAGGAGAAGGACTCACATTGCCCAGAGTTTATCCCTCTGTTTTAGCAGCTGGAGAAGGGTGCTTGAGCCATTTGGTGACTTTACCTTTTACCCTGCATATGGTGACTGGGATATATTGGTGTTGAAGAGAAAAGGCTCCTAATGTTTAGGTGAGCAAGGAGGTGAAACTGGATGACTGGGGCAGGCAGTTGGATGGAGTAAGCTGGGTGGTGTTTTAAGCTATAGTTGGACCAGGATTCATCTCAATGTCCCCAGCAAGGGTAAACGATAGGGTAATGATCCATAAAGGTGCAGTCAATAAAGCCTGAGAAGCACATCCACAGGAGATAGAGTACCTACGCAAGATATAACTAAATGATACCCTGGGTGTTTATAATTCAGACCCGACAGAGGTGATGGATTAGTGGTGGGTCAGATAGTAAGTTGGAGTAGCAGATGTTATCAAGTGAGTATACATGGCGAGAGGAGGGATAATCAGTCAGATCTGTTTAAAAATACCAACAAAAACATGATGTCAAATAATGGCAGGAGGTGGCATATAGCCCCAGGATTCATGGAGGAAGGAGGAGGAAGAGTGGGAAGTGTAAAGAGGAGGTAAGACAGAAATAGAGAGAGTGGAGAAGAGAGATAGAGTGCAAGTAGGGAAGTGAAAGATTATGAGCACGGGAATCAGGGAGAAGAAGGAGACGAGCAAGAGGCAGGAAAGCAGGGCAAAAATAAATTAATCCCAGAAAATGGGAAAAAAACAGATCAGCCAGACAGAGACTCAGCTACCAGGGGTGGGGAGGCTTGGATGAGGGCTGGGATAGAAACAGATCTGTAAGTTATCAATGTGGTTCAGAAGACCTCTAGTGGAGAACCTATATTACGAGCAAGCAGAAACCAGGGAGATGAGAAAAAGAAATCTCACGAGAGCATGGCGTATAAATGAAAAGGGAAATTGTTTTAATCAGGAAAGGCACACTAAGCCAAAGCTTGTTTCCAGGTGCAACCTGGGAGCACAAGGAAGTTAAGTGACTTGCTCAGGGTAACACAGTATGCAGTTGGGGGCTGTGGTTCAAACCCAGGTCTTCAGATTTGCAGCTCAGAGCCCTAAACCTCTCCGCTATACTAATGTAACACCAGCTAAGGGTGGGAGAGTATTGGGGGCGGGTGGGGAAGTTGTGGAAGCAGCTGCGGGGTTCAGCCAGTCACGTGAGAGCTGAGGACAGAGCAAGCTGCCAGTTGTTGAGAAATTGTGCTCGAATTAAACTGGAGCCGACTTAGAAAAGCTGCTTGCAGTTTTAAGCGTCAGCTGAGCTACTTAAATAATTTTAAGGGCAGCAATTACGGTGCAAAAATAAAAGAAAGGTCCCACAGCTGGTTTCAGATCAGTTCCTTTTGGCTAGCCTTGCCTTTTAGGCCACGACAGTGAACATCGGGTCAAACTAAAAAGGTGCCAAGTTTGAAACCAGAGAGACAGAGGAGCAGAAGCGTGGTCAGCGTCCTCCACGGCATACCTGAACGGGTTCGGCAGGGCGAGTGGGAGCTGTTCCTCGGGAGGTCCAGCCATTGGTCTGGAAAGAAGGCGAGGCAGGTGAATAAATAGGCAGCAGGGGTTGGGCAAGCAAACAGTTTAAGCAGCAGGAAAAACATAAGGAGAGCAAGGAAAAAAGAAAGGTGAGGATAGCAGTCAGGAGTAAGAAAGAGGAAAAAGGCTAAGTGTACTACAGGAGGGCAACGGAGATGAGCAGAGATGTGAAAAAAAAACAGAAGAGAGGCAAAACAAACAAAAAAAAACACCACAGAGAAGCAAGTTGTACAACTTAATACATGACTCTAAGTCAATACAGGCACAGTGAAATATTACTTAACTAAGGTAAAATGCTGTAAGCCTACAGAAATTAAAAGGATTCACAGGAATTCAAAATTAAATAGCCAGTCACGTAGAGCTGAGGACAGAGCAAGCTGCCAATTGTTGAGAAATTGCGCTCCGAATTAAACTGGAGCCGACTTAGAAAAGCTGCTTGCAGTTTTAAGTGTCAGCTGAGCTAATTAAATAATTTTAAGGGCAGCAATTATGGTGCAAAAATAAAAGAAAGGTCCACAGCTGGTTTCAGATCAGTTCCTTTTGGCTATTGCCTTTGAGCCACGAGCAACATCGGGTCAAACTAAAAGGCGCCAAGTTTGAAAATAGAGACACAGAGGAGCAGAAGGCGGTCACAGCATCCTCCACAGCATACCTGAGCAGGTTGGAAGGACAAGTGGGAGCTGCTCCTCAGGAGGTCGACGTTGGTCTGGTAGAGTTCGGCAGAAGCGAGCAGGAGCTGCACATCGGGAGGTTGGCGGTTGTGTAGAGAGTCGGACCACCCAGGTTGCGTAAGCGCCAAAAGCTACGGGATTGCACCGCTTTCCACTGTAAGCGTAAGCTTAGCGTAACACTTACGTAACGAGACACCCATGTCAACTGACACAACCACCACAAATAAAATAAATTATCATGAAAAGTGTAAAAAACAAACATAATAGCAGACTTAATCGATATACTTAACCTTTCATCGAGGACTGCCTTGCCTCCCCCTCTAGTTTGGACTATCTCTGCAAGTAGGTATGCAACATGATGTTTGCTCATTGTCAGATCACGCATTAAGCACAGCTCCGCCACTGGTCTGACAAACTACACAATCACCGGAGTCCGGCCGTTGAATGCTGAGCAGTTCCGGCAGGGCAAGTGGGCTTTGTTCCTCGAGTCTGCCAAAATTTGAACCAGACTGCTTTCTTTTTCTCTAAGGTGAACATAAATCCAAGCATCTACTTATAAATAAAATAAATAAATAAATGTGTATCCTACTAAAAAACAATGTTCTTGTTTACCCTTGTAACTTCATGTAATTGATGTTTGACCTCAAACTCAGGATGTGTAACCAGTTTTGTATTTCTTGTATTCAAGTTGTTTTTTTTTATATCTTTCTGTTCCAAGTTTGACCCTACATGTTTGTACTTCTGTTTCTTGACATGGAACCTTTGTAAAAGAGCCCTGGGCTCAACGGTATTTTATCCAAAATGTGAAATAAATAAAGAATTAAATAAATAAAATATCCTGGTGGACAGCATGGATGGGGAAAAAAACAATTAAAAAGAAAAGAAATGTTTCAGTTTCTTGAAATGAAAGGAAAAAGCCAGCCCTGTAGCGCTACAGTACTGTTAGTACTGCCAACTACTATGGCAACCTGAATTTTAGAATGGACCTCAGTCACTGGGGGCCAGCCAGAGGAGAGCAGACTGAGCATCCCATGGATGCCTCTCCTCTCGGGAAGTTGGGGCACAGAGTGTCCTTCTGTGAGGACCGCCGCGATTGCCTAGCACAAGCTACGTGGAAGCAAAGTGGATGTGTGAAAAAATGAAATAAAAGGATTTTAAATAATAAAAGCAGGCAGTCTTTTCATCTAAAGATAAATAACTGTTAGCAAAAATGGATAACAAAATGATGAAAACAGTAAAACAGTCCTGTAGACAAGCCTATTGGCAAAACATTGGGGCTATATAGAAACATAGACAATGCAGCAGAAAAGACCAGAGGTCCATCCAGTCTGCCCAAGTTCCCTATGATTCCTTGGATCTACTGTTCCTCCAGGGTACTAACCCTCCCGTCCTCTCTCTGTTTTCCTCCTTGGTCCTGTGCCCCCAGGAACCACTGTTCCCTTCATTATGTTCCAGTCCTGCTTGAATCCCCTGACTGTTTTTGCACCGACCACTTCAGCCGGCAGACTGTTTCAAGGTTCCACCACTCTTTCCATAAAGTAGTACTTCCTTACAGCTCTCCAGAACCTATCCCCTGTTAATTTTCATTTGTGTCCACGTGACCGCTAAATAGTTTCCCGCAGTTCACTTTGTTAATTCCTTTAAGGAACTTGAAGGTCTCCATCATATCTTCCTCTCCTTCTGGTCTCCAGTGAGTACAAATTTAGTGCCTTGAGGCTCCTCATAGGATTTGCCCTGCTGTCCCTGAATTATTTTGTTACTCTGCACTACACTGTCTCCAACCTATCCTAATCCTTTCTGAGGTGAGGACTCTCGAACTAGGTGCAGTACTCAGGTGAGACCTCACCAGGGATCTGTAGAGGGAAAGTATACCTCTTTTCTACTGCTATCAATACCCTCCCAATATATCCCATCCTGTTAGCCTTGCCATAGGTCTTGTTGCACTGACTCCATTGCTTAAGTGAGTTGCTAATGATAACTCCCAGATCCCGTTCTTCAGCTGTAGTGCTAAGTCTCTCTCCTCCCATCCAGTACTCCGGCTTGGGATTCTTTTTCCCTAGGTGCATTACATTGTATTTTCTAGCATTTAATTCTAACTGCCAGACCTTTGACCACCCCTCTAGCTTTTGTAGGTCTCTCTACATTTCCCTTATTTCCTTGTCACTGTCCACCCCCACATAGTTTTGTGTCATCTGCAAGAGACACAACCTGCCCCTGGGTTCCTTCTCCAATGTCACTAATGAACATGTTGAAGAGGACTGGACCCAGGACTGATCCTATGGAACCCGCTCCATAACCTCCCTCTCCTCTGATTTAGCCCCCTTGACCACCACCCTCCTGCTGCCTCCCCTCTAGCCAGTTACCCACCCAGTTTAGCTGCACCCAGGTCTTTCATCTTCTTCAGCAATGTTTGTGAAGTACGGAGTCAAAAGCCTTGCTGAAGTCAAAGGAGAGTATTTATTTATTTATTTAGCTTTTGTTGACCGGGTAAGTGCACTAGACAAATCCTGCCTATTTTCAGGCAGACCGGGGAGGATACAGATGAATGCCAACTGACTTTGAACCAGATTAAGCTGTTGGTGGTATTTATAGTGAAAGAGGGAAATTTGGCCAGGACACCAGGAAATTCCCTACTCTTTCGATAAGTGCCATGGGATCTTTAACATCCACCTGAACTACCACCAATCCAGGCAGATGGGGCCTCGGTTTAGCGTCTCATCGAAGGCGGCACCTCAGAGTGCAGCACCCTCTCTATGCTGCACTACAGTGTCAGTACTGGGATATTAACCAAGTGCCAGATGTGGGAACTGAACCCACAGCCCTTGATCTCCGGCCTCAGAGGTGAGTGTGCTACCTACTGAGCCACTGACACTAAATATATATACTAAGTATATTCACAGCTTGGCCCTTGTCTGATTTGGGTCTTTAAATAAAACAAAGTCGATTTGGGAATTTTGTTTTTGTGGGCTTTATGCAAAATCAGAGTGGTGAGTGAGTGCACTGTGCATTGCACCAGTTTCACAACCTCATTGAAGTCATAATGTGAAGCGAGTACCCGATGGATTTTGACTTTACCTTGAGGCAATGATTGCTGTGTTTTGTTCACTATTCTTGTTGTTTCTAACATACTTGATACTGACATGTATTAAAACAACAAGAAGAAAGTGATCTCTGGTTCAGAAAAAGTTAATATGATGTATTTATATGATAATGAAAGCGAAACACTGCAGGAAAGAAGCAGGGGTAACTACACAACTGAACATTATGGAGACAATCAGTCAGCGAAAGCAGGCTTTTTCTGTTTCACAGGTGTAACTAATATTTTCAGCCATGTAAAGATAAGTTAAGCTGAATGAAAACAATCTGTTGGATGTTTTCATGGTCTAGCATGACCAGTGAGTCTCAACAACATCAACAGCTGTGCTAAACATCCTCTCAGATAGCACACTTGTAAAGAGGCAGCTGATGTATCTTTATTTATTTCATTTTGTTGACTGGGAAAGAGAACTCGACAATGTTTTGCCTATTTTCAGCCTCGTCCTGGGAGGGGATACAGATGGATGCCAGCTGAAACTGAACCAGATTTTAAGCTGTTGGTGGTATTTTTAGTGAATGGGGAAATTTAGCCAGGACACTGGGAAATTCCCTTCTCTTCAGAAGTGCCATGGGATCTTTAACACTCACCTAAACTACCACCAGAACAGGCAGATGGGACCTCGGTTTAACATCTTATCCATGTATCTGGCAGCCAGTTGCACCAAGTAGGGGATTAATACATCTTCTGTGCACAGTAGACTAATGGATCAACCTGAAATGGCTAAAGAGACTCTGCAGAATAGCCGTATAAGATATGCTCTGCAGAAAAGACTGTGACTGTCCTTGTCTGTTGATCTTGATGTAATGATGTGCTGAGCAGTGTCCACTCACTCTCATGAGCACTGCTACCAGTACCAGGCATTTCTTCCTGATCTCTACCCAGTGGACCCCAAACCGGACCTGCCAGATGCCATTCCCATTCTCTCATGAGCTTCTTCCTCAGCTGGTTGCACCAGTCCCGCATGCAACCAGCCAGCTCATCGCACAGCTCTTGGTGAAAGCGAGTCACTCTGTGGCTATCCATTGCCATGTGAAGAATCTCCCATTTAAACTTGGGATCCAGCATGGCTGCAAAAATGTGGCTGAGGCTATCCAGCACTTTAGCAAACCTTGCATCCAGTTCAGCTTGCATGTGCTCAGTAAGCACAGCTGCCCCATCTTAAATCTCACTGTGTTAGGTATGTATCTCTCCATGAACGTTTTTGGATATGCACAGCTGGATCACCTGACTCAGCATGGCAATGGGTGCACTTAGAACATGGGTGCTCCTCTCAAACGGCCCAAGTACTGTCACCATGGTGTTAATCATTGACAACTTTCATGGTGGCCTAGAAGTCACTTAATGTTGCACTCCACTGACATGTCATAAAGTGCGTGCTTCTGTTCTAACAGTCTAGACTGCAACAGGTATGATGAATTTCATCTAGTACTAGCATCCTGTATCAAGCAATGCTGAGACAGACCAAGGCATTGTTGTACTTCTCTTGGTTGGTTAGTCACCTTTGCGGAAGCGATGAAGATGAGCACAGATGGAGCACGCTGTGGAGACAGTCTTGCTAGCCTCAGTACTGTGACACGGCACAGATGTTTTGTTTTCTATATATGTACTTTATTCTCCTCTCCCCAGTGGCCCCCATCTGCTCGGTCCCCCTCCCCCTGTTACCCGGTTCCTCTGGGATCTCACCTTGTTAGCCATCCTGGCCACAGGCTTGGCTGCCGGCCTCAGTGCAGAGCCTGGGGAGTCAGTGTCATCTGCCGCTGCAGGATTTTTCCACCATTTTCTCCTGAACCCTCCCATTGCTGGGGAGCAACATGTCAGTGTGCATACGTGAGGCGTATGCATGCTACAGAGTCATGCAGCACCCACCCTTCCATTGGTGCCCCTTTCTGGTCTACCTCAGACCTCCACCTGGGGCAGTCATTTGGCAGTGCTTCCAAGCCACCCTCCCTGAGACAGCAGAGCTGTCCTTTGGCGCCAAACCTTTCCCTCCCTGACAACCTCAGCGACTCGCCGTACTCATGAACATGGGTCACTGGCTTGGCAGGAGGTAAGGCACTGATGCCTCAGCCCTCCACACCACTGGGCTGCCTTAACACAGCGCAGATGTGAGCACTAGATTTAAGGTGTGGGCAAAGCAGTGAATGCTTATGAAATTCCCATCACTGACTGCTTTCACCATATTTGCTGCATTATCCGTGATTAAAAAATAAAATTACATGTAGATTGGTACCGACTATCGAAGCTGCATCATCTCTTGAATGAATGCCTGGATGTTTGACGATGTGTGATTTCTCCACTAGTTCAACTGTTAGAAGAGCAGACCTGAGTGACTGCCAGATTGTGGAGGAATAAAGGGAGAGCCAATGACACAGGGAGAGAAGGAGGATCTGCCACAAGAGACATAGGCTTTGCACACACTGGTGTGCCATCAGAGAGATTTGCATGGATGTAGTTTGTATTTCTGGAGATGTCTGAGGTGCAGTGGAAGCTCCCCCATAGCCTCCGAGAGTAGTGTGGCAGTGGACATTCTCACATCCCTCATATATCATTGGCACCACAGTCTATAAAATGTGGACTGTCCTGCCAGCCCAGTGGTGAAGAGAGCTGAGGTGCCTTGTGCCTTACCTTTCCCCATGCTGGCGACCCAGGTTGGGAATGGACTCAGGTTGTCGGGGGTTGGCTGTGGAGGAGAGGATTGAGCGTCTGATGGACTGCTCTCCTCTCCTAAGGAGGAGCTCTGTTGGCCAGGCCTAGACTGCCCCCAGGTGGAGCCTGGGGTAGAGTAGCGTTAGGGGAGGCAAGTATGGGAGGGAACTGCAGAGATACATCAGGTGGGTGTGTCTCTATGCAAGAGCATGATGCTCCATGATCAGGTGGAGAGAGAAGGATGAAGGAAAAACAGCATCAGAGGGGCTTAATGAAACCCAGCAGCATGTTGTGTCTGTACCCACACTGCTGCTCGTCCACCAAACTTGGTCTGCCTCAGATCTGTGGGAGGAGAATGGTCCTCCCCTCTCATCCCTGCCATCAGGGGAAGCTCATGGGAAATTAACTAGACCAAGGTAGGTGGCCAGGGCAGGTATCCTAGCCAGTCTGAGAGGCAGGGACTGGGCTGATGAGCTGCCCCCGATGCAAGAGGATAAATTGTATATGGAAACAAAAATGTGGGGTGTGATGGGATCTGGTACTGGGAGGCATGTATAAGAGGAACAGCGGAGATATATCGGGCAGGTGCACCTCCACCAAAAGCATGGCACTCTGCAGTCGTGGGAGAAAAATAGAGGAAAACCAGTGTTGGAGGGCTTAATGAAGCCCAGCATGGTCACGTCTCGCCCTCACACTGCTTCTCATCCCTGCCATGGAGGGGAGTTCATGGGAAACTACTAGACCAAGGTAGGTGGCATGAGCAGGCATGGTAGCCAGTGTAGGGGGCCAGGGATTGGGCTCATGAGCTGCCCACCCCCCAAGACACAGGAGGATAAATTGTATATGGAAAAAATGTGGACCATGATGGGAGCTGGTACCATGGCTGCAAGTGTTGCACAAATCTGCAAAATTTAGTGTCCTCCACAAGTGAAAAGGGTTACAGATCAACTCTAATTGACTCGGACCTTACTTTAACAAACCAAATGATCCTTTTATATATTGGTGAGGATGGTTCAGTCCCACAGAATAGGAATACACTGCACATTTATTTAGCCGCAGCTATAAAGGTGATAACCCGCTTATGGTGGACTACTACAGTCCCTACTTTGACCCATTGGCATTCCTTGATGGCTTAAATTTATTATTTAGAATGATATATTGCTGTTAGAATGGATCACACCACCCAATTTGAACTGGCATGGAGACCCTGGGTTTTATACATTTCTCCTTTAGATGACTCCTTTATCCCTGAACTGGACTTTAGGGTACAATATATAAAATATAGAAAGCAGTAGACTTTTGATGATGATTACTCCTAAGATGTAGGCATAATGACGATTAACATCTCTGTATGTATTCTAACCCAATTTTTTATTTTTTATTTAGTTGTTTAACCAGGTATAGCACACTAAGCTGGAAGCTTTTTACAGGAGCGACCTGGGAGCACATATGATCATTATATGTGATGTAATAACTGTACAAGTATATTCCTGCTGTATTGAACTGGAAAAATAAAGAATATATATAAAAAAAAAAGGTTACAGATCCAGTGCCATCATTTCACCTGTGAGCTGCGTGATGTGCTGAGCTGTTGGATGGAAAGATTTATACTTATGTAACCCCGGCGGGCGCTGCTCCAAGGGTTACTACACCTGCCTACTACCAGGGACATAAGTTGAAGGGCCTGGGTCTCCAAACTTACTTTAAACTGGTTGCATAATGCACAGTGCCTCCACCCGAGTTTAACCTTTAAGTGAGCTAGCTGTTACCTGGTACAACCCCTTGGGATGTTATACCATCCATGTTTACCATTTGCCACTCCACACATGACCCAATAGCATTTCCCACATTTCAGACATTTCTGTAATTAAAGGCGCTCTCTAATAATATACTCATGACAACCAAATTTCAAAACAGTAACAACAATATTTATTGGGGCATAGGAGTTAGGAGTGGAAACAGAAGGAGTAAGTCTCTGAGTGATTATATGTACAAAATGTACATTTGATTGGATTGGTTTGGGTTGCAGGTGAAAACCCTCCAGCTGGATAGATACCAATTATCAAAACAGAAGAAAAGCAATCACATTGTCCCAACACTTAATACCCAGAGCCCTGGCTGTCTAGCTGCCTTAAAATCAGTTCAATGGCCTACACAGCCAATGTAGTGTTATGCTTGTGCAACTGTGTTACTTAGGTTTTGGCTGTTCGACTCTCTGTTCCAAAGGAATTACCACCCTGTAGGGTATCAGACAGGAACCCTCTAGAGGGTGCCACCCTAGAGGTGTCATGAGACGATTCCCTTGTTCCCTTGGCTAAAGGTTGGGATAATTTAGTGATGGCTCTGCTGCTACAATTTGGAAACCCAATTAAAGGAGGTGGAAAATATTCCAGTTTAGAGGAAGCTCTCACTCTATCCTTCTAACAGGAACACTGTGGAGGGTTGCAAGCCGCTGTGCTCTGCAACAAGCCACCTCAAGGTGGAAGGAGGAGAGTAATAACCACCAAGGCACTCACCCGCCTACTGATCTAAAAACAAACCAGGTGAACCAGAGGCAGTTATAGGGAGAATAGCTTTGAAGGTGCCTCCATGCTCAGGTAGCTAAGCGAGGCCCCCTGCAAGGTATCCCACCTCTTCGCAGTTGAGTCTTAACTTCACAACTTGAGGTGCTGTCAGTACGGTTACTGACTGAAGGTCCACTTGGAGTGAGGAGACATTCCCAGCTATGGGCCAGGTGAGAAGGACCCCACCCCAAGCTTTGCATGCTCAAGCTGCAGACTCTAGGTGCAGAGGAGACCATTGGCTGGGGAACACTGCACCAGAATGGTATGGCTGGCACGCCCCTGGGACAGATGAGGAGCTGAACAAGCATTGAGTGCTGAGACCTGTAATGGCAGATGGCAGGAGCATTGAGCAATGATGACGTGAGCAGAAGTGGATCTGGACGTAGTTCAGCAATGCAGGTAGTTCAGCAGGGTAACAATAGTCGGACCTGAACATAGGTCAGTAAGCAGTAGAATAGTCAGATCTGCATGTAGAGTCTGCAAAACATAGTAGCAATGGTGGGACATGAACATTAGTGGAAGAGACAGCACTATGATAGTGGGGCAAGCCAGCCAGCCATTCAAAAAAGCCAATGAAAGTGACAAATACTCAGAGGATTTTTGGCAGCGGAGGCTGAATTTAGGACATAAGTAATTAGCCACATGGGGCTATGACTCCCAAACACTTCCAAGTCCCCTATCAGGAAAACAAAAAGTGATGGAAGGCCGAGAACACACATGCTGATATTAAAGCTAGTTACAAGCATCATAAGTAGCTTAGCTGACCTCAGAGTAGAACAGCAGTGTACAAACATAGAAAAGCAGCAGCATTGAGTAACCATGAGTGGTAGCATTCTATAAGCTGGGAATGGAGGGAAGCAAATTGATCTGAAAGCAGCTATGACCATGTGGGAGGTAGATGAAGCTGAGAAAGCACAACAAGGGTTCAGGGGAGCTTAAATCAGTTGAAACAATTAGGCGGTAGCATGGGAAGCAGCTTTGGTTTGAGTAGGACACAGGTACTGATTACACTAGCAATGTAAGTAACTGAAAGTAAGTAGCTTGAGCTGTAAATGAGCAAAATGGTAGGAGCTAGAAACCAGATTCCCCCAAAAACAAACAAAACAAAACCAAGACACACAAACATAACAGAACAGGGAAATGAAAAAGGAAGTACACAGCCAGAGGCAAAATACAAACCAGAAGCAGAAGAACAAAAAGCAGAGTCCAGCAGAAAGAAGCAGTGGGCGGGGTGGGCAGGTCCCAGCCAGCTGCAGAGAACAAACAAACAGAGCCTCTGGCCAGCAAAGAAAAAGTGCTTCAGAGGAGGCTGAAGGGAACTGCTTATATACTGTAGCTCAGGAAGTGGGAGTGGCTGGCTGCTTGCCCATCAGAACCATAGGCTGAGCCTTCCAAATGGAACACATTTCATTTTTTCCCACCACTGGTACCAGTTCTGCAGACTCTGTATAAAATCCCACAATCTTACACATTTAACTTGGGTACCCAGTTACAAGAATCCTGTAGATGGTTGCAGGCTTGGTGGATGGTGCAGCTATATGTTAGCCGACTTGATTTAAGGAAGAGATAAGATTAAACTTGAAAGCAATCTAATAAACAACAATTTGTAATCCTTAAGGGAAACGAGGGATTGCCCCCGGAGGTTACAATTCGAACTTTGGGTTGGTTGTAACCAGCCAGTCACACCAGATGTGGATGTTTTGAGCATTTCCTTTGCTGTTTAACACATTTATATGATTTCAAACACTCAGCACATCTATATGATTTGAAATGGTTCAAGGAGGCAGTATAGCATAGTGGTTTAAGGCTCTGAGTTGCAAATCTCAAGACCTGGTTTGAATCCCACAGCCCCACTTGCATACTGTGTGACCCTGGGCAATTCACTTAACTTCCTTGTGCTCCCAGGTCACACCTGTAACAAGCTTTGGCTTAGTGTGTCTCTCCTGGTTAAAAGAAAGAAAAACACTCAGCACATTTTTATGACTTAGAACATTTCAGTACATTTATATTTCAAACACATCCAGTACGTAAATGAATGGATAGCACCTTCAACCAGGGTCAAGAGGGCCGCCCGGTCAGATCCTTTTAGGAAAATGGTCATTTCCAGGTTATAGCAACTGATTTTTACTTCTGGATCTCAGTCCATTTGTGGCTTGCAGCTCCACAGGACGTCTGACCATATAGTTAGCACAATTACATATCAGCACATTTATACGATATCTTTGGGCTCACTTGGGTCCCCAAATAGTTATCTGATGCTTGGGCTCACTTGGGTCCCCGAACAGTTACAATTAGCAAAGTTCCAACATAAAATCCCACCTCACTGGACTCAGGTTATGTGCAACAGATGCAGGGTGCAGACCCTAGAACGATATCATATAGAACAGTCACTTGGGCAAGGCTGCACCAATTTGGCAGATTTCTTTCTTTCTTGCAACTGGGTCAGAGTACTCACTCAGGCTCCTCATGGTAGATTCTCCACAATCAAGGTTCCTGATATCTTCAGTTCCTCACAATTGAGGTGAAATCAGCTCTCTTACAGCTGGCTTGATGTCGTCAAGTTGCAGGTCCATGTCTTTCCCCAATGTGGAAGGGAGGGCTAGCACCTGGGGACATTCTGGCAACCCCAGGCTAGCAGGAACTACAGAAACTAAGTAACTTTAACTTTACTGCTAGAGGCAATCACCCTCTCCTAGATGGAGAGGATTAGTTTGATCTCCAGGCTTGGGGTTCCTGCTCGAATCTTGCAAAAGGCTGAAAACATAGTCTCTTATTGGTCTCTCCTGAGGCTCCTAATTATTGAAGATTTTTGGTGAATGGCCTCTGATTGGCTGGAGGGCCTGTCAATCAAGAAATGAATTATGCAATAACCACACTCAATGCACAGTTCGTTTGCTGTTTTGTCGCTTGAAATTAGGTCCCTGTAAGTCCCCATGAGTACTTGGCAGTTTCCCATGAGCTTTGGCTAATGTCCCACAAGTCCTGGCTTTGTTATTCTAGCTTTCCGATTAGCTGTGCTGCTTTTGCAATGGCTGCTGAAACACAGTCTCTAAAGCAGATTAGATACAGTCTCAAATAAGGTCCTGCTGCAGTCTGAATAAAATGAATATTTGCCCAAATGCCCCACAGTTCGTTAGCCCTGGTTGTGTACTTGCTATTGCTGCACAGATTTTATAAATTGCTCAGTCCGTTTTCCTGTCGCTGCTGCCAGTATTTAAGGATGCTTTGCAGTGGCAGACAGGCTGTCTATCTAAGTCCCAACATTTGTCTGGTGCAGCCAGGTTGGAAGCATTTATCCATTTCAAACACTCCCTTTACAACATCAGTCCCCTAACATACAGGCAGTTACATTTATTTGTCTAAACATTTTCTTTTCTTTTCTCCCTTGGCGCAGCTGAGAACAAGCTTCCCTGAGGGCAGAACAGACCCTCATGAATATTCCTCAGATCTGGGCTCTGACTCATTAATATATCGAGCCTCGATAGAACAATTGGTGGATCTCTTTGAATTTAATAGTAGCGGCCGCTCTGGGCCCTGTCCATGGTCACTGGGTCCCACTTAGCTGATGGGGATCCGGGACTGACGGAAAGTGAGCAGTCACTAGATCAAAGGCCACACACTCTGCATGATCCCCACTGCACCGAGTGCATGTTTTGGTGGGGGATCAAGTTGACTTCTGGAGCCGCACAGGGCTGATTTAATGCATGGGGCACCAGAAAGGCACAGGAGGACTTGAGCAGAACAAAACAAATGCAGGCTAACAGGAGGCACCTGGAAAAGCAAAGACAGGAGCTACAGGGCTGCAGGTAAGCCCCATTTTGGCAGGGGAGGGTTACACTTAGTTCAGGCCTGGAATGCTTCCACTATTGGTACTGACCATGAACAGGAGATGTTTCACACTTGCCAGATGGTGCGAACATAACAGGGTACTGGTGCCTGACAGTGGCAGGAGTGCTGAGGGTACATGGTAGAATCTTTTGTGTTGAAGGGGAAGGGAGCGTAGCACCGTATTTTTTCAGAGGCAGAACGGTCCTTGTCTTGCCACTAGCACCACTGCCTGCATCAGCACCACCGATCCTGGATGAGTCTGATGGAAAACAGGCACAGACCCTGGCCTGCCTACATCATCATCACCACGGTCCCAGATGAGTCTGATGGAACCACAGGCACAGACCCTGGCCTGCCTGCATCATCATCACCACTGGTCCCGGATGAGTCTGATGGAACCACAGGCACAGACCCTGGCCTGCCTGCATCATCATCATCACCACGGTCCTGGATGAGTCTGATGGAACCACATGCAGAGACCCTGGCAAAGCTTTAAAACCTTTAGGTTGTTCATTAAGGTGGTGGTTGTTAAATTTTCCAGAGATTTCCCCTGCTGATAGTAGTGCTGCACAATGTGCACGCTGCCTTTCTGTTATCTTCTTTTAGTAACAGGAAACAGAAAATGATGGCAAAAACCTATGGTCCATCCAATCTGCCCAAGTTCCTATTTAGCTTTGGAACATACTGTCCCTCCAGGGTCCTAGCCTCCCAACCTCAACCCAATTCTTCACCCAGTTTCTGCCACCCCAAGCAAGTACTATACCCTTCAGTCTATCCCAACTGTGCTTAAAGCCACCAATGTTTTTCACACTTATCACTTCAGCTTGTAGACTGTTCCACTGCTCCACCACCCTTTCTTAAAATAATACTTCCTCATGTCCCTCCTGAACCTCCTTGTGTTAGTGTCCACTCATGTCGACATGAGAGCAAGCTAGTATTCAAGAAAAATCGTTCCCTACAGTTCATTTTGTTAATTCCTTTTAGCAACTTGAAGGTCTCTATCATATCTTTCTCCTTCTGGTCTTGAGCAAGTACATGTTTAGTGCCTTGAGATGCTTCTCATAGGACCTGCCCTGTTGGTCCTAATCATTTTTGTCACCCAGTGCTGCACCATTTCCAGGCAATCCTATCTGTCCTGAGGTGAGGACTCCAGAACTGGGCAGTACTCCAGGTGTGGCCTCACTAAGGAACTGAATTGGGGAAGTACTATTGATTCCTTCTGTGATCATCTTCCTGATACAACCCAGCATCCTACTGCTTGTTATATGCCTTGTTGCACTGACTCAATTGTTTTGAGAGCCACTGATCATAACTCCAAGGTCCCGTTCCTCATCTGTAGTGCTAAGTCTACCCCACCCATCCAGTTCTCTGTGCTGGGGTTCTCGTTCCTTATGTGCATTACCTTGCTCTTCTTGACACTGAATTTCAACTCCCAAACCTTAGACCACCCTCTAGCTTTTGTTATTCACTTTGCATTTCCAGTGATCTCTCATCGTTCTCCACCCTTTCACAGAGATTAGTGTCATCTGTGAGATACAAGCCTGCCCCAGATTCCTTCATCAATGTCACTGATGAACACACTGAAGAGGACTGGACCCAGGACAGATCCCTGTGGTACCCGCTCATGACCTCCCTTTCTTCTGGTTTGACCCCATTGACCACAGCACTCTTCTGCCTCCCCTTTAGGTAGTTACCTACCAGTTCACTATGACCTTAGCCACATCACAGCCTCCATCTTCTTCAACAAGTGCCTGTGATTGAGGGCTAAAGCTTGCTGAAGTCTAAGTAGAGCAAATCCACAGCATGGCCCCTATCCAATTCCTCATCACCCACTAAAAGAAAACTATCAGGTTCGTCTGACAAGACCTCCTGCCACAGATCTGTGCTGATTACTATCCTGGAGCCTGTTGCCCTTCAAGTAGTCCATGAAGACCCTGTGACCAGTGACTCCATAAACTTCCCTACAATAGAGGTAAGTAGTTCCCTGCTTGTTCCTTGTCCCTCCCCAATGCAGTGGGAACCATGTCTGCCACTCTCCAATCCTTTAGAACCACCCCATCCCCAGTCAGCTGTGGAACAGACCTACCAGGATTTTGGCCAGTTTGGCTGTCAGTTCCCACCTCACATGCAACCCATCTGGTCCCAGGGCCTTATCTATTTTAGGGCTGCCAGCTCTTTCTGGGCCCTGTCACTTGTAAATGTTGGCTGCCTCATCTCCTAGAGCCCTTTAGTGGCTGCCTTGATGCCACTGTCTGGCAAGGGCCCACTGTCCTTCCTAGTGAAAACTGAGCAAAGTAATCATTGAGGATGGTGGCCTTTGCCCATCCTCCTCTATCAACCTACCCCCAGCTAGCCTTACATCTCCTCCTTTCTTCCTTTTCTCCCTAATATATTAGAATAACTCTTTTCTCTGCTCTTGACCCCTCTGCAGTACACAGCTCTATGTCTGCTTTTGCTTCCTAACCACCTACTTTGCATCCCTAATTTTCAGGAAATTTCTCTATCCTTCCTTCCCTGCTTTTCTTTGTACATAGAAACATAGAATCGGTCAACAGGCAAGAACCATACAGCCCACCTAGTCTGCCCATTTCCCTACTCACTGTTGCAGCCCCAGATCCTATTTGATCTGCTGCTCTCCTGCTCTGCACATCTCCAGGGTACTCTAATGTCTATCCCATACACTTCTGAACACCCGATTGTTTTTCATCCCACCACTTCTGCTGGAAGGCTGTTCCACAGCTCCACCACCTCTTCAGTGAAAAAGTACTTCTAACATTACCCCTGAGCCTTCCACCTGGCCCCTCCTTTCGTGCCCCCTTGCTGTTGTGCAGAGTTTTTCTCTGAAATATGCTTTCCACCTGTACCTATGTATTCCCTAAGGTACCTGAAAGTATCTATCATATCTCCCCTCTCTCTTCTTTCCCGCAGTGAATAGATATTAAGGTCCTTAAGTCTTTCCTCGAGGGCTTCTAGTTGCCCTTCTCTGGACTGCCTCTATTTTGTCAATGTCCTTCTAGGGATGTGGTCTCCAGTACTGGGCACAGTATTCCAGCTGAGGTCTCACCAGTGATCTGTACAGTGGCATTACTACCTCTTTCTTCCTGCTTGTTATGCCCCTCACTATGTACCCCAGCATTCTGTTTGCTCTCTCCCACCGCTTTTCACACTGTTTGGTCAGCTTTGTACTTGTAGAATGCCTTTTCTTGGCTCCACCACTTCCCTGACCCTTGCTGAGAACTGTAACATCTCTTGAACCTGTTCTTTTTGGTTACTATTCTCATGCATAAGTTAGATGCCTTGAGAATTACCCTTAATTCGCCCCATCTCTATTCTACCCACCTATTTTGTCCACCACTCATAACATTTCTCTGACCAGCTCTCTGAGTCTATTGAAGTCTGCCTTTCTAAATCAAGGACTTCCACTCTTGACTGGGGTTTTCAGGACCCATGGGCCAGTTTGAACCAAATGGAGTTATGGTTGCTGTTCCCTAGTGTCTCACCTATTCTCACAGCTCCTATTGCCTCTGAGTTGGTGAGAACCATTTCTTAATTGCATTCTGCCTGGTAGATTCCTTAATTAGCTGTACCAGTAGATAGTCCTGTGAAATGCAGCCATGCTATGCTCTTACTGTTCCTGACACCACTCATTCGGCCAGTATCACCACCAGTAAAGCTCTATCCACTAATTCACTGCCATGATTCCACCCCTAATGCAACCATGTCAGGTTCTACAATATTAATAAACATCCCTCCCACTCCAACCCACTGCCATGATCCTACCCCTGACCCAACCATGCCAGTTCTAAAATATTAATAAAACCTCCCTCCCACTCCACCCACAGCCATGATCCTGCCCCCAACCCAACCATGCTAGATTCTGAAATATTAATAAAACAGCCTCCCACTCCAACCCACTGCCATGATCCTGCCCCAACCCAACCATGCTAGATTCTGAAATATTAATAAAACCTCCCTCATTCTCCACCCACTGCCATGATCAGGCCCCCAACCCAGCCATGCCAGGTTCTGAAATATTAATAAAACACCCTTCCCAATCCAACCCACTGCCATGATCCAGATCCCAACAGAGCCATGCCCAGATCAATAATGTTAGTAAACATCCCCCCACTCCAACCCACTGCCATGTTCCTGCCCCGATCCAGCTATGCCCGGTTCCACAATATTAATAAATATCCCTCCCACCCTAACCTATGCCACGATCCTGCCCCAGGTCTGGCACCCTGGGTAGGTAAGTGATACAGGCAGGATAGATTTAAAAGGAAAGAATATATGAATTACAAAATAATGCAGTACTGTAGCTTGTAGACATGCCTGTGTGTATGGGAGGATACTAAACAATAATACAAGTTTGGGATGATGGTGATTAAGGGATAAGAATGGATGTACAGCAACATTTCCTGAATTTGGAGGAGGTTCAAGACATGCTGCACACAATGTTTTTTTTTATGTCTTTCGAATGTCTGTAACTGGATAGTGGGGAAGGCAAATGGACTGCAAAGTGACAACATACACATGTGCATTGGTAGAAACTTATGTGGGGAGGGCAGTTTGCAGAGAGGTTCATCCACATGCAGTACTGCCATAGCCTGAAATTTGTTAAGGAAAAGGGAAAATATAGGAACTTCCATATCTAATTTATTAACATAGACAAAAGGAAATGGACTGAGAGTGTTGTAAATAAAAATACAGTACAATACAAGTACCATACAAGTACAGTACAATACAAATACAGTACAATACAAGTACAGCACAATACAGGTACAATACAAAAACAGTACAATACAGATACAGTACAATACAAGCACAGCACAATACAAGTACAATACAAATGGAGATGGAGCAAAATGATTTATGACAACATTGCAATTGTTGGGGTGAGTGATATGAGTTTGGGAAGTGAGTGAGATAATGTGGAAAGACAAAGTCTAGAATAAGAATGAATAATAAATCCAGACAACACATTTGATTTACATGTGTGTGGGTGAGGTGGAGGTGGGTACTAAAATCTGGTTATGACACATAGTTTAGCAGGACCCATAGAATGATTGTATTGCCATATGCACTATACTGTAGGTGTAGGTGAAGGTTTGGGGTGAGATGACAATGATGATACAGAACTGCCTACCAACATCTGAAGTCTGGCGACTGGATAATGGGGTGTCAAAATATATGGCAGATGAATCTAGGTAAAGGCTTTGTTGCAAGCAATACTCTGAGGGAAGAAGGGATGGTTATGGATGAGACAACTTCACTTTCTAAAAAACACAGACATTTTTGATTTGGACTATAAGAGATGGGGCTGTAGGGTTTGGGTGTCGGACGGGGTGCAGGAAAGCGACAACTATAAATAAAACAACAAACTGTTTAGAAACAGTGGGAATTCAAGAATGCATGGGACAGACATAAGGCAATTCTAGTGGGGGGTAGGAGGAAGTAGGCTGTTGGTTAACTAGAATCTGCAATTTATCCAGTAGGTAGGGAAATGGGCAGACTAGGTGGGCCAAGTGGCCCTTATCTGCTATCAAATTCTATTTTTCTATTGCATTGCAGTTGTGGTAAAGCAGTGGAGGGGTTTGAAGGTTATGTATCCAAATACTATGCACCATATAATATTGCCAAATAAATATAACACTGTATGTCACTGTACATCTAGTACAGTACTGTGTGCGTGTGGAGATAGAGGATGACGCTACCCAAATACATAAAAGCTCAAATTATTTCTTTCAGGTTATGTAGATGTGCACAATATTTATCAGACTTACAAATGCACAGCAGGAATTGGAAATGTGTGACTGTTAATTGGGACACAGAAGCCAATCATTGTGCAAGTCAAACATAGGAACAAAGACAATGATGACAGGAAAAGACCAAAGGCCCATCTCGTCTGCCCAGACTTCCCTATCTGCCATGGCATCTGTTGTCCATGGAGGTTTTACAGTGCAGTGCATCTAAAGTATATAGAAACAAGAGTTCTACTCCTAAATGAAATATTACAGCAGGTACACAGATACAAAATCTCTCTTTAAAGTGAACAGTGCTCTTGTACATTAAACAGTTACAGTACCCACAGAAACAATCAAGTTGAGAGAAGAATAATCCTGTATGGGAGTCAAAGGACCATAGAAGATCTGCATAACCTTTATTTTACATTTCTAATGGTAATGGTTTTAATTCCTGCTGTATTTTATATGTAATATTGCAGTAGCATCTCAAGTTTTAAATTATGCTAAAACAGGAGCAGACATATTTCCAATAAGTAGGATTACAGTAAGTAAAAGTAAAATATATAAAAAACAGCTAAATGCTGCAGTCTGTTCACACTGAATTGATCTCTTTGATTATTGATTTCTTTCAAAAGTTTCACTAGGAAAGACATGCTGACTGCTAACAGGTTGTTTTCAGATGTGTCCTGGGGAAGGGGGCTGTAGCAAGTAATATACAGAAAATACAACATATCAAGGAACATAATCACACACTGAAGGAAATCAGAATGACATATGTACAGGTAATGAAGGAAACATATTGCCAGGGCAGTGCTAGTGGGGAAGGGTGAGTGGTGGTGAGGACAAGGGTGAGAGTCATGAACATTTGCAGGTGGGAAGAAAAGTCATGAAGCAAAAGACTTTAAAGAGAAGCAAGGGCAAAGCAATTTGACAAGGGAAGGAGGACAAAAGTTTAGGAAAGCGGTATGAGAAAGCAGATTGACCAACAGTAGATTTCCTAGAAGGAACAGCAAGGGAATGGGGAGTATTATTGTGTAGGGGGTAGGAGGAAGCTGAGGAGAGGATGAGAGGGAAGTAAGGTAGGAGGGAAAGGAACCAAACTAGAATTTAGGATATAAAGGAAGCATAACGTGTCAGTGGCTCAGTAGGTAGCACACTCACCTCTGAGGCCGGGAGATCAGAGGGCTGTGGGTTCAGTTCCCACATCTGGCACTTGGGTTAATATCCCAGTATTGACACTGTAGTGCAGCATGAGAGGGTGCTGCACTTCTGAGGTGCCGCTTCGGATGAGATGTTAAACCGAGGTCCGCTCTGCCTGGATTGGTGGTAGTTCAGGTGTATGTTAAAGATCCATGGCACTTATCGAAAAGAGTAGAAATTTCCTGGTGTCCTGGCCAAATTTCCTCATTCACTAAAAATACCACCAACAGCTTAATCTGGTACAAGGTCAGTTGGCATTCATCTGTATCCCCCTCCCGGGTCGGTGCCTGAAAATAGGCAGGATTTGTCTAGTGCACTTACCTGGTCAATAAAATAAATAAATAATGGGAAAGGCACCTGGCATTAAGAGAGGGAGTGAAGGGGCAGAGTAGAGTGAGCAATGATGGGTAAAGGGAACAATCTAAGGCAAAGCGACAAAAAGAGAGGAAAAGGGGTCCAGTCTGGCAGGATTAGCAACATAGGCACAGGCCTTGGGCCCTGCCTGCCAGGCCCCCAGCAATCCCCAACCTATATTTACTATATATCCTTTTCTTTCTGCCTGAGCTGCAGTTTTTTGTAATGGACTCAGCCACTGAGTAATCTGAGCAAAGTAGGGCTGAACTGCGACATGACTCACCTCCCTGATTAGGTGTTAGAGGTGCAGCTGATAGCTGTAGGGGCCCTGGCCAGGCCTGACCTTTAAGGTGTGAACAGGCCCATTCTCTGTGCTTTGTCTCCCACCCCACTTAGGACTCCCCCACTTAAAATCAAGTCTTACTCTTAAATATAAAAGATTAATAGTGCAATTCAACACGTATGCTTTATATTTAATCTCATTCTATAAAATTAAGAAATCTACAACACGTTTCAATGGTACAATTAAAACTCATATTCTTTTTTTTTTTTTTATTCCCTCATCTCACTCATATTGAAGTTCTGACCTTGATATAGCTCTGTTTTCTGATCCTGGCTTACTTATCAATGACAGAAATGTTTGATCCTGGGAATAATTTCTTGCAACTATCACTCGCTTTGCAATATAGTCTCCAAAGGTTATGACTCCTTTAACAAACCACCAGCTTAACTCTTACACCACACCCAGGACTTTGCCTCTTTTAGAGATGGTTTCCTACTGAGCCCAACAAAACTCCCACATCCTGGTTTGTACTACCTTACAGGACAAAATGATAACACCCAGACTGCAAGCACACATGAATGTTTTTTTTTTTTGGGAGGCTTTGGGAAGTGCAAATCCTGACATTTTGCACCCAAAATTGTTTTTACCAGGCCAGTTACTAATTATTTTCTAAATGATCAAAACTCAGACTATTGGGAGTGGGTCCAAAGGTGGTAAGCTGAGTAAGAAATTGGTTGGGGATGGGAGACAGTGGGTGGTGGTAAACTGAGTCCACTCCGAGGAAGGGAAAGTGACTAGCGGGTGCCACAATGATTGGTACTGGGTCCAGTCCTCTTTAATGTCTTTATTAGTGACATTTGTAGTGGGGCTAGAAGGGAAGGTATGCCTTTTGCAGATGACACAAAGATCTGTGATAGGGTAGACACTCCGGGGAGCAAATGAACAGAGATCTAAGAAAGCGTGAGGAGTGGTCAAAAGTGTGGCAAATGAGATTCAATGTGAAGAAGTGCAAGGTCGTTCACTTAGATGCTGGAAGGGTATTCACGACCATCAAGCACAAAAGGACCTGGGGATAATCATTTCTGAAAACATAAAGGTGGCCAAACAATGTAACAAGACAGTCAGGAGCTAGTAGGATGCTAGGGTGCATAGGGAGGGTATCACTAGCAGAAGAGGAGGTACTCATTCCACTGTATAAAACATTGGTGAGACCTCACCTGGAGTACTGTGTTCATTTCTAGAGACTACATCTCTGAAAGGACATAAACAGAACGAATGGTCCAGAGCAGAGCAACTAAAATGGTACTGGACCTGCATCAAAGCCCCTCGAGGAGAGGCCGAGGACCTCAGTATGTATAACCTGGAGGAAGGGAAGGAAAAAGGGATACGATAGAGACTTTCGAATACCTCATGAGTATAAATAGGATACAAGATGAAAACATTTTCAAAAAAGATGCTTAAGAACAAGGGGTCATGCTATGAAGCTGGAGGGTGTAGATTCAGGAAATGTTAGAAAGTACTTCTTCACAGAAAAAGTGGTGGATGCCTGGAACAGCTTCCCAACAGAGTGGTCTAAGCAAAAATGTAAGGGATTCAAGAACACATGGGATAGACATAAGAGAATCTTACTAGTGGAATGGGGTGGGGGGTAGCTGAGACCAAGTAGGGTCTGCAGTATTACAGTAAGTAGGGAAATGGGCAGACTAGGTGGGTCAAGTGGTCCTTACCTGCTGACAGTTTCTATGTAATCTATGTTTTGTTATTTTTCCATACTGATATTATTAGTTTCATTAGTTTTGAAGCATTTTAGTTAGATAATTTATGTTTTATGCCACTTTTAGGGACAGTAATACATTTTTTTTCAGGCTTCAGTAAATGATATGCAATGGCCAAAGGTGCAGTCAGAGTAAAGGAGCACATCTGTGGCAAAGGGGCAGGGTTGCGGTGAGAGGGGCTCGGAATTCTCTTGGGCCTAGAGCCTCAGGTTGCTTTAATCTGGCCCTGCAGTCTGGCAAGGGAGGATTTGGGAGCTCCACTATAGACTATGACACATTAACTAAAAATAGGGAGGATCATCTTTAAGACAATTTCACAGCAGACAGGAAGTGGGATCGCACTTTGTTCCTGTACAGTGCACCAAGCTTGGGATGAAGTTTTGGTGTATGACAGCAATATGAACTGAATATTAATTAAGAAGTAAGGAATAAGACATGATGAGGTGTGGTTTATTGGCTGATAAGAACACGTACCAGGTGTGTAATGAGGCACAAAGTGCTTGAGCTGAGCGCCTTTAGCACTTGGGAAGTGCTCTTATCAGTCCATAAACCATACCTCTGAGTGTCTTATTCCACTTATAAAATGAGTTCCCAAGTAACTAAGAAACAAAAACAATAAAATGCTAAAGAAATGTAAAAAGCTGAGACTTTAATACCAGAGATAGGACTCACCACTCCTCTTCCCCCCACACACACACACATATACTGCTCAGGTTGTCCTCCCCATCTCCCCACACACTGTATAAAATTAGATCCCCAACTAGCACACACCCATTTTCATAAAGGGTGTCTTTGGTACTGAAGAATGCTCATAGCAGCTGTTTCACTGAAAGCAAACAGCCAGTTTCACTGAGGCAGCATGTCCTTTTCAGCCACCATAGCTTCTCCAATGGAGGTTTGTAATATAGGGCGCTCACTGCATAATATGGAAAACCTGAATGTTTTTAGCCAAATGTTTTCATTTTAAAACTGGCATATAAAAAGCCAGTGGAGGAGCGGGTCTGGTCTTTTATTTGAAAGCCACGTCCTCGGTCAGCTTCATTGCAGTCGCCTTGTTTACCGCTACAGCATAAATTAGAGATTAATTTTGAAATATTTTGCCCTAAAGTGATTTGTATCATGTAATGCTCTGGAGTTGCTTGTGTGCTAGGGTGGGTGGGGAGAGGGTGACTGTTCTCCAGGTGAACCAGGCAGGTCTACATACTTTTAAAATGCAGATGTTGGCAGAGTGAGACATAGTGATTTCTGTTGTAAAGCATCCTGGCGGGCTGATGAGGTACCAGTTGGCACAATATGCACTGATAAGGACACAGTCAAAGGTCAGCCAGTCAGGAGGGAAAACTCCCAACCCATTTTATAACAGTCATTTATATACAGTCATTTGCGTACGGGCACCCAGTTGCTGAACTCGCTCTAAGATGCTATATTGGCAGAACCCAAGCTTGGCCTTTCAAATCAAAACTGATACTATCGGTCTGACTAGTTATATGGGAGAGAGAGAAATATCTAGATCCTGTGCCCAAAATTAATAGGAGAATAATCCATTACAGTAAGGAGGAGTAAATTCTTCACACAGTGAGTTATCACCAAATGGAACACCTTACCAAGAAATATAGTTAATAGTGACACCTTGGATACTTTAAAAAAGACTAGATAAATTCATAGGTTAAAACAATTTTTTTCCACCACTAAGGTGCTAGTGAGTTTATTAAAGGGCCCTGGCTCACTGAACTCGTATCCAATCCATGAAACTATGAAACTCACACCTTGCTGCAACCAGCACATGTGACTGTAACTCCTAAACTACTCCTGTATCTCCAATGGCACTTTTGCACAGCCTCAGTATTTTCAAACTACCTCAACCCTCTACCCATGTTTCCCTCTCCCTCTTCATTGCCCCTATTTCCCAACCATCATCTCCTCCTTCCTACCGCCTCTCCTATTTATGTTCCACCCTCCCCACGCCTGCCCACCTCTACCCTACCAACCTGGTGACCTGGTACCCCTCTTCTATCCCTTATGCTGCTGACAAGGCCCTGAAGGCTTCCCCTTATATCTCCAGTCTCCACCCTGCTCCTGTTTATCCCTGTCTCCTCCATTGTCCTCTTCCCACGAGTAACACTCTTGTCACCCAATGCTTTTTGCTATCTCCAAGTATCCTGTCCTTCTTTGGTCCCCTACCCCTTTGCCCCTCCAATGTACCACCATACTCTGTGTATTGCAAGTTATCACAAGTACAATTTAATGTATGTAATTTTCTGTAATTTTGTAACAAATGAGCTGCTTGTTATGTTTTTACTGTATTGTTAACTTCATGACATGGAACCTCGGTAAACTAGCTCTTAGCTCAAAGGTGCAATAATCTGAGATAACAATAAGTAAATAAATAATATGAATATAAATTAATATGAATATGAATGGGATACATGATTTAATTCTAGTTTTATGACAACAGCTGCAGCTACTGTAAATCAAAGTTTATTTCTATGGAATGGGTATATTTAAGCAATAATGCACAACAGGGTGTGGTATATCATGGGATATCGTCACACCTCAGTGTGTTGTTGCACCAAGAGTGACAGTACCCCATGATATACCACACCCTGGAGTGCATTATTGCTATTATGAACTGGATCCTCATGTGTATTAGCAAAAGAATACATTTTTAAAAGGTTTTAGTAGTCTTCATTTTATTGTGTAGGTGTACATTGAAAAAATAGTTCCTTCTTTTTGATGTGGACCGCAGGTGGCAGTATGCCTGCACTGGAGTCATGTGTAGGTGCCTGCTCATTTTGTGCCTGATATGCTGTTTTGTTGGCTGTTGTTACCTCTAGTCACTGTTTTGGTGCTGCAGGTTGGAGGCCTAGGTGACCAGCAGTTTGCAAGAAAATGGAGGCACTGTCGGCCATTGGTCATTCTGTGGATATAGGAAGCTGAGGTGCATCATTGCCAGTGCAGCCAAAATTGAAGGTACTGTTGGCTTTTGTAATTAGCACTAGAAGGGTAAGATGGCCACCCACTGGCATAGAGGTTGAATTTCCACTTGCAATGCCAATGACCGGGTTCAGGAATGGATCCGGTGTCAAAGACCATCCCTGGGAGTGGGAGATGACTCGAGCATCCCACGATGGTTCACCATCTCCCGGGGGTGTGCAGCTCGGTGTTTTCTGACTTCTGGTAGAGCCGCAGGGCATGGCAGCATGTTGGGTCCCACTGCATCAGGTGCGCACGGGACGCCGGCTCACACCTTGACGCCGGATTGCTACCAAGAGAAACCAGAAAATGGCTCTCTGGCTGACTGAATGAGGGATGCCACTCTCCTGCTGTCACAAAATCTCGCAAAGCCCAGTCCACCCTAACAGAACCCAGGACAAGCAGGTGGCGCTGGCCAGCCCCACAGTGTGCCTTCCCCCTCGGAGGGCCTGTCCATTGAAGGATACATTAGATTGCCCAGGGGCTGACATGTGGGGTCTGAGTTGGCGGTGGGGGTGGTGTGCTGTTGGGGGTCCCAAGTAACCCAAAGGAGGGCACTCCAAGAAGCGAGGGAGGAGCAAAAAAAAATACGGTAAGATGGAGATGGCAGTGTTAGTAATGTCATTGGAGTATTCGTGACAAGAGCAACAAAAATGGCTTGTTGGTGATCAATCAAACAATGAAAATCTTTATTTATCCAGGTGAACATTGTTGAGCAAGCTCATTTACAGGATGGACCTGGTGAAATCCGGGCCAAGTAGTAAAGTGCATACAGAGATATATACAATGGGAACAAATAATACAAACAGAAATGCAAGTAACTACTCAATGTTACAACAGTCAGAACGACTTAGTGGAATCTTCAGTAGGAAAGTGATCAGCAGCTCATAGCAGGTACTGGCGCAACCACAGAGATTTCAGAAAGTGGTATAATCACATGAATTTCCCTAAATTTGACACTCGAGTCCAAGGGATAGATGTCTTAACAGTCAGGCAAAATAGATGATTACAGCTTTTTGAACAAATTTCACATAAAACAGGTTTTAGTTTGGTTTAGAAAAGGAACACAGAAGAGATCCGAAGAGCTACATTCTGACTGGAAGATGGCTTTGGCGTGCACTGCTAGTGGAGGGTCCTGGCTTAGGTTCTGAGGCGGCAGCTGAGGCAGCGCCGGACCACCCGGTGTCCAAGTTTTCCATGTCTGTGGGACGGGGGCTTGAACTCGGCAGGGAAGAACAGAAGGGTCTGGCATAGAAGCTGCCCATGGACAAAGGACCCGTCAGACCAGCGGGAGAGACGAACAGCAGGACAAGGATGAATATTCCTTTGGCGCCTATGGTCAGGCTCAGACACAGAATTCAGAAGGAGCATAAACACAGATTCCCTACTCTTGCACTCTAAGCAGTAAAATAAGGGCCCTAACGGTCAGGCAAATAAGTGATTACAGCTTTTCTGACAAGGTTCAGCGAGAAAATCTGATTTTAGCTAGGTTTAAAAGGGAACACAGGAGCAGACTGCAGAAGCCAGTTGGAAGCCAGGGCCAAGAGCGCTTTTGTAATCTGATTGGTTAGTGGCTTTAGTGGTGCTTTGCTAAGGAAGTCTGGACATGGGGTTTCTGGCAGCGGCTGTGAAGATGCCAACCGCCCAGTGTCTGGGAATCACGCCTATGGGGCAGGTACCCCCTATAGAGCTTGTCTTTGGCCAGGGAGAGAGTAAAGAGACCGAGAGTAGTAAAGACATTTAGGGTCAAGAATATCTTCGTGGAATAAGAGTTGTCAAGGATTACAGGTGTTCGTTACTATGACTGGACTAGGGGAGGAACTAAACTGGGGACAGCGAATAGGAACTAGGAAAACAATTGCATGGCTCACAAGCGTATCAAGCATATAAGGACTTAAAGGTATTACTACTGTGGCGGCAGCTTAATTTCAGTAATTTTTGCATTTATTCCACAAGGATGGCAACATAAAGCTAATGGCCACTCTGCCATAGTGGGAGGATGCCTTAGAGATACATAATGTGATATAGGATGTGCTTCTTAAAGCGTATGATCCCAGCTCACTTAGAGGAGACATTCTATTATATATTAGGGAGCCTTTTTGTGATGACTCTGTAAGTCCAAAGGATGGAGTTTCTATTGAGTCTGAACATAAGAGAAGACCATCCTACAGCTTTGTAAAAGAGCAATGATGGATAGAGATGGGAAACTGGTAATAAACCTGATGGCGCTGTGATAAAGCATATCCAACTTGACAAGCGAGGCTTTAGGACAATGACTATATAAGAAATCTGCATAATCGATAGGTGAGAGAAGAGTAGTTTGGACAAGGTGCAGTTTGGCATGTCAGTGAGGAACTGGCTAATTCTAAAGAATAGCTCCAGCCTCTGCCTTAACTTCTTTACAAGGTCTTGAGATGCTCGGAGAATGAGAGGTTATGGTCTAACCACTCCTAAGTATTTAAACTTTGAAACAAACTCCAGTTTCTCTCCCAGGATTGTAGTAATCTGAGGTAGTGCTCCAGAGCTGGCTGGGTTCATCGTACGGCTGTAGGATGAGAACAGCATTGCCTTTGTCTTTTGCATTTAAAAGAAGTATTTGTGAAGGAGCTGGTTCTCGAGCTGGTCAAATTCTTCCTGTAGGTCTGCACAGGCGGCCTCGGCAGTCATTCGACTTATATATACCACCGTGTCATCAGCGAACAGGTGTATGTTTGCCTTGTTGGTGCACTCATCAATATTATTAACATAGATAGCGAAAAGTAGGGGACCAAGTATGAATCCTTGTGGCACTCCCTCAGAAGTGGTTTAAGTGGGGATAGCTCCCTCAGCCTTAATTTGTTGACTACATCCTACAAGGTACTCAGTGAACCAATGCAAGGATACTGAGTCCAGGCCTATGCTCTTCAGAGAAGAGAGTAGCAGGCTATGAAGCACAGTGTCAAGCCTTGCTAAGGTCTAGAATTACAGCACAGACAAAGTTTCTGCTGTCTAATTCACGGTACCAATAGTTTGTTACTTTGGGAAGGGCCGAAATAGTGCTGTGTTTAGTTCTAAAACTTGATTGCACAGGGTTTAGTAAATTATTGGCTTGAGATAGACCCTAAGTTGGTTGCTGACAATCTTTTCTAGGAGTTTCAACAAGATTGGGAGGAGAGAAATCGGTCTATAATTGCTGTGTCGCAGGATCCCTGATTTAAACAAGGGATGACATGGGCAATTTTCCACATCGGAGGAAGGGACCCTTGAGACAAAGATAAGTTAAATAAATGGGTGATAGGAACAGCAAGGACATGATAAGCGATTTTAAGGAAAAAGGATCCAAAGAGTCAGCACCAGCACTTTTCTTAACATCCTACTGGAGCATAAGATCTTCAACCTCTTTCAACGAGACCGGTTGGAACGAGAAGATGAGTACCGAGGTAGTAGAATCTATGCAAGGGACACTTACTTGGTAGCGGACCAGGACTGCAGGGGAACTGTCAAAAGCTAGACCAGCTGTGGCAAAATGATTGTTAAATGCATCTAAGATACCTGTTTTATCACAAATAGTTTTACCCCCAGATGTAATCTTAGGTGGCAAGGAATTACCAGGTGTATGACGGACATATCCTTGATTGTCCTCCAGAATTTAGAAGAACACTTTGCTGCGGAGTTCAGCTCATTGAGATAGAATACTGCCTTAGCATCCTGACCATTTTGTACAGGCATTACGTTGCCTTTCTAAACTGACACAGACAACTGACACCAGTCAGTCAGGCTTAGTCTGGCGAGCCTTTTTCTAGAGTCAGTGGTGATGCTGGCAGTAGAAATCTCAGTGCAAGGAGATCACGGAGCCTTGCCATGGCACTTGGCACTTTTCTCAGGTTTGCCATTGGGGACTGTTGGGAAGTAATAGGAGTGTCAGTCACCAGCACTTGCTTTTAAAATTGTAGTGGGTGAGAGAGTTGTTCTTTAAAATGTTTTACTCAGCTGGTGGGAGTTTTGTTGATGTGGGGACAGTAAGCCATGGTTGGATGACTTTGTGCTGACTGAGGAGGCTGCTGGTGGGATAGGGAGGTGGTCTCAGAGTTTGTTGTGTGTGACAGATTTTTTCTCTTTCGGTCAGCAGGACACAGTTGTGTAAATGACAGTGATATTTACATTTTTCTGCAGTGGCCATTGTGTTGTTCGATCAAGGGGGTGTCAAAACATGAGTCTGACAATCGCGTTGCAGAGGCTGAAACCAGGTTCTCTGCCCACAAACTTATACCTAACTACAAGAAAACTAAGGTCGTGATCTTCTCTCACCACCAGAATTAACATAATGGTGCCCCACTGCAAATCTGCAGCCATCATAACTCCTACCTTGATCAAGTTAACTCCTTTAAATATCTCGGAGTTATACTCGATTCTGCCCTTACTTTGCATGAACATATCCACCTACTTAGCTCTGCTATAAACACTAGAATAGGGCTCCTGTATCGCCATAGATGCTATCTGTCCTCTGACATGCTTCGCCTTGCTGTCTCATCATAGAAACATAGACATAGACTTTGACGGCAGATAAGGACCACTTGGCCCACCCAGTCTGCCCATTTGCCTACCTACTGGATAAGCTGCAGATTCTAGTTAACCAACAGCCTACTTCCTGCAACCCCCAACTATAATTGCCTTGTGTCTATCCCATGCATGTTTGAATTCCCCCACTGTTTTAGACCCACCGACCTCCTCAGGAAGGCTGTTCCATGTATCCACCACTCTTCTGTGAAAAAATTTCCTCACTTACCCCTGAGCGTCCCCCTCTATCTTTAAATTGTGCCCCTTGTTCTTACATCTCTTTTTCTGAAAGATGCTACCCTCCTGGACTTTGTTGATTCCCTTGAGGTACTTGAACGTTTCTATCATGTCCCCCTGTCCCTCCTTTCATCAAGAGTATACATATTAAGCTCTTTCAGTCTCTCTTCATATGGCTTCTGCTGCAGACCCTGCACCATTTTAGTTGCCCTCCTCTGGACTGCTTCCATCCTGTCTATGTCCTTGTGTAGATGAGGTCTCCAAAACTGCATGTAGTACTCAGATGGGGTCTCACCAACTGTTCTGTACAGAGGATAACCACTTCCTTTTTCTACTTGTGATGCCCTTCCTCTGCATCCCAGTATCCCCTGGCTCTCCTTACCGACTTTTCACATTGCTTACCCACCTTTAGGTCATCTGATATGACTACCCCAGGTCCCTTTCCATTTTGTTGTTGTTAGTACCTCCCCTGCTTGTGTACTCTTCTCCTGGGTTTTGTTTCCTAGGTGCATTACTTTGCACTTCTTTGTATTGAATCTAAGTTGCCACATGTCTGACCATTCCTCCAACCTTGCCAAGTCCCTTCTCATCATTTCTACCCCCTTGTGTATCAACTCTGTTACAGATCTTTGTATCATCTGCAAAGAGGCATACCTTTCCTTCCAGACCCTCTGCAATGTCACCTATAAAGATGTTAAAGAGGACTGGACCCAGTACTGAGCCCTGAGGTACTCCACATAGTAACCCCCTGTCTTCGGAATGTGTTCCATTCACTATTACCTTCTGTGTCCTGTTGTGCAGCCAGTTTTCTACCCAGGCTACCACCCTGGAACCCACTCCCAGGCTGGCTAACTTGATTATTAATCTTTTGTGCGGACTGTGTCAAATGCCTTGCTAGAAGTCTAGGTAGGCCATATCCACAGCCCTTCCCTGGTCTATTACTTTGGCCACCCAGTCGAAGAAATCAATTAGATTCGTCTGACTTGACTTTCCTGCTGTAAATCCATGCTGCTTTGGGTCTGTGCCCTGCTGGCCTCTAGGTACTCAACAATTCTTTCTTTCAGAAGTGATTCCATCATTTTCCTACCACTGAGGTTAAACTTACAGGTCTGTAGTTTCCCTTCTGCCTTGCTCCCACTTTTGTGAAGGGAATCACATCTGCCCTCCTCCAGTCCTTAGGTACCGCCCATCCTGCCATGATCTGTTAAAAGCATGGTCAGTGGTGTCACTAGGTCCTCCTTAGTTCTTTAAGGATTCTGGGGTGAATCCTTCAGCCCCATTGCTTTGTCCACCTTAAGTTTTAGGAGTTCTTCAGGACTCTTTTTCTGTGAATGGACTGGTGTCAACCCCCTACCCAGAGTGCTTCTATTGTCTGGTTTAGGTAACTCCTCCTCATCTTCTTTTGTGAATACTGAGCAAAAGTATTCATTCAGTATCTCTGCCTTTTCACTGTCTCCCTTTGCCCACCTCCTCTCCTTTATTAATCTTCACTATCCTCCCTTAACCTTTCTATGCTCCCTAATGTACCTATAAAAGGTTTTATCCCCTTCTTAACTGAGTTGGCTATTTTTTCTTTGGTTTGGGCCTTTGCTAGTCTGACTGCCTTCCCCACTTCTTTCTGCTTTAATTGATACAGTTCCTGTCATGCTCCTTCTGTGATTCCTTATACTCTTTGAATGCAGCCTTTTTCTCCTTAACCTTCCCTGCCACCTCGTTTGAAAACCATAGTGGTTTTTACTCGCTTTGTTTTCTTTATTTGTGTTTCACACAAAGGCTTGTTGCCTCTATGATGGCAGTTTGATTTTCTCCATTGTTCTTCCACCCCTCCTTTTTGGTCATTTGCTAGTGCATTTTCAGGTATTCACCCATTTTGCCAAAGTCAGCTCTTCTAAAGTCCAGTATCCTTGTTTTTGTATGGCTTATCTCCATGGTTGTGCTCATTGTAGAAGCACACTGTGCAGTGGTAAGCTTGTTCCCAGATGTGTACTGACTTCTAAATTTGTGATCCTCTCTCATTTGAGGTACCAGGTCTAATATTGCTCCCTCCCAAGTGGGTTCCAACACAAGCTGTCTAAGGCCTGCCCCTGCAGGGCATCTAGAATGACCCTGCTCTTGGATGTGGCTGCAGTACCTGTCATCCAGTTAACATGTGGCATATTCAGGTCCCCATCAACAGTATCTCCCCTTTTCAGCCATTTTGAGAATGTCCTCTATCATTTTGTTGTCCATTTCCTCCCTTGAGACATCGGTCTGTATACAACCCCTGTGCGGATTGTGATGCCATTCTCTGTCTCCAAGGTGACCCAGAGTGCCTCTTGTCCTCCCCTTTACTTTTTAGTTCTGTAGCTTTGATCCCTTCCCTTATGTATAGAGCTACCCACCTCCTCTTTACCTTCCCTGTCCCTTCTGTAGATTGTGTACCTGGTATGTTGACATCCCAGTCATGGTTCTCGTGTACCATGTTTCCGTGACTGCCACAATATCCAACTGTTCATCTTCCATCAGGGCTACTAGCTCAAGAAGCTTGTTTCTCAGACTACAGGCATTGGTACTCATTGCCCTCCATTTAATGTTGGCTTTATCCTTTTCCCCATCCCTGCTCTTACTGTCCTTGTCTATTTTACATTTACCACTGTCATGCCCTGTGCTGGCTCTGTGCCTCAGTGTTTACCTTACCTACCTGCCATGTTTTGTGGGGAGGCTTGAAATATCCTGCCTTTTATCAGCGCTCCCCTTGGCTAGTTAAAAGCTTGCCAAGGAAGCATTTAAACCTATCACCTAGGAGCTTGGTTCCCTTTCTGGACAGATGCAGACCATCATGCCAGTATAGACCTTTTCTCCAGGTGGCCCCAGTCCCCAATGAAGCTAAAGCCCTGTGCTCTGCACCAGTTTTGCAACCATTCATTAAACTGCATGGTGTGCAGTACCCTAGCCTCACTTCTGCCATGGACTGGTAGCACCTCTGAGAAGGTTACCGTGCTTGCTACCCATCTGAGGCCCCTCCCAACTCTACAAATTCATTCTGCACTGCACTGATCCATGCCTAGCTAGGTTATTTGTCCCAAGGTGGACTATGATATCTAGTTCCCTCTCCTGTGATGCTGCTTCTGCAATCCTGAAGATTCGCTTCCTGTCCCTCCAAGCCATGGCACCAGGCAGGCACCCTACTTCCTTCTCCTCTCCCTTTCCCAGGTTTACCCCTAACAATAGAGTCCCCTATCAGAAGCTGTTTCTTCCCCTGTGGTGTCCCTTGCCACCCTTTGTGGGTCTCCTTGTGGATGTCCTCAGCTTCTTCTGGGTCTCAACTGAGGTGCCGTCATAGAAACCTTGCTCTGCCAGAATGGCATATGATTTGTGTAGAGGTACAACTAGGGGACTTCGCTCTGGTCTACCACCAAGCACCCTCCCAGAACCCACTGAGGTCCAACTGCTCTTCATACTTGGCAACCTCTGAGGCAGTGGTTGTGGCAGTGGTGCTCTTTGGAAGGGGAGGCCTCCTTAGTACTTGCTAGTTCAGCCTGAGGTGGGCAACCCTCCCTCAGAGCTGACAGTTGCCTGCAAATAGGACAGCAACGCAGTTTCCAGAATGTCTCCCGAAAACTGCTGCCCCACAGCCAGTGCATTGCACCACTCTCCACATGTCCTCTCCTTATAATATACTATATATATATATATATTTTATTATTATTTGTGGTGTGCACCTACCCTTTTGCACTGTGCTGGGTTATTGAGGATATGACAGTTCTGCCCCAAGACCTGTTGAGGAAGTGATGTCAGAACTGTGGCTATAGAGAAATGCCACGCCTGGGGACGGGTGTGGGTAGGTGGAGGGTAGTCCACAGCCAAAGGTGACTGTTACAAACAATCAAATTCACAACTGCTCCACCACCCTGGTGAGTATTGCCTTTATAGTACTTCAACTAACATCACAATTTACTAGACCACGCCTCCTGCACAAATCACTCTACTGAGTCCAGGGATAAAATTAACTCACTCCTCAGCCAGCAGGACACTTTTAAAATATTGCAAAATATCCTTCCACATCCTAGGTCTCAACCCAATAATCAAGCAAATTCAGTTGTATCTCACTCCCTCTGGTTATAAAATTACTACACTTTTAATGGAATCCTGCAATTCTCTGCTTAATGCCAATAAGGAAAAAAATGAAACTTTTTGTAGAAAGCGTAGCTCCCTTCTTTACAAGTGTTATGCCTTACCAGGTTTCCAGGTCCTAAATGGAGTTATAGTTTGTTCTTGCAGTGTAGCAAGGTTCTCAGCTTCCACAGACAAATCAAAGTCAGACTCACTGGCTTCTAACTGTGAAGGATGCCTAGACAGCAGATGATGAAACCCCACCCAGAGCCAATTAATTGACTAGTTACACCTGTGATGTAAGCAGGCCTTTCAATGTAGGCAGTCTGCTATGTCTGATTTCAATACACAAAATCTTTCAGTGAAACCAGGGATGAAAACTTAACTTCTCAGCCAGCAGGACACTTTTAAAATGTTGCAAAATATCCTTCCAAATCCTAGGTCTCAACTCCAACAATCAAGCAAATTCAGTTGTATCTCACCTCTGGTTATAAAATTACTACACTTTTAATGGAATCCTGCAATTTCTGCTTAATGCCAATAAGGAAAAAAAATGAAACTTTTGTAAAAAGTGTAGCTCTCTTTCTTTACAAGTATTATGCCTTACCAGGTTTCCAGGTCCTAAATGGAGTTATAGTTTGTTCTTTGCAGTGTAGCAATGTTCTCAGCTTCCACAGACAAATCAAAGTCATCCTCCATCCTCTCTTGTAGACTATGGGATTACTATCTATGGAACTGCTGATCAAACTGCCCTCCATAGAATTAAAGTGTCACTGAATAAAGCCTGTCGACTTGTCACAGGCTGTGTCAGGTGCACCCATTCTTGTGACCTCTACAGTCTGTCTAATTGGCTGAATTTTGATGGCAGGCTACAATGTCAGACCTGCCTACTCGCGAAAAAAGATCTCAATTGGCTTTTCCCCTCCTGGGCTCCTAAACCTCCTTCAAACTGCCCCATCACAAGATCCACTAAAAGTTCTTGAAAGCCTCCATGCAGGTTCCCACTGCAGGACCTCCTTGGATAGTGAGCTTTCCATTATAGGGCCCCCTTGGTCAAGCTCCTCACCGCTGCCAACTCAGCTGTATCCAAACTTGGCTCATTCAAACTCGCCTTAGGAACACATCATTTCCTCCAGCTCCTGGATTGCTTCTAACTTTCTTCCCTGCTTACCTTGATTCCTCTTCTTGATCTCTCTGTACCTACCCCCATTCCTCCCTCCATCTTCCACTCCTCCCTCCCAGTTTTTTTCCATGCCTACCGCCTTCTCCTGGTCCCAGCTCTGTCTGGTGGTAGCTGCATAATTTCTATATTGGTCTTATATGTCTGATAATATAATGTGTTTACTTGACCTTGGATAGTTTTTATCCTGTATAATATTGTTTTACATAGAAATATAGAATTTGATGGCAGATAAAGACTGCTTGGCCCACCCAGTCTACCCATTTCCTTACCTAATGTATAAGCTGCAGATACTAATTAACCAACAGCTTACTTCCTCCTACCCCCACCCCTTAAAATTGCCTTTATGTCTGTCCCATGTATCTTGAATTTCACTGTTTTGGACTCCACCAAACCTCCTCAGGAAGGCCGATCCATGCATCCACAACCTCTCCGTGAAACATAGAAACATAGAATTTGACGGCAGATAAGGACCGCTTGGCCCACCTAGTCTGCCCATTTTCCTACCTGATGGATAAGCTGCAGATTCTAGTTAATTAACAGTTTACTTCCTCCTACTCCCCCACTAGAATTGCCTTATGTCTGTCCCATGTATCTTGAATTCTCCACTGTTTCTGACTCAACAACCTCCTTAGAAGGCTGTTCCATGCATCCACAACCCTTTCTGTGAAAAATTACTTTCTAACATTACCTCTGAGCCGTTCCCCTCTTCTTCAAATTGTACCTACTTGTTCTTGCACATCTCTTTTCTTGAAAGATGCTACCCTCTTGTACTTTGTTAATTCCTGAGATACTTGAAAGTTTCTATCATGTCCCCTCCCTCCTTTCCTCAAGAGTATACATATTAAGCTGCTTTAGTCTCTCCTCCTATGTCTTCTGGTGCAGACCCTGCACCATTTTGGTTGCCCTCCTCTGAACAGCCTCCACTCTGTCTATGTCTTTGTGGAGATGGGGTCTCCAGAATTGCACGCAGTACTCCAGACTACACAGACTGCGGGCATTGGTACTCATCACCCTCCATTTTTGATGGCCTTCCCTTTAGCCCCATCCCTGTCCTTACTGCCTTTTCTGCATTTACCTGTCCTGCTCCCTTATGACTTCTCTACCTTGGTGTTTACCTCTAACTACTGTGTTTTGTGGGGAGGCTGGGATTTTCCTGCTCTTTTCAGTGCTCTCCTCGGCTAGTTTAAATGCTTGCCAAAGAAGCATTTAAACCTATCACTTAGGATCCTGGTCCCCCAGAGAGATACAGACCATTGCACCAGTATAGGCCAGCATCCCTCCAGGTGGCTCCCCAGTCCCCAATGAAGCCAAAACCCTAAACTCTACACCAGTTTTTCAACCATTCATTGAATCCCATGGTGTAGAATACCCCAGCATCATCCTTGCCATAGACAGGCAGCACTCTGAGAAGGTTACTGTACATGCTACTAGTCTAAGGCCCTCCCAACTCTACAAACTCCTCTTGCATTGCTCTTGATCTCATTCACAGCCAGGTCATTTGTCCCTAGGTGGACAATGACATCCAGCTCCTCCCTCGTGCAGCTGCTCCACAATCCTGAGAATTCTTCCTGTCCTCCGAGCTGTGGTCACCTGCAGGCACCTACCTCCCTATCCCTTCCTCCCCACTTCTACCCCCTAATGATTGAGTCCCCCACCAGGAGTTGTTTTTCCCTGTGGGGTCTCATGCCACCCTCCTGTGGGTCTCCTTGTGGAGGTTATCTGCATCCTCCTTGGTCTCCACTGTAGGTGCCTCCATATGGGAATCACTTGCCAGAACAGCATATGAACTGTGGAGAGGTACAACTGGAGGGATGCACCTCTGTTCCACCACCCTCCCTCTCTGAGCCCACCTTGGTGCAACTGCTCCTCTTCTTGGCAACCTCTGAGGTAGCAGTGGTAGCCTGGTGGTCCCAGGGTGGGGAAGAGGTTTCACAATCCTAGCAGGTCAGCCTGGAGACAGGCAACCTCCCCTCAAACCAGAGAGGTGCACGCAAATGGGACAGCATTGCAGCTCTAGAATGTCTCTCCGAACACTGCTGCCACATAGCCATTGCACTGCACCACTTCCATCTTGACTTATTTTGTGTCCCTCTCCTGTTGCTTTGTATGCTTACTGTCTCCCCTCTATGTATTTCTACACCTATTTTTTACTTAAATGAGACCCTCTGCTTCTAATAAAGTATCTGTTTGCTTAATCCAAACAGGCACTGACTTCGCTGAGATAGAAGTGATTTATCAGTAAAGAAAGCTGTAGTTCTAGTCAGCTGTTACTTGCTCTGAAAGCAAGATTCTCCTCTGTCAAAAACTAACAACAGGAAGCTGTAATTGGAGACACCTGCCTTGTACTCCTAAGCCACACCCCAATTAGTTCCTCCCTCTGCTCCTGACTCAGCAAATTGTTGATACAGCCCCTTCCTCAAACAGAGAAACACACAGTGACTTTTTTTTTTTTTACTTAAATGAGACCCCCTGCTTCTAATAAAGTATCGGTTTGCTTAATTCAAACAGGCACTGACTCCTGCTGAGATAGAAGTGATTTATCAATAAGAAAGCTGTAGTTCTAGTCAGCTGTTACTTGCTCTGAAAGCAAGATTATCCTCTGTCAAAACTAACGGCAGGAAGCTGTAATTGAGACACCTGCTTTGTACTCCTAAGCTCCTAAGCCACATCCCCAATTAGCTTTTCCTCTCTGCTCCTGACTCAGAAAATTAAGCTGATATAGCCCCTTCCTCAAACAGAGAAACACACAGTGATTTTCTTTTTTTTACTTAAATGAGACCCTCTGCTTCTAATAAAGTATCTGTTTGCTTAATCCAAATAGGCACTGACTCCTGCTGAGATAGAAGTGATTTATCAGTAAGAAAGCTGTAGTCCTAGTCAGCTGTTACTCGCTCTGAAAGCAAGATTCTCCTCTGTCAAAAACTAACAGCCAGTTTTGTCTTATTTGTACCAAATATGCTTATCATTTCCTGTATCATTATTTTGTACCTCTCTGACATGGAGCCTTTGCAAAAGAATCTCTGACACAAAAGGTTTGTAATTCCAATTCATTTAATAAAATAAAAAAATGAATAAAAATAAATTCAGCGCTGTTGTTGTGGTCGGAGGAATTTCGTGGGAGTAAGGAGGTTGGTGGTTGAGGTTTTCTAGGCCATGATTATGTTGTGGAATTTAATCACAGCTTCAAATACCTTTCATCCAATCAGCTTCTGAGATTTTTTCAACCAGTTCATAATTATTATTATTTTTACAACTGTTTTAGAAGCAGGAATTAATTCAAAGCAAAACAGATCCAGTTCCAGTCCATGGCATTTAAGACCTTATTGTTAGGTAGCATAAAATCCATTTCATTTAATGTTGGATCTTAAAACAGATGTTATCTTATATAAATCAGAAGCGTTCTAGAAATCTTTCTAAGCCTCCTGCAGCATCATTGTGAATATTCATAAGTTCCTAAATAGAATATGTAAGCAATAAGACATGACGGGTGTGCATTACGGTAGATAACCGCACTTAGGGCATAGTTAGGCACGAGGTCAAGGTCGAGTGCCAGTCGTCCCTAGGAGTGCGGTTATCACACCATAATGCACAACCCCGGAGTGTCTTATTGTGCTTATAAATGTCCCTTTATTTTTAGAAGCAGTTTTTTATTTTTAAACTCATTTTTAAATAAGTAAAATGTAAGTGAATCTGTGCTTTTAACATAAAATAGTCCTTCCGCCTATTGGTGTTAGATTAAAGTAGTGTTATACAGTGTGTCCTCCCTGCCCATGTAAGCTTCATATTCCCCTGCCAGCCACAACAATTCACAACAATTCACAAATGCAATTTTTCTCATTGTAAGTATGACACATAGCCACCTTGTTTTATTTCATTCTCTCACTCTGTAGACAAAACTAAAGGAAGCCTATAACAGAGACTTCTCAGTTCCCCAGTGCTACAAGCATGAGCGTGGTTCAGAACTGCCACACTCACTAACAGCATCTTGAACTGCTCGCTCTGTCCTAAAAGATAAACAGCAGGGTGAGTCATTTGCCACCTTTTCTTTTGTTTATATAGTATTATTGCTTACTTTCTTCATTCTGTTTTTTTCCTTTGTTTCCCACATTCAAGAAATGGAATGTTTATCACGGAATGTTTACCATGGAATACAGATGTTCAAAATTCTGCTCAATTCTACTAGCAGAATGTTCCTCTACTAACATTCTGTACACATAGACAACAAAGGCCTGTTTTAGAGCCAGAGACTCAATTATCTCACTTTTCAGGGAAAGCAGAAGAGATTTCCTGATGAGCAGGTAAGGATAGAAGGGGGATTTTCACTGTTAGCAAACAAACAGTTGTAATGAAAACTATAAACAATACTTCATGTTTCTAATTTGTTTATGTGTATAAGAATAATGTGACAATCTGGTAAACAACATTTAATTAAATTGTTTTATTTTATATTTAAGATAATTTTAATGTTAGGGCCCAGTTGAAGGTTTCTACAGTATAATGGTAGCAGCCATGTTCATGGTGGAAGATCAGTTCTGGTTGTAGGGAGACTGATGGAAGATAGTTCTGCTTGTGGAGGACTGATCTGCTCATAGTGTAATGTGGTTTAGGACCAGGATGACTGTGCGTATACAGGAATTAATGTACGATCAGCTGATCTGTCTTGGCCAATGAGATTTCTAGATTTTTTCTTGCCATTTTATAAGTCATTTTAATTCACTGGACCCGAGGATCATATCTTGTGGCTTATGTGTACACTGTGGACCCCACATTCAAAAGGTTAGCGCAGCACAAAATGGATTTACACCACACTAACTCAAAATAGCACCGGCCGTTGGGGTGCATGCCATATTCAAAGGCCACCTATGAGCAACGCACTCGATAGCTCCATCACACAAAAGATTGTACTGCGCACATGCAAATGAGGGATCCTCATACATATGCAATGCAGCACAACACTGAATGTTTTCTGAAGTGCTAAATGGCTGCTAGTGCAGTGCACTTTAATGATTCTGAAACCCAGCCCTTAACGGTGCACAAGGGGTGGGTGCCCTGCACCTCGTCCATGCACTGTCAAGGGCTGGGTTCCTGGTGGCCTAGCAGTCCTTCCCAAGCCCTGATCCCACATGGAATAAATAAAGTAATCCCTGGTGACTACTGGTCCCCTCCCTAACCCAAACCTGACCTTATCATGCATACAGCTGTCCCTGGTGGTCTGCAGACCCCCCACCCAGCAGGTACTGTCCCACCACCCACTACCACTGTCCCAACCCCTGAGAGCCAGTGACCGGCAAGCCTCTGCTCACCACCACAGCCAGCTGCTGACTGAGCTCACATGGAGCCCGTACTGTACAATCAGCTGCTGCGCAATGCTTTCCATGAGACTCAGTCTGCAGCCAGCCATGGTGGTGAGCGGAGGTTGTGCCGTCACTGGCTGTCGGTTTGGGATGGGGGAGAGGGGTGGTGGGATAGTACCTGCTGGGGTAAGAGGTGGAGGTCTACTAAACCATCACAGACAGTTATATGCATGATATGCATGATACGGGCAGGTTGGGATTAGGCAGGGGGACCACTAGATCACCAGGGATTATTGTTCTTATATCTATGTGGGAATTGGGGCTTGAGCGGTACCACTATACTACCAAGGATTACTTTATCTATTCTGTGGGGCTTGGGAGGGACCGCTAGACTACATAGTATGTGGGATCGGGCATGGGAGGGTGGACCTGGCCCGCACACTTGGTCAAGAAGTAGCATGCAGATGAGCCCAAAACAGGGATGCAAATTAAACGTTAGTGCTGTGCATGCCCAATGGGCTCATCTGCATGTTTGGCTGAATATTGCCCATAGGGGCCGTGGTGCTAACTGGTGTTTGCCACGCTTTACCCCTCTGGTGGTCTTGACCCCATGCCCTGATAGTGTGGCACACAGCATGGTGACTGCTTCCTGTGTACACACACATGGCCTGATATTCAGACAGATAGCATGGTCAGTTTGGATTGCACCATCTGTTTGAATATTGCTCCAGAGCCGCCGCCCTATTTTTCAGAGGCACCCTGCACGCAAAGAGCCTGCCGGCTCTGAATATGGGTCCCTATATGCTGTATTTTGAGAATTTTAAAACTTTAACCAAAATAATCAAAAAAACACAAGCAGGCAAAACTGAGTTTTGACTGAGGGCTGGGGAGGTGAGAGACAGAGGGGTGCAGGGCAGTTAGAACAAACATTCCTTAGATATGTGTCAAACCCCAAGTAAAGTGCAAGAGGAGATGCTGAGCTAAATACTTGGGGATTGTAATTCAAAGGTGTTTAACACCACTCAGTCTCTCACTCACACTATCAAACAGCCCTGGGGGTGGAAAGGAGTGGTCTCATGGCTGCTGTAATCTGGCTTCACTGAAGACAATGGTTGTAGAGATCACAGGTTACCTCTGTAAACTGCAGGCCCTCCTTATTACAGTCTTGTTAAACAGGTTTTGGAGAATTAGTGATGGTTTGCCAGTGACTCCTGATCATTTGCCAGTGACTCTAATTGTTTGCCAGTGACTCCTGATCATTTGCCAGTGACTCTGATTGTTGCCAGTGACTCCTGATCATTTGCCAGTGACTCCTGATTGTTTGTCAGTATAAACAGTAGTTCTTGACTGAGTCCTTTTCAACCTTTCCTCTGGCTTTAAATGACACTACAGCATCATTGCTTAATCAGACATATTAATACTAGTATGTTTCTGATGTAGATTCCCACATGTACAGCACAAAAGAGAGCATGCTTTGACTTTATAGCTTAGAATGTTAACAAACCATTTTAAATTCAGCTCACTATAGATGTGACATAGTTTCAGAGAGTATAAGCATTTGTCAATGCTGAATGCTTACTTGCTGGCATTGGCATTGGTAGAGTAAGAGTTAGAGAGATGCATAATAGGAATGGCAGTGAAGTATTGAACTGAAGCCAACCCACCACCACCCTGCAGAGACTGACAGGCATTGGGGTGTCCTTTGGGTCGTCAGGCATAACGCCCACACCATTTCACCACACCCTACCCTGCAGACACCGACAACTGTCACGGTGTGCCTTGGGGTCTTTGGATCTTATGCTCACCCCATTCCATAAGGAAATATGGTGAGATGGGTGCAGTATAGGAGAATGGGGTGAACTTTGGGGCCGAAGATTCCAAGGCACACCTTGATGCCTGTCACTGGCTGCAAGGTATGGGTGGGGTGGAATGGCATGAGCATTACAGGCGACAATCCCAAGTCACACCCTGATGCCTGTCAGTCTCTACAGGGTGGGGCATTATGGTTGGAAACCCTAATGCCTCGGGTGTCCATTGGTATTTTTACTCTAAATTTTCAACATCGGTTTTTGTGACCCCGACCTCATGAGCAGTGGCAATATCAGTTTGTTAGCGAAAGCTGATTTTGCACAGCGACTATGCCATTTGGCACCACAGGTGCGAAAACACATTTAAACAGGATGTTAAAATGACAGCTGCACTGTTCATGGGGAGGTGTAAAATGGCAATGTTGAAAATCTGGAGTGAAAATATAAAAAACTGGTGAAGTCACGAGTGTGTATAAAACTGCGCAACGCACACCTGTAATGTAATTAGTTTGGGGATTTTTTACAGTAGATTGTCAACACAGGCATTTTGGGACTTCCACTCATGAACAGAGTCACTGTGATTTTCTTTGGCTAGGGTGTGAAAATGACAGCTGTACTGTTCATAAGGAGGTTTGGAAAATGCCAGTGTTGAAAATCTGGACTGAAAATATTACAAATTCGTGAACTTACGAGGGTGCGTGGAAACTGCACAATGCACACTCATAACACAGTCATTTATGGACTTTTGTTGCCAAATTTTCAACATAACCATTTTAAAACCTCTGCTCATGAACAGTGTCACTGTGATTTTCTTAATCTGTCCCACGCATTGATTTTGCACACCGACTGTGCCATTGTGCTTCATCCGCAAAAACACATTTTGGGCAAGATGTGAAAAATGATAGCTGTACTGCTCATAAGGAGGTGTGGTAAAATGGCAATGTTGTAAATCTGGAGTGAAAATAGTAAACAGTTCTTGAAATTCTGAGCGTGAGTAGGAACTGTACAGCATCACGCTTGTAAAACAGTCATTTTGGAATTTTTCACCAAATTTTCAACATGGGTTTTGGGGCCTACCTCATGAACTGTGACACTGTCATTTTGTTACTGTCCAAAAAGGTGGTTCCACGCAGTGACCGCAGAATCACCTTTCGGGACAAAATAACAAAATGGCAGTGGCTGAGTTCATGAGGTGGGGTCCCAAGAACCCCATGTTGAAAATTTGGTGAAAAATTCCCAAAATGGCGAGATATGCACCAAGTTGAAAAAAACAAAACATTTATGCAACTATACAGCTTACTGGCATTTCTTCAGTTTGCGGTTAGCTTTGAAGAGTGCAGACGTGTTCCTGTTCCACCAAAGATTTGCTACTGGTCTGGAGGTAAGTATGGGGTGAGGGGGTGTGGGAGGTGGGGTACACAGGGTGGGTGCGGGTTGGGTTGAGGGGCAAGAGAGTCAACGAGGGACCGCTTCTTTAGTTCTAGGTTGTTGTTTTAAGACATTGTGGGACTTTTGCCACGCTGGGTGGGCTCCCAGTGTGGCACCTGCAAGTGTGTTGGGGTGGGGGCAGTGGAGCCAGCGGAGGATTGGGCAGCCCGTGGGCTACAGACTTGGCCACATGCTGGGATGGGCTCCCAGCGTGGCACCAGGAAGTATGCTTTGGGGGCAGTGGAGCCGACGGGGATTGGGCACCCGTTGGTCATACAGTGCACGGGGTAGAGGGGGCGATGAGAACGTTGGGATGGGCTGCAGTGTGCTACCTAGGTGTTCATGGGGCAGATGAACTGTCTATGATAGTTCAGATGCAGTGATGATGGGCAGTAATTTGCATACTGCCAAAGGCAGTATGCAAATTGCCTACACGTTACCACCGCTGGTTGTAGTGGTGTTTTTCTCAGAACTGTACACCACTCAGATCTGAACAGCTGTCACAGACAGCTCGGACATCTTGCAGTAGCCACGCCTGCAAAAAAGGAGCAAAGCATTGAAAGTGGGGAAGCACACCACAAAAACTCATATGGTGGCACTGTGTTTCTTGCATATGCGAGCAAGCAAACATAAAAATGATGTTGTTTTGTTACACTTCTGGCTGCAAAGCTGGGGTGTTGTTGGCCACAGAGCAGCTGGGCAGGAGACCTGTTGTAAGATTTTGTTACAGGAGACAGTGCAAGTACACAAGTTTAGACAAGAGTTTGTTTTGGGTGGAAAGGACTGGAAAAAACAGACATTGCATAAAAGGGCTTTTAATAAACAGCCATAAAATGCTATTTTATTCAGTAGACATCACTGTGTATGCCTTTTTAAATACACCGTGTGTGCATTGTTTAGTCTGAAGTGCCCGCTTTCAGGTATCCTGACAAGACATAAGAGCGGTTGCAAGAAAAATGACTTTTAACAAGGAAGGAAATCCACCTTAGTGTTCTTCAGTGATCTGAAATACAATATAGAAATGAACCATGTGTGTGTACTGTACTGTACTGTAGTGTTGGTTTATGCCAAAAAGCACCTATTCACTCTCTGTCTTTTATTATTGTCTCAGTGGTCCATCCCTGCTACTTCTACAGGTGAATACTGACCAACCAGCACACCAGTAGCTCAGTTTTTTTCTGTTGAGTGGATATTATGAATTGGGCCAATGATTTGAACTGCACACACAATTCACATACAGTATTAGGAGCTATCAGAGGGTGGTGTCTCGGATTTTTCCTCTGTATCATTCCCCTATCCTGTGGGTGCCGAAGGCTCCATTTTGGTGCCCATGTTGTTTGCAGTGTACATGCTGCCGTTAGGAGCGATTATTAGGCGTGTACGGTTTGAGTTTTCACTGCTATGCAGATGATACTCAACTGTACATGTCCTTTGTGCCAGGCCAAGATGCTGCCTTTTCGGTCTTTAACAACTGTCTGGCCGAAATCCAGGACTGGATGAATGGAGTTGGCTGTAGTTGAATCCAGAAAACTGAGGTGTTGGTTGTGGACCTAGGTCACTGGGAGGCGGGTTTGTTGGCAGGATCACCCTCAGGTTTATGGCTTGGGGTGTTCAGCTAACTACCTCAGACCGGTGCGGAACCTGGGCATTGTGTTTGATGACTGTTTGACACTTAAATCTCAGGTGTTGGCAGTTGTCAAAGCCTCTTTTACCATGTGAGGAACATCGCGGTGAAGCACCTGGTTCCTCCTGACGATCTTCCTACTTTGGTCCACGCCTTGTACCTCCACCTTGACTAATGCAACGCCTTATCTTGGGCTACCGGGGTTGATATTTGCCGCTGCAGCTGGTGCAGAATGCGCAGCCAGGCCAATATTGACTGGGTCCTCTCGGTCCAGTCATATAACGCCTGTGCTCCACGGACTGCACTATCTGCCAATATGCTGGTGAATCACCTTCAGGTCGGTTTGCTGACTTATAAGGCCCTACACAATCAGGGACCTGGCTACCTGAAAGATCTCCTTTGTCCCTACTGTCCCTCCGCCTCTCTGATCCACTGATGAGGGATTGCTAGAGATTCCCAGGTTCACTTAAAGACCTCTGGGACCAGATCTTTAGTTTTATGGCCCCAACCCAGTTGAATTTCTACCTCATCAGGTGCAGGATTGCCTGGCTGTCCAAAAGCTTTAAGGGCATTAAAACTCATTTGTTTAGCCTTGCATACAATGGTTTTAAATGTAGTTGCCCTAGATTAATTTTAATATTGTTTTAATTATTTATTGATTTGATTATGTGTATGTACAGGCGCTTTGGTTTCGAAAGGCGCCTTTATAAATAAAGTTTGCTTTGCTTTGCTTTGCATTGTACAAATATATAAAATATGTCGTAATCCGCCATGCTCCTCTGCAAATCCTATATGGCAAGTCTGTGTTACAGATTTAGTGAGTGGATAGAGGAAGGTCAGCAAGGTTTGTTGATGGTTAACTACTGCCCACTACAGTACACTTCGTTCAGACTGCTGTCTGTCATAGTAAGCCACACCCATTCAACTGAAGTCTGTACACTGACTGTCAGTTACAGAGGTGACTTTCACATAGCCCAGGATGCTGTTACCTGGTCTGGTCATAGACGAAGCTATACATTTTATTTTGAAATACTGCAGATGTATGACTTGAGGTAATGAGACCATGTTTGTTCCCCACTTCCTCTGTGCGGACTGCAGTATTACACTGATCAGCTGATTACGGAGTTATCATGGGACCACATAAGATACAATAGATACAATGTTCCAGGCATTTTTTAGAACATCTGTTTGTACTATATAGATCTCACAGACCTGGAATATCATTCTGGTATTACAAAGTTATAGTTTTATGAATACTGCTTGTTGGAGTTGCAGAGAAGTGATTTGTGACCCCAAAAGAAGAAAAGTGAGGATAAAGTCACAGCACTTCGCAGAACAGAACAAAATCTATCATGTCCATCTCTACCATGCCTTCTTTCTTTGGCCCATAAATAGAATGGCAGTCTATACCTCTTGCAAGCCCAAGCAAGAGTGGCTTCCAAACAGTATGATGAATGTCAAGCTAGTGGCAGAGGGTTGTGCAGTGTACTTTGATACAGTGCATGCACTGCTAGCTGCTGACTGATTAGAGATGAGGCAGTGAAGCTTACTGACCATGGCAGTGGCTTGGAACAGCAGGGATGTTTTATTAATGCTGTAGCATGGGGTAAGGCTGAGCTGGGGGCAGTGGGTTGGAGCGGAGGGTGTTTTATTAATATTTTAGAACCAGACATGGCTGGGTTGGGGCGGGCTCATGGCAGTGGGTTAGAGTGGGAGGGATGTTTTATTAATATTTTAGAACCCGACATGGCTGGGGTGGGTGCAGGATCATGGCAGTGTGTTAGAGCAGAAGAGGTGTTTTATTAATATTGTAGAACCAGACATGGCTGGGGTGGGTGCAGGATCATGGCAATGGGTTGGAGTGGCAGGGTGTTTTATTAATATTGTAGAACCAGGCACAGCTGGGTGGGTGCAGGATCATGGCAGTAAGTTGGAGCGGGAGGGAGGTTTATTAATATTTAGAACTGGGCATATCTGGGTCGAGGTAGGATCATGACAGTGGGTTGGAGAGGGAGGATGTTATATTAATAATGTAGAACCAGAAATGACTGGGTTGGGGGCAGGATCATGGCAATGGGTTGGAGTGGTAGGGTGTTTTATTAATATTGTAGAACCAGGTACAGCCAGGTGGGTGCAAGATCATGGCAGAGAGTTGGAGCAGGAGGGAGGGAGGGAGGTTTTATTAATATTTTAGAACTGGGCATATCTGGGTCGGAGGCAGGATCATGGCAGTGGTTTGGAATGGGAGGGATGTTTTATTAATATTGCAGAACTAGGCATGTCTAGGTTATGGGGCAGGATCATGGCAGTGGGTTGGAGTGGGAGGGTGTTTTATTAATATTGTAGAACCGGCATGTCTAGGTTATGGGCAGGATCAATGCAGTGGTTTGGTGGAAGGGTGTTTTGTTAACCCTTGCTGTGTTGTGGACTGATATATTAGTCAGAATTCCTATACATTCTATTGGCAGCCTAAGGGTTACTATTGTAGAACCGGCATGGCTGGGTTGGGGCAGGATCATGGCAGTGGTTTGGAAATGGGAGGGGTGTTTGATTAATATTGTACAACTGGGCATGGCTGGGTTGCGGTCAGGATCATGGTGGTGGGTTGGAGTGGAAGGATGTTTTAATATTTCAGAACCAGGCATGGCTGGGTTGGGCTCTATGATGCCGATTTGACAATATTGCTGTCACCTGACATTACAGTGATGGATTTATGTTGACCGCAATTGTGGTCGGCATCAATCCTCAGAAAACACTCTGCCTCCCGCCTCCCGTATTAGTATAATCAATTCCAAGTCGAATTGATTCAGGAGGATGCAAGACCCCAAGAAGGCAGTGCAGGGTCCTGTGTGACAGTACAGTGACCAGTCGCTGTGTCATTGTACCGTCGTTCGCAGCAGTCATGTGTCGCTGTTCAATGGGCATACTGCTGGGTTGGGGGCAGGATCATAGCAGTGGGAGGAGTAGGAGTGGTGTTTTATTAATATTGTAGAACTGGGCATAGCAAGGTTATAGGTCAGGATCATGTCAGTGGGTTGCATTGTGAGGGTGTTTTATAAATATTGTAGAACCAGGCATGACTGGGTTAGGGGCAGGATCATGGCAGTGGGTTGGAGTGGGAGGGATGTTTTGTTAATATTGCAGAACTGGGCATGACTGGGTTGGGGCAGGATCAATGCAGTGGGTAGGAGCAGGAGGGTTTTTATTAATATTTCCGAACTGGGCATGGTCATGGCATTGGGTTTGGGAGCAGGATCATGGCAGTGGGTTGGAGTGGGAGGGGTGTTTATTAATATTTTAGAGCCCGGCATGGCTGGGTTGGGGAAGGATCAGGCAGTGGGTTGGAGTGGAGGGTGCTGTTACGGGTCCCTGCATCCTAATTGATACCCTCAGAGGTACACCGTAGACAGCTAATGCTTAGGTATAGCTTATACTAATATATAGGGCTAAGAGCATCTACCGTATAAGAGTAGATGTCAGGATATGAATGCATACTGTTGTAATCCACTTTGCTTGCTAATAACATATATTTTACCATGTATTTTCTGTCTATTTCTTACTTGTCAGATGCCAAGACACCTGTCCTTGAAGTAATTATAATATGTAAGACGGCATTGCCATCTTTTGGTGATTTGTACCACCACACTTAGTTATATAAGACTCTGTGTAAGAACTTCTTTGTTCTAAAACTGATGACTTTACAGAATCATATAATGTTATCTTGAACCGTGGAGCCACCTCTAATTTAGCCAATAGGGCTCATCTCTGTAACTAGAAATGTTTCTATCTTTTGGTAAACACAGTAATTATCATAGGTATATAATGTAATGCACAAGCTTTACACCTCGGAGACCGAGAGACCCCAGAGACTACAGAGAAACTTGAGGTGTAGGGAATGCTAGCATTGGCTCCGGTTCGTATTGGTAAGAACTGCTTAGGGCAACTGTGATTTATCCCTTTGGTAGTAATAAACTTGTTTATTACTCTGATGCAACGTGTTTGTGATTACTTGCATTCCCATATATCGTCAAGAATCTGAAAGTGAGGTTTAGACCGCTCAACAAATTGGCGACCGTGTGCAGGCGAAATTTGGTGTTTGTAAGTTTCACTTATTGCTTAAACTTTTCCTTCCCACGGGGACAGTAGGTGTACATTCTCGTATCACCTCTCCTGTTTAAAACCAAGTTTGTAGTTATTTGCAAAGTCTGGCTGACTTTTTGGGTGTGGTTGATGCCATCTCGACCCACTCCATAGCAGCTTTTAGTTGCAAGCCTGCAGCTAATACAGTAGCCGGCTGTGTTTAAAGTACTCGTGCTGTGGATCGATATGCAGCACGCTGTCTTTTCACAGTTTGAATTTCGTTTCCTCACGTAATGGCCACAGTATCAGATATCTCGCAGAACTGAGACTCAATGTCTCGAATTTCCTTGCCTCCCATGGAGGATGGGCTGACTTCAGCGGGGCGCAAGTCAATCCGATAACCCTGTACTGGGGATCTCAACCCAGTACACAGAGATGAGACAATCAACCAATAAGCGACACGCTAAAGGGTTGATGGTCGCTCTCACGCTGCTTTGGAAGCCTCCAAAGTGAGGTTTCGATCCTTGATCTGATTCCATCTCTTAAGCAAGAGATGGGTTTGCAGGAAACAGAATGTATTAGATTGCAGCAGAACTTGGAGTCTGAACCCAAACTCATGGAATGAAAAGGATTCACTATTGCATCAATCAGCCCAGGCTGGTGAACAAGAATTATGTATGTTGAAGCAGGAGTGTGAAAGTTTGAGACAGGATAAGAGTCAGGTTGTGCAAATGAATGATTTGCTGAGTGCTAGTTCTCATTTGAGTGACAAATGGGTGAGCTTCAGGACGAGATCAACTAGAGTACGTAATGACTTAGAAGTAGCTTACAGGGACAATGTGAATTGAGCATCACGTGTCGAGTTTTGCAGAAGCAAAAGCAAGAACAGATTGATATGGATGTTGCAAGTGTGAATCACGATGAATGTAAAGTAAGATGGCAACGCTGCACCATCAGCGAGAGGTTCTGGCTGGACATGTTAAGGCGATGGGAGTAGCCTGCCTTTCATTTGTCATCAGAAGGGAGTTATCTGATGATGACGTTTCTGATACAACGCCCAGTCATGCCCCTACTATGGCCCAGACTCCCACTCAGCCATCACAGCATGGCAGGTCCCGCTAACTCCTCAGGTCACACGTCGATAACGTCGTGATGCTCATCATGGGAAACGCCAACATGGCGGTGCCCATGATGGGGGAGCAGGCTCAAGCTTGGTCCCGACGGAGCCTCTGGTAGCCTTAATTAATGTGGAAGACAGGCAAGAGATAGAAACCATGATTGATAGAGCATTAGGCAATGTCCCACTTCCTGAAAGGAGCATGAAGGCTATTAAAAGCCAGATTAGGCAGCTTTTTCAAGAAGCTGGCACTCAGGAAGGTATTGTCTGCACTGCAGCTGAAGCTGCAGCTCGTGCAGCCTTGGATGGTGCTCGAGACACCACCTGTGCCTGATCGACCACCCACTAATCCCTCCAAATGGCCTACTCTGTTCAGCCATCTCCAGGCTGTGTGTGAGTGATGATGATGTGCGATATGGCCACCACACATTCAGTCACTTCACTACCAGTCTAGCATTGCTTGTAAAGTGCTTTGGGATGCTATGTATGAAAAGCGCTATACAAATGCTGATTCTGATTCTTCTTCTTCTTCTACTTCTTCTTCTTCTTCTTCAGCAAATTGCTGACAGTATCGGTCGGATGAGCCTGTCCGACAACCTCAGCTGTCACTTGGAAAAGGTACGCTCTAAATGTGAGATGCTCAGCCTCGCTGCAGAATATTAGGTCCAAATACTATGCCAGACCATCGATCCTGGTTTGTGGGCCAAACTCCCTAAGCTGTTCGCCAGGATGGGAACGCTACCTTTGACAAGGTTGCAGCTGAGCTTATTTTGCTCACAGCCCAGGTGTAGTAGGAGTGATGCTAGCATATCCTGTGAAGCAGAATGTGAAAGAAAGTCCAGCGACTTACCACCAGAGACTCTGGATGGCTACCGAGTAGGAAAACATCTGGCACAAGAAGCTGCGGATGTAGATCTTATTGAATATAAGACCTTGTTCCTTAGAAACATGATTCCAGCAGTATAAGAAAAGGTAGAGCTAACCACTTACCCAAATACGGATAGGTTTGCTGATATTCTTTGGAAAACTGAGAGGTGTATCAACTGTATATCCGTGATTTGGGCTCCGGTTCCAAGAAGGTAGCTGCCGTGGAACCCGCTGCAGGGACCATGACACACTACACAGTGGAAGGGCAGGCTCAACGCCAACAGACTCAACATCCGCCAGCCCTCCAGCTGGTAACCAACACCCCAACAGGCCCAACAACAACCGCATCAACAACAGCAATGGGGTGGGAACCGAATTGGCACAAGAACAGGAAGCATAAGGGTGAGGTAGACCACAACAGAGAATGGGTCCTTCATATAGGAGATAGCTAAAGAAAATCAGAAATTTCAAGAGCTCCTGGGACAAGTGCGTTCTGTGGTGGATGCTGTTCCCGCTCAGACCCTTGCGGTACAACCGCAGCCCAGGCCACAACTGGCCATGGAGACACTGGAGGTGAGGACCCCAGGCCCATACAGGCCTGGAACCCAGAAGCTCCTCCCTATATAGCATCAGAACAGCACGGTGAAGTCATTCACAAGTCAGGCCCACTCTACATGCTTTCAGCAATACGGATTGACAATTACAGGCCCCAGTCCGTATTGTAAACAAGCTGGTCTTGGATACAAATGGAAGGCCCTGCACTGAGGCCGAGGTCAGGGGCTGCCAACTGTAGTTTTGCTAGATACAGGTGCAGCTGTATCTGTGCTACATGATGCAACACCTAACATGTCCCCTTGGTCTACCGGACGCAAGACCAATATGTCAGGAGTCGATGGTACTAGGCTGCCTGCATACTGCTCTCTACCCTTACCGGTAGAGTTAGGCCACCTAAAGGCTTCACACACTTCCAACTGATGGTACTGCATGATCATCCTAGTATTATAGGAATCGACTTCCTTGTGCCACACGCTGTGTGGTGGACCTAGCTAACATGTTACTGATACAGATTCAAGGTCAATACCATACCATTTTGATTCCTGACTCACATGTTGTGGCAACGATATCTGCCAATGACAAAGAGTATGACGTCATAGATTTGTTCAAGAATCATGAACTTTTTCCAAAACTCCTACCTATTCTGCAATGACATTTGAAGCATTTGCAGTTAACAAACATGATTGTGGTAGAATGCACACGTCATTGAAGTGCCAGGCCCGGCACATGAGAGGCAAAGGCAGTATCCTTTCCCAACTGAAGCCTTGCCTTCTCTTGAGAGACAATCAAGTCGCTCCTCAAGCAGGGAGTAATCAGAACTTGTGTTTCCATTGCCAACTCCCCGTATGGCCCGTGAAGAAACCCACAGGCACCTGGAGACTTACTATTGACTACAGGAAACTGAATCAGATCACCCCAGTTGTTCCCCAACTGTGGCATCAGCACCAGATGTTCTACAACTTTTAATCCCTGACCTGAAATGGCTCAGTGCCCTGGACATCTCCAATGGTTTTGGTCACTGCCATTGGCTCTTAAAGTCAATATAAATTTGCCTTCACCTTTGAAGGATGACAGTACACGTGGACTTGCTTGCCACAGGATTCCATACCAGTCCATCCCTCTTCCATCTCCATATGATGGATGCCCTCGAGAGTTTCTCTACCCCAATGTCTCCTACAATATGTGGACAACCTGTTGCTGGCCACAGCCACACAGGAACAACATTTGGATCTCTTGGGCGAACTATTGACTCTCATTCAGAAAGCAGGCTTGAAATGTAACCCAGCAAAAGCACAGCTGTGTCAGAAAGAAGTACTCTTTCTGGGTTTAAAAATAACTTACCAAGGTCAAGCCCTACCTGGAGGAAGGTACAGGGATTGCAAGACTTGCCCTTACCTACCAGTGTGGCAACTCTACGAAGGTTCCTAGGTATGGTAAATTATTCGAGAGATTTCATTTGTGATTTTGCTCAGAAAGCTGCTCCTGTGTATGAATTACTCAAAAGGATGTACCATGGACTTGGGGCCTATTCACACCAGGCTGTGATGTCACTGAAGCAGGCGTTGGCCTCCACCCCAGCACTGGTTAACCCCAATCCAGCACTACCATTCCATCTGGAGTGTGCCACCTCTGACATTGCCATGTCAGCAGTGCTGGCCCAGAAGGTGCATGGCACCTTGAGACCCATTGCATATGCCTCACAGCTCTTGACCCCAGTGGAACAGAAGTATGGCCTTTGTGATAGGAACCTTCTGGCCACCTACTGGGCTGTCAAGCACTTCCTGTATATCATTGGGTACTCACCGCTGATCATTAACACTAACCATACACCGACTACCTTTTGCTCTCAGACAGAGTGAAGGATGGGTCAGTCTCTAACACTAGGCGGACACACTGGTCACTTCTCTCCAGGACAGGGACATACAGGTCCACCCGACTAAAGTTCCATCTATGCTAGCTCATGGTCTCCTTTCCAGGGAGAACCCCATGACTGTACACTACAGTCACCTGATCTTCCAGATCCAGGTCCTTTCTTCCTGCCACCGCCACAAGTACTCGAGAGTACCTCTTTGTGCCGTATCTTTACGGATGGTTCAGCATCCTACTATCAGGAGAACAGATTTCAGGGATGGTTATCTTAGTGATCTACCCTTATGGGAACACTGTCAAGATATCTAAACGCTGTAGTGTAGCTTCATCACAATACGCAGAGATGGCAGCGGTGGCCTGTGCCCTCGAGTTCATCAAATGGAACCCAGGATACCATCATTTTATGGATTCTAACTGGGTTTGTTGTTCCTTTCAGAATTTCTTCCTTCTGGCAGAAGAACTCCTTCCTCTCTTCTGATGGCAGTCCAGTAAGTACAAAGAGTTGGTGATATACATACATGCACTGGCACAGAAATTTGCACACCACTTTATATACACAAGGTTAAAGCCCACTCTCCATGACCCCTATCATGCCTTCAATGACACAGCAGACACCCTTGCTAAGGAAGGGGCCGAGGGGGGACGTCTGGATGATGGAACATCCAGAGGCTAATGCAGCTATACACATCGCAGCTCAAGAAGAAATCTGCATCTTTTCTCCTTGGACCTCTCCGTGAGCCCAACAGCTGGACACTGAACTCAAAGAAGTGTTCAGATTCCTTGATAAAGGTACTGAAGAAAAGCTTCCTACACATAACCTTATCGGAGACATGAAGGTAAGTTACGCTTGTCACCAGATGACAAGCTCGTTTGGTTTCAACCAGATGACTCTCAAACAAGTTGTGGGTTGTCCCCAGACACCTCAGATTTGAGTTCTTGCACCAAGTGCATGACACTCCTACTGGTGGACACCAGGGGCAGAAAATACCCTCCAGTGACTCACAACCACTGCCTGGTGGCCTGGTATTACTAAAGACATTAAACAATACATAGACAACTGCCTTGTTTGTGCACAAAACAACCCCATCCCAACCAAACGAAATGCCAAACTTTTACCACAAAGACATTCTGGCCCTTGGCATGCCATCCAAATTGACTTTATTGGCCCTCTGATCAATACCAGCAGAAATAATAAGTATGCTCTTGTGGTAACTGACCTTTTCTCAAAGTGGGTGGAGGCTTTTCCCACTAAGACATGTACAGCAAAGACTACTGCCAAAATCCTGGTGGAACAGATCTTTTCAGGTGGGGTCTACCCCTCAAGGTAGACTCTGACAAAGGAACCAGTTTTACAGGTGAGTTAATGAAAGAATCCTTGAACTCCTTGGAGTTCAGCAGAAGTTCCACATACCTTACCATCCCTCAATCTTCAGGTCAAGTAGAAAGAGCCAACAGACGGATTAAGCAAATGCTTTCCAAATTCATTGAGGACAGTCCCAAAACCTGGGATTCCCTATTGCCTTTACTTCTTATGGCAATCAGGGCACACCCTCAGCCACCACCCAGCTCACGCCCTTTGAGGTGATGACTGGTAGACAGATGAGATTACCTGAACACCTGTTGTTTGACCTGCACATCCCTACTGCAGACTGAGTGTCTGTGGATCAGTATGTGGAAAAATTCAGAAAAGACCTCATACACACACACTTATGCGCTGCAAAGTGCATAGGCAAAGCCAGCAACAATCAAAATACAATTTGACAAACATGCACAAGAAGTGGATTGGCAAGTTGGAGATCAGGTAATGGTACTTGATTTGCACATCCCACCCATTCCTTCTCCAATAAGTGGGAAGGCCCATACCCCATTGTCAACAAGCTCAGTCCAGCAGTCTATCAGGTTAGACTCCTTCACAACAAGAAACTGACTGACAAATGATTAGATGCAAACCAATTGAAACTGTATAAAGGAGCTTAACTACTTTTCCTCACCCAATTGGGCAGAATTGTACTAATATACTAATCTTTGATCTTCCTTTTCAGATACACTGACAAGATGGCTATCTTGTTCATTTATTTCCTCCTCTCAGGAGTGATCCCTGCATCCAAGGCAGGTACCGGACCTCCTCGACACCTCGACCCTCCAGCACCTCCTCCAGAGGGAGTATCCATCAAAATACCAGATAGCATGATCACTGTCCAGGAAGGTTCCGATGCTTACCTCACTGCCTCGCTTTGTTGCTCTTGATAAATCTACCCTTCAAATTGGGTAGCAAACCACGTTACAAGGACAAATTCTCCTGTGGCCAAACTCTCGAAGGAACTTTCCAGAGTTGGCCCAATGCTAAATATCCTAAATGGTTCACTGTCCTTGTTACAAACTGCATTAAGACATTCTGGTTTGTACAATATAACTGCCTTAATAAATCCTTCTTACTGTAATTCTTTGTCCAAGGATTCCGCTCATGATTTTGTGCTATACACCACATGTCTTCTGTAGCCTTGTACCTCTCCTTATACCACCTACTGATAAACAGCTTTTGAATGCCCAAGCACAACCCTGGTCCCGTGGTGGTCTCACAGCCACTGCCCTCCCAGGTTCTTTGATTAATAACTTCCAGTTCATGCATATACCTGTTTTGTTTAATCTTACTTACTGGAATATGAAAGAGTTTGGTATGTGCCACAATACTAATACATCAGTATTTTATAGTACATTGTTGCTTGATAGTTTAGTGGCATTTCAGATTTGTACTCTGGATCCTTTTGCTGGGGTCTATTCTACTGAACATAGAGGCAACTTCAGGAGGAAGACTTCTCCTGATTATCTGAATCACAAACGTAACAAATGTGAAGTTGACAGTTCTGATGTCACAGGTGCAACAGGTACTGTCACAGGTCTTTTGGCACGGCTATGTCTATCTGGAACAAAGCAGACATTGCTGCTATCAAAAGCCAGTCTGCTAAATTCTCCACTGGCTTGGTTAATAACGTTTTATCTCCATTATTGCATGGTGTGAATGGCCTTAGTCAGGAAGAAAGATACACTGTATACAACATGCACAACATTGCTAAAGCATTCACTGATTCTAAAGATAAGATCAACGCACTCATACAACAGAATAACAGAGAAGCAGATAAACAATACATTGCTAGGGAAATACTCTGCTCTGCTTATGGCTCCTACATTATCACTACCATCAACAACCTCTTCCGTGATTTAGAATCTGGAAGAATTCCTAACATCATACATGATAGACGCATTTCAAATGGTATTGTCCAAGATGTAAAACCACTAGCTGTGTTTCCATGTGTATGCAACAGACTTTGTCTATTCCTCTCTCCACGGCTAGGAATTTGGGGTTTGTGACCAGACACCCTAATACTGGTCCTTGTTTCACTACTAAGAAATGTTCCATAACAGATACCATGTTTGTTTCTTTCACTGTCTCCTTACACGTTTTGATCCTACTACAGCTCTGTTTGACAAGCTTGCACTGGTACATTCAATAGGGCATTTGGATGAAGACATCTACAGAGAACGCCTGGATCTACCACCTCTACTGGTCTACCATTCCTTCCTGGATGCCTGGGTGGCTCCTCACATGGACTGCTGTGCTGAAAAGCAATACATCTATCTGTGCCACTGTGATGTGTTTGACATAATCGGCCTGTTTGTGGCTACTCCAGACAGCATTGATTGAACTTTCACCATGGATGATGACATCACTGAGAATGGCACCAACTCTTTCGACTCAACTTTGGCTCCAGATCAGCTGTACCAATCCTATCATGAGAAGGTTCCTCGCCTGTCAACATGGATTTCAAAGATGACCTACACCTGCCCTGTCCAGTTGCAAAAGTGGAGACTGCCTACTGTCCGCTCACAGTACAATTCTGATGGAGAATATTGTGTTGTCACGAATTACAAGACTTATACATATGGTTCTGTTGCTTGTGCTATTGATTACCCCAATTTCTGTTTTGTTCCCCACCAGAAGACTGTTATTGGACATACTGTTATAACCCCGTTCCCTTATGGATGCAGATATTATTGATGGTAACCCAGATTATCAACTCACACTATCAGAATATTTGCCATACTTTAACATACACATAGATCCACTTACACTTACACTGAAATCACTTTTAGACAGGAAAGACACACACCTCATCCACATCAGCAATAATATCACCAAAGCCAATGAAGCTGTTCTTGACTTGATTAATGATGGAGATATGAATAACGCATTAACTAACACCTGGTTAGAAATTACTTTCAAAGGTTTTGTTATTATTCAAGCATTTTTGATTTTCACTTTGATTATTATGCTTTGCTGCCTCACGACGTACACTCGCCAACACCGTGAGCAGCTTGAGTTCCTTACAAGGTTTGGCGTGCGGGATTGTAAATGACCACTGCTCCTCTCCTCTCCCTAGACATTTGCCTGTGTTGCCCTTGAGTCAACAAGGGGGGAATTGTTACACAAGGTCCCTGCACCCTAATTGATACTCTCAGAGGTACACCAGAGACAGCTAATGCTTAGGTATAGCTTATACTAATATATAGGGCTAAGGGCATCTACCGTATAAGAGTAGATGTCAGGATATGAATGCATACTGTTGTAATCCACTTTGCTTGCTAATACACATATATTTTACCATGTATTTTCTGTCTATTTCTTACTTGTCAGATGCCAAGACACCTGTCCTTGAAGTAATTATAATATGTAAGACGGCATTGCCATCTTTTGGTGATTTGTACCACTACACTTAGTTATGTAAGACTCTGTATAAGAACTTCTTTGTTCTAAAACTGATGACTTTACAGAATCATATAATGTTATCTTGGACCGTGGAGCCACCTCTAATTTAGCCAATAGGGCTCGTCTCTGTAACTAGAAATGTTTCTATCTTTTGGTAACCATAGTAATGATCATAGGCATATAATGTAATGCACAAGCTTTACACCTCGGAGACCCGAGAGACCCCAAGAGACTACAGAGAAACCTCGAGGTGTAGGGAATGCTTAGCACTGGCTCCCGGTTCGTATTGGTAAGAACTGCTTAGGTAACTGTGATTTATCCCTTTGGTAGTAATAAACTTGTTTATTACTCTGATGCAACGTGTTTGTGATTACTTGCATTCCCAATATCGTCAAGAATCTGAAAGTGAGGTTTAGACCTCTCAACAGTGCTTTATTAATATTTTAGAACTGTGCATGGCTGGGTTGGGGGTAGGACAATGGCAGTGGGTTGGAGTGGAAGGTGTTTTATTAAAATTTTAGAACTGGGCATGGCTGGGTTGGGGCAGGATCATGGCAGTGGGGTGGAATGGTAGGGATGTTTTATTAATATTTTAGAACCAGACATGGCAGGGATAGAGGCAGGATCATGGCAGTGGGTTCGAGTGGGAGGTGTTTATTAATATTTTAGAACTGGGCATGGCTGGGATGGGGGCAGGCTGTGTTGTGGACTGATATATTAGTCCAGAATTCCTATACATTCTAATTCTGTTGGCAGCCTAAGGATTAATATTGTAGAACTGAACATTGCTGGGTTGGAGGCAGGATCATGGCAGTGGGTTGGATTGGGAGGGATGTTTTATTAATATTTTAGAACCGGACATGGCAGGAATGGGGCAAGATCATAGCAGGGGTTGGAGTGGAAGAGGTGTTGTAATATTTTAGAACCAAGCATGGCTGAATTGGGGTCAGGATCATGGTGGGAAGGATGATGATGCCACAGGAAAAGACCATTAGAAACAAGATTTAGAAAATATATATACACTAGCATACAATTACAACTTTTTCTTTATTGTCATGACATACAGTGCTGTACACTGCACAAATAAATCTTGTACTGAATGACTACTGCTACACTTTACAGAACAATACTGGAATTGAAAGCCCATATATGCCACCTCTGTACCTCTGCCACCTGTCTCCTTGGCCTGACCTCAGCCCAATACTGGTACTTTCATCTGATTACAGTACAGTGTTTAATGCCCCACCCCATTCCTCTGCTTTTTAATTTAAATTGCAGCACTGGGTAAAGCTGAGCTGAGGTTGGAGCATGGTAGAGGGTGGAAAAATCTGAATTTGTCTATTTTTTCTACAATTGTTTCTACTGTATATTTAAAATTGTGGCAATATAGGAGGAGAGGGATTCGAGGTGGAAAGACTTGCTATTACTGATTTAAAAAATATAGTATCTGATTATGAACCCAAATTAACTCAAACAGTGGGTGCTGTTTGTGTTACCTTTGATTTCTTTTCTTCTTTTTGGGTGAAATATTCATGGGGAGATATAAAAATTGCCTCTGTAAACAATTCAGCCCCCAAGTCAGCCTTGCCCAGTTTAACAAAACTGTCAGTGGTCATTGTTGCATGCAGCGTGGGTTCATACCATCTGCTGTATAAATGCCGCATCACACATGCAGAAAATAAACTTTGCTTTTTACCTTAAATGCTGCAGTAAAATACAATTTTCTTGACATTTCCTGTGATATTGTTAGTGGAGAATTCTGTGCTAGCATTTCATCCTGATGGGCGCACTGTATAGAAGCTAGTTTGGTTCTCTGCAAAGGTCAAAGAGGCAGTGCGGGCCATGGGATAAGTATTAGAAAGAAACTAGAGAGGCCAAAACGTCAGTCAAGATCACAAAGACAGACACAGAATTGCATACTGTGGAGGGGACAAGGAAGGGAAAAACAGTTTGTTAGATATAAGTGAAAAAAGAATGACAGGAGGGAATTGTCAGGTTAAAGGGGGTAGGGTAATAGAAGAAGATAGAAAAAAAGCAGCCGTACAGAATGACTACTTCTGCTTGGTATTCACTAGGAGTACATTAGATTATTTCAGACCAACAGCAGTCAATCATAAATGTCTAGAAGTACATTCCATGTAAATAAAGGTACAGCAGTCTCTTAGCACCATCAAGGGTATTAAATAGTGGAAGAGAAGTATGTTTGCAAGCTTTGTGGGTGCCAAAAGACATGTAGACTGTCTCTGTGGCATTGAGGGACAACTGGTTAGACTTGACCCAACACTTAATGTTGTCAAAATCCAACTGAAACCAGAAGGTAAGGTCATGGGAGAGGAGCCAGATACAAAAAGAAGTGTGTCGTCAGCATACATGTGAATGTACGCAGAGGAACAGACACTGGGTACGCATTTAAGAATATGCAAAGAGAACATGACCCAGAGCAGACCCTCACCTGAGCTAGTGGGAAGTGGAGAAGAAATGGATTTTCCTATCCAGATAGTTTGAGACCTACATTGAATGTAAGAATGAAACCAACTGACAGAGGAGTCAGAGAGACCCTCAGCTTTAAGTTTGTCCAGAAGGAGGGATGTGCCACAATGTCAAAGCTTTAGCAAGATCAACCAAACTGGCAAAGTAATCAGTTCTTGATCTATACCTGTAAGTATAGAGTCAGTGAGCTCAAGGAGGGAGGTCGAAGTGGGGTGGGATTTCCTAAAACCAGACAGAAAGAAGTGAAAAAGGAGGAGTTGTAGGAAAGAAGTGAACTGAGATAGGACAATGTGTTCCTGTAACTTAGCCAAGGTAGGAAGTAAATATGTAGGTCAGAAGTTAGCAGGAGAAGTGGGATCACCACCTTTGTGAACAGGTATGACAATAGCCTGTTTCCAAACATCAGGAACAGTAGCAGAAGAAAATGAAAGATTTAGAAATAGAATAATGGGCAGAGCAATGACAAGTGCTGAGAGAAGTTTAGGGTCAAGGCCACCAGGACTACTCTCTGCAATGAATTAAGGGCAAGTAGAGCCTTTAGGAAACATAGGCAGTGATAGGAGAGAAGGAAAGAGAGGGGAGAGGAAGGCATAGAAAGGGAAGGAAGGATATGGGGAGGAAGGGATAAGAGAAAGGGCACAGGTAGTAAAGTAGGAGTTTAAAAGACTTAGCAACTGCACACGGGTCAGAGATAAGGGAGTCAACAACCTTAAGAATAGACTGGGTCTGAGAGGAAAAAAGGGAATGCATTGCACAGGTGTTTATAGGTGACCTAAGAGGATTGGGAGCTAGTGATTTTAAAAGTATGCCAGGCAAGGTCTCTGGAGCAGAGACAGGTAGGTACCTCAGTCAATATCCAGAGCAGATGTGAACCCCGAACTCTGGTATTTTCAGGGTGCATGATGATGCCACACAGCCAATAATTTAGATAAAGTAATATAGGGCAGAATTTATATTACTGGCCACAGAGATGGGGACAATCAATTGACCCAATGGTCAGCTAGGAGAGAGGTTAAGTCATGTGACTTAAAAGACCTGAGATGTATGAATTTGGGGGCTTAAAGATGGTGTAACTTGCGCATACAGTAAACCATGTGATGATCACTGAGAGCACTAGCCTAATCTCTGGTGCAAGATGTGTTGTCTGCACCAGAAGGCTTGTTTTGCTGCACACTACTATATGTAACCTGTACTTTTTATTTGCTAAATCTGCTTTGTAGTGAGGTACTAGAGCCTGCTATCAGAGGAAGCAGGAAGAGGAGCAGTAGTTCTTCAGTGTTTATTGAGAACTACAACTCGTTTATCTCTGTTCATTTATTTTATCTGGGGCTAAAACCCTGTTATACTTAAGTAGCCACGCTTGAGTGGTGTTATTGACTACTTTTAAAAGCGTTTTTGTTGCATGTTGCACTTTGCATGCTCCGTGACCCTGTGAAGCATTTCCGGTCACCTTCCACATATATCAGCCTCGCGCCAACAGGCTAGCGCAGCATCGGCATGCACAAAGACACGCCACATCTGGCGCATGTTTTGCATGTTTGGCGGTCTGGCAGGAGTCTCAAATGATACTAGCAAATCTTGCAATCTATGATTAAGCTGGTAAGCTGTGAAGTTTACTGTTGTGCAACACTCATGAATGTCCAATATTGTCTATTGTGGTGAATTAAAGATGAATGACATTATAACTACACTTGAAGGCAGGGTAGGAACCAAATGTAGTAGCTGTCTAATATTTTGCCTAAATACAAACAATCCCATAGATAAAATATTCAAGTGCTATAAATGTGTTCAAAATGATGATATGGTGATAGAAATCAGTCTCTTCAACACTAGACTACTTACGTTAGAAAAGAGCCAAATTGAGATATCTAACCGAATATTTAATGCAGCATCTGCTGGCAGTCACCAAAAACACAAAACAAATGAAATCAGCACACAAACATATAATAATATTGAGCTATTGGCACCTACCCTAATGTGTGTGCAAGCATCCTCAGGGCATGCCAAATTAAAAAATCCAGGGAAGAGGATGACCCTGCAGACGTTGAAAATAATTGGTACAAAATCCAAAGTATCAAAGTTACTAAAGGGTCAGGACAGCTACTCACTTCCATATCTCTACACATAATAGTTTTGATCCACTAGGCGAATTAGGTGAAAAGGTTGAACCCCCACCCATATCCTCATACCTCCTACTCCCCACTGTACTGGTTTTATAACACCAGAGACAGATAATAACCCAATTACACCACTGAGCGCCCAATGTATTTCTGAAAAATTTATGAATCTAGATGAAACTACTGTTCTTGAGTCCAAACAGATTTTGTTCTGGGACATTCTATAGTCAAACATCTTGATCGACCAATTTGTGACCTAGATAAAAAAAAATGGAACAGTGTCTTGTTTTAGAGGAGCAAGAATCATGGACATAACTAAAATCTCTAGACAAATATTAAAAAATAGTGGTGAGAAGCCCCTAGTTCATACACATGAGGGGTTAACAACATTATGCACCAAAATACTCAGAACATCAAAGAAGAATTTGTGGGCTCAACTAACACACTTTCAGAACTAGGGTGCCAAACTGCCTTTTCAGAAATACTCCTGTACCTAACGGTCCCTTGTACATAGAAGATAAAATCAAACATGTCAACAACTGGTTACAATTTTGGTGCCTCAAACAAAACATGGGGTGCATCACCCATTGGGAGGAGTTCTATGATAAGAGGAATTGACTTGCTTGGACGGTCTCCATCCTAGTAGGAAGGATACCTCACTACTGAGGCAACACATAAATGACTACATAAACCATATTTGAAACTAATGCCTGGGGGCGTCATGACCTTCTTCTTATGCCTACCTACCATAGATCCTACACTTCCAGTGTGAATAATATTCCACCAACCAAAATAGCAATCAGTGCATATAAGAGCACAGTTAATAGAGAGAAGACAGCTAACATGCCTAAAACAGTTGGACCTAGCAGCCTCAGCACCGAGTAAAAATTCTATTTGTTAATGCCAGAAGCTTAAAAATAAAATAGATGAACTTAGATATATATTAAATAAGGATAACATAGACATTTCATTCACTGAGACCTGGTTCTTAGACTCAGATTGGGGATCGATATACCAGGATATACCACTATAGTCAAAAATCGTACAAAAACAAAGGAAGATGGTGTTGCCCTCACGTTAATAATAACCTAAACAGTTATGAAAAAAAACCATAACATTAACTTAGGTACTGACATCAAGATCATTTGGGCAAAATCAAAAGTGTTGACAGATACATAGATACATAGACAGTGTCAGCAGATAAGGGCCTATGGCCCACCCAGTCTGCCCATTTGAGCTTGTAAGTTCAGTTTATGTTTTCCTAGAAGTCTGCTGCCCTTATCCCAAATCTCCAGAATTCCTTTATGTCTATCCCATGCATTCTTAAATCCCATGATTGTTTCAGCCCCACCACTTCCTCTGGCAGGGTGTTCCACTTGTCCACCACCCGTTCTGTGAAGAAATTCTTCCTCACGTTTCCTCTGAATTGTCCTCCTCCAACTTCATCCCATGCCCTCTAGTCCTGGAACATCGTTTTTGCTTAAAAATAGTGTATTCCCGCACCCTGTTCCTCCCTGTAAGATACTTGTATGTCTCTATCATATCCTCGCTCCCTCCTCTCCTCCAGGGAGCACATATTCAGTTAAGACTAAGAATAAGACAGAATCTTAACTGTAGGTCTTTTTATCATTCTCCTAATCTTGACACTCCAGGCAATGATGACTTTATGAAAGCTATTGAAAATATGGAAGATTATGATGACTTTATACTTATGGGAGACTTCAACTTGCCTAACATATGCTGGCAATCACTTGTAGGGAAGAGTGGACTAGAAAGTACATTTGTTGAAATCATACTACAGCACAACCTTGAGCAGCTGGTTTCTAGAAATAATAATATTCTAGATTTAATTCTCACAAATATCAAAGACACAGGGCCACCCTAAAATTCTTGAGCTACTTGGTGACCTTGACCACAACATAGTATCATGGACTCTTAAATGCTACAAAATACAACTAAAGGCATTACAAAAACTAAACTTTTTTCAAATCTGACTATATTAGAATTAAACAACACTTAACCACCTGGAACTGGGAAGAAGAACTCAAAACCTATATTCTATGCTGCTATGTAGTTGACTATGCTAAGAAAATTGAATATAGTATCAAGAATTGGGTTCCTGAGCATATTAAATATAATAATAACAAAAAGAGTTCCCTGTGGTTGAACACAAACATTAAGGGAATAATTAATAATAAACAACCATTTGTCAATGCCAAATGTTGTCTCGCTAGCATTAGCATTGGCAGTGCAGGAGTTAGAGATGCATAATAGGAGTGGCAGTGAAGTACTGAACTGGCGTCAACCCACCACCCTGCAGAGCGGATAGGGTGTTGAGGTGTGCCTTTGGGTCATTGGCTATAACGCTCATGCTATTTTACCTCACCCTACCCTGTAGACACTGACAAGTGTTGTGGTGTTCTTTGGGGTCCTTGGGCATTATACTTACCCCATTCCATAAGAAAATACACTGAGGTGGGTGCAGTATAGGAGAATGGGGTGAACTTTGTGGCTGAACACTCCAAGGCACACCTCAATGCCTGTCAATCTGTACAGGGTGGGGTGAACAGTTGAAACCCTAACGCCGTAGGCATGTGTTGGTATTTTCACTCCAAATTGTCAACATGGGCTTTTGTGACCCCACCTCATGAAGAGTGGCAGTATCAGTTTGTTAGCCGAAGGTGATTTTGCACAGAGACTGTGCCATTTAGGCGTCACAGTTATGTAAACACATTTTGGGCAGGATGTGAAAATGATAACTGTATTGTTCATGAGGCTGTGTAAAAATAGCACTGGACAATCTGAGCAAAAATAAAAATTGGTGAAGTTTGAGCATGCACACGCACATCCATAACCCAATTATTTTGTTTTTAACCACATTTTCAACATAGGCATTTTGGGATCTGCCCTCATGAACAGTGGTACTGTGATTTTCTTAATCTGTCCCAAAAGTTGATCTCCCACAGCAACATTGTATGTCACAGGTGTGAAAACACATTTTAGGTAGGATGCGAAAAATGACAGCTGTACTGTACATAAGGAGGTGTGAAAAATGCTAGTGTTGAAAATCTGGCATGAAAATATCGCAAATTTGTGAAGTTACAGGGTCGTGAAACTACGCACACAAGCTTTGTAACACAGTCATTTTATGAACTTTCATCACCAAATTTTCAACATAGGCACTTTAAGACCTGTGCTAATGAACAGTGTCACTGTCATTTTGTCAAACTGTCCCAAAATTGATTTTGCACAGTGACCACGCTATTTCACGCGGACATGCGAAAACACATTTCGGCCAGGATATGTAAAATAATGCCGTAGGCATGTGTTGGTATTTTCACTCCAAATTATCAACATGGGCTTTTGTGACCCCACCTCATAAAGCGGCAGTATCAGTTTGTTAGCCAAAAGGTGATTTTCCGTAGCTGTACTGTTCATAAGGAGGTGTGGGAAAATGGCAGTGTTGAAAATCTAGAAGGAAAATATTACAAATACGAGATTCGACGTGCATGGAAACTGTACAACATCGCTCGTGAAACAGCCATTTTTGGTTTCTGTCACCAAATTTGCAACATAGGCTTTTGAGACCCCTCATGAACAGTGGTACTGTCATTTCGTTAATCAGTCCCAAAAGGTGATTCTGCACAGTAACCGTGAAATCAACTTTGGGACAAAATAATGACATGACAGTGATTGAATTATGAGGAGGGTCCCATTAACTCCATATTGAAAATTTGTTGCCCAAATTTCAGAATGGCTGAGATATGCACCAAAGTTGAAAAACCCTATTTATGTCATTATACAGCTTACCGGCATTTCTTCAGTTCAGCAGTCGGCTTTGAAGAGTGCAGATGTGTTCCCGATCCACTGAAGATCATCGTGCGGGCTCCAGAGGTATAAGTATGGGGTGAGGGGTGTGGGAGGTGGGGCATGTGAGGGTGGGTGCAGGTTGAGGGAGGGAGCAGGACAGACCATGAGGGACCGTTTTCTGATTTACAGGTTTTAAAAAAAAAAATCCTGGGACTTTTTTTTTTTTTACAGGGCATTTAGCATGCTGATGTGGGCTCACACATGCCATCTGAGTGTTTGGGAGGTGCTGTAGCCGACGCGATTGGCACCCTGTCACCACATAGCAAGGCATGGGGGAGAACCGAGAGGATTGAGCACCCTTTGGCACACAACAAATGAGGGGGACATTATGCCAATGAAGAGTGGACTCCCCATTGGCAAATTAAACTGGGAAGGGGGACTAAAGCCGACGGGGATTGGGCACCCTCAGCACACATGTGAACTGGGAGGAGGGCATTATGCTGGCGGGGGTGGGCTCCCCGTCTGCAAATGAAGTGGGTGGGGCATGCCGACAGGGGATTGAGCACCCTGAAGTCAGCGCTCTGCGCTGATGGCAATTTATTAAACTGCTTCACTAGGGAAGGCATGCTGCTACATGACAAGCTTGGCTCTCATTGCAGCGGACCTTTCTTTTATCTGAGTGGCCAGTTACGTGTTTTGCTGGTATCAGCCTGCAGCTGTCTTTATTGGGAATGAGGGACTAATCTACTGATGCGTGCCTCCATTCGCCCACAGTGACTGCACCTCCAGATCTGCTACTAATGCAAATATGTTGGCTGGCATGCATGTGCGAGCCAACATAAACAAGCATTGTCAATGCCGAATGTTTGCTTGCTGGCATTGGCAGGGGTAGTGTAGGAGTTAGCTGCATAATAGGAATGGCAGTGAAGTACTGAACTGAAGCCAACCCCACCACCACCCTGCAGAGACTGACAGGCACTAGTGTGTGCCTTGGGTCATCAGGCATAACGCCATGCCATTTCACCACACCCTACCCTGCAGACACTGACAAGTGTCATGGTGTGCCTTGGGTCTTTGGCCCTTATGCTCACCCATTCCATCAGGAAATATGGTGAGATGGGTCCTGTATAGGAGAATGGGGTGAACTTTGTAGCCAAGAGTCCAAGGCACACCTCAATGCCTCTCACTGGCTGCAGAGTGTGGAATGGTATGAGCATTACAGGCAAGAATCCCAAGTCACACCCGATGCCTGTCAATCTCTACAGGCTGGGGCATTATGGTTGGAAACCCTGATGCCTCAGGCGTTGATTGGCATTTTCATCCAAATTTTCAACATGGGTTTTGTGACCCCACCTTATGAACAGTGGCAATATCAGTTTGTTAGCGAAAGCTGATTTCGCACAGCGACTACGCCATTTGGCACCACAGGTGCGAAAACACATTTCAAACAGGATGTGAAAAATGACAGCTGTACTGTTCATGGAAAGGTACAAAAATGGAATGTTGAAATTCTGCAGAGAAAATATTAAAAAACTGGTGAAGTCACGAGCGTGTGTAGAAAAGCTCAATGCACACCGTAATGCAATTAGTTTGGTGATTTTAAAGCAGATTGTCAGCACAGGCATTTTGGAACCTCCGCACATGAACAGTGTCACTGTGATTTTCTTAATCTGTCCCAAACAGTGATTTCCCACAGTGACCATGCATTTCTGCACTGGAAGTGCGAAACACATTCCAGCCATGGCGTGAAAAATACAGCTGTACTGTTCATAAGGAAGTGTGGAAAATGCCAGTGGTGAAAATCTGGACTGAAAATATTAGAAATCCATGAAGTTATGAGGTGCGTGGAAACTGCCCAATGTTAAGCTCGTAACACAGTCATTTTATGGACTTTCTTTACCAAATTTTTAACATAGCCATTTTAACACCTCTGCTCATGAACAGTGTCACTGTGATTTTCTTAATGTGTCCGAACATTGATTTCACACACCAACTCGCCATTATGCGCTACATGGTCAGAAACACATTTTGGGTGAGATGTGAAAATGACAGCAGTACTGCTCATAAGGAGGTGTGGTGCAATGGCAATGTTGAAAATCTGGGTGAAAATATTGAAAATTTGCGAACTTACGAGAATGCGTAGGAACAGTGCAGCATGCTCATAAAACAGTCATTTTTGAATTTTTTCACCAAATTTTTAACATAGGGTTTTGGGGCCTACCTCATGAACTGTGACACTGCCATTTCATAAATTGATCCCAAAAGGTGGTTCAATGCAGTGACCACAAAATCACCTTTTAGGGCGATTAATGCCATGACAGTGCAGAATTCATGAGGTGGGGTCCCAAAAACCCATGTTGAAAATTTGGTGAAAAAATACCTAAATGCCGAGATATGCACTATATAAGAGCCAGTCCAAGTTAAAGCATTGGCAGCGTTGTCTTAAGTGTAGACATTAAGGAGTTATTCTAACACATAAAGGTTAAACCCCATATCTTGTATCAAATGTAGTACAGTTTCACTAATCTGTACGTCACCAATGTAAAATGGAAATATGATGTATGACTATACTCAGAAAGTTTGTGCACAATAAATTGTCATAAAACTTATAAATAAAAAGTTAAAAAAAAGAAAAGAAAAACCTTATTTATTCCATTATACAGCTTACCGGCATTTCCTCAGTTTGCGTTCGGCTTTGAAGAGTGCAGACATGTTCCGGTCCACAGAAGATCATACGTGCCAGACTCAGAGGTAAATACGGGGTGGGGGGGTGCGGAGGCAGGGCGCAGGCAGTGGGTGCGGGTGGGGAATGGGGTAAGGACAGTCAGCGAGGGAAGGTTTTTCTTGCAGGTTTCTTTATTTTTTTATTTTTTAGGAAGATGATGCAGGGCTTGTGCCATGCTGGGGTGGGCTCCCAGAGTGGCAGCTGGAAGGCTGTTTGGGGGCCGTGGAAGCGAAAGGGATTGGGCACCCCATTGGCCTTAGGAACTGTTGCCACACTGGGTGGGCTCCAGCATAGCACCCAATAGTCTCTTGGGGGACAGTGGAGCCGATGGGGAATTGGGCACCCTGTCAGCCACAGACTGCTGCCACGCTGGGATGGGCTCCCAGTGTGGCACCTGGAACTCTGTTGGGAGGGTGCAGCACAGCCAGCAGGGATTGGGCACCCCTGCTGGCTATACAGTGTGTGCATGGGGGTGCATGAGTACGCACAACATGGATGCGTGCATGTGTGTGTGTGTGGAGTGTGCATGAGTACACAATATCTTATTGCTCCTCACTGAAGCGTGCTCTCCCATTCAACTGTATGGCACTGCATTTTTGGATCATGGCACTATGTTTCTTGCACATGCATGCAAGCAAACATAAAAGGAAAATAAAGTAGAGGGGCGTAGGTGGCCAGCCTACAGCAGAGGACAGAACAGAACAGAAAAGATGTTGCTACAGACTTTCAGAAGGGAAGAAAGAAGATAGGATAGAGTCCCTCTCAAACTTGCCTCCCATGGGGGCACAGCTCTATCAATGATACATTATAAGTATGTAATAACTGCGGGATGTTTTCTCTCATAGGAGAAGTGGGATATAATTCGCCATTACAACCCGCAATGTGCGCCACCTTTCCTCAGCTCCACTTACACTCACTCACTGGCTGTGCTCGCTCAATTCCTCACATAGCTTTCTCAAATTATTTCACTTGGCTTTTTGCTGTCAGTAAAATAAAAAGCCATCACGCACAAATATGGAGCCCTCACCTAACATTTTCCAGTAGTTTAAAAAAAGTAGTTTCTCTTTTCTTCTTGCTCACTACTGTTTCCATACAAACAGCTGTGAACCTTGACCCCAACCTAATTTACATATATTGTCGCGACAAGGACGACTTGGCCATCAGAAACATTATTTTGAACATACTATAAACTACAACATTTTAACAGTTTTAAACATGCCTGCATAAAAGTAAAGTGTAAAACTGTTTCACAGTCTGAATTTACTGTTTCCTGGAGATGCAATAGCTGTCTGGGGTGTTGAAGCCGCACCCATTCGATACTGTCTAACTTAGAGCAAGCTATGTTTTGCCAATTTTAAGTTTTAAAACTTGCTAAACTAGACAAATACCCATTTGAAACAGTATATCCCTGTGCACTTGCTTTATTATCCTGCCACATGCTATAACAAAACAAAAAGTAAAAAAAACATTTTTAAAGGAATCTGGTTGGAGACAAAATGTTCCCAGCAACTACATAAAAATGCATGAGGTGATTGCATACATGAGAAATGATGTGCACCCTCCTTGTGGGATATCTCATATAAACCCCTCGGCTCGCTTGGGATTTATGTAGCATCCTACACCTCAGGTGCACATGCTGTAATTTCTCATTATACACACACATCCCCATACAAGAGACAGGGGGATATGATAGAGGTTTTCAAGTATCTCAAGGGGTCAATAGGGTAAGCCTCAGGGGGGTCCTACAGCTAAGGGAACCAGGGGCCACCCCTTGAAGCTGGATAGAGGGTGGTTGAGGGGAAACAAGGAGGCTACTCACTGAAAGAGTGGTGGAGCCCTGAATCCCTTGCCCAGAGAGCTGGTGGCTGCTACTACTGGTGGAGGAGTTCAAGAAGGGCTGGGATAGGTGCAAGGGAGGACACATCCAGGAGCCCCACTGGGAAATAAGAGTCCTTGTGTGGGTGGGAGGAGGGCTAAAACTCAGTGCCAGGCATAAGCACTGACTATGGGGCAGACTCGATAGACCATAGGGCCTATTCTGCTGGTTTTACAGTATGTTAGTATATTGGCATTTGCATACCTCAAAGGTGTTATTCCACTTTAAAAAATATGTCCTCATTTTATTCCTGAAATATAAACAGTCATTTAGTTCTGAACTGTCTGGGTTTGCTCTGTTAACTGAACAGTCAGGTGATGCTCTCAACATTTGCATACCTCAAAAGGGGTTATTCCACTTTAAAAAATGTCCTAATTTGATTCCTGCAATGTAAACAGTTGTTTAGTTCTGAACTGCCTGGGTTTGCTCTGTTAACTGAACAGTCAGGTGGTGCTCTCAGCCAGGCACTCCATTGAGATTACATCGCCTATTTTTCCTTCTCTTAAAATCTTCTGTTTATTGATTTAGTTGTTAATTGAGAATTACAGCTCCAGGACTGTCTCATTTAGGTACAGTGCCTAGTTTTCAAGAAGATTCCTGGGGACAAGATACACTGCAGTAGGGAGCAGTAAATAAAGTACAGGGTTTCACAAATTGCATACAAAATACCGTACCAAAGTTAATACTTAAATTGCTCTGCTGTAAATTTTCCAGTGTGTTTCAATGTGTGTGTGTTTAGATTAGATTATGTTTAGATTTATTGTTTGACCTTTGGTCATTACAGAACTAATAGAAGAAACTAGTCACCAACATTAAATATAACAAACCAGCACATACAATCTAGAATGAAATATTGCATTATACGTCAGTCACAGCAGATTGACAGGCAGTTAATCCATACATAATAGATAAAAAAACTGCAATTTGTAGTTTCAAATACCCAGAAAGCAGTCATAAGGTAAAACATCAGAGCCCAAGAAAGACCAAACAATAGTTTACATATAACCTTAGTACACTTTGTGATATAGGTTTCTGCCTAGAAACTAGGTCGATTTGGAATGTCTCATAAAAAGCTTGACCCAGGAAATACTCAAATTGGTCAATTTGGTCCAAATATGTATATTTAAACAAGATGAAATACAAATCAAATTATTTAAAAATACACCCATCCCAGACTCCACAACCCACAGGAATGCTTTCATGGCTATATGACAGAAATAGGCAACTTTTTACAGATGGGTAAGCCCAGTTATATCAGGCTTTTCTGAAGTTATGCCACATAAGGGCTCCACTCAGTGTAAGCTCCAGCTATAGGATGGTAGAGCTCGGCTCCAGAAATCTTCCAACACACATGGTGATAGAAATGGGACTATGCCCGTATTACCTACATCGAAAACAGGTGAGGTTCCCTTTAAGACCAAAACGGCCAAGTGGATATATAATGTAATTACAAGGTATAATTTACATCAGTGCTCACCTGTCATCCAGGCACCAGAAAAGAAAAGCAGTTGGTCCTGTCCCAAGTTTGCTTCTTATATCAATAATTTGTAATCCCACCCAAGACTATCTTACTAGGCGTTCAGTGTCCAGTATCATGCACGATAATGGAGCTTCTTCTTACTTTGAACAGCTTACCGTAAAACCAATACCACTTACTAATCTTTTCCAAGGTCTGTGACCGAAATTAAAGCCAATCCAAGCAGATTAATGTTACATATTAGATCACACAATCTAGTTCCTGATTTACAGAGCTAGATCAAACCTTAATACTGAATAATAGCTATTTCCATTTTTTTAATGGACTGTCGACTTTCTACAAAGTTGCCCTATACACAGCAATGTATTAAAATTAGAATGATTGAATGCTTTGTGAATGTATACCTCTTCATCCCTATGTGCCAATAAGGCACTAATTATAAAGGAGCAGTGTTATTATTTATTGGGAATATTTCTGTCTTAGGACACTAACAAACAAAGCAGGTAGACAATATTAGTATGACACCTGTCCTAAATAGACAGTACACTATGTACACAATATAAAAGTAATGAAGAGTTGTAAAAATAAATATTACTTATTCCGTGTTCAATGTTATTGCAACGAGAAATTTAAAAATGAAAACTAAAAGTATATTCATGAAAGTGCCCCAAATGACACTGTTTTTGGTTATTAGTCATACAGCACACAACACGTTTTGTAGGGCTGACAGGCCCACTGCAGATGCAAAAGTTCCAAAAGGATTAAATTAGTTGCACAAAACTGACCCTTAAACACAGGGAACATAAAAGTTATTACACTGAGGAGAGTGTACCTCAAAGCAGTCCAGCGTGCCCAGTACACCTCTCTCTAGTATCGTTTATTAACTTAGACCACCAGCGCAACTAATGGTTAGGTCTCCCTTGAGCAGAGTTTGTGCTCATATTCATTTAGGAACACGCTGGCCTCATTGCTGTTCAGGGACCGCTCTGCATCTTACCACCGCTAAAAGTCACACACACACCTGCGGAGAAAGATGAAAAAACCTGACGCTCCAATAAGCATAGTAAATTTACAAAGCTAGGTTAGCGTGTGCCCAGTCCCAGGCAGTGACACATCTCTTGTGAAAACATAGGAGCACCAGTCATGTGCCATGACTCATGCTTGACAGTAGCTCTAGCCAGTGGCGTCATTTAGATTTATTTGTAGCCACTAGCCAGAGGTTAAGAGGAGACCCTTTGATTTCTTTTCTGACCCCTATGACGTCCATTGCAGCCCCTAAACACCCTTAATGCAAGAGTTCCCTGGCATTTATTTATATAAAATTTGGTGGACTGAAGAGCCTTGCAAACCTTATGGTTCTTCTGAAAAGAGGCAACTGGCTCTGGCCCTGACAAGACATTCTTTGGCTTCCTCAACAAAAAATGAATTCAAATGTTTTGAAGCAAGGTGATGCAATAGGGTCTGTGGGCAGAATAAGAGCCCTCTGCGGAGAATTTGAATGGGTTTCCATAGTCTAGTTCAGCACTCTTGGCAGCTAGACCACATTTTTCCTGCATGTTCCGGTTTTATTTCCAGTTTGTTTACTCCTGGTACTTTACTGCATCGCAAAGCTGGATTGGTAGTAGACGTTTCAGGTTTTGGCCCTCGTGACTTTTCCTCTGATTTTCACCCTCCCCAGGACAGGTTCATTAGAAGTTATGCTCGTTGAAGTGTCAATACAGTGTATAGTGGGGATTGTAACTATGTTCTGTTACAGTATTGTGTTGTTACCCAGTCTGTGTGCTTGTGCTCTGCTGCAGGCTGATACAGATGGTGTCAGCTCATTAGGAACAATATCACGTGCGTGTGTGTGTGTGTGTGTGTGTAGGGAAGCGCGTGAGCATACGATATCTTATCGCTGCTCACTGAAGCGTAGCTCTCCCTTTCAACTGTAAGGTACTGCTTTTTCGGATCATGGCACTATGTTTCTTGCACATGCATGCAAGCAAACATAAAAGAAGCTTTCAACTAACATAAGGAAAAAGCCATCGCTGGAAAAATGGCTTAAGTTTAATGCAAACACAAACAAGACAAAAAAATAATAAGGTCTGCTAAAAAGAGCCTTGAATATAACTTAGCAACTTTAACAAAAGATAACAAAAAAAAATTATAATTATGTAGGATCTCTAAAAGTACGCCCTAAAGTTGGGCCTCTAGTCATGGATCAACTGCTCATTACGGATGAGCACAAAATGGCTGAAGAACTTAATTCCCACTTTCTCAGTGTGTACAAACCTAAAGAGATAGTATGTCTTGATAACTTAAAACTCAGGCAGAACCATTGCTTTTACCAAGGAAGACATCATGGCTGCTATTAAATCTACAAAAACAAACTCATCAGCCGGACCTGACTACATTCCATCAGAATTTATTAAAGAACTTTCAAATGAACTATCAGGCTTACTTACCCTTTAATTTTCTACCTCTATTAAAGATGGACTGTCATATCTGATTGGAAGACTGCCTCCATATACCGATTCATAAAGAGGTACAAAACAAAATGTTGCTAAATGTAGGCCTATTAGCCTTACTTCCTGTCTAGGGAAATTAATGGAAAGACTACTGCAGATGAAAATTATTATATATCCAGGATATGGAATTATTGATATATCACAGTACAATGTTACTCTGGGGAGATCTTGCCAAAATAATTTGATTAATTTTTCAAACCTGCAAGCAAGGCACTGGATAATGGACTACCTGTGGCGTTATTTTTCTGGATTATGAAAAGGCTTTTATTCTGTCTCCCACAGAGTGCTGATTGAGCAGCTAGTCAGAATTAACTCCATCCACATATTATCAAATGGATTGACTCATGGCTAAGAGATAGAAAGCAACGGGTTAACATTAAAGAGCAAACATCTGATTGGGGCAAAGTTACCAGCGGGGTACCTCAGGCTCTCACTGGGCCCCATATTATTTAATATGTTGATTTCCAGCATGCACACTACAAATGGGGTTTGGCTCAACAATGCAGACAACTAAGTAAGCTTGGCTGTATTGTGAATGATATACATTCCATAAAATCACTACAAGCAAACTTGGACTGCTTGTCATGCTGAACACAGACAATAAAATGATATTTAATACTGCTAAATGCAAGGTGTACCTTGTCAAAAACAATAGGTTGGCTAATTACACATTGAACAACACTCAACTACAGGTTGTTACCTCAGAAAGAGATCTAGGTATCACCATTACAAGTAATTTAAAATTAATACTCACATAAACAAAATGGTTAAAAGTGTCATAGTACAATAGCATGTATTCTCAAACACGTCTAAAGTCAAGAACCTGAGGTCCTTGTTCCTTTATACATCAGCTTGGTCAGATCTCACATAGAATAGTAGCTTGGCAGAAGACACCAGGAGAAAGGACTGCTGTGTGACTGGACTTCTCTGCTGGGACTAAAGAAGTAGAACTCTTGTACTTGGACCTTTAATTTAGGGTAAACAAAACTTAACAAACAAAACAAAAAAAAAGTGTGTGTTTGTCTGAGTTAATTGACTGAATGGTTATCTGAACAGTTATCTAGGTGTAAATCTCAGGTGATTGAAAGGACTTGATAGCTGTGAGGTTTAAATTACTTGTAGAAAGATCTAGTAAGTAGGGAGAGGCTTAGCTAGAAGAAAGCTACATTTAAAGACTGCCTTAGAAAGATTCTGCTAGTAGCTTGGCAGAAGACACAAGGAGAAAGGACTGCTGTGTGACTGGACTTCTCTGCTGGGACTAAAGAAGTAGAACTCTTATACTTGGACCTTTAATTTAGGGTAAAAAAAACTAACAAACATAGAAACATAGAAGTTTGGCAGATAAGGACCCAAGGCCCATCCAGTCTGCCCATTTCTTTTTCTACTTTATAAATGTGCCATCGGCCTTTGCTCTGTCAGTGGCCTATCTATTCACAGTCATTTGTATTGCTCCTTTATGCCTATCCCATGCCTGTTTGAAGCCCTGCATTGTATTCATAGCCACCACTTCTTGTGGTAAGCCATTCCATGCATCCACCACCCTTTCTGTGAAAAAGAATTTCCTCACATTCCCCTTAATCGGCCTCCTCTAATCGCATACTGTGTCCTCTTGTCCTGCTATTTTTCTTATATTTAAACATGTTAGACTCTTTCACCTTGTTTATGCCCTTAAGGTGTTTGAATGCCTCGATCATATCACCTCTCCCTCCTTTGCTCAAGGGTATACATATTGAGCTCCATTAATCTGTCCTCATATGTCTTCTGATGCAGTCTCTGCACCATTTTGGTTGCCCTTCTCTGGACTGCCTCAATTTGGTTAATGTCCTTGTGAAGGTGTGGCCTCCAATACTGCACGCAGTACTCAGATGGGGCCTAACCAGTGTCTTGTACAGAGGATTAATACCTCCCTCTTACGACTTGTGATACCCCTACTAATACACCCTAACACCCCCTAACCTTACCTACTGCTTTAGAGGTCTGCTTGGATGATTTTAGGTCATCAGTGATGATGATGCCCAAGTCTCTTTCTTCCTTTGTGACTGCATAGCAACTCCCTCCAGCCGATAGGTGGCTTCAGGGTTTCTCTCTCCTATGTGCATGATTTTGCACTTCTTTGCATTAAATCCAGTTGCCACTCTTCTGACCATTCTGCTAGTTTATCCAGATCTCTTCTCATTCTTCCCACCCCATCTGGATCATCTACTCTGTTGCAGATCTTGGTGTCATCTGCAAACAGACAAGCCTTACCCTCTAGTCCATCTGCAATGTCACTAATGAAGATGTTGAAGAGGACTGGCCCTAGGACTGATCCCTGAGGTACCCACTTGTGACTTGCATCTCTTCTGACTGTTACCATTTACCACCACTCTCTGTTTTCTGCCCGTCAACCAGTTTGCCACCCAGTTGACCAACTTCTGACCCACCCGAGTCTACCAAGCTTATTTATCAATCTTCTATGTGGAACAGTGTCAAAAGCTTTGCTGAAGTCAAGGTAGGCGACATCAACTGCTCCCCTTGGTCCACCACTCTGGTTACCCAGTCAAAGAAATCTATGAGATTAGTGTGACAGGACCTTCCTTTGTAAACCCATGCTGTCTTGGATCCTGTGCCCCTATGGATTCCAGGTGTTGTACTATCCTTTCCTTAAGGAGTGCCTCCATAATCTTGCTCACTACTGAGGTAAGACTGACTGGTCTGTAGTTCCCCGCCTCCTCCCTGCTACCACTCTTGTGGAGCGGGATCACATGAGCCCTTCTCCAGTCTTCTGGGACCTCTCCTGTGCTCAGAGACTCACTAAACAATTCTGCTAATGGCTCTGCTAGTTCCTCCTTTAGCTCCTTAGTACCCTGGGATGTATGCCATCAGGTCCCATTGCCTTATCCACCCTGAGCTTATGTAGCTCTTGTAGGACCCTTTCTTTTGTGAAGGAGTAGTGCTCACCTCCCTCCCTGTGTCCATGATGCTGAGCTGCGGGCGCCCCTACCTTCTCTTCAGTAAATACTGAGCAAAAGTATCTATTTAGGATAGATGCCTTTACAGGGTCCTCCTCCTCACATGCTCCTTTTCTCCATTAAGCTTAGCAATACCCCTCTGGACTTTCCCTTTCACTAATGTATCTATAGAAAGTCTTGTCACCTTCTTTACTGTTCGTGCTAGTGTTTCCTCAGTTTGGGACTTTGCCTGCCTTACTGCCTTACCTGCTTCCCTCTAGGGCAGTTTGGTATGCCTCCCTATCTTCATCCCGCTGTGTTCCCTTATATTTGCTGAAGGCCAGCCTTTTGGCTCTGACCTTTTCTGCTACTGTATTTGAGAACCAAAGTGGTTTCCTTCTTCTTTTGCACTTCCTTTTCTGTCTAACACAATGGGATGTTGCTTCAAGTATTGCTTCCTTAATGCTTGCCCACTTTGCCTGTACCCCTCACCTGTGTTTCTTTTGCCAGGGCTAGCTTAACTCTGTTGGCCATCTTATCAAAGTCAGCTCCTCTGAAGTCCCATATTTTGCCTTGGAATGGATGATTTAGATGTAGTAGCCAAAAACAAAACAAAAAAAGTGTGTGTCTGAGTTAACTGAACTGAATGGTTATCTGAACAGTTATCTAGGTGTAAATCTCAGGTGATTGAAAGGACTTGATAGCTGTGAGGTTTAAATTACTTGTAGAAAGATCTAGTAAGTAGGGGAGTGGCTTAGCTTGAAGGAAGCTACATTTAAAGACTGCCTTAGAAAGATTCTGCTAGTAGCTTGGCAGAAGACACCAGGAGAAAGGACTGCTGTGTGACTGGACTTCTACTGGGACTATATTGCCCTCCTTCCCTCCCCAAAGCTAGTTCTACTTTTATAGGCACAGAATTTGACTGACAACAGGAACTTCCTGTTTGGGAGCAGGAAGTGAGTGATCACAGAGCCACCAAAGACCCACCATCCTAGAAGGGCAAGAGTAGCTCTCGGACCCTTCTAGCTGCTGGAGGTCTGCCTCTGAGCAGGTAAGGGTCTATTGAGAAATATAGGATATTCTTGACTCAGAACAGGACAATCAGGAGCTGAAAGGGCACACAGGCAGAAAGTAAGGGAGAGAGAGAAAAAAACAGAGGAAAGAGTAAGGATTGCAAACAGTTAAGGGGCCAGAAATAAGACATGATGGGAGTGGTGCAGTGCAGTGGCTGTGGAGCAGCAGTCTTCCGGGAGACGTTCTGAAGGATGCGGTGTTGTCCATCAGCAGGCACCTCTCTGGGCTGAGGGAGGAGGTTGCTCATCTCCAGGCTGAGTTGGCCAGGATTTGTGGGACCTCCTCTTCCATCCAGGGACCACCAGTGCCACTGCTGTTGCCTCAGAGGTTGCCAAGAAAGAGGGCGGTTGGACCACAGTGGGCTCAGGGAGGGTGAGGGTGGTGGAACAGAGGCGCATCCCTCCAGTTGTACCTCTCCACATTCCTATTCCATTCTGGCAAAGTGTGGTTCCTCTATGGAGGCACCCGAGTGGAGACCAAGGAGGATGCTGGGAACCTCCGCAAAGGAGATCCACAGGAGGGTGGCAGGGGACCCTGCAGGGAAGGAAACAACTCCTGGTGGGGACTCCATTCTTAGGAAGGTAGAAATGGGGAGGAAGGGAGAGGGAGATAAGGTGCTTGCCTGGTGCCATGACTTAGAGGGACAGGGAGCGAATCCTCAGGATTGCCGGAGCAGCTGCACAGGGGAGGGAGCTGGATATCATTGTCCACCTAGGTACAAATGACCTGGCTAAGAAAGGGATTAGAGAAGTGCAGAAAGAGTTTGTGGAATTGGGGAGGGACCTTAGACAAGTGGCACGACGGTAACCTTCTCGGAGGTACTGCCCATCTATGGCTAGGAGAGGCTAGGGTGTTCCGCACCATGGGATTCAATCAGTGGTTGAAAAACTGGTGTGGAACTCAGGGATTTGGCTTCACTGGGGACTGGGGTCCACCTGGAGTGATGCAGGCCTATACTGGTGCTATGGTCTGCATCTGTCCAGGAGGGATCAGGATCCTAGGTGATAGGTTTAAATGCTTCATTGGCAAGCATTAAACTAGCCAAGGGGAGGCACTGGAAAGGAGCAGGAAATCCTAGCCTCCCCAAAAATCACGGTAGTAAGTGCTGTAAACACCAACATAGAGGTGTCAATAGGGAGAAGGGCAGGGGTAAATGGAGAAAGTGACAAAGGCAAGAAGGACAGGGATGGGGCAGAAAGGAGTAAGGCCATCAGGAAATGGAGGGTAATGAGCACCAATGTCATAGTCTGGGCAACAAGTGCCCTGAGCTGGTGGCCTTGATGGAAGAGGGATGCCTGGATATCATAGCAGTCACAGAAACATGGTACACAGAGAACCATGTCTGGGATGTTAACATACCAGGGTACATAACCTACAGGAGAGACAGGCAGGGGAGAAGAGGGGAGTAGCTCTCTATGTAAAGGAAGGGATAAAAGCAACTGAACAAAAGAGTAAACAGGGAGGAGAGGAGGCACTGTGGGTCACCTTGGAGATTGGAAGGCACCACAATCCGCACAGGGGTTGTGTATTGACCCCATGTCAGGGAGGGAATGGACAAGGATATGATAGAAGGCATTCTTAGAATGGCAGAGAAAGGGAGATACTGTTGATGGAGACCTGAATATGCCAGATGTTAACTGGAGCACATTTGCTGCAGCCACATCCAAGAGCAGGGCCATTCTTGATGCCCTACAGGTGGCAGGCCTCAGACAGCTAGTTTCAGAACCCACTCATGAGGGAGCAATCTTAGACCTCGTGACTCTCAAACCGGGGCAGTGAGAGGATCTCAAATCTGGAAGTGGGTTGCCATTTGGGAACAAGTGACTATCAAACAGTGTAGTTCACGTTAAACTCAGCTACAGAGTCAAGCCATACAAAAGTGAGGGTACTGGACTTCAGGAGGGCTGACTTTGGTAAGATGGGAGAGTGCCTCAGAAAAGCACTAGCAAACAGGCTAGAAGGAGATGTGGAGCAACAATGGAAATCATCAAACTGCCATCACAGAGGCAACAAGCCTTTGTGTGAAGCAAATAAACAAATCAAAATGAAAGAAAAAGCCACTATGGTTCTCAAAAGAGGTGGCTGTGAAAATCAGGAAGAAAAAGATAGCATTCCGAAGTATAAGGAAACACAGAAGGAGCAGGACAGACAGCTGTACCAGTTAAGGCAGAAGGAAGCAGGAGGGAAGTCAGAATAGCAAAAGCCCAAAGCGAGGAAAAGATAGCCAACTCGGTTAAGAAGGGGATAAAACCTTTTATAGGTACATCAGCGAGTAGAAAGACAAAGGGAGGGATAGGAGGCTGAATAGAATGAACGGTGGGTGGGCAGAGGGGACAGTGAAAGCAGTGATACTGAACGAATATTTCTGCTCAGTATTCTCAAAAGAGGAGGGGGAGTGCCTAATCCAATTAACAGAAGCATTCTTGATATGGGGGTTGATCCCAGTCCTTTCACAGAAGAAAGGGTTCTGCAAGAACCCTAAAACTGAAGGTAGACAAAGCAATGGGGCCTGATGGAATTCACCCCAGAATTCTAAAAGAATTAAGGGGAACTAGTGAAACCACTGGCTACTCTTTTAATAAATCATGGGAGGATGGTGTGGTACCTGAGGACTGGAGGAAGGTGGATGTGATTCCCTTCACAAAGTGGGACCAAGACAGAGGCAGGAAACTACAAACCTGTCAGTTTGACCTCTGTGGTAGGGAAAGTGATGGAGTCACTTCTGAAGGAAAGAATTGTTGAGTACCTAGAGGCCAGTGGGGCAAAGGACCCAAGGCAGCATGGGTTCACAGCGGGAAGGTCATGTCAGACGAATCTAATAGATTTCTTTGACTGGGTGACCAAAGTAGTAGACCAGGGAGGGGCTATGGACATGGCCTACCTAGACTTTAGCAACGATTTGACACAGTCCCACACAAAAGATTAATAGTCAAATAACCAGCCTGGGAGTGGATCCCAGGGTGGTAGCCTGGCAAACATTGGCTGGACAACAGGACACAGAAGGTAATTGTAAATGGAGTCCACTCTGAAGAAAGAGGGTTACTAGTGGGGTATCGCAGGGTTCAGTATTGGGTCCAGTCCTTTTAATGTCTTCATAGGTGACATTGCAGAGGGACTGAAGGAAAAGTGCCTCTTTGCAGATGACACAAAGATCTGCAACAGGGTTGATACACAAGGAGGCGGAAAGGATTAGAAGGGACTTGGCAAGGTTGGAGAAATGGTCAGAAGTATGGCAGCTGGGATTCAATGCAAAGAAGTGCAATAATGCACCTGGGAAACAAGAACCCAGGGAAAATACACAATGGGGGAGGTAGAACAACAACAAAAAGGAAAGGACCTGGGGGTAATCATATTAGATGACCTTAAGGTTAGCAAGCAATGTGAGAAGGCAGTAGGGAGGCTGGAGGTATACTGGGATGCATAGGGAGAGGCATCAGCAGCAGAAAACAGGAAGTTGTTATCCTCTGTACAGACCGTTGGGAGACCCCATCTGAGTACTCATGCCCAGTTCTGGAGACCCCATCTCTGCAAGGACATAGACAGGATAGAGGCAGTCCAGAGGAGGGCAACTAAAATGGTGCAGGGTCTGCAAGAGAAGTCAGATGAGGAGAGACTAAAGGAGCTTAATATGTATACCCTTGAGGAAAGAAGAGAGAGGGGACATGATAGAAACTTTTAAGCACCTTAGTGGAATCAACAAAGTCCAAGAGGGTAGCATCTTTCAGAAAAGAGACGGCAAGAACAAGGGGACACAATTTAAAGATGGGGGGACGGTTCAGGGCAATGTGAGGAAGTATTATTTCACAGAGAGGGTAGTGGATGCATGGAACAGCTCCTGAGGAGGTTGTGGGTCTAAAACTGTGGAGAATTCAAGAATGCATGGGACAGACATAAGGCAATTCTTGTGGGGGTAGGAAGAAATAGGGCTGTTGGTTAACTAGGATCTGCGCCATCCTGTAGGTAGGGAAATGGGCAGACTAGATGGGCCAAGCGGTCCTCATCGTCACAAAGTCTATGTTTTTATGTTTTCATGAATTCTGTGCTCCATTCTGTGTGTCCACCTCATTAGGCAAGTGCCATTGTCGTAAAGAGTGCAGAGGAGATTTACTAGAAACATAAATAACCTAAAAATATTGAATAATGAGAGACTAAAATCTCTGGGCTATATTCTCTTGAATACAGATTGCTTATGGGTGACCTTTGTCTAGCATACAGGGCTCTCAAGATCCTGCCCTGTTTGAAACTAGCTGCCTTGAGAGGCATGTATCCAATAACAACACAAGGTCACACAAACTAAAAATTAAAAGTCAGTATTAATAAAACAGTTAAAAAAGCAACTTTATAACCCAAAGACTACCACCTGTCTGTTGTAGCAAATAATAATTTGGAACAGTTCAAAACCAGACTCGATCAGTATATGGGTAATAGAAAATTCCTTTTCCACCATTAGGATTAATGGTGGCGAGTTCAATATGGGTTTGCCCTCGAACTTGTAGATCCCTATGAACCTATGATACCTACATCCACTACACAGTGTGGATGAGAAGAGAGGACCTAGCCTAGTAGAGAATGGTTTAAGGATTTCAAATTTAAATGACTTGTTTCAGAAATCAGTTAGGTCAAGCTGCAGTGACTTCAATATTTTGTGAAAATGTGTCTGCATTAGGGACAGCCACTTTATATTAAAGTCATCAAGTATAAGTAGCTCACCACCACTCGGGAGTTAGAACAGACAGAGAAAAGAAGCTCAGTAACTAAAGCAGAGGATGTATCAGGGCAGCAAAACACCAGCAATAAAGATGGGAATAGAGACGGAGGGAGGAGTTTAGGAGCATTGTCTCCTGGGAAGAGGGAAGAAACAGCAAGAACAGTCATACATTGGATCCTGTTGGATATGTAAACTGCAACACCCACCATCCCTTTTAGAGCGATCTTGCTTGACTAGGGTGTAGCCAGGAATAGTTACACCAGAATTCTGGACCTTAGAGGAGAGCCAAGTTTCATATATAACTAGAAATCCAGTCGAGGTTAACTGGTCAATTTTGGGAGGAGGCTACGGATGTTTAAATGAGCCACCCTCAGACCTTTGGGAAGTTGCAAAGGGAAAGTGTTATGGGGCCAGGATTAATTTCAATGTCACCTGCTAACAAAAGTTGTAAGATGACAATGAGTTTAAAAGCAGAATTTTGCTGTTTGAAGGGGAGGAGATGAAAACAAGGAAGAACATGAAGAGAAAAGGGACAGAAGAGTTTCAAGGTGATGCCAAGGAGCAGGAAGAAATTGATGCAAAGTGCTAGGGGAAGTGAGAGAGAGTGAGGAATTGAGCAGGATGAGAGAGTTGGTGAACAGGACATGACAAAGTGAGAGAGTAAATAGAGGAAGAAACAACAGGTAGCAGAAGGGTGAAGAAAGGAAGATAGAGAAAGAGAAAACAAGAGACGTTAAGAACATAGTGAAGATCAAATTGAGGCAGAAAATTTGAACATTAGAGAAATTAGGTCAGTAACAGGAACAGAAGTGATATATGACTTTGTCGGCCCAGACAGGAAGGCAATAGGAAGCAACAAGGCATGTGGAACAGAGAAAAGAATACACAATGCACTCATTAAGGTCAAAGCAGAAACAAATATCGAGATACAATACCCTCACACCAAAAGAAGTAGCTCAAGGGTAAACCACAACAGTTAAACAGGAACAACTCATAAATGCAACTGAACAGATACAAGTAAATTTGAGCAGTTTGACACAATTTATTACAATAGCATATAAAATGTAGCATGAACTTGGCTAAACTACACTGAATATTTGATACGCATAGGAATTAACAAGCAGCACATATATCAATCAATCTGTCTTTACTGATATACTGGAAAGGTATGTGAGCAAAAATGACCATTTTCACTAATGTCAAGTGCAAAATACACGTAATACAGAGATAACTGAGAACAAAGCAACAACCAAGAAAATAACATTGTACAGCATGGATAAATGTATATAAACAGTGGTATGAATGTTAAACAATACAACCTGGTCTACCAGATAAATGGTGAATAAAGGAAGTGCCATAGCTAAGTTTGGGCAGTATACAACTGACTAGAGGGGCAGGGTGGGGAAAGCAGGAAGAAACAGCAGCCACTAGGGTGGCAGTAAACAGGGTGAGAGAGGTGGAAAGGTAGGAATGGAGATCTCTGGGTGTACAGAGCAGTAGAGAGAAGTGACCAAGTATGGAGTGTAGGTAAGGGTAGACGGGGAGGGGGATAAGTGTATGGAGTGTGAATTAGTGCAATGGGCTGTACCCCAGCAGAACCTGTTGGTCTTTAAGTGGAGTAAGGTGCCAGGTTGGATATAGAGTTAGGCCTGTGACAGGCAACTGCATATGGATGCACTAAGGAGGTGGATCTTGAGGAAGGAGATGAAGGAGTGGATCAAGTACAAGCTTCAATATCAGGGGTAATCTGTTGTACAACTTTGTCCAGGCAGATAAGATTGGGCTGGCCTGGTGGCACTGAGGGTTGAGGCGCTGGACACCACACCTCATGCCATGCCAGCGACCTGGGTTCGGGAACAAGCTTGGGCCATCGGGGTCAGCAGGGTAGGAAAGAACAGAACATCCGGAGGGACTGCTCTCCCTCCTCTCCTGGGAGGGAGGGTGGGTGGATGATTTCCAGGCATCAGCGACGCCAGGCAGAGGCTGGGTGAGCAGCAGCTGGGGACCACGCCGGGCGACGGGTGCAGCTTTGGCAGACGCTCGTGGAAATGGTGCAGAAGCGCCGCCCGGTCACACTGGACAGCATTGCACAACCGTGCTCCTGGGGGAATCACGCTGCTGAACACAGGAAAACTCCCACTGGCTGGGAGGAGGACGCGCCTGCCCCCATCTCCATCGCAGGATCCTGCCCGGATGGACCTCAACTTGCCAATCATCTCTGCCTGAGGGAGCATCAAAGGAGGCAGCACCAAGGAGCAGAAGGCGGCACCACTCTAGGGGTGTTAAACCGGGGTTGCTCCAGAAGTGTGTCGTGAGGTGATGGAAGACCGAGGTCACAGATGGGAGGATCTCAGGCAGGAGGGGAACAGGCAGGTCAACTGATGGGGCCCAGCCAACGGCGACAGGAGTGAAAAATAAGGGTTAAAAAATAGATTGAGTTCTGGGCTAATTTAATTTGGAAAATGGGGTGTCAAAGACCATGGTGGTGGAACCATGGATCGACATCCCAGGTGCTGCTAGTGGGAAGAGGGCATTGATGCTGGGTGGCATCTGTTTGAGATGTGTTATGTGAAGGAAGGAGAGCATTTTAAGGTGAGCTTTCCTTCATGTGAGGGCCAGCAGAGGGACACATAGAGGGGCAGTGGTGGGTTTTCCAGGAAAGACCGTGACTGCCGCATATATTGTTGTATGTAACACTTAGTTTGGAGTACAGGAGTGAGGAAGTTGGGGGGAGAGAGACCATCTAACATTAGATAACTGCAGGGATAACTCAATTAACTAAGAAATAGTGAACCAAACCCAGGACACAAAGTAGCTGTGGACAACTAGTTTTCTTGGTGGATGCAGAGTCTCCTTCCAATTGCCACTCCACACTGATGCCCACAGTAATGACTCCCTAAGCTGTGGACCTTTAGCGATCAGGACTGCAGCAGAGGACCACTTGGGAGAAGGACATAAAAGCAGGAAAGGGTCCCATCAGGCACTGAGCTATTCACCTTGAAAACATCACCACAGGCTGTGGAAGCAGCAGGCCTTCAGATACACTCCTGGGAACACCAGTGCAGGTTGGCAGGAGGTGAGATAAACAAGCCTGAATATATTCTCTGGAAACACCACCGTGGATGTGGGAGAAGCAGCTCCTGAGATTATCTCCCAGGAACCCCACAACATGCTGGAAAGAGGAGAGAGAGGAGCAAGCCTCATGATATTCTCTGGAAACACATCTGGAGGCTTTTGGATGAGCAGGACTTGAGATTCTTTCCTTGAGAATGCCACAACATACTGGCAGGAGGTGGAATTTTCAAGATGGTTCTCCATGGAAAAAAACAATGGTCTGTGGAGGATCAGGACTTTAGATACTCTCATAAAGAAAAGGACCACTGTTTGTTAGCAGGTGAGAAGATCAGGCCTCAAAATACTCTCCTGGGAACACCCAGTAATAAGAATTTTTAAAAAGTTTTGTTTCCTTTGGTAACCAGGTAAGGCCTACTAGGCCCAAGGCTTGTTTTGGGGCAACTCGGATTTGCATTTTATAAACAAAATCTACTCCCAACTTTCTCAATAAATTAGTCTTCAGCAGTAGTACATAGTACCTCCTTCTGGTGGCAACTAAATCTCAGAAGAATTATTTACAATAAACATTTCCTTTTAATTTTTTTTAAAAGTTGTTTGAAATACTAATTTGAATTAGGAAGCCAGGTCATTTTCTTATCTCAAGAAACTCATGTTCATGGATACCAGCATGTACAGGGCTGTAAGGCCTACTGCCTGTGGCGTCAATGACTAACTAGCTCCCAGGGCATGCTGATATCCATGAATATGACACACCCTATTGGGGACTGTTGTTTGCTTTTCGGCATTGAATTGAACTGTTATGGTGTATAACTGGAAACTATAAACTTATTCACAATGTAGTTGATGATACGGGTGAAACAGAACCACGGTTACATATTTGGATGGGATGGGGTATGAGAAAGGTTCTCGCCCAACAAGTTGACCTATTACAATAGAATTTGATGAAGGATGAACTTATGGACACCAGTGAATGTCTTTGTTAGCACTGCAAAAATTAATGTGAGGAGGTGGGATTACATGCATACAGAACACTGTAAAAAGCCTCTGTACATGATTTTCAGAGGTTCAAAAGGCAAACAAACGGTAATATTTCAAAAACTAAAAGAGATAGGGAAGAAGTATCAGTGACACAAGTGTTCCTCACTTTACTGGCTAGAAAATCATTGTTGCTTCTAAACAATATGTATTGCCATGTATACAGAACAAATGATGGGAAGTGTGAGTTACAAGGTGATAATTCAATTGAGGCGTTTATGGAACATTATAATCCACAAGGCCAAAGGCCGAGTGGATTGTGATATTCCATTAACCTCGAGACTGAACTGTCATCTTGTAACTTAATTTGCTTGTTTTATTTTTTTTTATATTATAGTGGTAATCCAATGCACCACGCTTGCCTGTTTGAACAGAAAATTCCAGTTCTACAGTAGCTCAGCAGTTAAGTGGAGGCATGGGAGGACACTGACCTGTTGCTCCAGCATGCCCTGCCTCGATGTGGTATCTGAATTACGACAGAATGGTGGTAGTGGAGAAGAGCATAGTTTTTGCCTAATTTGACAGTGTCAAATTTACTGTAGTCAGCAGTACTGTGGGAGCAACAGAGACTGAACAAGCAGCACGCTTTGCCAGAAGGGCGGGTCAAAATATGATATTATGAGTGTCAATGTAAGTCAGGGATGCGGGAGATGAATAAACAGCAAGGCACACCATGTGCAGAGCTAGCGCTGAGTTGCAGAAAAGTGGCAGCCTCAAGAAACTGTCTGCACTATTGATTTCCATGAGTTGAAAGCAAGAGTGAGTGAGGCACAGGCGGAAGCAGTGTGAGGAAAACTCATGCTGAAGTCAGCTTTTCAGCGGTGCAAGCACATTTTTGTCAGTTTGCAATAATCCACTACTGGTGATTGACAGGTAATGATAATCCACATTTAGAAGTGGATTATTGCGCCACTAACTGTCAATCAAAAACATGGATTTTCACATTTAGAAAAGTGTTCCTGTCTGTGAGTCATTGGCCTTAGCCATATATATGCGCTGCCCTCTTGAAATTCTCCAATTACATTCACTGTGTCCTGGACAAAGGCAGGCTGGCTGGTGCTGTCTTCCTAGATTTATCTAAGGCATTCAACACTGTCAATCACACCTCCTCATTTCTACTCTATCTCACCTTGGTCTCGCCTCATGAAGTCACAGCCTGGTTCTCTGACTATTTATCTGACTATTCACAAAAGGTCAAAATCTGAAACACCCTCTCTAAACCCCTCCCGTCCTCTCGGGTGTCCCACAGGGGTCCATCCTAGGACCCTTCTGTTTAGCCTTTCCTCAACTCCTTACCTAAGGCCTGCTCCAGAAAAATCCTCCTCTATGCAGATGATGCCATACTCTACACTTCCCACACAAACCCTGACACCTTAGAACTCTCCTCCAGAACTCCTTTACTGAGGCTGAGTCCTGGTTCATCAAGTACAAGCTTGATCTGAACCAAAAAAGACCAGTTATGCTTTTGTACACCATCAAAACAGACTCAAACACTCCCTCTTCTCATCAAAACTTCCCTCTTGCTCCCTCTTGAACAGGTGAATACCTTTAAGTACATGGGAGTCACTTTGACTCTGCCCTTACCTTCCAAGACCACATTCACATCCTTTGTACCTCTGCAAACTCCCATCTTGGCCTACTGTATCGGCACTGAAGCTGTCTCCCATGAAGCTCTCCAGCTCACTATCTTGTCCTCAGTATTGTCTATCATTGACTATGGTATCCTGATCTATTGGGCTGCTGATAATAATGCCCTTCAATGAGTCAAAATTGCTTTGAACAAAGCCTGTCGCCTTACCTTAGGGTTGCCCAAAATCCACCCACACCTGCAACGCTTTATAGCCAATCGAACTGGCTAGATTTTGATGGCAGGCTAAAATACCAAACCTGCCTCCTAGCCAGGAAGATATCCACTGGCTTAACTGCCCCAGCCCTCCCTCCTACAACCTACTCCCATCACTAAGACCACCCGTAGCTCACTCAAACCAACCCTGCTAGTACCTCAACCCAAAACATCCCTTGGTCAATGCTCCTTCTACTATAGAGACCCCTCCTGGATCAATTCCTCCCATCACCATCACCCAGGAACCCAAACTCAGTCGGTTCAAATCCTGCCCAGACCACCTCCTCCTCTTGCTCTCCAACTGCTCCTAGCCCCCAACAATGAACCTTGTCCTGCCTAGTCTCCAATACTTACTCTTTACTGGCCTAATTTCCTATTATTTTTGTCATGTGCAGTTACCGCCTGTGTATTTTACTTAAGTCTGACTACGGACCTTGTCCTGCCTAATCTCTATTTGCTTAATCTTAGCAGTCCTAGGTCTCCTTTAATTTTGTCAGTGCAATATCAACTATGTTTTTACAATTTCTGACACTATATCATGCATATACACTTATTTTATCCACTATTGTATTTCCCTACTCATATGTAATGTTAAAATATTGTCTTTCCTGACGTGGAGCTTTGAAAAGGAGTCGCTGACTCAAGGATTGCAGTTCTGATACTATTCAATAAATAAATCAAAAAAAAAATAATAATCAATATCAAAAATGTGTGTCAAGATCCTAGCTACAAAATGAGGTATTGGCCATATTTCTATTATTAGAGGAGGTTCAGAAATGCTTGATAAGAATCACATTCTCAAAACAAATTTTTGTATATCAAGTACTATCACATTGTGTAGAATTAACATCTTTTATCATAGACATGTACTCAATACCTCATTTTGATACTGAGAACGTGCAGTCATTTTTACATATTGTTCATTTCACAATAATCCAATAGCATGGAGTTATGGTGGATTTAACCACGCCTGGTGTAGCTCAGCCATGAGGCCATAGGCCAAATGACTTAAACACACCAGAAGTGGATAAATCCCACCATAACCCATATCCTGAATAGATTATTGCAATTATACAATTTTAAAGTAATTTTAATTATTAAACAGTTTATATTTTTTAAAGTGCTTTTTATAGTAATTTTATTTATTTATTGAAATGTTTCACCAGGAAGATACATTGAGCTACAAGTGACTCAGTGCAAACTGGGGAAAGGGGTACAACTGAATGATACATTAAACATTCAATTTACAAGATCAACATTAACATACAGTTGTAAGGCAGGTGTTACAAACAGTGTTACAACAGTGTTGCATAACATGTAGAAAGTGTGGACAATAATAAGTGTTGAGTTAATAGAGGGGAAGAGTCGTGTCCCTGGACACCCCTTCAGGATGTGAGGAACCCTGCAAGGGGACTGGGGGACCAGAGAGAAGGGAATAAAGCAGTGTCCCAGGAGAGACCCCTTAAGATGGTGGGGGAAGGGAATAGATGAGATACAAGCCCCTTTGGGGTAGGAGAAGGACCCATGGAGAGCATTTGGTGTCCCTTACATTCTGTGAGAGATCAAGAGAGGCCAGTAAGGGGAGCAATTAGTGGGAAGGGAGGAGGGCTAGAGATTTAGGGGGTGTGCACAGGGTAAAATGAAGATGGGGGTAGGGGTTTGTCCAGGGCTTAGAGGAGGATTAGGGAGGGACATGGCAGGAGCAGTTAGTGCAAGGTAATTATTGAGGGCAGAGCTGATAGAGTAGGTGGAGGATGAGTGCGGATTTGAGGGGGAGGGAATTCCAAATTTTGGGAGGCGATGAGAGTAACGGATTGGCTGATTTGGGTGGATCTATGGGACAACCAGGGCACGGGAGTCGGTTGATATAAGGGAATGGGAGGGTGAAGGGGTGTTATAAAGGAAGAAGTGAGGTAGGAAGGAACTCACCCAACCAGTGCTTGGAGTGAATTTGGCACAGTGGAGTCGCCTATTTGTAAGAGAGGGAAGGATAGGGTACGATAAAGACTAGTGATGGGTGCAAGGGGGGGCATCCAGGGCAAAGAGACAGAAGGAATTGAAGAGGGTGTCCAGTCTGGCCAGGGAGGACTTGGTGACAGCACCATAGACTACGTCAGTTAGTCTAAATGGGCAGTACCATCTTTCTGAACAAGTTCATGCCTAGCCGTAGGGAGGCATGCAACTTTGTTTTTTTCTGGATGGCATCAATATGTCCAGAGAAGTTTAGGTGTTGGTCCAACCAAACACCTAAGTGCCTGAAGGAGGATGTGCCTCAAGTAAAGTCCCCCAAAGATGTGGAAAGTGGTTAGGAGGAAGCCTAGAGAGTCTCTGCCTTGTGCCAAAGGTCACGGAGACAGTCTTCTTGGCATTGAGGAAAAGTTTATGGTTAGCAAACCAGAGCTGAGCCTTGTTGAAGTCTTGCTGTAAGCTGGTTGTAATCTCATCAGGACAGGAGCCAGATGCATACAAGACTGTATCATCTGCATACATATGTATAGTGGAGGGTGGGGAGCAAATGGAGGGAAGGTCATTTAAGAAGATGGAGAACAGGAGGGGCCTCTAATACCACCCTGGGGAACTCCAGTGCTAATAGGGAGGGGCAGGAAGTGGTGTTCAAGATCTTAACTGATTGGGTTCTACCAATAAGGTAGCCTTGAACCAGTTTTTAGTGAGGAGGAGATAGGCCCTGTTGCTGGGAGTGAGTTGAGAGAAGGGAGTGAGAGACGATGTCGAAGGTCTTGGCCAGGTCGACAAAAATGGCAGAGGTAATTTAGCATTGTCCATCCCGGTTAGGATGGAGTCTGTGAGCCATAGGAGAGAGGTGGTGGTTGAGTGTTTTCCTGAAACCAGACTGGAAAGGGGTGAAAAGGAGGCGGAGATAGAAAAGAGGTGAGTTGGGAGAGACAATGTGTTCTTGAAGCTTGGCAAGGGTAGGGAGGAGAGAAATGAGGCGATAGTTGCCAGGGGATGAGGGGGTCACCTTTTGGGTAGAGGGAGGACCACTGCATGTTTCCATGAATAGAGGACTGAGGCAGTAGAGAATGAGAGATTTAGGATTATTGACAGGGGATAGGCAATGGCAAGCAGAGGGATAGGAGTTTTGGGTCAAGGCCATCAGGGAGGCACCTTTTGAGGAGGTGATGGTGAGGAGGCACTTAGGGCATCGCTTGGGGTTACAGTAGCGAAAGAGAAGGGAAGGTGGGAGGTTGGTGGAGGGGACACCGCAGAAGGTGGGGAGGGGAAGGGGTAGGGAGGAGGATTTCAGTAGCTCAGTGGTGCAGGAGGTATAGTAGGAGTTAAATTCTGCAGCTACAGCTGGTGGGTCAAACACTAGTGAGCTATTTACTTTAAGTACTGGGGGTGGGCGAGATGAGGGGGTAAATAGGGTGTGGACCACCTTCCAGAACTCTGAAGGGAATTTATGTTGGTGATGAAGGCAGATTTGAAATACTTGGACTTGGCTAACCTTGTAGCCGTGGTGCAAGCATTTCTGAGCATGTGGAAGTTTAGAGGTCACTAGGATGCTGGGTAGCTTTATGACACTCAAGGCTCGATCTCCAGCCCTGAGGCAAGCAGAAGTTCAGGGGTTATCCAAGGTAAGTGGTTACCTCTATCTCTGGTTTATCTGAGGGGCAAAGGCCCCAGTTTACAAGAAAGATTTATTTGAAGTAGGCTGTGTCCTTTCTCTCTATATAAATAGTTTGGTGTTGCTAGGTAGAATAAGGAAGGAGCTGTGCCCCCAACAGCATTACTGACCCCCATGGCATTGCCAGACACACACAGATACATAGCAGCTTTTTGTATTGTGTTTTTTTTTTTAAGCTGTAGCAAGCTTTTGGCATTGTGAAGGGAACTCCTGGGTAGTGTGAATGATTGCCGGTAGCTGCTCGTGGGAGCTGTTTTATTTCATTTATTTATTTATTAAAAAGTTGGACTTATAACCTTTGAGTCATGGACTCATTTACAAAGGCACCTCATTGCAGGGGTAGACAGAGTTACATAGTGTGGTTACAACAGTGAGAACAGTACAGGTGCAGAACCTTAAACATAGAGTACACATAGGTTACATAATAATGTTACTTATAATAGGTTTATTTATTTATTAGTCTTTGATGACTGGGTAAGTGCGATAGGTAAGAAGCCTGCCTATTTTCAGGCACAAACCATGAGAGTACAGTTTCAGTAAAAACAGGAAAGACAACAAAGATGTACAAGGGTGAGATAACAGTAAGAATTACCTATACAAATAGCATAAAAACAAAACAAAGAAATCAATAGCAAGAATACAAACAGATTAGAGCAGTAATACAATTGTTGCAAAACATTACAGAGTACAAGTCAAAGTCCTATGTAAACTGATGGAGACAACTAGGCACACATACTCAGTAGTAAAAACAGGGATGGGCAAGAGAGCAGCTATAGGGCAGCAGCAGGCCCCACAGAACCTAAGTGCAGTCACAGAAGTCAGGGGCATTAAGGTGGGAAAAGAGCATGCCTAAAAGCTAGGTGAGATGAGGAGTTCTTCACATGGGGTGGGAGAATTCCAGAACCGAGGAACAAAATAAGAGAAGGCCTGCTCACCCATTTTGGTTGAGCAGTGCTGAACAGTAAGCAAGGGGAAGGCAGAGGACCTGAGGGCACTTAGAATGCGAGACAGGAGTAAACATAGCACCTCAGAGTCAGAGGGCGCGTGTTCGTGTTAGAGAGTCTATAAAACAACCAAGAGCATGTGATCTAAGGGAATTGGGAGGCAGCCAATTTAGTGCAGAGTAAAGTCTGCAGTGGTGGGTCAGACATGGGGCAGATAATGCGAATCTGCAGATGTTGTTGTACGTAACATTCCATCTACAGAGAACAATGGAATTGGCATGAGAAAGGACAGGGAGAGCATAAAGCAGTTGTGGAAGTAACACACCTCGAAGAACAGCAGTCCTGGTGGCGGAGTAAGAGAATGGCGCACTCTGTTGGCCACACCAATCTTGGAGTTAACTGAGCAACAGACCTCATTGACATGCACAGAGAAATTGAGCGCTGGGTCAAGCATTACCCATAGAAACATAGAATTTGATGGCAGATAAGGACCGCTTGGCCCACCCAGTCTGCCCATTTCTTACCTAATGGATAAGCTGCAGATCCTAGTTAACCAGCAGCCTACTTCTTCCTACCCCCACCCCTAGAATGGCCTTATGACTGTCCCATGCATGCTTGAATTCCACCACTGTTTTTGACTCCACAACCTCCTCCGGAAGGCCGCTCCATGCATCCACAACCTCTCTGTGAAAAATACTCCTTAAATTACCTCTGAGCCGCCTCTCTATCTTCAAATTGTGCCCCTTGTTCTTGCACACCTCTTTTTTGAAAGATGCTACCCTCTTGGACTTTGTTGATTCCCTTGAGGTACTTGAAAGTTTCTATCATGTCCCCCCTCCCTCCTTTCCTCGAGGCTATATATTAAGCTCCTTAAGTCTCTCTTCATATGTCTTCTCCGTGCAGACCCTGCACCATTTTAGTAGTCCTCCTCGGGACAGCTTCCATCCTGTCTATGTCTTTGCGGAGATTGGGTCTCCAGAACTGCACGCAGTACCCAGATGGGGTCTCACCAGCTGTCTGTACAGAAGAATAATAACTTCCTGTTTTCTACTGGTGATGACTCTCCCTATGCATCCCAGTATCCCCCAGCCCTCCTTGCTGCCCTCTCACATTGCTTGCCCACCTTTAGGTCATCTGATAAGACTACCCCAGGTCCCTTTCCATTTTTGTTGTTGTTAGTATCTCACCCCCATTGTGTACTCTTCCCTGGGTTTTGTTTCCCAGGTGCATTACCTTGCACTTAGCACTGAATCTAAGCTGCCATACATTTGACCATTTCTCTAACCTTGCCAAGTCCCTTCTCATCCTTTCCACCCCCTTGTGCATCAACTCTGTTGCAGATCTTTGTGTCATCTGCAAAGAGACATACTTTCCTTCCAGTCCCTCTGCAATGTCGCTATAAAGACATTGAAGAGGACCAGTCCTAATACTGAACCTCATGGTACCCCAATTAGTACACCCCTTTCTTCAGCGTGGACTCCATTTACTATTACTCTCTGTGTCCTATTCTCCAGCCAATTCTTTACCCAGGCTGTCATTTTGGGACCCACTCCCAGGCTGGCTAACTTGTATTATTATCTGTGTGGGACTGTGTCAAATGCCTTGCTAAAGTCTAGGTAGGCCATGTCCACAGCCCTCCCTGATCTACTACTTTGGTCACCCAGTCAAAGAAATCTATCAGATTTGTCTGGCATGACCTTCCGCTGTGAATCCATGCTGCCTTGGGTCCTGTGCCCTCTGGCCTCTAGATACTGGAAAATTCTTTCCTTCAGAAGTGATTCCATCATTTTCTGTACCACTGAGGTTAAACTAACTGGTCTGTAGTTTCCTGCTTCTGCCTTGCTCCCACTTTTGTGAAGGGGAATCACATCTGTCCTCCTCCAACCGGGTACCACCACATCCTCCCATGATTTGTTAAAGAGGGTAGTCAGTGGTGTCACTAATTCTACCTTAGTTCTTTTTAGAATTCTGGGATGAATTCCATCAGGCCCATTGCTTTGTCCACCTTTCAGTTTTAAGAGTTCTTTCAGAACCCTTTCTCCTGTAAATCGGCTGGTATCAACTTCTGTATCCAGAGTGTTTCTACTGTTTGTTTTAGGTACCTCCTTCCTTTGTAAATACCGAGCAAAAACATTTGTTTAGTATCTCTGCCTTTTCACAGTCACCTCTGCCCACCCTCCCTCCCTTTATTAAGCCTCACTATCCCTCCCTTGGTCTTCCTTCGCCTCTGATGTACCTATAAAGGTTTTATCCCCTTCTTAACTGAGTTGGCTATCTTTTCCTCGGTTTGGGCCTTTGCTGTTCTGACTGCCTTCCCAGCTTCCTTTGCTTTAACTGATACAGTTCTCTGTCCTGCTCCTTCTGTGATTCCTTGTACTTCCTGAATGCTTTCCTTTCTCTTGAACCTTCACTGCCACTTCCTTTGAGAACCATAGTGGTTTCTTACATTGTTTCGTTTTGTTTATTTGCTTCACACAAAGGCTTGTTACCTCTGTGATGGCAGTTTTTATTATTCCCCATTGTTCTTCCACCCTCCTTCCTGCCTCTTTGCTAGTGCTGCCTTAGGCACTCACCCACTTTGGCAAAGTCAGCCTCCTAAAGTCCAGTACTTTTGCTCTTGTATGGCTTGACTCTATTGCTGTGTTTATTGTGAACCATACTGTTTGAAGGTCGCTAGTTCCCAGATGGCTACCCACTTCTACATCTGTGATCCTCTCTTCATCTCCATTTGAGAGAACCAGGTCTAAGATTGCTCCCTCTCAAGTGGGCTCCAATACTAGTTGTCTACAGGCATGCCCCTGTAGGGCATCTAGAATAATCCCACCTTGAAGTGGCTGCTGCAACTGCACTCCTGTTAACATCTGGCATATTCAGATCACCCATCAGCAATATCTCCTTTTTCTGCCATTCTAAGTATCACTTTCTATCATTTTCTTGTCCATTTTCTCCCTGAGAAGTCTGTATCCTAACCACGTCAGGATTGTGGTGCCATTGCCGGTCTCCAATTACCCACGGTGCTTCTTCTCCTCCCTGTTTTCCTTTTGTTCTGTTGCTTTTATTCCTTCCCTTATGTAAAGAGTTACCTCCTCCTCCTCCTCTTTCACCCTCACTGTCCCTCCTGTAGATAGCGTATCCTGGTATGCTTACGTCCCAGTCATGGTTTTGTGTGTACCATGTTTCTGTGACTGCCACGATATCCAGATGTTCTCCTCCATCAAGGCCACTAATTCAGGAAGCTTGTTACTCAGACTACTGAAAGATAATGTATTAGAGACAGGAGGCCTGGCCACATCCGTGGACCAGAACCTTAGGGGCCAGAGTTAGTACCCATGTGGAGGAACCAAATAACATTGCCTGTGTCTTAGATAGGTTTAAGATTTGGTAATTGGCAGAGAACCAAGATTGGAGGCTCTGAAAAGCAGGTGACAATTATTGATTTAGGTTACGTGGTTGACTTGAGGCAGAGTAGAGTGATGGCAGTCCTCATATAGGATGGAATTGCAGAGTGGAGAAGAGTTGGAGATATCATTAAGAAAAAGAGAAAAGAGAAGAGGCCCTGGGATTTAACCCTGGGGTACATCTGAGGTGATAGAGGCAGGGACAGAGAGCACCCACTCAAGGAGACAGTCTGAGATTGATTCAAGATAGCTGGAGAACCAGGATAGGGTGGATACAGAGAATTTGAGTGATTGCAGTTTATCCAGTAGGAGGGGTGACGCACTATGTCAAATGCTTTGGAGAGATCAATGAATACTGCTCCAGTGAGTTACAGTCAAATACAAGGTACCCAAGGGTTACACTGGGGCACAGCCCTGGACATACCTAGATAATACCTGGAGAGGGTGGAGGTAGGGATGGGGAGTGGGGTTGGAGGGAGGGGAGAGGATAGTCTGTCTGGAGGACGTTGACAAGTCAGGAGGCCTGACAGGAGGATCCAGTGTGACTTATCACCATGAGCATGGTGAGATAATTGCATTAAGGAGCATCCTGTAAGCAGCTCGAATGGAGTAAAAAATACCAGTCGTGAGGTAGGAGCTGCTGCAAGAGTATTTTACAGGAACTGGCATTCATGATCGCAATGTGGTGGCAGGGTTGTGATCTGGTTGGGTTGCAGTGCCACGGTTAAAGGAGTGGACTGCAAGTGTGCAGTGATCGATAGGTGGCATATAGTGGAGAAAGAGCCACTGTCTGAGTGTGGCACAGAGCCCATTTTCAAGGTACTAAATGTGGTAAAAGTAGCGTGTAAGATCAATGGCGATCTGCTTTTTGTGGTTTTGTGAACTCATTTTTATATATTTTGTGGATTTTTAGTCAGAAAAAATCATGATTTCAGTTTGCTTTTAATTTGTTAAGTGAGTGGCAAGATGGCAGCCAAATCAAAAATTTGGGGAGGCAGTGCACTGATTTCTTTTCTTTTTTTTTTTTTTACTGTAATTGGTCTGCTGGCACTTTACCCATGGGCTATGGTGGGATTTACCCATGGGTAAAGATGCCAGCTGGCCAATCATGTTACTAGATTTTGGATCCTATTGTATTTTTTCCATCAACCATATATGTTTATAAGCAATGAGGATTTGTTTGACAAGAACTAAAATATATTTTCTTAATTGCATATCAAAACTTTTTCTTTTTTACTTCTTTCCTCCAGTCGCCCTCTTCCATGACTTCCTCAGGCGACCGGCTTGTCCTGCCCAGCCTGAGATCCACTATCCTTAGTCTCGCCCTGGTACTTTGTACCCCCAGGACCTATATGCAGATCTTCAGCCCCTGGCTCCCCCCAGGGTGGGGCCACCACCATTGCACTGGTGCTCCTTCAATCTAGCAGGCCGCAGGCAGTCCGAGGGGTGGAGGATATGAGGGACTCAGGTGGCCGGGACCCGCATTGGGCATGGGTCCGGGCGCCATTGTCTACTCAGCCAATGGGGTGTTTCCCCTTATTCGTGAGTGTGATCATGACCCCGGAAGTGCAGACGCAATGATGTCCAGCGCAGTTGAGTGCATTCCTGCATCCTCTCTCAGACGTCTGCTGTTGCTCTCCACCCCTGCATGCGCAAACCCTCAGCTGTTGCACTCCCAGTCTCCACTGGGGTTGCTGCTGCCAGGGAGTCCAGTACCCACCCTCCCAGGACAGGAGAGCTGTCCTCTTGTTGCTTGATCCTCTTTCCCGGGTTGACCCCCAGCAACCCGAGCTCATTCCCAACCCCGGTCGACTGGTGTAGTGTGAGTGTGGCATCCAGAGCCTCAACCCACAGCACCACGGGCCAGCTTGCATGTCCAAACTTGACAAACTAAAGTGTGGGTCTCTCAACACTCCCTGACATACCATTCATGTCAGAAACATTGTTATCCTCTTGTATCCCTGCCTCCAAATTGGCCCTACCTGACTTTAACCTCTACAGGCAAGACCATGGAAAACATGGTGGTGGGGTAGCTACCTACTTCCACAACTCCTTAAACTGCACTATTTCCCACCGTGAAGCAATCCCCACCCCGTGAACTACTTTTAAGCAATCTCACCTTCCATCCTCTCTCCCCTTTTGTGGGGGTCTTATAAGCCTCCCAACCCCCATCCCTTGTTTCCTGCATCACCACCCACCGGCTCTAGAAAATACAGAATTAAACCTCTCTTGACGCCAATCTTGACTGGCATTCCCCTTATCACTTAATTTTGCAGTGGATTGAAGCATTAAACCTCATCCAACTGATCAAGGCGCCACCCGCCTCATCCCAAGAACTCAGTCTCTACTCCCTGCTGGACTGGGTGCTCTCATCCCATCCCCATCGTATTTGTTCTGCTGGCATTTTACCCAATGTGCTCAGCGACCACTACCCTACCTTTGTATTAGAAAGACCCTTCCTCCTCCCATCCCCACATACATCCAGTATCGCCTCATATCCCTTGATGTGAGTAATCTTCTTACGACCCAGCCTTAGCCAACTGGTCTCCGGTCCTTTCCTCCCCTCAGTTGACACTGCCCTCACCCACTTCACTTCCATCTTCTTAAGGAACTGGAATGTCCATGCTCAGCTAAAGACAACAAGGAAAACCTGCCCACCATCCCTGGATCACCCCAATATCCTGGACAAGTGCAGTGCCCATGATCGTGCTTGGTGCTGCTTTATATCCTCTGGTAACCAAACCATCCTTCAAACCTTTCGTGCTCTTCTAACAGTTGTACCACAAACATCCGTCATACCAAAGGCGATTTCTTTAAATCACATTTGCACCTCAAATAGTATTCCGTCACCCTTCTGGCAGGATTTCACACGCCCTGCACCCCACTCTCAATCTTCCCACACCTCTATTCACGAGGCTGGTTCACTTATCTCCGATCCCTCCCGCGATGCGAGCTCTAAATAAGTATTTTATACCCTGTGCCATTCCCCCAGGGCTTTCTGCCTCCACCTTTGCACCCCTAATCCTTCTCACACGCTCTTAGGTTTTCAACTACCACCGATTATACTTTCAGAAGTCCTGAAAGCTCTTACTTCACTTAACCTCACTAAGTGAAGCCCTGATGGCTGCACCTAGGCTCCTCAAAATCTCGGCCCGCTCAATTGTTACCCCTTTAACCTTCATCTTGAATCTCTCACTCTCCTCAGCCACTGTTCCTATAGCCTGGATGTCTGCCATAGTCCTCCCCCATTCAAAGATGGTGACCTCACTACCCCTGGAAATTACTGGTCCATCTCCTTCTCCCTGCCCTTGCCAAATTACAGAATCCCTAATCCTCTCTAGGCTCAACAAATTCCTTCTCAGTTCAAATATGCTCCTCATTCCAATTTGGTTTCAAGAAATCCATTCAACCACCTCCTCTTCCTTCTCTTTACCAATGCCATTCACTCTACTATGGATCTTGGCCAGATCACATCAGCTATTTTCATTGACCTAGCAAAGGCCTTTGACTCTGTCTCACACCCTCTTCTACTTTATAAACTATGCTCCATTGGCCTATCCCCTGCTTCAGTGTCCTGGTTCAGCTCCTATCTCACTGGCCATTCCCAGTCAGTTTCAATCAACAACATCCTATCTTCCTTCTTCTCCATCCTTGCTGGCATGCCCCATGGATCTATCCTCAGGCCTGTTCCTTTTTCCCTGTTTATTAATGATCTCCCTCAGTATGCACTCAGGCCAATATTCACATGTACACGGACGACACTGTCCTTTTCTGTCTGGCCCATCCTCACAAGCTGTCCAATCCGCCTTCAAAACAATCTCACGGCAGTAACAGCTTGGTTTGATGCCAACTGTCTAAAACTGAACACTAAAAACTGTGGCCATGACCTTTGGCTCTAAACAAAAACTTGCCAAGCTTCCCACCCTTCCAGTCTTCTCATCTGCAGCTAACATTCCACTAAGACACTGTCCTGACGTACAAGTACCTTGGTGTCTGGCCTGACCTCCTTGATTTCTTTTCCCACTTTAGTGCACTGCACACCAAACTCGCCTAAACTTGGGTTACTCTACTGTTCACAAGGCCAGTCTTTCCCTCCCTGTAAGATGTGATCTCGTAGTTCAGTGGATACTCCCAGCCTTGACTATGCAGACATACAATAGTTTTCAGTGCTGCCCCAGTCACCTCACTCTCCAAACTTGACATTCTGTTTCATGCCTTTGTAGGTTCACCTCTAACTCTCCTCTCTAACTCACCAATGTAACCTTTACTCTTCCCTTTCCTCCAGTCACTCACACTGCTCCACGCTCATTGCTAAACACTGGTTTGGGTCTCTTCCATCCCTACCTGCCCCTCTCCTACTCCTGCTTCTCCCTCGCCTCATAACTCAAGGTCAAGCTGCACCTGCACCTCTTCTCTCCTCGTGTCCACACCTCAGCTGGCAAACTGTCCTTCTCCTATAGATTTCCTTCTCTCTGGAACAACCTCCCTCCTAAACCCATCTCTTCCCTCCTTCCCTGCTTTTAATCACTTACTCAGGCCAATCCCTATTACTTCCTGCATCTGTTCTCCTTCCTAGACCTCGCCTGCCTCAGTATGACTGTTCCTGCTTCTCTTACTGCAAACCACTATATTTAGCGCATAAATACAGTTTGTATCCATTACAATTTTCCTATTGTAAATGGCATTTGTGATTTATCTACGAACCACTATATATATCTATGTAAATATAGTCTGTATTTATTAGAATCTTCACTTTTGTAATATTCAAGTTTATCAGGAATACTCCATTGAGCAGGCTCATTTACAAGGAGGTCCTGGAGGACACATAGGAAAAACATTGACAAAGAATACATATAAACTGTGTTTACATTTGAACAGTGCTCATAGGTCAACTACACGAATTATTGTCTGTGTTGTATTGTTTCTGTATGTTATTATATCTCTGTTGTATTTGCCTTCCTCTTGTAGCCCGTCACCTGGAAACAAGCTTCGTTCATGGTGCTTTTTCGTTATCAACTTTTGTATAAATAAAAATTAAAATGTTCTGAATTTTAACACATATAACTAGTACTGGACTAAATTGTCAAATTCCAGTTTTGTAACATGTTCTTGAAATTCTGTGAATTTCACAATTGTTTTAAATTCTTTCACTGGAGATAATTCAGATATTCTTACAGCTAGAGATCTAACATTTGGCATGTATATTTTTGTGGTACGTCCTAAGGAGATGTGAAGTTTCATGCCATTTGAATTAGTGGTGTGGAACTTAGGGCTCAAAGTCTGACAATTTATTATTTTTATGAAAATTCCTAAAAATATGTCTCCGCTACATCTCAGCTACTGTTAGAGCTATAGAATTGAAAATTGATATGCATGTTTTCTTGAAAGGTTCTTAGAAACTTCTAAATGGGGAGGTAGTTGATTAAATAAATTGTAAATTTCAGGGTCCATCATTTCATCAGTTAATTATTTGTTACATTTTGTGAACATTTTCACAATATTTGAATATTTGTAGCTCTGCTGCTATTGCAGGTATACGCCAAACAAGGAATGCAAACCCAATCTCAATGTGTCCTGGAATCTAACAAAGCTGGATAAATGGGGTTTAGTTGGTAAAATTTACAGTGAAAATTTCAGAAATTACTACAGTAATTTGCAAAATTTGCTCAAAATTTTGAATTGTAATAAGTAATTGTACTACAGTTCCAGTTGTGGAATTTAACTTTCACAATCCACTTATTACCACTGACTCCATTTAGCTGTGTTGAGCTGTTTGTAGTCCTGTAGTTTCTTTCTGGGTGACTATTTTGTCTCGAACACTGCTTGTTTTTAAGTTTGACCAGATGAACTTAGTGGACTTGCTTGTCACACTCATTTCCTCTTTGGTTTTCATATATATACTCACTTCAAAAGAGGTCCACCTTCTCAATTTCCTGTAGGATCTAGCCCTATGGAATAGCCAGAATTTCTCCTTCTTTGTGCCCCAGTCATTTTCCCTCACCGGTTTCTGTAGAAGTCCTCTAAGTCCAGGACTTCCGGGACATTTGATGCCAGACCAATACATGTTGTGGGGTGTGATTCCTATATGTTCTGCCTGTGTGCCTTTCCCAGTTATTACATTTTAAATAAATAAATACAACTCTCATTGCCTCTGCAAAGAGTGTACAAATGCACTCTGCCTTGTTGGATGATGTAGTACATCACCAAAACATTTTCCGTATGGGTCATCCACTGGTTCCCAGAAGAAGGGTGGTGAAGGACTGCACACCATGCAGAACAGCCTCATCTCCAGAGTGTTTGCTGTACAGAACCATATCCACTAGGGTCTACTGGCTCTGAAAGGGCCCATATGGACATCCCAGCCCAAACCCAAGGCATCCAGGACTATCATCAGGAAGGGGGATGGCCTGAGGAACAGGGACCCCATCTGTAGGGTGGAGCAGTCCAACCAGCAGAGCAGGGAGCGATGGACAGAAGTAATTTGTATGAGACACTCCAACTCACCTGAATGTTGTACCCACTGCACCTGAGGAAACACTGAGGGATCCAAATATGGAGGCGAGCTAGTTGGATCGTCTGCTACAGCTGCCATCAGGCCAATTACCTTAGAAGACATCTGGCTGAGATGTGGTTGCTGGATGAGATCAGCTTGCCTGAGCCACTATTGCCATAGTCTGGTCAGAGGGCAGAAATGCATATCCCAGTCCTGTGTCCAGCACAGTCCCTATGTACTGAAGCCTCTGGCAAGGGGTAAGGACCAACTTTGGTTTCATGGTCAGTATACACAGTTAGTTGAACAACTGTCAGGTCAGGTCAAATGAGTGTGTATACTATGGCTTCCTGAGAAGGGGCTTTCAACAGTCAGTCATCTATATAAGGGAAGACAGAGTCCCTCCCTGCAGAGGGCAGCTGCCACCATGGCAAAACATTGATAAATGCACATGGTGCAGAGTATAAACCAAAGGGTAAGAAGATGCAGGTATCTTCTGTGTGAACTGCAGATCCTGACATGAAGGTATGGGCCTTTCATGCTAAGAGCAACCATCCAATCCCTTTTAGTAAGACAGGAGGAAGGACTGCAGAGAGACCATTCAAAACCTTTTGTATTCGATAAATAGATTCAGTCCTTGAAAGTCTAATATGGGCCTTGGATCCCAGGTCCATTCTGAGACCAGAAAGTATCAGGAATAATAGCCCTTGTTTTGTTCTGAAACCAGGACGCACTCCATAGCCCTCTTGCATAGGAGGGTTTGAACCTCTCCAGCAGGATACCAAGATATCCTGGAGAATATCTGTTTGGCAATGGGAGGGTCGCTAGAGGAACAGTAAGGCACTTTAAGGTATGTCCTTGCTGAACCACCTCCAGGATCAAGGCTTCTGCAGTTATCTCCTCCATTTTGTAGAAGAGAGAGATTCGCCTCCCACTAAGACTTCTTGAAGCAGTGAGGCCACAGGAAAGGAGAGGAGTCAGAAAACACCAGAGGAAGTGGGGTGCTGGTAATGGTCTTACCTTTGTAAGTCTGGCATGGCTACCAAGAGGCAGGTTTGCAGCTTAGGAAGTGGAAGGCTGAGGTATCTGGGAACCAAGATCTGGTCCCTTTGAATAGCCATGGCCTGGACAAGCAAAAGAACTTCCACCCCTTCCATGGATTTCATATTAAAGGGACCTTAAAGTCATTTTTGAGGACTGTAAATCCCTCACAGCATGTCCTATATTATTGCCAAACAACTGTTTTCCTCTAAAGAGAACATTTAGTACTGACTGTTGTAAATCACAGGCAAAACCAGCTACTCCCAGTCAAGAATGGTGGTGAAGACAAATCCGGAGGCAGCAGCCCTGGCTGCAATGTCTGAGGCCGATCTACCTGTTTAAAGAAGGCCTGAAATGAGGCTTCATCAGGTGGTGAGCCAGGAGTGTTTTTCACACTCGCCTCTGAGCAGGAAGATTAGAGCATGAGCCTACCACATCAATTACTTCTCTTCTACATCTATAGCTTCCTCCTCCCTTCCATATGTTCTGGATTATACTCCAGTTCATCATTGATGTCAACCATCTTTGGGTGAGTGTCAATGGGACAAGGAGATAATGGAGGCGGCACCATCGCCTGGTGTCCCTGATGGTGGCCATTCAGGGCCTGGCACTACAATGGGAAAGGAGAACTGAAATGTCAATAGTATTTCTGATGACAGCACCACCAAAGGCGCTGATGAAGGTGGCAATGGTGGTGGCAGTAGGCTCTGAAAGAGCTCCAACATCATCTGATAAAGGAGCTGTGCATCAAAAGCCCCTAAAGGTGTCATTGATAGTGGAACCATTAATGGGACTGTGCCTGATGGAGGTATTGGCAGCAATCCCCAGAGGGAGGTGAACCAGTGCCAGACCCTAACCGTGGTGTCTGAAAGATGATTGGGGTGGCAGTACCATGGCTGGAGCCTGGAACCTGTCTTTCTTGACTGACCTTCCTTTTCTTAGAAATGAACAGGAATTGTCTGGGGACGTGGCCATTTCTTTACACCACTTCTCCTTCTCAGTGGCAGTGTTTCTCCACTGACTTAGATGATGTGTCCTTTGCTTCAGTGAGTCAGTGACAGATCTCTCAACCTCGAATGGCGGGTTGACGATGAACCTGGAACAGATGAGGTTGAGATGACAAGATTAAAAGTACTTTGTTGTCAGGTGGCTACAGTTGGGTAATAAATGAACATACTAGGAAAACGATAAAACATGTGGAGGTGCAATAATAGATTGGTGCTAACAAACAGTAGATTTAAAATCCACAGTCTAAGAAGTGACTTCTGGAAATTTTTAGCATTTTTTTCAGTCGGTTCAGTGACCAAACAACAACTGAGGGTTAGCCCAGTAAAACAATGTCCAAGAAAACTGGTCACCAGTGAAATCTAATTTAAATAAAAATAATGATTTAACTTTCAACAAAGACAAAGAAAGTCCGTTCCTTCCCGTTGAAAAAACAGCAAGGAACAGAAAGACTTACCTAAAACACATTACATCTAAACTAGTCTACCTGTAAACCGAGGACAGTGCTTCAAAATATGAAAATAAATAAACGGTAACTTAGAAAAAACGATGAAAACAAATCTCTTCATAAAGTGAAGGAGAACTCTTCAGAGACTTCTTACTGAGGCAAGTAGGGTAAAGAATCTGACAGTTGCAGAAAGTATAACCAGGGACAGTGGTTTGAAAACTGAACTCAAGCCTAGCATTCCACCATTTACATAGGTTCTAGTAACCATTTCAGCTCTGGGCAGTCCTATGGTGAGACCATACTGCATTTATCAGAATATAATAAGATTTCCTGGAGGCTGAAAGCAGATCTTTCAAAACCTATCAGATGAAGTATTTATCAGAGAGATAACCAAGATAGACTGGTCCTCTTTATGATCAAATACCAATTGAAAATGCTACAAATTTATTTAATAAAACTTACTGTAATAAATAGCTTTGCCCCAGTAAAAAGTAAAGGCAACAAACTGATCAGCTACCTTGGTTAAATAAAAACATGCTTATACTGATTGGAATAAAGACATCTATTATGGAAGCAGTTTAAAAGATAGGATCTACACAAGCTTTAAATACCTATCAGAGACTGCAATCCCTGTAAAAGTGAGCTTAAAATTCAAATCAAATATTTTACAAAAAAGCAGCTGAAGGGCTTTTCCAATCCTTAACATCTTTTCAGATTCATTTAAGGATCTCTATCAACCAAGAATGGAAACAGCTGTTGCAGGATAGCCAGAAATAACCAGTCTTCAGTGATATTTTTTACAAATATGACAATGTACAAAGAACAAACAGAAAAAAATTACATGGAATGAGTTGCTAGTTACAAAAAGATAACATAAAACATTTTTTAAAGTGTGTAAATGAAACAAAGAAGCTGCTGGAAAGTTTGGAAACTAGTAAAGGGGCAGGTGGATGGTTTATTTCACAGATTATTGAAAATGGAAGCTTAACCACTAGCTAAACCAGACACTTTTCTTTTAATTTATCACTATGCACCAATCAACTCTCAGACTGCAGAAAAACAGCAGTCATGTCACCCATTTTCAAATATGGATACAAACATGTTATGTACTCCATAATCTCCTAGACATTTCAACCCTCCTACTAAATTTAATTCTGATAGGGAGTAGATAATATGGTGTTTTATATTAAGAAAATTATTTTGGTGAGAGTATAATCAACCTACATATTAATCTACTCAGACTTTACTCCATGATAACTATTGTACAGTCCCCTGGGGTATGTGGATGTATCAATTCTTGCTGATTGAATGTATTTTATTATAGATGTTTATCACATGGAGTGAAGAGGTCACGACCTCATACCTTTATTATGTGTGTTTACAGTTTTACTGTAACTCCATAAAATCTGTAAATAAAATGTTTAAAAAGTTGTAATGAAATACACACCAGTTTGTGTTCCAGTGTTAGCAAAACTCCTGGAAAGAGTTGTTTTAATCAGTTGTCTAAATATTTAGAAGAAAGAAATTTACTTACAAAAGATCAATTTGGCTTTCGTGAGGGAGGCTACAACACGCTGATGGCCTTGGTCAGGTTGACTACAGGCGCTTATGACAACATGGATAGTGGAATGCTCACTGGAGCCATTTTTGTTGACCTGGTCAAGACCTTCAATCTGGTGGGCCATCCCCTGCTGTTAGAAAAGTAAGAAACTTGAGTGTAAGGAATTATACATTATACAATGGTGTGTGGAAATCCTGTAATCTCACTGGTCAAAACGTGTCACATGACTGTGGGTAAATCTTGCATTACCTATGGCTGAGGAATTGCATTTATAAAAACATAATTAAACACATTTTACACTTATTTTAGACATGGGTCCATTGTATAATCGCAATAAGGCACTCCAGAGTTTGAGTAATTGGGATTTACCCACTTCTTGTGTGGATAAGTCACTCAGCTGTGCCTTGTGACACACCACACAAGCGTGGGTAAACTCCTATTACACCATGGACATAAGTGAACAGCCAATGAAATCGTCAGGCTGGCAGTTTACCACCATTGTAAATCCTCTGATAACCAATGGCTGATGAAAACAATGTCATCCTCTACCACATCTGCAGCATAGTAATAAATACAATAAAAAACAAAGCAACCTCTTTAATGTTTGTATTTTATTATAGTAACAAAAAATTAACCTTGAGTATAATGCAATAACCACTCAGAGTGTGGGTTATCGAGTTACCATGGCTGGCAAGATTTACCCACCTGGCTGCACCTCATGGGCAAACCTCTCCAGCCGCGGTAACTCTCATAACCCACACCCCTTGTGGTTATTGCTTAAATAACCCACACCCTGTTGTGTCTTATTGCTTAATTAAAATGGTTCAAAACTATTTCATTGATAGGATACAAATAATAAAATCAGATCCAATAAATCAGAGGTAAGAATCATTGATAAGGGGTAACACAGGGTTCAGTTCTGGGTCCACTCCTGTTTTCTCTATTTATAAATGAACTACCAAAAGCTTGTGGTAAAGCATCAGCAATAATGTACTCTGACGCCACAGTTCTCTACTGTCAGGCAAAACAGGAGGGACCTAGAGGAGAACCTACAACCCCTGTATAATACATTACAAACATGTTTTTAATAAACTAGTATTAATTATGAAAAGAAAACTAAAGTAATGGTTTTGGTACTTGACAAAAATTAGGGAGTATAGGAATAACAAAATATCATGGCATTCTTCAATATAACCTATTTATTTCATAGTTTTGTTGTCCTAGGTTTCTTGCCATTTACTAAAATTTTCATTGATGCACATGCTAACTCAGACTTTTAGTAAATGGCAAAACCTAAGGACAACAAACTATTGAAATAAGTAGATTACATTGAAGAATGCCATGATACTGAGACATGCTTATATCTACGCCGATACAGGACTTGTGCGGAAATTTCTCATAGAAGGTTGTTATTGATAAAAGACAATATTTGTATCCTGAAAACAATATTTTAAAGGCTACTCTTGAGAAAGCCTACATAGTAGGTGAAACATTGAGTTTATTGCCACTTTTATACAATAAAGAGAAGAACTATCGAAATTGGACAATTTTGTCTGCACTCATGTTTCTTCAGCACCTCACCATTTTCTTGCTCTGAGACAGAGAAGTCATCCTTATTACTAACATACTAACATACTATTTGCCAGCAGATTAGGCCTTATGGTCTATCAAGTCTGCTCGAACCTAGATCCTTAGTTGGGTGCGAGACCCTCCCATCCCTTGTGCTCCAGAAACCCCTATCATCCATCCCCACCCCCAGGACAGGCTATCATCTGATACATCCACTTTCTGTGTCTGTCCCACCTCTCTTAAAGCCCTCCACTGTGGATCTCTGAACCAGCTCACCAGGCAGAGCATTCAAAGGGTCCACCACCCTCTCAGTGAAAAACCTCCTCCTTTTCCCCTCACCCTTCCACCTTCCAACTTCAAACCATGCCTCTGGTGATGCCTCCCTGCTTTAGTCTAAAGATCCTCCATGTTTACCCTATTTATTCCCTTGAGGTACTTGAAGACCCCAATCATGTCCCCTGTCTCTCTCTCCTCCAATGAAAACAGGCAGAGCTCCTCAAGTCTGTCCTCGTAAGTCAAATCCCTAGCCCTCGTATCATCTTTGTTGCCCCCTCTGTACCCTCCAGGAGCTGTATGTCCCTCTTCAAGTGTGGTCTCCAGTACTGTACACAGTACTCAAGGTGTGGTCTAACCAGTCCATTGTACAGTGGCAGAATCACTTCCTTGCTCCTAGAGGTGATCCCCTTGCGATGCATCCCAACATCCTGTTTGCCTTGCTAGCTGCTCTCCTGCACTGCTCAGTGTTATTCATACATGTATCCACCATGACCCCTAGGTCTTTTTCCCTGTTGAGGCTTCCAGCACCTCCTCCCAGGGTGTACCTGTGTTTAGGTTCCCGACCAAGATGCAACACCTTGCACTTGGTGATATTGAAATTTAATTTCCATGTGTGAGCCCAGCTTTCCAGGGTGTCCAGGTCCCTTGCAGGCCAACCTCCCTCTTCTCCCTCAACTACTGCTCCCATCTTGGAGTCATCCACAAAGAGACTCATTTCACACCCTATACCATCCCTGATGTCTGATATGTATGCATTAAACAGGATTGGACCCAGGACCGAGCCCTGTGGTACCCCACTACCAACCTCTGTAGGGTTCGAGAGCTCCCCACAGACCACTACTCTCTGAGTGCGTCCAGCTAGCCAGTTTTCAATCCATCTGACCATCAAAGGGCCTACTCCTAACCCCATCAGTTTCTCCACCAGACCATTGTGGGGACAGAGTCAAACGCCTTGCTGAAGTCCAAGAATAATACATCCACAGGCTTACCCCTGTCCAGTTCTGATGTTACCCATTCATAGAACTCCACAAGGTTGGTTTGACATGATCTACCTGGCACAAACCCATGCTGCCGACTATCCAGATCTCCACCTCCTCCAAGTAAACCCCAATCGTTCCTTTAGTATACTCTCCATTAATTTTCCCACCACCGAGGTTAAACTGATGGGTCTATAGTTTCCTGGTACTTCCTTCGACCCCCTTTATGGATTGGTACCACATGTGCTCTCCCAATCCCTAGGTACCCTCCTGTCTCAAGTGACCTGTTGAAAAGCTCTGCCAGGGGTGCAGCCAGTATGTCCGCCAATTCCATAGTACTCTCTGATGAATGCCATCCGCCCAGGAGATTTGTCTTTCTTTAGGGCCTTGAGGGCAAACCACACCTTTGGTGGGGATGGCATCATCCGTCCCTCCACCTTACTGGTCTTTTTATCCTTATCCAGATGTGACACCCTGGGGTACCTTTCCTCCCTTGCTCCATTTCTGCTGCTCCTGATCCTACTCCCTGCCGCTTCTATCCCTTTGTGCCTTGCTTTGTAGATATCCCATCCCCTCCCTAGTGAACACAGAGGCAAAGTACTCATAAAACCTCTGCCTGGTCCTCGCCTCTTCCACCCACCTCCTTCTGATCTCAATCTGCTGAGATGGCCTTAGTTTTCTCCACTCCCCAATGTACCGAAGAACCCTTTTCCCTCCATGTATCCCTGTGCCAGCCGTTGCTCTTTACTGGACTTTGCTCCCCTCACCATACGGGTGACTTTTCTAGATGCAAGCTGGTACATTTCCTTATCCCTCCTCTTGTTGTTTTATATTTTGTAAGCCGCCTTCTTTCTCTGACTGCTACCTGACCTCACTGGACCACCAGCATGGTTTATGTGACCTTGCTCCCTTATGTTTCAACTTAGCGCAGATCCTGACTGCCTCATGAAGTCCCCGTTTATGACCTCCCATCTCCTTTCCACACTTGTTGTTGAGGTAATCCCTCAAGTGATCCTTGAGAATATTTTCCATGCCCATAAAGTCTGCCCCCTGAAGTCCACTGCCAGTGTCCTAGATCTCACCCCCACTCCCCAATGCTTATTTGAAACCAGACAGTATTGTGGTCACTCCCAGTCAGGGGTCCTGTACAACCATGTCCCTTACCAGATCCCCATCTGCCAGAACCACATCCAGGACATGCCCTCCCTTGTGGGCTCCATCACATGCTGTGTTAAGAACACATCCTGGAAGCCATCCAGCAGCCTCTGCTCCTTGGCCACCTTAGAGGACATGGTTCCCCAGTTAGTACCTGGCATATTAAGGTCCCCATCAACACCACTCCTTCCCTTTTGGACCACACTGGGCAATGATGTTGTCCAGCAAACCATCCTCTAGAACATCACTCATCCTGGGGCCTATATGCTACTCCCAGCTTGACCTTATCTCCTGCTGGGATCGTAGGTAGACCCATAAGGCCTCCACGCTTCCCTCTGCCTCTTCTACCATAGCAATTTCTATGTCATCTCTAATGAACATAGCCACTCCACCCTCTGCCCTCCTTTCTATCCTTCCTAAGCATAGTGTATCCCCGCATATTTAGGTCCCAGTCTTGGTTTTTGTTGCCCACGCCTTCATGACTGCCGCCACATCCACCCCCAACAGCATGGCCTGGAACTCTGGCAACTTGTTTCCCAAGCTCCTGGCATTTACTAACACTAACCCCACCCCTTATCCCTGATCCTTTTGTCGAACCCCACCCAGATTCCTTATACTTCCATCCTCCCCTGCTCCTCCTGAAACCTCCACCTCCAGTCTGTTTCCCCCTCCCCTTGGGCTTGAAGGCTACTCCCTCACCTGGAGGGAGGGTTGTTCAGCCCTCCTTATCCCTTCCCCTTACAAGTTTAAACCCCTACTTTTCTTGTATGTAGTCAGCCATCCCTGTTTAAGGACTCCTTCCCTAATGGGCAAATGAAACCTGTCCTTGGCATATAGTCCTTTATCCTCCCAAACTCCATTCCAGTTCCCTAACACCCCAACCCATTCTCTTCACCCCACTTCCTGAGCCTATCATTAACCTCTGTGAGCTTCATTTTTTCTCCACTGAGGCCTTTGGTACTGGCAATATCTCCGAAAAGGAAATGTTGCATCCATTATCCCGACAGACTCTGGCAAGTTCTTGAACCTTGCTTGGATTTCCATAATGCTATTTCCTCTAGATCATTAGTTCCTAAATGCACCAGGAAATCCGTTCTCTCCACAATCCCTAACCATTTCATACACCATGAACTTTGCTCTGTGCACTGTCAGCCCAGAGATACTCACTACCTTCACCTGGCTATGGCATCCATCCCCTGTCCTCCCAATGGATACCCTTAATCATCGAGTCTCCCAGTAACAGAACCTTAACACCGCCATCATCCTTATGGTTACCTCCACTATGCCCTCTCAGCCCCTCCCCCACTTTATTCATGATCGCAATTTCATGGGAGTCTTCCTGCCTTATTAGAGACCCCTTGTCACCCTCCCTTTCTGCCTCCCTTGCTATTTTGCCCACTTAACTCAAACCCCTCTGAATAGGTGTCCCTTAACCTCTCTTATCTGAACCATTTATCCTGGCCCTGATGGTTTCCCCTTCCCCACACCCCATCCCCCCCTTTGTAATAGTACCCTGTCTCCAGAGGCTCTCTTGGGTCCCCTTTAGCTAGGGCCCCATCCTTGGTACTGACCTTCCTGCTGAAGGGGCTCCTCCCACCTCCTTGTCTCCCAGTTCCTCTCCAATCATGCTCTCCTCCCTCATGTCTGGAATATGTTGCATCTCCCCATTTGCTTAACATATATGTTTCCTGTACAGACAGTTGATGAGACCCCATCTGGAGTACTACATACAGTTCTGAGACTCCATCTCCGCAAAGACATAGACAGGATGGAGGCTGTCCAGAGGAGGGCATCCAAAATGGTGCAAGGTCTGCACTAGAAGACATATGAAGAGAGACCAAAGGAGCTTAATATGTATACCCTCGAGGAAAGGAGGGAGAGGGGGACATGATAGAAACTTTCAAGTACTTCAAGGGAATCAACAAAGTCCAAGAGGGTAGCATCTTTCAGAAAAGAGATGCAAGAACAAGGGGAAATTTGAAGATAGAGGAGGGGCGGTTCAGAGGTAATGTGAGGAAGTATTATTTTATGAAAAGGGTTGTGGATACATGGAACAGCCTTCCTGAGGAGGTCATGGAGTCAAAAACAGTGGGGGAATTCAAGAATGCGGGACAGACATAAAGCAATTCTAGTGGGGGGTAGAAGGAAGTAGGCTGTTGTTTAACTAGGATCTGCAGCTTATGCAACAGGTAGGAAATGATCAGACTTGGTGGGCCAAGCAGTCCTTATCTGCCATCAAATTCTATGTTTCTATGTTTCCAGCTAAAAAGTATTTTGTTTTGTATTTGCTCTGCCAAAGTAAGCTGCTTTGAACCCTTGTAAAGCAACATTTTGTTTCACTGAACTCCGCTTGCCTGGAATTTTTTCAGAAGGTTATTCCCCAAAAGTCTTGGCTTGCTACACTTCTCCATGCTTGATTGGGGCATCCTAATACTCGGTTTCCATATCCTCTCCTGTGTGCCTGCTTTGGTCCTGGTTCCTTTGCTCCATGCTGGTCCGATGATCCTCCAAGCTTGTCTATGGTGGGGAACTGAGGCACCATGTTATAAAGGCGGTGACAATGCATGCTCCATGGGTGGTACCAGCTAGAAAACATTTCCTGATGGTCCTGATGCCAACAGCTTACAGCTCCATGATGTGACTCAATGGAGGAAATTCTCGGTTTCTGAACTGTAACCATAGTTCTAGGAGTGGTATTTAGTTCGCATCCCACATTGTCAGTTCCACTGGACTTGCTTGATTTGTCAGAATGTCTTTAACCAAAGCTTCTCTCACCACCCAGGCAGTTCATTTCTTGGCTACACCCTGTGATGTCAGATCTTGCACGCTGGAAGCAGGGATCCATGTGCCACTTGCCAGGGGAGGCCATGTGGGTGATGTGGATGTGAACTATTTACCACTCCTGGAAATACAATTACAGGTGAGTAACCTATTTGTCAAGGGGCATGGATATAGGTCACCATCCACACATTGGCAGACTTCCAGCATTTCTCCAGGAGGAGGGGCAAAGTGCACAACTCTACCTGGCGAAAATACAGTTCCGTAAGAGCTTACTGTGAACAGTAGATCTTCGAGAGGAGCTCTTGCAGCTGGGCTATAACCATTAGGACTAATGCCGCAGGCCTTAGGACCCACTGGAAAAATTCTTAGCTAGCAATACCCAGCAGGACCGCCTCCCGATGTTGGCTCCACCCTGACGCCGATCACGGTACAAAAGGGGCAGACTCCAGCTCCACCCCAGTTCCCCACCAAAACCCGTGAACTGGCCCTAACGAGAAAGAAGCAAAGCCTGTAGATGATGTTCTGTACACCTCATTCGGGATGGAGTGGTGAAGACAGCGCTGCTGCAAGAGCCCTCTCAAAGATCTACTGTTACGGTAAGTTCTTACATAACTGTACCATCTTTACTCGAGTGGGAGCCTTGCTGCAGACTATAACCATTAGGACTGAATCCCAAGCAGTCCCACACCAAGGAGATGCCTAACCCCAGGAGGTGGAAGGATGGGATGATGCTGGAAACACAGCAACTCAGGAAAGAAGTCCCTGAAGGACTGCCAAGCCAAAACTGGCACGGCGTCTGGATGCAATGTCTAGGCTATAGTGCTTCACGAAAGTGTGCACAGAATTCCAGATGGCAGCCGTGCGCATGTCTCTATAGAGACATTCTTCAAGGTGGCAAAGAAAGTCGAGACTCTGGTGGAGTAACCCCAACCGGCCCAGAAGGGGTTTGTTGCGCTTTTATAGCAAAACACAATATAGTGGAGAAGCCACTTAGAAATGGTCTGTTTAGACACTGGTTGCTCGAATGTTGTGGGCGTGAAAGCCACAACAGTTGCTCTGATTTATGGTGTGCAGCTGTTCACTTAAGGTAGTACCTCAGCCTGTGAACATCCAGAGTGTGAAGGAGAGCTTCCCCTATTGGAAGGAGAAAAGTAAACTGGAAGGTCATCCGACTGGTTGAGGGTCAACTCCGAGACCACTTTAGGAAGAAACTTAGATTCTTTCTGAGGGAAACCCTTTCCCTATGAAAAACTAAATAAGGCTCTTTACACATCAGAGCCTAGAGCTCAGAGACTGTTCGAGCGGAGGTAACAGCAACTTAAAACAAACCTTCCAGGAAAGGTAACGAGCTCACAATCAGCCGCTGGTTCAAAACAGGAGGTCCCAGGGTGGAATAGGATCCCTAACGGGAGGTCTCATATGCAGAATACCTTGTAAAAAGGTGCGGCCACATCCAGTTGGGCTAAGGTCTCCCCCAAGAGGGCATGATATGCTGGAATGGCCCACATATGGACCTTTATTGAAGAGTAGCTCAAGCCTTGTTGGTATAAGGAGAGGAGATACTGTAATGCTGAGTTCAATGGACAGGTAAGGGGTCCAGATGGTGAGACGACACCCATAGCAGGAGCGCCCACTCATAGCATAAGTGGAGCGAGAGAGCTTCCTCACTGAGACGAGGACGTCCGCCACCTCCTGGGAGACCCCATACCTGGATTTTCTACGCCAGCAAGAGCAAAACATGACCGTGCAAAGAACTGAGATTGGGATGAATCAGTGAGCCCTGATCCTGGGACAGTAACTGCAAGCATATTGGCAGCGGAACTGGAGGTTCTGAACACAACCGCTGAAGTAGTGGGAACCAAATCTGCTGAGGCCACAATGGGGTGATTAGAATCATCCAAGCCCCTTTGGCCTGTATCTTCAATAGAACTCTGAATGAGAGGGAAGGGAGGGAAGGCATAGAGAAACTTCCCTGCCCAGCAATGGGACAACGCTGCCTGGCCAGAAAACACCAGGCGCTGGCTCCGCGAGCAGAAAGCTGGCAGTTTGGCATTGCGTGGGACGCAAAGAGGTCCAGATCTGGTTGACCCCATGTATCAAAGAGCTGGTCCGCTATTGATTGCAGTAGGTCCCACTCATGTGCCTTGAACTGAGACCTGCTTAAGCTGTCCGCTAAGTCATTTAGGATGCCTGGAATGTGCACTGCGGACAGAGAAATGTGATGCTCCAGTGCCCAGTACCAGACTCTAATCACCTCCCTGCATAGGGGTAGGAGTGGTTCCCTGTTGCTTGTTGATGTGGAAGATGACTGCCATGTTGTCCGCCTGAAGAAGGAGAGAGCCTGGGACAAGGTGCTCTTGGAAAGCACGCAGCACATTGAGGGCCACTCCATCTCTAGAACATTGATGTGGAGGTCACACTCTGTAGGAGTCCAGACTCCTTGTGTTTGGCGGACCCTATGTGCCCCCATCCAAAATCTGATGCATCCATCATTAGGGTCTGATTTGGGGGCTCCTGATGGAAAGGGACCCTTTCTCTAAATTGAGAGGGTCCAGCCACCAAAGTAGTGTCCTTGACTGGCTCTGTGACCCTGACCATGTGGACTAGGTCGTCTGAGCATTGATCCCACTGCACCCTGAGCACCCATTGTGGGACTCTCATGTGGAGGCAGACCAAAGGAGTAACAGGAATGGCCACTGCCATATGCTCCAGAAGTCTGAGAAAGGTCCTGGCCAGGACCTGAGGGGTTACAAGGACCAATCCGCAATCTCCGCAGGCACTGCCTCCTCTCTGGGGATAGAAAGGACCGCCTCATGAAGACGAGTCTTGGCTGGGTTCCAGGGAAGACTTTGGAAGGTTCAGGGTGATCCCACCCTTGGAACAAAGTATAGGTGTCTCAGAGAGCCTGAAGGAGGCATCGCCCTTGACAGGGCCACAAGCAGCCAATCGTTAAGGTAAGGGAAGACACAATGACCCTGGCGGCTTAGAGCCACAGCTACCACTGCCAAACATTTGGTGAAGACTTGAGGTGGAGGAGAGGCCGAAATGGAAGAACCCTAAACTGATAAAGCGCCCTGGAAGTGGAACTCTGTACTTCCTGTGGTGGGGAAAGACTCCTATGCATGTAAGCATCTTGCATGTCTAGGGAGCAGAGCTAGTCTCCTGGTGCAGCAGAGGAATAAGGCCTGGAAGGGTCACCATCTGGAACCTTCAATACTCTATATAGTTGTTTAGAGAGCTGAGGTCCAGGATGGGCCAAAGATCCTGCATCTTCTTTGGAACGAGGGAAAAATGGGAGTAATATCCTTTCTCCGCTGCTGCAGAGGGACCAGTTCTATTGCCCTTTTTCACAAGAGGACCTGAATCTCTCCTTCTATGAGAGGAATATGAGAAGGAGGATATCTTGAGGACCTTGGTGGAGTATCTGGGGAATTTCGGTCAACTCCAGCATGTGTCCCTCTTTATAATGTCTAGGACCTACTGGTCCGCTGTTATAGAACTCCAATCCTTCAGGTGAAGGAAGAAGGATCCCTCACTGCCTCCTGGTACTTCCTCCGGAGGAGAATGGGTTGGGAGGAGTCATTGGCAGAGCTGGGAGTGGGCAGAGAGGTTTGGGAGGATTTGGGACCACGAAAAGGAGCACCTCCAGGTTGCTGGTTGATCGCTTCCTTTGAAGCCACCCCCGCCCCTGTTGGTTACCATGGGCTTGAGCATCTGAGGGCTTCTGAAATGGCTGTCATCTTGCTATTTTCTGGTCCCCTCTCTGTACATTTGCTGGACGGACCAGATAGACTTGCCCGACTCCTGGAGACAAGAGATAGAGACTCTGTTTCCTGCCCAAAAAGGACAGAACCTTGGAACAGAAGGTTCCAGATTCCAGACTGCAGGTGCTGGTGAAAGCCTGAGACTCTCAAGTAGGTGTAGTGCCAGAGGCAGACACCTGACGCTGATGCTCTGGCCACCATATCTGTGGTGTCGCATGGCACGGAGAACATGCATGCCTATGTCCGAGCCCGATTTTAAAATGTCCAGGAGCTCCATCTTTGTGTGGAGTCTAGTAAGGCAGTAGCTAGCTCTTGCCCTCTCCCATAACGATTCTGGTACTGGACCATATGTGTGAGGAAGTTGAGGAACCTAATGGAGCAGGTGGATGCAGAGTAGACTTCTTGTCCACCTGGTCCAAGTAGCAGGATTCTGGGTCAAGAGGCTGGGAGCTTAGCTGCTTAGGCTGCCTGAATTTGTCGTGGGCAGCTGTAATCACCGATGAGTCTGCCTGAGGGGATCTGTCAGGAAAGGCTCATCCCTCAGGGCTCTATACAGCCTGACTTTTTCGAACTGCCGGGACTGAAGCTGAATGCTTCCAAGTGATCCTGGTGAGATTCTGAAGGTATCCACTAAAGGAGGCACCACTAGAGGCTTGGGCCCTTCTGCCTCAGGTATTTGGCCAGTCAGCCATGCCCGGATCCAGGTGCTCTGTCCCCCACGCATTGGAGGCCTGGATGTGCCTCATGGACATCCATGAAGGTCGGATCATCTTGAGGCGAGCAGGGCTGGTACTTTCTCCCAGGGAACCCCCAACTCCAGAGAGGGATGGGGAAGTAGAAGGGTAGATGATCTACTACTGGGCCTTGAATGGCCTGAGCTGTGTCTTGGACTTCCGCCGAACATTGGTAGCTGCCGGACCGACATTGGTCCAAAGACCGGGCCGCTGTGGGACCGACAACGGAGGAACGACTCGATCGCCAGCCTGGGGACTGACGCCTGGAGTGTGAGCAAGCCCATCTAGGAGAGCAGGAATGGCTCCTGCACTGGGATCAAGACCGTGATGGCTACCTGATCGGGAGGGGTGCCGACGACAGTCCTCAGACCAAGACCAGGAACTAACCTTGAAGGTGGGAACGGCAGTGGCCGCCGGGGTCTTCCATGAGGAAGGAGCAGGAAGGCCCTCAGGTTCAGCATTGTCCAGCCAGCTAGTTGGGTCCGCTTCGCAGAGACTGTCCTTTTTTTCAATTGACTCCACCAGAAGGTGAAAAGCTCCTGCAGCTTGTCTTTATTAAAGACTGTGGCTGCTGCACCTGGAAAGGAGGCAGTGAAGCCAGATCAGGTAGGTTGTGGGAGGGTGAACCTCCTGCCAAACCCTGTGAGGCGGAAGATTTAGGAGTCCCCGAGGCGCGCCTGCCATGGGGTCTTCCACTACAATAACCTCTACCGGCGTTGGTATGGGGGCCGATGTCGTTCCACAGGAATCGGTGCTAGGTGAGCTTCTTTACCCGCGGTTTTCCGGACCGGTAAGGCCGAGACCTTCTTAAGCAGGGCCATAGCTTGTGCTGAAGGGGTCTGGGGTAATCTTTGGAGGAGCCACCTTTGGTTTGGGTTTTTCCTCAGAAGTTCTACCTTGGCTGGGCGTTTCTTGGCAGGAGGGCTCAGCACTTTGGAGCCTTCTGGTGCTTGTGACGGTCCCCTGAGCCCGAGGAGGCAGAGACTTTCTTGGGAGAAGAGTGACAGCAGGACCAAGACCGGAGCGATGATGGGACCGGCTATGGTCCTTGTCGCTGAGCGCTTGCCGGACTTGTCCTGATGCTTGCCTTTTCCCCTGAGGTGTGCAGAACATCCATGTTCTTCTCCAGAAGGTGGGCGCTTGGGCCTTCAGGTGCCTAATTTTTTCCCTGCTGGTAAAGCCTTGACAGATGGAGCAGGACGTGCTTGTGGTCTGGGCCCAGGCAGAAAACGCACTTGATGTGGCCATCTTGCAGGGATTTGGTGTCCACAGCGGCACTTATTCCTCTTGGGACCGGAGGAATACCAACGATGGCAATGATACGCGCTGGACTGGAGTCAGAAGATGAAAGGCGTAGAAAACCCCTCGAATGCCTGATGAAGGAGACAAATTTCTGTGAAGAATCTTACTTTTTTCTTTTTGTTGGCTGGATAGCCAGAACTTCCCAACGTGAGCAGGTCACGGCAGGAAAAGAACTGGGGTGGAGCTGGGTCTGCCCCTTTGTACCGTGACCAACATCGGGTGGAGCCGACATCGGGGTGGTCCCTGCTGGGTACTGCTAGCTAAGAATTTTTCTGGTAGGTCCTAAAGCCTGTATGCTAGTCCTAATGGTTATAGCCTGCCTGCAAGAGCTCCCACCAAAGTAAGATCAGAGATTGGAGATCCAAGATCCCAAAAGCAGCATCCTGACAAGACTCTAGGTCAATGCTGTAATGGAAGGTGTGTGCTGACTTCAGGTGGCAGCTCTGAAGATCTGGATAGGGATGTCCCTAGAAACAGCCACTGAGGCAGCAGTATGGCTGTTGGAATAAGCCCTATGAGAGGCTTCCTACCAGCTAACCTATTTTTTTTTTAGTTGTTTAACCAGGAATAGCACACTAAGCTGAAAGCTCTTTACAGGTGCATCCTGGGAGCACAGGGAAGTTAAGTGACTTGCTCAGGGTCACAGTATGTAAGTGGAAGCTGTGGATTCAAACCCAAGTCTGGTCTGCTGGATGTCACCAGATTTGCAGCTCACAGCCTTAAACCAGTGCACTATACTGTCTCAGGGGCCAATGCAGGATATGATCCACCAGCCAGTTGTTCACTTAATTACTGGTCTACCAGGTGCAGCTTCAGCATATGTGACAAACAACTGGCAAGCCTCACCCCAAATTCCATCCATGCACTCCACATAACAGGAGAGCACCCACTGCAGGTCCAGAGTATGGAGCCTGCCTCCAGCCTCTGAAAAGGGGTTCATGAAATATACTGGAAGGTTCATCATCTGGTTAGGTGGAACTCTGATACAACCTTTGGGTGGGGGTAAAGGACTCACCTTACCCCTGTGAAAGACCAGATATGGAGACTTCATGAAGAGCCGCCTGCAGCTCACTAATCCTTTCAGATGACATGATAGCCACTAAGAAGCTGGTCTTCCATGACAGGTGTGACATCTAACACCTGTGCATAGGTTCAAATGGCTTGCTCATGAGCACAGCCAGCACAAGCAGTAGTTCTTCCGTGGTGGTTCAGGCTTCAGAGGGGGCAAGTGGTCAAAGCTTTGAAAAAGCACCTTGCCACTCTTTCTACTGGGCCACTGTTGACACAGCAGCCCATGCCTGCCAAGTATACCTTGATGGTCATTGCTTGCAGCCCCAGCTAGGAGAGGGACCAGAGAAACTCGAAGATGACAGCAACAGAGCAGGCAAGGATCAAGCTCCTTGCCTTGACACCAAATGGAAAACCTTTTCCACTGAAAGGTGTAGCATTGGCAAGTTGACTGTTTTCTGGAGGCCTCACAACATGGAGCACATTCTAAAAGATCCAAAGCCTGAAACTCTAGCCACTCAGGAACCAGGTTTTGAGGTGGAGGGACTGAAGGTCTGGGTGTGGGACCTTCCTCTTGTCTGGTCAGCAGATCCTGACAAAGAGGCAACTGCCATGTAGGCCTGCTGCTGAGGCTGAGAAGTTCCTGGTACCAGAACTGCCTGGGTCAGTCCGGAGCTATCAGAATTGTCTGTGTTTTGTCCTTCAGGGCCTTGACTATCACCTTGTGGATCACAGGAAAGAAGGAAAGATGTATATGAGGTCTGGAGTCCAAGGCCTCACGAAGGCAACCCCACTAGTATCTTGACTATGGGTGCAGGAACAAAACAGCCTCATCTTGGTGTTCTACCAGGAGGCAAACAGGTCCACCAGAGGTGTGCTCACAGGGAGAACAGGTGACTCTTCCACCTCCTGATGCGGTGACCACCCATGTGACATCTCTCCCACCAGACTGAGAGCATCTGCCAGTTGACTGTCTATTTCACAACATGGATTGCCATGAGATATGTACCCAGGCTGAGCATGAGGGTCCAGGTACAGAGGACCTCCCAGCACAAGGGAGGGGAGTACATGTCACCTGCCTGTTCAGGAGAACATGGTCATGGTGTTGTCCGCCTGGACTTCATGACCTGACCCCTGACAAAGCAAATTCCATCAAAGCTAGCCACACTACATGAGCTCCAGCAGGCTGATGTGGTGATGGGATTCCTGGGTGACCAGAACCCGTGGACCCTGTGGTCTCCCAGGTGCCTCCCCACACCACCAGAGATGCGCTCTGTCATGAGAGTGATGGTCAGTTCTGCCAAACAGGACTCCTTCCTCTGGGATCCGCCACCACTGGATGGCATCCCACATCAGGTGGGTCAGTGTGATGCACTGATCCAAGTGACCTAGGTGCTGGGACCACTGATCACCCAACTCCCACTGCAGGTGCCACATCTGCTAGTGGACCCACTGACCACACTGGTGCAGGATGCCATGTACCCCAGCAGTCGCAGAAGACCCTGGTAGAGCGAGCACCCAACCTGAAATGATCGGGGAAAGGAGGCAAGGTCCACTGCTAAGTCCGCAGGGAGGTGGACTTTGGCCAGCAGGGAGTCTAGCTCTGCCTCAATGAGAAGAATCACCTGTGAGGATCAGTTTGAACTTGGTTGGCTTGATCAAGAGGCCCCAGTCTCTGCAGGTCTGGAGGACCAGATTTCTGGACTGCTCCACTGCCCCTTGGATGGCCCAGCTATCAGCCAGTCATCCAGATAAAGATACAACCTGATGCCCTTGAACCAAAGGAAAGCTGCCGCCACTGCCATGCATTTGGTGAAGACCCTGGAGTAGACAAGAGGCTGAAGGGCATGATCTGAACTGACAGAGAACTCATTCCACATGGAACCAGAGGTACCTCTGGTGGAATGGACATACTGGAATGTGAAAGAATGCATCCTGAGGTTCAGGGAGCAGAACCTTATTCCCTGCTCCAGAGATGATATAATCTGGTTCAGAATGACCATCCAGAACTTCCGCTTTTGCATAAACTCGTTAGAATCATCCAGATCCAGTATGAGGTACCAGCCCACCATCTATTTCGGGAGCAAGCAGTACCTGGACCCATCCCCTGGACTTGCCAGGTGTCTGGAATCTGGACTATAGCTCCTTTGCAAGGATCTCAGCAGCGCCCTCCCTAAGGGTGGACAATGCATCCTGTGACACAGAGGACTCCCCTGGAGCATAAGATCAGTTAGGGCGGTGTTACACTTGGTCCCCACACCCTCATTGGGAACCCACTGTGCACCGCTGACAATATCTATTGTGTTACTTATAATCAGTACTAATATTTAGGCATTGGTACTTAGCATAAGAGTAAGTTACTAAAGATATAATTATGATTATTGCCAATATTAATATTATGCTTATCATGGAAATGCGTAAGTAATGTGCCAAGAATAAATTTTGTGTTCTTTGTATATTCTTCTGAGAAGTCATTGTATAGCCTACACTGCCATCATGTGGATTTATGTAACACCTCACTTATTTTCTGTATTTTGTATGAGTTCTGTGCTCTCACTTTAGCTGATTTTACACTTTTGTATATCTCCAGATGCACTGTGGAGCCACTCTAACTTTTGGCCAGTAGGGCCTGTTTTATGTATCTAACTCCTGCATGAAGTAATAGTTGCAATGATAATCGCTATAGTATATAGCCTACTGTATTATGTTTTCTCACTGAGACTGTCTTCATACCCTGGGGTATTGGGAAACTCTGGCTCCCAGTGTCTGTTTGGTAAGACTTGTTTTTAGGGCATAAGTCTGCTTTTGTGTAATAAGGTTATTTCCATATGCCACTTGTCTGTTGTTTCTTCTGTTGCTTTATTACCACCAAGAACCTGAGAAAGGCTAAGACCTCTGACATTATTGGCGACCGTGTGCAGGTTGTCTTAACTAGTGTAGATTCACTGTTTGCTGGCTTTTCCCTTGCAGGTAGTAAGAAGATGTTCACACCGATCACCTCATTTGTGTTGTTCAATTCAGTAGCATCGTGTAAAAGTCTGGCTGCTTACTGGACAAGGTTGACGCCATCTCACCTTGTTCAGTGGCAGTTTTGAGTTGCAGGATTGCATGAGTTCAGACACCTGACCATCTGTTTGATTCAACTACTGTGGATTGATACACAGCAGGGTAACCACTGACTGGTTCATTTGGGTTTCCCAACCTTTCTACCATGTCCAATATCTGCGCAGATCTGAGACTTGATGTCTGTATCTCACTTCCCATGGAAGCTGGCGTGACTTCACACTGGATGTGAAAAACTCCAATAACCCCTGCATTGGAGATTTCAACCCAGTACTAGAGGTGAGACAAATAGACAAACAACCAAAAAGCTTGATTCTAAAGGGCTGTTGGTCATGGCTCTCTATGCTGCTATGGAAGCCTCAGAGGTGAAGTTTCGCTCCCTGAACTGCAACACTCAGCTCTTAAGAAAGAGATGGGCTTGCAGGCATCCGAACATCTTAGGAAAGGGCACAGGCTGGAAGAGGAACTTCAGTCCCTGCGTAGCAAGAATAAGACTCTTTGCATTATACTGTACAGAATAATGATCGAGAGTTATGCATGTTGAGAGAAGACTGTGATAGGTTGAAGCAGGATAAAGGTAGGTTTTGCAAATGAATGATTTGTTGAGTGAGACGTAATGAGTCTTTGCGCAAGGAGAATGAGGAGTTGAGAGACTATGTGAAATGGGTAAGTGATGAGTTGGATAGAGAGCTTAGGGACAACTGTGAATTGAGTACTGTGCATAGTGTTACAGAAAGAGGTTGCAAAAGGTGTTGGGCAGAACAATGCAAAATTAGTCACTTACAGTGCAGAGCTAAGATGGCGAAACTGCATCATTAGCTGATAGTTAATGGCTGGTCATGTTAAAGCGATGGGTGGGTTCCATTACACACCCATTGATCTTATGTCATCCGAAGATGACAATTTGGTGTCAATAGCAGCCAAGATGGCGCTCAGCCACACCTTCAATATGGCATTTCCACCCACCATTCATAAGATGGTGGCTCCTTACGCTGTAATAGCACAAGCCTCCATCATGAGAAATATGGCAACTCATGTGTAATGCCAAGATAGCGACTCATGGGGGAGGTCAAAGCCTAGCCCTCTGATTGCCATCCTGAAAAAGGTGGATAAAACAGAACTCGATCAGATGATCGAGGCAGTCCACGCCAGGACACAGATGAGTGAGGAACAAAGAAAGGTCTTCCGGGACACATGGAAAGCATGCTGAAGGAAGCTGCTACTCAGCAGTCACTTGTCTGCTCCAGGCCGACGCCGCAGCAGAGGCCCTTTGCAGCACACACTGCAACAACACATTTCCTGATCTGCATCCTGTAGTTCAGAACAATCCTCTATGTGGCTCACTCTATACAGTAGATCGCTGACAACATAGGTCGATGACCCCAAATGACAATCTCAGCTGTCATTTGGAGAAAGTTTGTTCAGAATGTGAGATGGTCAGTCTACCGGTGGGAAACCAAGTACAGATCCTCCAGCAGACTGTATACCCTGGCCTCTGGGTAAAACTCTCCAAGGAAATCTGCCAAGCCACAGAGGTGACTTTTGATTACATCGCCGTGGAGCTCATTGCCGAGACTCCCCAGGCGTGGCTGGCGTATGTGGGCCCATCCCATTAAACAGTATGCCAGGAAAGTCTGTCATACCATCAGAGGTTATGGTTGGCCTACTGTCCTAGCAAAGTGCTCTCAAGAGGTAGCGGACAGAGACCAAATTGAATATAAGACCTTGTTTATTCGAACATGATTCTGGCTATCGTGACAAGGTCAAGCCCATGGTTTTCCTGGACGGATACATTTTCAGACATTCTCATGAGGATGGAGCTTGTCTACCAGCTCTACCTCCAAGATTTGAATTCTGGCTCAAAAGCCAAGGTGGCCGCAGTACAACCTGCCAGCAAGCCCAGGACAACAAGGCCATGCCTCTGATGACAAACAGACCTGTAAGATGGGGAACTGCAAAAGAAATAGGAGCAAAATACTGAATAATTCTAGTTCTGATCAGAATGACAACTGGGGCAATCAAAATTATCGACAAGGCTCTTCTTACTGTGATGTAGTGGCAGAGGAGAATAACTCTGCATACTCCTTGGGAAAGTCCAATCAGTGGCTGAGTCCATCCCAAAGTAGACCATCACAGCATTAGCTCAAGTAACCCAGTCTCTACTAGCCCAAGGTGATAATAGAACCTCCTCTGACAGGCTGCAACAGGTCCTAATCCTGATGCCTTGTCTATTGCAGCTACTACCAGTACCCAGGCTTCCATGTAGCCTATGAGGGCCTGGAAGACGCCAGGCAAGATCCTGTTGGCATGCATTTTCAGGAATGACCTGAAGACACCAGTAATAGTTTGATTGACAATCACAGACCCCAGTCCATAGCGTGAACAATATTACTATTGATAAAATGGGCAGCCTTGTACCAAGGCCACGGTCAGGGGCTGCCATATTGTTGTACTGTTAGATGCAGGCACGGCTGTGTCTGCCTCACATCATGAGGATCCAGCTAATTCCTCTTGGTCCACTGGATGGAAGACCAATGCTCAAGGTGTGGACGGCACCAGATTGCCTAACTACTGTCTCTATTGTACACTCTGTGGTGTTGGGTACCCTCAACACAAATCACACTTTGACCTCATGGTATTATGTCATTACCTCAGCATCCTAGGAATTAATTTCTTAGCACTACACGGTTGTATAGTGGATTTGGCCAAACGGCTTTTGACCAAAAACAAAGGATAATACCATATGGTCATGATCTCCGATCTCTATGTGGTTGCTGTCATTGACGATCAATGACAAGGAATATGATGTCATTCAAGACACATGAATTCTTCAAAGAACTGCTACCAATTCTGCAGAAGCACCTTGATGTTTTGCAACAAACAAACATGACTGTGGGGAATGCATACCATCATTGACGCTTCAGGCCCTGAACATAACAAGCAAAGGCAATACCTTTTCCTATGTAGGCCTTACCATTACTCAGAGAAACCATTCAGTGTTTTCTACAGCACGGTGTGGATCAGACCTTGTGTCTCAACCTCAATGCCCATCTGGCCGGTAGTGAAAAGCCCAATGGATCTTGGAGCTCACTATTGACTATAGGAGGCTTAATCAAGTCACCCTAGCTGCTCCCCTCACAGCAGCCAAGGCACCAGATGTGCTCAAATTGCTAACACCAGATTATAAGTGGTTTAGCACCCCAACATCTCCAATGGTTTTGGTCACTGCCACTTGCTCAGGGAAGCTAGTATGTTTGTTCACTTTTGAGGGTTGTCAGTACACCTGACCTGCCTACCCCATGGGTTTCACAACAGCCCTCTCTTCCATCTACACAGGATAGACACTTTGCAGGGTTTCTCTGCCCCATAGTGTCTTCTGCATGTAGATGACTTACTCCTGGCAACTGCCACTAAGGAGCAACACTTTGACCTCCTTGATGAGTTACTGACTTCTTACAGACAGCAGGCCTCAAGTGCAATCCTGCAAAAGCACAGTTGTGCCAGAAAGAGGTTATCTTCCATGGTCTTAGTATATCACAGAACAAGGCAGAAGCCCAGCCTGGAAGAAGATCCAAGGCCTACAAGATTTTCCACTTCCTACCAGTGTGGCAACGCTCAGACATTTCCTGTGAATGGTCAACTATTCCAGGGATTTCATTTGTGACTTTGCACAAAAGGCCACCCTTCTGTAGGAGTTTTGAGAAAGGATGTCCCCTGGACCTGGGGTCCTATTCACACCAATGCTGTGACCCTTCTGAAACAGGCTCTGGCCTCTGCTCCAGCACTGGTCAACCCCAGTCCAGCCTACCCTTCCATCTGGAATCTGCTACTTCAGACATCGCCATGTCTGCAGTACTTGCTCAAAAGGTTAATGGCATTCTGAGGCCATTGCCTAAGCTTCCCAGATGTTGTCCCTGTAGAACAGAAGTACAGTCTTTGTGAAAGACACCTTCTGTCCACCTACTGGGCTGTTAAGCACTTCCTGTACATCATTGGGTATTCACCCATCATTTTGACACCAATCACACCCCACAAACTTCCTGCTGTCAGAAGGAGTGAAGGATGGCTCTATATCTAATATCCGACTGACTCACTGGTCTCTTCTTCTCCAGGATTGTGACATACAGGTCCCCATTGCCAAAATGTTCTCAATTTTAGACCATGGTCTTCTGTACCAAGGAGTTCCACATTGATTGCTCACTCCAGCCTCCTGATTTGCCTGATCCAGGACCATTTCTTCCTGCTAATCCCAAACTCTTGGGGACATGTCCCTGTGTCATGTCTTTACTGATGACTCTGCCTCATACTAACAAGGAGAACAGATAAATGGACTTGGAGTGCTTATCATGTACCCTAATGGTAACACTGTCCACGCATCCAAACGCTTAAAGTGTTGCATATTCTCAATATGCAGAACTGGCAGCTGTGGCCTGTGCTCTTGAACTGATATACCATGGTACCACAGATACCATCTTCACAGACTAACTGGGTCTGTTGCTGTTTGACTGAATTCTTGCTGTTCTGGGAAGAACTCCTTCACATCTTCTGATGGCACCCTGTGAAATACAAAGCACTCTTTGTGTACATTCACAATCTGACTCGACAGTTTAAGCACAAGCTGTTCATTCATAAGGTGAAGGCCCACTAAGGTGTGATCAATACCACATTTTGAATGACCGAGCAGACACTCTTGCAAAAGAGGTGCTTGGGAGGGACACATGGGATATGGCTCACCCTGTTTCTCTGGCAGCCATACACATAGCTGCTACTCAAAAGAAGAAAACAATCTTTTGTGCCACTGGACTTGTCCACAACACAAAATCTGATCCTCAGCTGAAAGAAGTGTTCAGATTTCTAGACAAAGGAACTGAACAAGAACCGCGACCAACAACTCTACAAAAGACATGCAGACAAACTGCATCTATCACATGACAACAAGCTGATATGGTATCAGCCTGACAACCTGAATCACAGGTTGTGGACAGTTCCTGAATCACTGTGATCTGAGTTCATTCATCAGGTCCATGACACTTGACTGATGGACACCAGGGTGGAAAATACAGTCCAGAGACTGAAATCTGTGGGTTGATGGCCTGGCATCACTAAGGATGTTAAACATTACATCCACAACTGTTTAGTTTGTGCGCAGAACAATCCTGCCCCAACCAAAAGAAATGCTAAATTACTTCCCCAGAGACAATCTGGTCCCTGGCATGCAATTCAAATCGATTTCATTGGCTCTCTGACCACCACCAGCAGGAACAACAAGACGCCTTGTGTTCACTGACCTATTCTCCAAATGGGTCAAGGCTTTTCCCACTCGACAATGCACAGTGAAGGCAACTGCAAGAGTCCTAGTATAACAATTGTGTTCCAGGTGGGCCTCACTCTTAAGGTAGACTGATCAAGGAACCAGCTTTACAGGTGAGTTGATGCTAGAAACACTCAAACTTCTTGGTGTACACTAGAAGTTTCACATTCCCCATCACCCACAATCTTCAGGTCAGGTGGTAAGAGCCAACAGACGGCTAAAGCAAATGCTATCAAAATTGTTGAGGACAATCCCAAGGATTGGGATTCCTTTGCCTTTACTCCTTGTGGCAATTAGGGGTACTCCTTCAGCCACCATGCGGTGCACACCCTTTGAGGTGATGACTGTAGAACCTCAAGATTACCTGAGCACCTGCTGATTGATCTAAACACACCCACTGCAGACAGTGTCCATGGACACATATGTCAAGATGACATCATCAAGACCCACTTGTACACTGAACATATGGGCAAAGCCCAACAGCAGTCACTTTAACAAACGTGACAAGAGGTGGATTGGCATGTTGGAGACCAGGTAATAGTACTCAGGTTTGCACACCCTACTCATCCCTTCTCCAGTAAATGGGAAGTATCCTACTCCATCAACAAACTCAGTCCCACAGTCTACCAAGTTAGACTTACCAGTCAGAAGAAACCTATTGACAAACGGCTGCATGCCAATCAGCTCAAATTGTACAAAGGAGAATAATTACTTTTCCTAACCCAATTGGGCAGAATAGTACCTACTGACCTTTCTTTCATCTCTACAGGTACCTACGCAACATGGCTGTCTTGCATTTGATCCTTCTTCTAGGTGCGCCCCTTTGTCCATGGCAAGGATATAAAAACTATATCCGATTACAACCAACGCCTAAGGTGACTCCTTCCACTTCCTGACCACCCAGAGGGAAGATATAACACCCCACAAAACAAATCCACCACCATCCCGAAAGAGTCAGTATAGATGTTCCCAGAAAATTACTCACTGTTCAGGAAGGCACAGACGCCTACCTGACCGCCATGGTTGTGGTACCTGACAAATCGTCCCTCCAAATTTAATGGCAAACTGACAATCTTGGACAGACACTTCCTGTTGCCCGCTTTACAAAGGCACCTTCCAAGGCTGGCCTAATACCAGAATTGCCTCAAATGGCATCCTATCTGCCAAGCCAATTACAGACATTCTGGTCTAAACAATCTTACTGCTTTGATTGATCCCAACTTTTGTGATAAATAACCAGAATGCTCTGCAAGAGACTTTATGTTCATAATTACATAGCTACAGCAGCTATGTTTCTGTCTGTAGTATCCCCTACTGAAGCAGAACTTATTGACTGTCCCACACAGGAACCTGACTGCATAGTAGTCTCACTGCCACCTCATTTCCAGGTACACTTCTGAATAATGTGCAATTTATGCACATTCCTGTCATTTTTAATCTCACACATTGAATATGGCTGAATTTGGTAGGTGTTCTAAAACTAACACTTCTAGGTTTTCAGTACCATGTTATTAGTTTTGCAGCATATCAGACATGCACACAAGAGCCTGTGGCTGGTCCACACACTACTGAACACTTAGTATTATTCAGATCTAGACCAACCCAGATAACAAGGAAAACTTCCTCATCACGCAGGAGGCATGCCACTGCTGATGCCACTGGTAACTGGCACCATATCCGACTCTTCGGATCTGGCATGTCCATCTAGCACAGGGCAGACATTGCTGCCATTGAAAGCCAAACAGTCAAATTCCGCACTGGCATGAAGAATGATGTTTTACCACCTTTATTGCATGGTGTAGATGGGCTTAGTCAGGAAGAGTAATACACTGTGTACAACATGCATGGCATTGCCAAAAGTTTTAATGACACTAAAATAAAATCAATGAACCTGTTTTCCAGAACAACAAGGAGAGAGACAAGCAATATATTGCCAGGTAAAACTTTTATGTTCTGCTTATGGCTTGTATGTCATAACCATTATCGATCTCTTCCGGGATTTGGAATCTAGACGATTCCAGATATTACCCATGATAAAAGACTTGCTAAATGGTACTGTCCATATTGTAGATCCCACTGCTTGTATATACAATGTGTATGTCCAGATCTGTTGCTATACCAGTGTCTACTGCTAGAAATCTAGGTTATGTCAGATATCATCCCAACAGGGGCCCATGTTACACTGCCAAACACTGCACCATCCATGATGCCATGTTCCCTGACCATCACCATCTCCTTGCCACGCTTTGATCCACAGACTGCCATTTTCGACAGACTGGCCTCCATCCACTCCATTGGGCATCTCGACGAGGACATCTACTGAGAAAGATTCAACCTTCCACTTTTTTGAGTGTTGTGCCAAAAGGGATATCACTACTTATGTCGCTGGACATGTTTGATGTCATCAAGTCACTTTGTGGATACTCACCAGAGAGCATTGATTAGTCTTTCACTTTGGACATTTCTTCAAATGAAACTGGTACCCCTAGGGCAACAGCATCTCAGCTTCAACTACATCATCATCAGTTGGCAACACTGGACATCTGTACCAGAACTACGTAGAAGAGGTTCATTGCTTCACTACAAGACTCATGAATCAATCTTTGCCCAATTCACCTGTAGAAATGGAGGATTCCTACAGTGAGAGTGTCATATAATTCCAATGGTCAGTATTGTATGGTTATCAATCATAAATCGTTCTCCATGGTCCAAAACTTGTGACATACAGTTTCCTAATTTCTGTTTTATTCCTCATCAAACTACAGTTATTGGTCATATAGTGATTACTCCTGTTCCCATCCCGAACCTGATGTTATTGACTCTGAATATTTGCTTGCTCTATCTCAGTATTTACCCATTTTAAAGTCCATATTGATCCCTTGACTTTGTCGCTTCAGGCACTTTTTAGATAGAAAGGATACCCATCTCATCTACATCAGCAATAATATCTCCAAAGCTGGAGAAGCCCTTAACAGCCTTATCCATGATGATGATTTAAGCACTGCACTTTCAAATACAGAGTTAACCTTTAAAGCTTTTGTTATTGTTCAACTGCTGTTGATTATCTTTTTAAACTAACTCTTTGCAGTCTACGTACACTCTAAAACAACACTGTGAACAACTCAAATTCCTTTACAAGGCTCATGCATCAGGTCTATTGATGGATATTGCACCCACTACTGTTGTTGCCTTTTCAGCAAGGAAAAAGGGAAGGGGGATGTTACAATTGGTCCCCACACCCTCAATGGCAACCACTGTTCACCGCTGACAATATGATGTTACTTATAATCAGTACTAATATTTAGGTGTTGGTACTTACTCAGACTGAGTTAAGTTACCAGAGATATAATTATGATTGTTGCTAATATTATGCTTATTATGGAAACATAACATGCCGAGAATACATTTCAGTGTTCTTTGTATATTCTTCCAAGTCATTGTATAGCTTACACTGCCATCATGTGGATTTATGTAACACCACACTTATTTTCTGTATTTTGTATGAGTTCTTTGTTCTCATTTTAGCTGATTTTACGCTTTTGTAAATTTCTAGATACACTGTGAAGCCACCCAGCTTTTGTCTAATAGGGCCTGTTTCACGTATCTTAACTTCTGCATGCAGTAATAGTTCCTATGGTAATTATCATAGTATATAACCTGCTGTATTACGTTTTCTCACAGAGATCTGTCTTCATACCCTGGGGTATTGGGAAAATCTGGCTCCCAGTGTCTGTTTGTTAAGACCTGTTTTTAGGGCATAAGTATGCTTTTGTGTAATAAACAAATTTATTACCACATATGCCACTGCCTGTTGTTTCTTCTGCTGGTTTATTACCTCTAAGAACCTGAGAAGGGCTAAGACTCCTGACAATGGAAGAGTCTCAAAATTAAGACACAACTCTCTGCCTACCATCTTGAGAACCCACTTGTCTGTAGTAAAGACAGCCCAGTTTGACCAGAAGTGGCAAAGCCAACCCCCACGGAGAGCTGGGAGAGGATTGAACAGGTGGAAAATAGACCTTCCTGACCTGGGCAGCTTTAAAGGGGCAGCGGCTGCTGGGGCCAGAAAGGCACCACTTCCCTACCTGGAGAACTTGGCCTTGGGACTGCTGCTGCAAGGCTGCTATGGATGAAAGGACTGAAATTGAAAGGCCTTCTTTTCAGTTTCTGGTCCTTCTGGGATGAAGCCACTGAGTCCAGGGTGGTGGTGGACTTCTTAATTTGAGTAAGAGACTATCCATCCCTGGGCCAAAGAGGTCAGTGCCCAAGAAAGGATATCAGCCAGCTTGTGCCGAGTGTCCACCATAAAGGTGAACAGCCTCAGCCAGTTCCAGTGACATATTGCAACAGCAGCTGACATGGGCATAGCAATCTTCCATGTCCAAGGCCATCTAGGGCTAGAGGTTAGCCAGCACTTGACCCTAGTCTCTGACCACTTTAACCAGCAACTGCTTGTCAGCAGGAGGACATCATCGAGCACTCCCAAGAGGGAGTGACCAAAGGGCCATCATCAAGAAGTAGCTTGCCTGACAGAGACCAAGTGAGGAAGCAGCATAGATCTTCTTAGCCATGATCAACTTCAACTCCTTGTCGGGGCTTGTCCATGTCCACAGAGTTTCCAGAGCTCCAAGTCTGAGACCAGACCTTGGCCAAGGGGTGGTCTGAGAACCTGGACCGAGACCTGATAGGGACAGCATACTTGTGTACCATATGGGCTGAGGGCCAGTTTCAAAACTGCCTCAGCCATTGGAAAAGCCACCCCAGGGATTCGTGTCCCATCCAGGATGTCTGTGAAAGGGTACTTGGCCCATTTCTGAACAGGCTTCAGAGGGACATTCATGGACTCAGACATCAGATGAAGAAGAGCCCCAAATGACACATCGTGGGCAACTCCTTGACCGATTTGTGTTTGAAGGCATGAGTTCTCAATGACTGTATGGAAGAACCACGAGAGTCATCTGAAGACTCACCGAAACAGGCCTCAATCGACTGTCACATGAATCACTCTAGTGATCAAACTGCATGATTTCTACTGAAAGCCAGTATGGCAAACCAGTTGTAGCATGGGAATCCTTGCTTGGGCTCCTTGCCAGGGCTGAGGTGGAGGTAGCTCCACCAGCTGGGGTGGAAAGACCAGTGTCGCAAGACAGCCACATGGGTGACTGACATGGGCGTGAACGGCACCAGTCCATCAACCACAGCGGTTATGAAGAGCTCTAACCTGCCCTGCCAAGACCCATTGCTGCCAGGAGTTCTCATAGCACTGCTACATGCGCCATGAAGCCAATCCTAGTCCAAAGATGAGGACAAGGAATGTCAACAGCGATGTCTCCAAGTCTAGCAGGATTCAGAGCATGAATAGTGCCCCGATTCGAACACACGAGGCCAACCCTGAGGAGGAGCTGCCAGTGCTGTATAGGTAACACAGAAACATTTGATGGCAGATAAGGACTGCTTGGCCCACCTAGTCTACCCATTTCCATAACTATTGGATAAGCTGCAGATCCTAGTTAACCAGCAGCAGACTTCCTTCTACCTCCCAATATAATTGCCTTATGTCGGTCCCATGCATTCTTGAATTCCCCACTGTTTTGACCCCATGACCTCCCCAGGAAGGCTGTTCCATGCATCCACCACCCACTCCATGAAAAAATACTTCCTCATGTTGCCCCTGAGTCCCCTCTATCTTCAAATTGTGCCCCTTGTTCTTATGCATCTTTTTTCTGAAATTGCTACCACTTGGACTTTGTTGATTCCCTTGATGTACTTAAAGTTTCTATCATGTCCCTCCTTTCCTCAAGGGTATACATATTAAGCTCTCTTAGTATAGCTTCTGGTGCAGACCCTGCACCGTTTTGTTGCCCTCCTCTGGACTGCCTCCATCCTATGTCCTTGTGGAGACGGGTCTCCAGAACTGCACAAAGTACTCAGATGGGGTTTCACCAACTGTCTGTATAGAGGGATAACAACTTCCTGCTTTCTACTGGTGATGCCTCTCCTATAAATCCCAGTATCCCCCAGCCCTCCCTACTGCCTTCTCACATTGCTCCTACCTTAAGGTCATCTGATAAGTACTCCAGGTCCCTTTCCATTTTTATATTGTTAGTACCCTCCCCCATGTGTACTCTTTCCCTGGGCTTTTGTTTCCAGGTGCATTACTTTGCATTGAAACTAAGCTGCCATATTCTTGACCATTGCTCCAACCTTACCAAGTCCCTTCTCATCTTTTCCACCACTCCTTGTGTATCAACCATGTTACAGATCTTTGTGTCTCCTGCAAAGAGGCATACTTTTCCTTCTAGTCCCTCTGCAATGTCACCTATAAAGACATTAAAGAGTACCGGTCCCAGTACTGAACCCCTGGTACCCCACTAGTAACTCCCTTTCTCCAGAGTGTGCTCTATTTACTATTATCCTCTGCATCCTATTGTCCAGCCAATTAGTTACCCAGGCTAATACCCTGAGACCCACTCCCAGGCTGGCTAATTTGTTTATTGATCTTTTGTGTGGTACTCTGTCAAATGCCTTGCTAAAGTCTAAGTAGGCCATATCCACAGCTGCTTCCTGGTCTACTACTTTGGTTACCCAGTCAAGAAGTTTATTAGATTCATCTGACATGACCTTCCTGCTGTGAATCCATGCTGCCTTGGGTCCTGTGTCCCGCTGGCCTCTAGGTACTTGACAAGTCTTTCTTTCAGAAGTGATTCCATCATTTTCCTACCACTGAGGTCAAACTAACAGGTCTGTAGTTTCCTGCCTCTGCCTTGCTCCCACTTTTGTGAAGGGGATCACATCCACCTTCCTCCTGTCCTCAGGTACCACACCATCCTGCCATGATTTGTTAGAAAGGGTAGTCAGTGGTGTCACTAGGTCTCCCCTTAGTTCTTTTAGAATTCTGGAGTGAATCCGTCCAGGTCCTGTTGCTTTGTCCACCTTGAATTTTAAGATTTTTTCAGGACCCTTTCTTCTGTGAATGGACTGGTATCGATCCCCTGCTCAGAGTGCTTCTATTTGGTTTAGGTACCTCCCCTCTTCTTTTGTGACCAGCTTTGGCAGAAAGACCACCAGTGGAGACGGCTCCCAAGCAACAACAGTAAGGGACTCAGACAGATCCATGCCCTCCTGGCTGAGGACTGGGAGTACTGCAGTCTGGGAGATTGACTCCTCATTGACCAGGTCAGGACAATCTTGACCACCTGGTCAGCCAGTGTCAAGGCTGACAAGCCTGATGGGGTCACCATGAAGCTAGTGACTGGCCCTTGACCATTGTTGACTTTGCCAAAGCTGAGTGTTCAGTAGTGGGGGGAGGAGAGGGAGAAGCGGAAGGAGCATGATTCCATTGGTCCCCAATCAACGGTAGGTTTTCTTGCAATTTTATTGTGGGCAGAGTTCTCCCTGAAGGTCTGGAGGGCATGACACATCTTTGGAACTCACCAGTGAAGGACGGTCAGATGCCAGGCCCAGCTGGGAGTTGCATCAAGGTCGAGGTGACTGCCACGGCCTTTGCTGCCACTTCTTCCATGTGCGCAAGTTAAGCCATGGATCTCACCACAGCAGAGGCCACTTTGTGACTCTTAGGCTGCAATTTATGATCTTATCTTTATCAGCTAGCTAGCCGGCTGAGAAGGTGTGCCTGGTGATCCACCAAGGAAGGAAGGAGCATCACTTGACAACCCATGACATGTGCCACTACTGCCTGGGGATGGCACAACACGTGTGGGTCCATCCATGTATCTTCTGTTGGCACGTGATGTATTGCTTAAGCCAGCAGCTGCTGACTTTGCTTCTTTGCATTTCATCTTCCATTGTCCAGGCTGGTGCGGAACAAAGGTATATAGCAGAATTTTTTTTGAGAGAGTAAAGTTTGCCAATGGCACACATTTAGGCCCTACAACAGCTCCGAAGTGGGGACCAAACCTTCCAGTGGAAAGGAAGATCTGATGTCAGTGGGTGGTGCTGAGGGTTATACGACTTGGTTAGCGGAGGAGCTTAGCTTAAAGACATTCAGACAAATCAAGCAAGTCCAGTTGAGCTGTCAATGTGTGTTAGTGAACTACATCCATGTCCCTAGAACTACACTTTATTTTTATACAAATTAAGCACCACACATGTTTGATTGAGGACAGGGGTGGTGGTGATTCATTAGAGCATAGACGCTCTGAGTATTGATTATGATGACTACCAAAGGCGATCACCCTGAAAAGCAGCTTTTTGTGTAGGGAGATTACTGCTGGGACGAATCTACTGGCTCCACTTTTTCCAGACTGTGCACAGGCTACTCCATCAAACCTGTCTGCAGCCAGTCAGCACATGTTCATCTGCTATATGTGAGGAACTGCTCATTTTGTCTTGAACAGGGTGTCCTCCACATGGGCTGGGACCTCCCAAGTGGGCTATGGCAACCTGACAGAATTGAGCCTGCTCTCCACAGATGCACTCATGTTTGGGAAAAGTTTAGGCCAGTTACTTTGGAAGAGGTCTGTGAGGTGATCTCAGAGCTGTAGTCCATGTTCTGTGAACTGAACCTGGGTCCAACACATCTACTTGTGAGCTGGGTGGGACAACTGGATCTAGAGTTTGCAGAGATTTCTGGTGTTCCTTCTCAGAGGGGTCTTTCCAACTGCAGTGAAAGATGCATTGGTGAAGAACCTCCTGGCAAAAAATATCTGGACCCCAGACTCTTGCAAATTTTCATCCAGTCTGAAACTGGTTACAGAGAATTGTAGCACACCTGACAACCTTTGACATGTCTCAGCCCTGTTTTAGGTTAAGGCACAGCACAGAGACTGCACTGGTCAGGGTGCACAGTGACTGCTTGCGAGGCATATAGGAAAATTGTCAATACTCTGCCTGCTCGATCTCTCCTCAGCTTTCAACACTGTAGATCACAAGCTGCTGGGGATTGGCTGAAGGAGCAAGCTGGACACAGTCATTTGCTGGTTTCAGTCCTAACTCAGTGATAGGTTGCAGAGGGTGGCGATGGGGCATTCTCTTGTGGTGAACCCCAGAGGGCAGTGCTATCCTGCGTGTTTGCTGGTTACATGCTGCTCCTAGGGAGAATCATTCGACGATACTGTGTGGGTTTTCACTGCTATGCTGATTATACCAACCATCCCACCCTCTCGGCTCCACTGAGGTGGGCCTCCCGTCAGTACCCAGGGCCAGACTGAAACAGTCAGGGAATAGGCCTTTGAAGTGGCCAGTCCTCTCTTGTGATTTGGTTCCCTAGGGCCCTGAAGAAGGCCCCACTCAGTGAAAGCCATTAAGAGAGGTCTCAAAACCTACCTCTTTAAAGAGGCTTTCGAATATATGATGACCCATTAAGTGCGGATGCCATTTTATAATTTGTATTTTAGGATCGTTTATTTGTATACTTAAGTGTTTCCTGCGCTGTGTTTTAATCTGTGACTGTTTATACTGTAGTGCCCCAAGCCTTTGGGGAAAGGCACCTTATATCATAAAACAGCTAGTATTACTTTCTGCAAGAAAGGGCTACTTTATTTGAAAACTACTGTACATATAATATGCAGACATCATCATTAGTGTTCTTATGATGTATACTTTTTTTTTATTCCATGAAGTATTCTGTATGAAAGTTGTATAGAAAACACTGTGTCAGATTGCTCTGTAACCGGAGTGTTGTCTACATTTATCTGGAGACATAAAAGTCACAGAAACTCATGTGTGTGTATATATATATCTATATATCTATCTATACCAACATACTAAAATGCCAGCAGAATAGGCCTTTTCGTCTGCTTGTTTGGTCAGCCCCACCCGGAACGGACCTTGCTGCCCCCTCACCCTCTTGGGCTTCTCCTTCCCAGTCCCAGATATTCTCACTGCACTGGACTTTGTTTCCAGAACCCTTCCCTGTCCCACCTCCTCTTAAACCCTCCACCATCTCTGCCTTCACCAGCTCCCTGGGCAGCACATTCCATGATTCCACCACCCTCTCCTGAATCCCCTCCAGCTTCCACCCATGCCCTCTAGTTGCCCCCTTCCTTCTTTCGAGCACCCTGACTTCACCTCCCTATTTACCCCCTCATGTACCTGAAGACCTCCCATGTCCCCCTGTCTCTTCCTCTTCCAATGTGTACATATTTAGCTCCTTGAGCCTCTCTCCATAGGTCCTGTCCCCAAGCCCCAGATCATTTTGGTTGCCCTCCTCTGGACCCTCTCCAGGAGTTCAATGTCCCTCTAAGTGTGGCCTCCAGAACTGCATGCAGTACTGAGGTGTGGTCTCACCAAGCAGTTGTACAGAGGTAGTATCATTTCCCTCCTTCTGGAGGCGATTCCTCTAGCGATGCATCCCAACATCCTGTTGGCCTTGGCCGCTGCCCTCCCACAAGTCTCCAGTTGTTCATCTTGACATCCACCACCACCCCGGGTCCCTCTCAGCCATCGAGACTTGTGCATTTCCCCAGGGTGTACACTTGGCCCGGGTTTCTGGCTCTCAGGTGCAGTACTATGCATTTCCCTGCACTGAACCTCAGTTTCCACTTTCTAGACCACCTTTCCAGAGCCTCCAGGTCCCCTGAAGGACACCCTCCCTCCTCCCCATCCACCACTGCCTCAGCTTTGAGTCATCCCAAGAGACTCATCTCACTCCTGATACCCTTCCTAATGTCAGAGATGGTATGCTGGAACAGGAAGGGCCAAAGGACTGATCCTCGAGGGATCCCACTTATGACCTCCTGGATATGAGACTATTCCAACCACGACCCTCTGGGTCCGTCCTGGAGCCAATTTCCCATCCATCTGATCATCTTGTTTCCCACCCCGTTTCCCCAGCTTATCCAACAGGCCTCGTTGGGAACAGAATCAAACATCTTGCTGAAGTCAAGAAAGAGGACATCCACCAGCCTACCCAGGTCCAAGGCACTCATCACCCAATCATAGAACTCCACAAGGTTTATCTGACAATTTCCTGGGACAAAGCCATGCTGTCTATCGTCCTGGCACCCCGACTTTTCTAGGTCCCCCTAGCCTCTCCTTTACGATGCCCTCCATCACCTTGCCCACCACCAAGGTCAGGCTGATGGGCCTATAGATTCCTGCCACCTCCTTGATCCACCTTGTGGATAGGCACCTATGTGCCACCTTCTAGATCCTGGGGCATCCACCTGTCCTCAGGAGATGCTGAGCTCAGTCAGGGGTTTGCCAGGAAATCTGCCAGTTCCTTCAGCACTCTGGGATGTATTTTATCTGGCCCTGGTGCTTTCTCAGTCTTAAGGGACCTGAGGGCTTCCCTCACTCTCTCTGCCGTGATTTCCACCTCCATTACCTCATCCCCTGCATTGCCTTCCCCTTCTGCTAGTGATGGCCCCCGACCCTCCAATCAGTAAGGGCCCCCCCTCAGTTTCACCGTCTCCTCCCATGTCGAGAGGGCCCCATTTCCTTGGTGAAAACTGAGGCAAAGTACTCATTTAGTACCTCAGCCTGCTTCCCTGGGTCTTGTGCCCATCCTCCTGTTTTAGCCTGCTGATCTGCCCCATTCACCCTTCTGCTTTTCCCAGTGTATCTAAAGAACCCTTATTCACTCAATTTCCCTAGCCAGGTTCTGCTCCTTCCTTGCCTTAGCCACCTTTACCACCCTAGTGGCCCTTCTGGCCATCAGCTTGTACTCCTTCGATCCCTTTCACTCCTTGAAATGCCTATAGGCCGCCTTCTTTCCCTCACCGCCTCCTGAACCTCCTCTGGTCCACCAGCAGGGTTTTTGGGCCCTACTGCATTTGTGTCTCACTCTTGCACAGGTGCTGGTAGCATCCTGCACCCCCTCCTGATTTCCCACCTACTGTCAGTGTCCATGTCTGGCCCAGTCCCATCCAAATGCTCCTTAAGGACCCTTCCCATTTCTTTGAAATCTACCCCCAAAGTCAATTACCTTAGTCTTTGTGCAGCCTTCTACCCTTCCTAGGTCCAGGCAGAACCAGACCGTGGCATGGTCGCTCCCAGCCAATGGGTCCCTTACTGCCAGGCCTCCAATCTGGTCACGGTCTGCCAGGACCACATCCAGTATCCATCCTCCTGGTCGGTTCCTCCACCTGCTGGGTTAACACATCCTGAAAGACCTCCAACAACCTCTGTTCCCTGGCCACCAAGGATGTCATAGTTCCCAATCCATTCCTGGCATGTTGAAGTCCCAACACCACCCTTCCCTACCCAATCTGTAGGTCTCCCAATATCTGCCACCAGACTCTCCTCCAGTTCCCTCCACCAGCGGAGGGGTCTGTATACCACCTATTTTACTCTCATGCCCTCCTTGTTATCAAGGTGACCCAATCGCCTCCACAGTTCCCTCCACCTCCTCCACCCTCCTATACCAATGCAGTTTTGACTATTATTGCCACCCTTCCTCCCTCCCTACCCCCTGTCCTTCCTGAACATGGTGTAACCCTCAGGTTCAGGTCCCAGTCGTGCCCTGCGGTGGCCCAGGTCTCAGCGACAGCTGCCACATCCACCTCTCCCTCAGCTAGCATTGCCTGGAGCTCAGGCATTTTTATTGCCCAAGCTCCTGGTATTTAGTAGGACTACCTTCCATCCCTTCCCTATACTCCTGTTTCCCCTGCTTGCATTCCATGGGAGTCAGTCTTCCCCTGTCTGCACCTTAACAGGCGGCCTTTCCCCACATTCCACTAGCTCCCAGGGGTGGAAGCAGAGTCCTTCCTTTATCGGACCCCCCTCTACAGCCTTTTCTCCCGATCCTCCTTCAAAGTTTAAACCCCACCTTTCACCAATGAACCCTCTATTTTCAACTTAAGGATTTCTCCACCTCCAGTTGAGATGTAGCCTATCCTTAGCATACAGCCTCTTATCCTCCCAGGTCTCCCCCAATCCCCATCCACCCATACCCTCTGGCCCCACACCACTCCCTGAGTCACTTGTTTATCTCCCTAATCTTCCTCTTGTGTTTCCTACTAGCCCTCGGCACCGCAGGATTTCCAAGAAGGAAACTGCGCTCCTATATCTTGACAAACCCTGGCTAGCTCCCTGAACCTCACCTGCATCTCTAGTTCTCTATTTCCCTCAATGTCATTCTGCACAGTGAACCAGTATGTCCATGAACCTCCACAATCCTTTGCCAGCTGATATACCTCACGTTTGGCCCTGTGCAACCGTTAGTCCAAGGAAGCATTTTGTTCTATGTATCTATTTATACAATAGGGTGCACAGAAATGGACTGTGATAAATCCATTTGTCCGAGTAACTGTGTACAGAAATGTCATTATACACACACACCACACCACAGGCGAATAAATAGCCGCTGACTTAGGCCTAAATAGATATTATTTCACTCTATATTGAATAGTTTGTAAGTGAAATTAGTTCTGTGAAAAATTATTATCTTGAATTTGAACTGATACTTGGGCTGTGATAATGTAGGTTTGGGGATAGATGTTTGGCAGGGAAAATTAGAAGGTAATTTAAATGTGTTGTTTGCCTGGTATTTGGGGAGGGACATTAGCTGCAATTAACTTGTCTTTAAACAGGAATTACTGTGGCTTTCATTGTTCACTTGGGAGCTTAGCAATAGGTTGGTAGAAAAGAGGCCAGGAGTTATATTTTGTTTTAAACTGAAATATTTGAATAGTTTGTAAGTGAAATTAGTTCTGTGTGTTAAAAATTATTACCTTGAATTTGAAACTGATACTTGGGCTGTGATATTGTAGGTTTGGGGATAGATGTTTGGCAGGGAAAATTAGAAGGTAATTTAAATGTGTTGTTTGGTAAGAGCCTCCCACCCACCCTGTTTTGTAGGCTTTCTTAAATACTGAAAAGCCACTGGGGTTGGGATTGAAGGCTGAGTATTTCTGTTTGGGACTGAAATTTGAAGCAACAGGAGTTGGTGGGCCTGTGACATCATCACGGTACCTGGTGTCTGCTTTACACACACTGTTAGTGGGACTGAACACATACTGGACTGTATGTGTTTGTGAGACTTGGGAACTTTGTTGGTGGGGTTGAAATTGGGTTTGTAAAATAACACAGTCAGTATAGAGAGAAACTATACTCCAGGGAAAGGGACTGAGAAAAGGTGTGTGCTATTATAAACAGAGGAGGATAATCAGGGTGGCCATATTCCACCATGGCAGGCATCTTCGGAAGGGTTGTAGGCTGCACAGGCTGTGGGATGGCAATACTTCTAAATTGGGCCTGAGAGGAGGCTGCCCACTCTGTAGACAGCTATTTTGTATCAGGAGTGAGGTATATTGGTTAAGGAGTAAGCTGTGGGAGCTGGGGGGTGTCCAAGGATAGAGGTGTGGATATGGGCAGCAGAAGGGTGGGGCTGAGGGGAGGCTGGGGCAACGCCTGAAATTACAGGACATTATGCTACAGCAAGCAGAAGGGGGGATATTAGGGACAGAGGACCCTTAGATAGGGAAGTTGATGCTAAGGGAAAGCGACAGGTGAAAATTTGAATTCAAGGAGACTGGAGGGGAAGAGTCAGGAGGGCTGTTGTGCGAAGCCTAAAACAGCAGACTGTGGGAAGGGAGCTCTAAGGTGAACAGTGCAAGAGAGGAAGAAGAGGGTCAGTTTAGAGATGCAGTCAGGGAAACTCTGGTTACTTGATGGAAGCTGACATAAGAGTGCCACAATAAATTTGAGATACTAAGCATCCTAGAGGGGAGGAAGGTTGGTGAAATGAGGAAACTTATACAGAGGCCGGGGCAGGAGTCAGATACCCAGAGGGCATCACAGAACAGCTATGGAAAGGATAGACATAGTCCCAGAGGGAGAAGGGAACATATATGTTAAGCAAATGGGAGATGCAACATATTCAGACATGAGGGAGGAGAGCATGATTGGAGAGAAACTGGGAGACAAGGAGGTGGGAGGAGGCCCCTTCAGCAGGAAGGTCAGTACCAAGGATGGGGCCCTAGCTAAAGGGGACCCACAGAGCCTCTGGAGACAGGGGTACTATTACAAAGGGAGGGATGGGGTGCGGGGGAAGGGAAACCATCAGGGCCAGGATAAATGGTTCAGATAAGAGAGGGTTAAAGGGACACCTATTCAGAGGGGGTTTGAGTTAAGTGGGCAAAATAGCAAGGGAGGCAGAAAGGGAGGGTGACAAGGGGTCTCTAATAAGGCAGGAAGACTCCCATGAAATTGCGATCATGAATAAAGGTGGGGAGGGGCTGAGAGGGCATAGTGAGGTAACCATAAGGATGATGGATGTGTTAAGGTTCTGTTACTGGGAGACTCGATGATTAAGGGTATCCATTGGGAGGGACAGGGGATGGATGCCATAGCCAGGTGAAGGTAGTGAGTATCTCTGGGCTGACAGTGCACAGAGCAAAGTTCATGGTGTATGAAATGGTTAGGGATTGTGGAGGGAAACCGGATTTCTGGTGCATTTGGGAACTAATGATCTAGAGGGAAATAGCATTATGGAAATCCAAGCAAGGTTCCAAGAACTTGCCAGAGTCTGTCGGGATAATGGATGCAACATTTCCTTTTCGGAGATATTGCCAGTACCAAAGGCCTCAGTGGAGAAAAATGAAGCTCACAGAGGTTAATGAATGGCTCAGGAAGTAAGGAAGAGAATGGGTTGGGGTGTTAGGAACTGGAATGGAGTTTGGGAGGATAAGGGACTATATGCCAAGGACAGGTTTCATCTTGCCCCATTAGGAAGGAAGTCCTTAAACAGGGATGGCTGACTACATACAAGAAAGGTGGGGTTTAAACTTGTAAGGGGGGAAGGGATAAGGAGGGCTGACTAGAAGCCCTCCTCCAGATAAGGGAGTAGCCTCAAGCCCAAGGGAGGGAAACAGACTGGAGGTTTCAGGAGGAGCAGGGGAGGATGGAAGTATAAGGAATCTGGGTGGGGTTCGACAAAAGGATCAGGGATAAGGGTGGGGTTAGTGTTAGTAAATGCCAGGAGCTTGGGAAACAAGTTGCCAGAGTTCCAGGCCATGCTGTTCGGGGGTGGATGTGGCGGCAGTCACGGAAACGTGCAACAAAAACCATGACTGGGACCTAAATGTACGGGGGTACACTATGCTTAGGAAGGATAGAAAGGAGGGCAGAGGGGTGGAGTGGCTATGTTCATTAGAGATGACATAGAAATTGCTATGGTAGAAGAGGCAGAGGGAAACGTGGAGGCCTTATGGGTCACCTTACGATCCCCAGCAGGAGATAAGGTCAAGCTGGGAGTAGCATATAGGCCCCCGGGATGAGTGATGTTCTAGAGGATGGTTTGCTGGACAACATCATTGCCCAGTGTGGACCAAAAGGGAAGGAGTGGTGTTGATGGGGACCTTAATATGCCAGGTACAAACTGGGGAACCATGTCCTCTAAGGTGGCCAAGGAGCAGAGGCTGCTGGATGGCTTGCAGGATGTGTTCTTAACACAGCATGTGATGGAGCCCACAAGGAGGGCATGTCCTGGATGTGGTTCTGGCAGATGGGGATCTGGTAAGGGACACGGTTGTACAGGACCCCTGACTGGGAGTGACCACAATACTGTCTGGTTTCAAATAAGCATTGGGGAGTGGGGGTGAGATCTAGGACACTGGCAGTGGACTTCAGGGGGCAGACTTTATGGACATGGGAATATTCTCAAGGATCACTTGAAGGATTACCTCAACGACAAGTGTGGAAAGGAGATGGAGGTCATAAACGGGACTTCATGAGGCAGTCAGGATCTGCGCTAAGTTGAAACGTATGGAGCAAGGTCACATAAACCATGCTGGTGGTCCAGTGAGGTCCAGGCAGCAGTCAGAGAAAAGAAGGCGGCTTACAAAAAATATAAAACAACAAGAGGATAGGGATAAGGAAATGTACCAGCTTGCATCTAGAAAAGTCACATTGTATGGTGAGGGAGCAAAGTCCAGTAAAGAGCAACGGCTGGCACAAGGGATACATGGAGGGGAAAAGGGTTCTTCCGTACATTGGGGAGCGGAGAAAACTAAGGGCCATCTCAGCAGATTGAGATCAGAAGGAGGGTGGGTGGAAGGCGAGGGACCAGGCAGAGGTATTTAACGAGTACTTTGCCTCTGTGTCACTAGGGAGGGGATGGGATATCTACAAAGCAAGGCACAAAGGGATAGAAGGCAGGGGGGGATCAGGGGAGCAACAGAAATGGAGCAAAGGGAGGGAAAGGTACCTAGGGGTCACATCTGGATAAAGATAAAAAGATCAGTAAGGTGGAGGGACGGATGATGCCATCCCACTAAAAGGATGTGGTTTGCCCTCAAGGCCCTAAAGAAAGACAACTCCTGGGCGGATGGCATTCATCCGAGAGTACTATGGGAATTGGCGGACATACTGGCTGCACCTTCTGGCGGAGCTTTTCAACAGGTCATTTGAGACAGGAGGGTACCTAGGATTGGCGAGAGGCACATGTGGTACCAATCCATAAAGGGGGGTCAAGGAAGTACCAGGAAACTATAGACCCATCAGTTTAACTCGTGGTGGGAAAATTAATGGAGAGTATACTAAAGGAACGATTGGGGGTTTACTTGGGGAGGTGGAGGTCTGGATAGTCGGCAGCATGGGTTTGTGCCAGTAGATCATGTCAAACCAACCTTGTGAAGTTCTATGAATGGGTAACATCAGAACTGGACAGGGGTAAGCCTGTGGATGTATTATTCTTGGACTTCAGCAAGGCGTTTGACTCTGTCCCCACAATGGTCTGGTGGAGAAACTGATGGGGTTAGGAGTAGGCCCTTTGATGGTCAGATGGATTGAAAACTGGATAGCTGGACGCACTCAGAGAGTAGTGGTCTGTGGGGAGCTCTCGAACCCTACAGAGGTTGGTAGTGGTACCACAGGGCTCGGTCCTGGGTCCAATCCTGTTTAATGCATACATATCGGACATCAGGGATGGTATAGGTATGAAATGAGTCTCTTCGTGGATGACTCCAAGATGGGAGCAGTAGTTGAGGGAGAAGAGGGAGGTTGGCCCTGCAAGGGACCTGGACACCCTGGAAAGCTGGGCTCACACATGGAAATTAAATTTCAATATCACCAAGTGCAAGGTGTTGCATCTTGGTCGAAACCTAAACACAGGTACACCCTGGGAGGAGGTGCTGGAAGCCTCAACAGGGAAAAAGACCTAGGGGTCATGGTGGATACATGTATGAATAACTCTGAGCAGTGCAGGAGAGCAGCTAGCAAGGCAAACAGGATGTTGGGATGCATCATAAGGGGATCACCTCTAGGAGCAAGGAAGTGATTCTGTCATTGTACAATGGACTGGTTGACCACACCTTGAGTACTGTGTGCAGTACTGAGACCACACTTGAAGAGGGACATACAGCTCCTGGAGAGGGTACAGAGGAGGGCAACAAAGATGATACGAGGGCTAGGGGATTTGACTTACGAGGACAGACTTGAGGAGCTCTGCCTGTTTTCATTGGAGGAGAGGAGAGACAGGGGACATGATTGAGGTCTTCTGGCACCTCAAGGAATAAATAGGGTAAACATGGAGGGATCTTTTAGACTAAAGCAGGAGGCATCACCAGAGGGCATGGTTTGAAGTTGAAGGTGGAAGGGTGAGGGGGAAAGAGGAGGAGGTTTTTCACTGAGAGGGTGGTGGACCCTTGGAATGCTCTGCCTGGTGAGCTGGTTCAGAGATCCACAGTGGAGGGCTTTAAGAGAGGGTGGGACAGACACAGAAAGTGGATGTATCAGATGATGGCCTGTCCCGGGGTGGGGATGGATGATAGGGGTTTCTGGAGCACAAGGGATGGGAGGGTCTCGCACCCAACTAAGGATCTAGGTTCGAGCAGACTTGATAGACCATAAGGCCTAATCTGCTGGCAAATAGTATGTTAGTATGTTAGTATATGGCATGACTGTTTGTCTTGTCATATCCTGTCACTGATGATCTCCCCGCACATATTGCCTACCATATGCTGTAACCCACAAATGTATAACCTGGTCTAAATAATGTCTAAAATTGCTGTTTGTAGTAATGTGATGAATTACCTTGTCTGACATGTTAAATTGTCCTCTTAAATTGTAATTAACCTCAGGTCACCCCTGAAAAGGGACTGTAATGGTCCTAGTGGGCCTACCCAGTTATCAAAATTGAATGAATGAATAAATAGGGTAAATAAATCATGTTATTTGGGGATATTTATTTATTTTCATTTATAAACACAATATATTTACTGGTTAGGGCCAATAATCACTGGCACAACCTCACAAACTGTTATTCCATGCGTGGAATAATGGAGTTCTGTTAACCACCGCTTTAAAATAGCTTTCACTGTACCAGAGTCTGTCCTCACGCTTGGCCATTTGCTCGTACTCTCAGGAAAATCGCCAGTGTGAATGACAGGCTTCTAGGCAGTTCAACGAAAAGCTGGCAGTTTTCTAGTAAAATTCTCAGGAAAAACAAAACAAAAAAACAGGAAAAAAAAAAATGGCAAGTTCTTCACGATTTCTACCATAACAAAGACTTGTGCCTACAAGAAACAAAAAAAAGGTTTTGTTCTAAAACTTTAGTTTTACTTTGTTTTTCTTTGCAGCATCATTCACTAGGACTAGTTACAATTTACGGGAGGAACGGGTGGGGAGGTGGGGCAAACATAAACCACTGAAAAGGTTCTTAAATGTTAAAATGTTTTTAAAAGTTAAATTAAAACAGTTGCTTACATTAACTTACTCATTCTGTTCAACTGTTGCATGCAGTTCATGTGTAACAAACGTTACAGTTCCACATTTCAGCATCACTCATTTCTTGTATGCCTTTCTTGAACCAGTAAATATAAAAATAAAACATGAAGTATGTAACTCTGATTTTATGCTTCCTCGTTACACACGTCGCCATGCATTATTCTATATACCAATTACGGTTTCCTTTTTTCCCCATAGGAAACTGTGGCGAATAATTGCCGTAATGAAGGAGTGTTCATTATGGCAAACACACGTGCGATTTCCCTCACTGTGTGTATGCGCTCACACTTCCTCGCCCACCACTGCGGCCTGCTCTCTCGGGAACCGCTAATGGACAGCAAACCGCCACCTGACTAGGCTGTAAGTATGAAAAAAAAAAAAAAACACAAGCAAAATCTGCCTCAGTCAGTGCTGTGTACAAGATAAAAAAAAAAAAATTAGAAAATCAAACTGCTGATTGCGGCACGCACTTCACCTTCACCGAACCCCAGCTGCACAGCTATATTTTATTTTATACAATTGCTGAGGCGAAAAAAAAAGGAAAACCCACCAATTATATAATAAAATAGGTGTCGGTAAACCACATATTATTACCTCAAGATGCTTCACATAAACCCCAGAGATTTGCTCTCAGGGTTTATGTAGCATCAAACCCCCGTGAGTGTGTAAATTTCGACACCCAAACCTACTTTATCCTATATATAATGTATGGTAGAATGCTGTTAACCTTAGGAAATCATTTCCTAAGGTTGTTATACCATCGATGTGACGTAGTAATATTGTTAACCTATCAATGCTACGTCACATCGATAGGTTAACGGGATCGGCCTGCGCGGCTTTTTTTTGTAAACACACGCACTCGAACTGATGGATGCATACAGGTGGGTGGGAAGGACTGAACGGCCGCGGCGGTAACTATGTTGGCTTAAAAGTAAGGAGCAGTTTTCCTTTTTCTTGGGACCATACACTATAAAAAAATAATGTATGGTCCTTCTATCGGCAACCGGTACTGTTAACAGTCTCGAGGTTGCCATGCATTTCTATATTTATTTAACTTGGAACATGTTATTTCCACTCAGAATCTGAAACAGAACACAGAGAACAATGGGCTGGATAGAGAACCTACAATGGAAAGAGGCAGTTTTAAGCTATAACAAGGTAAAACACCAGTATAAAAAAAAAAAAAAAACACAACACACACACACACACACAATACAAATGGTGTGGTATATATCAAATACATAACGGGTTATAGTAGAACTACATTTATCTCCACATGAGTGGTAAGAGCCTTATAACTAACTTCGTGGGTTTGCCACTTGTGAGTCATCGGTCTTGCCACTCACTAGTGGAGATATATGTGTTATTCCACTGCAACCCATTATGTATTCCTATTTATGCCATACCTGTGAGTATATTAAAGGGCAAATATTTTTCCTTCCTTGGGACCTAGAGTGAGAATATCAGAGTCACTCCAAGTCCAAATATACATATAGTAGGCTTTGATTGGTTGATTTAGAATGTTTGGCCTCAGTAGTACTAACCAGATTCAAATGCAAATAACTTTAAACGAAAAATAATAGCATGGTACTGTGCACATGAAAGTTGTTCAGCACAAAAATATCTAAAAATTAGTTGTGTTTCACTTATAGATACCTTTTTAGATTTTTACGCCACCCCCCCACTGAAATAGATATTTTTTTGTTCGAATGCCAACTGACCCGATAACATCATGACTGGCTTCACCACTCGTGTCTCTCTCTCATATAACATATATCCAATACATATCTCGATATCCATCTCTCTCCATTTCTATACATACATACATATACATATACACACACACACACACACACACACAACACACACACACATATACACACATATATACACACACACACATACACACACATATATATATACACACATATACACACACACACACACACACATATATATACACATATACACACACACACACACACACACACACATACACACACACATAACACACACACACGTGTGTGTCCTCCCGTAAAGATAGACAGACAATTCAGGGTTTTGTTATATTTAATAAAATCAAACTAGCAGAGCAGCTGAGACCTCATACAGAGAGCCCCCAGATCGCCCATGAGGACATCCCGGAGGAAGTCAAGAAACAATAAATATATTCACAGTTACATATGAAAGATTCCACCCATACATTTCAGCATCGTATCCACCCCCATACAATGTTGGCATGCCTACCCATACCTCAATCAACACATACATTGAGGGACAGCACATAATTTACCATGTAAAAACCCCATATCCCATAACGTTTTGTCCCGCATATGGCTCTCAGGGACATGGGGCCTTGCATCCCCATTTGCCAGCAGCCAGTCAGAATGCAAGCTTTGTCTTTGCAAAAGCTACCCCCTGCTGTACACCAGCACTGCAGCAGGATGTGTCCAAAGAGATCCCCACCATTTACTTTTATTTTAGTTGCCCCAGAGAATCCCCACCCTCCAGTATCCCAAAACATAGGATGCTGACACAGCAAGACTACGGCAGTACTAGTCCTGGGTAGCAGTTCAAAGACTCACCCTACAGAAGCCCCAGTTCCCTTTAAAGTCACGATTCATGGCCAAGATGGCACAAAAAAAGTAGAGAAACGCTTTCTGCCACATAAGGGCATTTTAATCAAATATCACAATTAACAATTTCCAGTAGGGTGCAGAGACTGGTGGGCAGGCTTGTTGGCCAGGGAGGACATTCCGTGCTAAGCATTTTCACTGGGTGGCAGAAAGTGCAAGCCATGCTGTTGGGTGGAGCAAGGGACAAGCATGACATCACGCCACTCCTTGGTATGAATTCCATTCACAATGTTCATAATACAAATATAGATGTCAAGTCAGTCAGAATGTGGGCTCATTGTATAGAGGCTGGGTTTTCAGCACCAAGTTCAACATGCATAACCAGATACAGTCAAGAGATGTTACACAGAGCAGTTTAGGACCAGACTTCCAGACAGAGGGCTCCATGACCAGGAGATGGGTTCCAGGCCCCAGGTTCAATGTACAAATACATAAGCACCCCGGGATGTTGTATATACAGAAGCAATTCAAGATCCTAAAGCTAAAGGGAGGGCTGAATGGACAGACAGAAGGTGACACTGTCTGGTTCCAGGCTGTACACATATAACCAGACAACAAGCCACAGAAACATTTTAGATGCACTGTGGATCTGACAGAGGAGAGCTCCATGCACCGGTTTTAATAGAGATCCCCACATTCAGTTAAGGATGTTACACCAAGAAACCATACACAACTCAAGACTCAAAGCTGGGGGTGGGGATGTTCTGGTTCCAGCCAGACATTTTCCATTACCTACCCACCCCCAATCTGCAACAAACAAGAATCAGCCAAGATATTAAAGTCGAGGCTCGTCTGAAAGTGTAAGAGGAGAGTGTGTGTGTGTGTGTGTGTGTGTGTGTGTGTGTGTGTGTGTGTGTGTTTCAGGGTGGGGAATTCTGTTCCAGCCAGATGCATCAGGAAATATTCCATCAAGAAACATGTTTCCTGAGTCCATGCTAGGGTACAGTCAAGGGTTTCCAATTCCAGATTTCACACTTTAATACTCTCTAGCTGCATCGCAAGTCAAGGATGTAAAAACAGAACCAGTCCATTGTACAGTGTACAGGAGCCGGATTCAACTGCATGTAAATCTGCCTCCTCCACAGCAAGTACAGGCATAAAACAACACGAATCAGTCCAGAAAAAAAAAAAATCGGTCCAGGTTTCTGGAGTTGGGCTCAATTTCTTTAAGCTTGTCTGAGGTATTTTCCTTCACTGCAGGTCAAAGGTCCTCCAAAGCTGCAACCTCTTCCTTTCTGGTTTGACAGTGAAAAAACTTGAAAAGCAGAAAGAGTGGAGTGTCAGCAATAAACACTGAATACAACAAGCAATACAAACAGTTTCAATATGGAGTTCTCTGTTGAGTCTCACGTGCACAAGTCCCAGCTCAGTCATGCACTATAAACCTTCCTATTCTACACTTGTTGGCACACATACATACAGGATATGCAATGGGCCAACTCAAAATATGCTATTTTATATATCTTCATGTGGAGGGCTGTAGCATAACTCAAGTGATGGTGCCACTGAGTGAGTTCTGAAAGTCCTACCCCATCACAAGTGATAAACTACATATTCCAAGTCTGACCACTGCATGGTCCATTTGTACATCACCACTTTACTAGTTATAGCTTTTACCCTGCTGTGCGTATGAAGATTTAACCATTTCTCTTACACACACACACACACACACACACACACACACACACACACAAGGTGACGGCAGAAACAGACAGTGTGGCCCACCTAGTCTGCCCTTTCCTACCTAATGCAATACTGCAGACCGTAGTTGATCTCGGCTTACCTTCTCTCTTCCTACTGCGAGAGTATGCTTATGTCTATACCATGCATTCTTTAATTTCCCTACTGTTTTTGCCCCACCACCTCTGCAGGAGGTTGTTCCAGTGTAACCCCCTGCAAATGGGGGTTCCCAAAGACTTCCAGGAGCTTGCTTGAATGCTCCAAGCCTGAATGGTGTTTGCATTTAAGCCATTTATCAGTGAGAGTGTTTTAGAGCCTCTGGTACTGTCTCTTTAAGAGCTGTCTGCTTGCAGACATAATTAGTTTGTATGGGGGGACTGTGTGCTTCTCTGAGTACCACTCAAGCTGCTGCCAATTCACTTCATTTTGCAGTCACTAGGAGTGCAAAGGAACCTATCTGAAAGATGTAACTGTTTGCCAGAAATTATTTAGAGTAGTAATGAAATTACAGTTTGTCTAACCTGCTTTCTTTGCAGTCAGAACTGTGTCTGCTAGTTCCCCATTCTAGTTTTGAACTGCTGAACTGGACCAATCAGTGTGGGGTAAGCTAGCTCTAAAATGGTGCCTTGACGAATCAGAACTTGGACTCATAATCTGAGCCAGCCACAAGAGGATTGTATGGGCAGTGACTCTGGGAGATGTAGTTTAGACTTCAGTGCCTTTTTGGACCAACAGCAGCAGTCTATTGTGAGTGACAGCCAATCCAGTCAAGAACTGGGAGGAACTCAAAGGAAGTGCCCGTTTTGTCGGTTGGAGTTTGAGTTGAGCTTTGGCAGTGAAGAAGGAAGGAGCCCTGTGCTTTTTCAGTGTGCAGTTTTAGTCAAAAAGCGTGTATGAGCCCAGGTTCAGAGGTCTGCAGCTTGTGTAACAGCTTGTTGGGACTGAATCTGTCCTGTGAAAAGAATCAAAGGATCTCTGAAGAGTAGAAACCAGGCTCACCCTGTAGAAGACTGGAGGAATTGCTGAAAACTGTATTCGGTCTGTCAGGAACTGAATCTGCTGTGTGTTCTCCCGGTATTGTGCAGTAATTGCGATCGGGATACAGATGCAGCCTGCCTGGTATAGTGCTTTCTTTTATATGGATGTGTGAAGAGGTTTGTGTACCTCAAGTGAGCCCTGCTGACATTGAAGGACCCTATCTTATTTGGAGGTCATGAGTACTAATTCAGGGTCGCCCCTGTTGAATTGCCACATTAAATCCAAATGGAATTACTGTACTGCTGACTGTTTAATTCTCCTTTCTCTGTGTGAAAGGGCCCCTACCAGCTGCCACGGTTTGACTAGCCACTAGGGCTTGGGTACCCAGGGACAGTAACTGATAGGGATAGGCCTGTGCACAGAGCCATAGGTAGATTATTAGAGTGATAAGCTAATTAACCTGATTTCCCTGTCCTTGTTATATCCCCTAAATAAATCAGAGCTGCTTGTTTCAGCAAAGTTATACTGCCTGAGGTATTTGTCTATGTTAAAGTACTGTACTGTGATTGTTGCACTGTATCTCATTTCACAGGAGGTCCCAGTGCGGAACCAGACCTGGGGGTAGTGTATACTGTGAAGGTAATTTGATATATGTGTGGGCCACTAGTGGGAAGAAAGGGGTTGCAGTGTCCCAGAGGGCTGTGACCAAGTTAGTTTAACTATTGCAAACCCTGACCTCTGGGTGGAGGCATCCGCCATTGGATCCAGGCCCTCAACCTGTTAGTGGCAAATCAGGCAGGGGTAGTAGCCCCTGGGATAACCCATCTAGGGGTTACACAAGCATCCACTACTCTATGTAAAATGTAGTTTATCACTTTGCCCTGAGCCTACCACCCTCTAGCCTCATATCATCCCCCTTGTTCTTTTATACCTTTCTGAAATATGCTACCATCCTGTACCTTGTTTATACCCCGATAGTCCTTTCCTTTAGCAGTGACTCCATTAATTTCTCCACCATTGAGGTCAGGTTGACTGGTCTGTAGTTGCCAGCCTCCTCCCTGCTCCCATTTTTGTGGAGAGGGACTACATTTGTCCTCCTCCAGTCCCTGGAACCACCCATCTCTATTGATTTGTTGAATAGGGCTGTTAGTGGTGTTGCCAGTACCTCTCCAAGTTCTTTAATATTTCTGGGATATATCCCATCTGGCCCCATAGCCTGGTTCTCTTTCGATTCTCGAGTTCCTTTAGGACTCTTTTCTCCGTAAGCGGGCTGCTGTCCACCTCTCTCCCACTGGTGCTCCTATCCACAAAAACAGGACTTATCTGGACCTACCCAACTCGCAAGACAGCACGATATCTTGTGAGTTGGGTAGAGGAGATCCTTTTGTTAGTTTTTTTTTTTTTTTAATTGCAGGTGTCAGCCACAAAATGTGACTATTTTCAGACACGAATTCGGAGGTTACAATAAAAAAAAATGGGTAGACAAAACAAATAACAGGTACAGTTCAGATGTAATCAGCCATACAAGGAAAAATCTACACGATGTTCTGCGACTTAAACAGTATTGCTAATATGACAGACAATGGCAGAAAATTACACAAACAGTACAAAACATAATAAGCATACAATCATAGTGCAATAGAGTTAACACATAATCCAAGGTAAGCGTTACATTTAACAGTAACAAGGGGTCAGAGCAAAACAAACATTTTGAGAGCTGAGGAAAGGATGTCAAGCACCCTATAGGGGTTTAAAACAGGAACATAGGGCATGTTTGACGAGGAGTGTGATGCATCTTTTAAAAGCAATATGACTAGGTGCAGAGCGTAACATCAAGAGGTAGGGAATTCCAGTATTTTGGGGCCAGGCAGGAGAAAGCTGAGGTTCCTTTAGGGTTCTGCACCTAGGGGTGTATAGTTGAGAGTCCAGCAGAGCGGAGGCCATAGGTGGGAACAGAGGCAGATGCAGTATAAAAGTATAAATACTTAGTACAGGTACAATAACAAAAACACACAAACACAAAGGGAGAAAATTCAATAAAACCAGCAAGCAAAACTTTTGCTGCTGAAGCTGCTCAGATAGTTTGTCATGCAGAAGTTCTAAACACCTCAAACAAACAGGAAAAGCTCCAGAAAAACAGGTTACTCGCCTGTAACAGTAGTTCTAGGAGTGGTATATGTTGTTCATTCACACTTTCCGCAAATTGCCTTTCCCTTTAAGGGTTGATGGACTGTCTTCAGCTGGCTCCTCCCACCCACGTGGTACAACCCTCAGCTCCGACCCATGACACCAGATCTTGCCGCTGGAAGCAGAGGTGTGCATCGAAGCCACAGAGGTCGAGGTGGGTCAGTGTAGATTAACATATACCACTCCTAGAACTACTGTTACAGGTGAGCAAACCGCTTTTTCTAGGATCATGGATATGTTGTTCTATCCACACTTTCTGGCAGACTCTAGCAGCTCTTCAGGAGGCTAGTGCACACCCTACTTAAGGAACAGAGACTGAGAACTGAGGCCCCAAAACAAGCAGCCTGGCGTGACTCGAGGTCAATATAGTAATGGGAAATGAAGGGTGTGCTGACTTCCAGGTGGCAGCCCTGCAGATTTCAAGATAGGGACGCCCCTAGAAGCAGCAGACACAGCAGTATGGTGGGTGGAATGAGCCCTCAGCCCTATGGGAGGCTCCCTACCCACCAACCTATAGCAGAGATCAACGCAGGAAGTGATCCACCTGCCAATCATCCGCTTGGCTGCTGGTCTGCTAGGTGCGGCTTTAGCGTAGGTGACAAACAGCTGGCGAACCTCTCCCCAAATTTCCGCGTACACTTTGTATTAGGCAAGCACCTGTCCTCAGCTCCAAAGTATTGAGGCTGTACTCTGCCTCCAAGGTGTATTGGGGTACAACACCGGCAGAGTCAACACCTGATCAAGGTGAAACTCCGACACCACCTTTGGAAAGAATTTCGGTGGGGCACAGGACAACCTTGTTCCTGTGGAAGACCAGATAAGGAGACTCCACCGAGTGTGCCCGGAGCTCCCAATCCTTCTGGCTGACGATAGGCCACCAAGAAGATGGTCTTCCATGACAGGTGGGAGATATCACACCTGTGCATCAATTTGAATGACTTGCCCATGAGCTTTGTCAAAACCAGCAGTAGATGCCATGGAGGTGGAGGTTCATGCACTGGAAGGGATACAAGACCTAGGCCCCTTGAAAAAGTGCCAGACCACCTTGTCCTGTACTGACTGCTTACCAGCCTCGCCAAGTAAGCAGAGATGGCTGCCAGGTACACCTTAAGGGTCGCTGACCAAAGTCCCAGCTGGGACAGGGACCACAGGTAGTCCAAAATGCTAGCCACTGGACAGGATGTGGGGTCCAACCCTTGCCTGGACACCAAATGGGAAATGTCTTCCATTTGAAGGCATAGCATTTTCTGGTTGATTCCTTACAGGATGCCTCAACAACCATGAGTACCTCGGAGACCCAAAGCCTGGAACTCTGGCAGCTCCTGAACCAGGCTGTCGTGTGCAGGGATTGAGTACCTTCCCTGATTGATGGAGAGCAGGTCCAGGCTCTGGATTTCTCAATGCGCTGGAGGTGACCCTCCACACCAGGCCCAAACAGGTCAGTGCCCAAAAAGGGACATCTGCTAGCTTGTGTTGAGTGTCGATCTTAAAGTTCAAGATCCTCAACCAAGCCCCTACGGTACATGGTTACTGAGGCCGCTACTGAGGCACATGAATCACCAATATCCAGAGCAGTCTGGAGTTGTTGCTTCACCACTACCCTTCCCTGGTCCTAGACCTGCTTGACCATGGTCTGAAGGTCCGCCAGGAGGTAAGGAATGACTCATCCAGGGAGCCCAAAAGGCGTGGAAGAAGTGTGCCATCAGCACAGCTGAGGTAGCCTGATGAACGCTGAGTGAAGAGGCAGCGAGACTTTCATTGCCGAATGGTCCAATTTCTTGGACTCTGTCTGGCGGTTATCCACGCCACCCGGATGCCAGAGCGCCAAAAATTGAGTCAGTAACAAGACCTCAGCTGAGGGATGCTCCAAAACCCTGAAAGGGAGCCGTTCAGACCAAGGCTTGCAGACCATCTGGACCGAGGGCTAGGGAAAGATGTGGACACTGCCACAGTTCCAGGGCTGGACCAACAATGGCCTCAGCCACCGGAAGGCCTCAGTAGAAGAATCCCTTTGTCCAGAATCTCTGTTAGGGATATCGAGCCTGCTTCTGGACTGCTCGAGCCCATCCCTGTGGACCCAGAGATGAGCTGATGAATGCCCATGAATGAGGTGGGTCCCTAGTCTATGGAGAGGTTTCCAAGGACTCCACATTGATGGGACATGAGTGCAATGAGAGTCTTGGATTCCAAGGAGTCCATGTACAGCAGGCGTCACCTAATTAACCCTCAACCAGCCTTGGGTGATCGGGAGTGAGGAGACAAACAGCCAATGGGGCAACCTTTTGCTGACAAGAGCATCCTTGGTCAGGGCTCGGACTTGGCTGTTACGTGGTGGCTCACCACACACACACACAAGCAGCACAGAAACATGCTTCGACCAAGCTGGTACCTCTGTAGAAGTGACAGTGGCGGAGCCGACGTTGGCCATTTGGGTGACAACCACTTGATAGCCGGGTAGAAACTGGTCGGCTTCATGCTGGTCAAGACCAGCTGCTGCCACATCAAATGTTCGTAACGCCGGCGCAATTTGGCGCAGAGCTCTCCTCATCAGGAGGATGAAGAAGAACAGCGCGCTCGCTACCTAGATGTCGGGAGTGAGACTGCCGGTGCCGGTGAGATATGCCCAATCCTGTAGGAGGACCGGGCCAACGGGGATGTCTGAAGGGAGCCAAGGACCCACGCTGCTCCTCCAGGTCAGGGTCCTGAGTGGGAGGGCTCGACCCAGCGGGCTGAGCCGACCTGTCCAAGACACTGGAAGCACCAGGAGTCAAAGAGAGAATTGTCGGACTCATCTGGTGACAACCTGTTGTGGTCTGTCAGAGAAAGTCTCAACACGCCGATAGGCATGCCTCAGCCAACTGGTCCGACAGGGTCTCTGTGAAACCAGTGGCTTAAGCCGCAATTTCGACCAAAGTTGAAACTGGAGTCTCCTGAGAGCAGGAACGCTCCAGATCCTAAGGCGTCGGCGTAGAGTCTTTCCTTTCTTTGACTCCTCCTTGTGAGAACATGAAGCGTGTGACCCAAAGGGCCCTCTCCTTAGTCGGAGAGAGACATGCACAGCTCTTTAATGGAAGTCGAATAAGTGGAGCCCAGTTGGAGCAGAACGAAGGCCGAAGCTGAAGAGGAATGAGGACGCGTTCTGAGCCCTCCTCCTCGAAGGCCTTGAGCTGTTCAAGCTGCTCAGTGGACCCCGCAGCTGCAGAGACCACCGGATGGGGATCCTTGGATTTAACCAGCGGGTAACGCTCCAGTCGCCCCAGCTGAAGTTGGGCAGCGTGGTCATCCAACCAACGGGTGAAAGGAACACAGATTGCAAGCCTACCAATCGTGGTCATGTCCCAAACAGTACATGCACGTGGCATGAGGGTCGGTGCCGACATCTATTGCCTGCAGGGGCACTGGCGAAACCGGAAAGGTTTCCTCTTCCATCACGGAAGCAAGAGAAGGAGGAGCAGACGAAACTCAAATGAGTTTTAAGGTACATTTTGGAAGCAAATCCAAAGATTTGAGAGCCAGGGCCTGCCACCGTGGGAGGCGTTAAGGAGAACCTGAACCTTCTAGTGGAAAGGAAGATCTGGCATCATGGGGCACAGCCAAGGGTTATACCACCTGGGTGGGTGGGAGGAGCCAGCTTAAAGATGTTCTGGAAACCCTTAAGGGAAAGGCGATCTGCCAGAAAGTGTGGCTAGAACATATCCACGATCCTAGAAATGATAGATATGGTTAGTGGCCACAAGGTGGCAGTGTTAATTTAAAACAACCAACCAGAACAAAACCAAAAACACCGTCCCATCAAGTACTCCTCCACCACCTCTTTAGCATGAATACCAGTCACTCCCTTTTCTTCAAGGTATAGTCTACTTTCATCATTTTGAAAGTAAAATTGTCAATGCAAACAGCGAGCCTTGACAAGGCCAGGGACCCCTCAATTTCTTGAACCTAAACAGTGGTTCAGAAATCCTCCATGAGCTACAGCTCAGCTGATTCTGCAAGGTACTAGCCGGACTTTTGGATTTGGTACCAGTGGAAGCTGATTTACAAGTGGCCCACACTATCTCCTGCTGAACACATCTCTAACTACTGTATCTCCTCTGTGTCTCTAGTTGAATTTATGTGCTAGGGTTTAATAATTTGTTTAATCCTTACAGTCATTTTAAGTTCTGAGTTGATATTAGAAGTGAATTTAGTGTTTTTTTTTACTTTTCCATTAGCAGATTATATCCTCTCACCACTAGAGGCTATATCTCCATCTCTTTATCTAGTACGTAGCCATGTGGGCCTCTCTCACCTTTCTCTGCCTCTCCTCCTCCTCCTTGCCCTGGCCCCTCTTCTGTGTGAGAGGCTTTTCGCACCATGCAATTCTGCTTAAAGTTGAACCAGCATAACATTCTGTGGTGATTTGCATATGCAGCCCATGATGCTTTGCATTGTGTGGGCATGTGTGATTTTGTATTTTTCTAACTACTGTATCTCCTCTGTCTCTCTAGTTGAATTTATGTGCCAGGGTTTAATAATTTGTTTAATCCTTACAGTCATTTTAGTTCTGAGTTAATATTAGAAGTGAATTTTGTGCCTGGACTGTGTAAACCTTCTTCTGCTCTCTGGCCTGCAACCTGTCTCCACCCCAACCTCCAAACCATCTGCTGTGCTGTTGACTTTTCCATTAGCAGATTATATCCTCTCAGCACTAGAGGCTCTCTCTCTGGTAGTAGCTCCTATCCTATGTGGCACATCACACACTCTGTTCTTTTATCATCACAATGCTCCCTCCTCACTTCTGCTTCTAGCGCCTGTCTACCTACAGGGGTTACAACGTAGATGCTCTCCCACCATCTGTAAACACACCTTTCGAACAGCAGCTGATTGGCGGCCCTGTCTTCACTGCCTTGCTTTGCTCTTGAGCACTCGCCATTGACTTACACATTAGTTTTGCTGCAAAATTTCACCCACCCCCCATCCCCCCCTTCTACCTTACTTAAATAGACCTCTAACCCCACCCTCCCTCTTACATCCCCACCGCCCACTGCCTATTGGCCAACACTGTAGCTTCCTCTGCTCTACCTATGCCTCCCATCCCCTTCTCTCATCCCATGTAGTGTTTACTGATTGAGGTGCTCCTTTCTCAATCTCTCTTTCTATCTGCCTCCTGCTAACCAAGTTACTCCTCCTTTTCAACTCGCTTCCCCACCCTTACTGTGCTATGCTAATCGCAAGCCATGTGGGTTCTCTCGCCTCTCCTTCTCCTCCTTGCCTGCCCCCTTCTCTCTCCCTGGTCTAGCCACCCCCCACCTGCCCCCGCCACCCCTCGCTGGTTTCCACTGCTGTTCAAGGGAACCCTCCACTTCCACTCCGAGACTTGTGCTTGGGCCACCGTTTGGATATTCCTGGTTACTACCCGACCACTACTCTCAGCAAGTATGGCCACCTCTCTACACTGTACCCTTGCAGTCCATATGGGATACTGCCTGGAACCTTGCAACCTCTACTCCCGAAGCAGCGATCAAACCTCTCTGAGAGAGCTGCGACTCTACTCCTTAAAACTCCTACTCCTCCTCCTTCTCATCTCAGGCAGCGTCCATCCCAATCCTGGCCCTAGAAGCTCAGGCCACACACAAACTCAGGTGCCCTTATCCTTGTAACCATTGGTATCTGCAGCCTACTACCAAAATGGATGCACTCAAGCCTTCATATGCCAACACAACCCTGACATCCTTGCAGTGATGGAAACTTGGCTGACGCCTAAAGTTCCTGACTCAGCAGTAACAATACAGGGCTACAATGTCCATAGGCTGGACGGATATCCAAAAAGCGATGGTTGCGCAATCTATATCAAAGACTCCCTGTCATGGCACCCTGTAGCAACTCCATCACTTTCTGCCTCTGCCCAGATTCTATCAATAAAAATCATCCTAGGTCCCAACCATAAAGCCCTGACTATTGTCTCCTGATACATCCCGCCAGGGACCCAAACATAGCTTCAACGACATCCTAAACTTTATCAACTCTCATCCTCCTGAAGCTGAACTTATTCTACTAGGGATTTCAACATAAACTGGTCAGCATCGGCCAGTGCCTATAAAGACTCCATCTCAGCTGCTAACCTCACGTAAATGATAAACTCCCTACTGGAATTAACTACAAGATTGGCACCAGTACCCTCCTGGATTGGGTCCTCACCTCTCACCCCACAAGGATTTCTCGTCTGACCGTTCTCCCAGACTCTCTCAGTGACCAGTCATATGTGCATGGTCTAACAAATTCCTCAAGCCCCTCCCAAAATTATCGTTAGCAGAGTCCTTCCTTGTGGAAAACTTCCACATCTCAAACAATACCTGCTTCTACAAGAATGGCTATCCAGCTACGAAGCAACAGATGTTAACTTGGCTCTTGACCACTTCATCTCTATTTTCAACAAATCCTGCACCTCTTTGCCCCTGCTAAAGGTGCAAAACAAAATCTCTCTCTAACCCATGGCTCACCGTGGCTCTTCTCTCTGCTGAAACTAAGGGACCACCTCTTGGCAGCTGCCAGGGCCACTGGCAAACAACTGGACATCCAAAATTACAAACAAGCAAGAAATGCCTGCACAAAAGCCATCTGGCTCACAAATCCACCTATTACAAAGACACTCTCACCAATACACAGGAAATGGTCGTGCGTTCTGGGACAATATCAAGGATGTCATGGGGAAGCAGCCCAAAACCTCTCTGGTCATGTTAATGGTTGATGGATCCTCAACCCTCGACCCCAAGGTGATTGAAACATCTTTAACACGGCTTTTCAGACCTTGGTGCTGTCCTACCCATGACTTTTTCGAAAACAGGGCTTACTGTCCAAATACTCAGCCCCACAGTTTAACCATCCCTCTTCTACTTCAGGAGTAAGGCTGAATGAGCTCGATGCTATATTACTGCAGTTATCTCTAAATCTAGATCTAGTAGCGACACCCTGGACCTTAAGCTTCTGTTGCTCACCCTCGATGAGTTAATTCATCCATTAACAAAATCCTAAACCCCTCTCTCTCAGCTGTGGTAAAAATTCCCAGACTTATGGAAAAACAGCCACCGTGACACCTGTCCATAAAAGTGGGGATAAGATGAATCACTCAAATTATGCCCATTCTCCATACTGCCCCACTCTCTAAGGCACTCAAAGCGCATCGTGGCTGATCAACTTACCGACCACCTGGATAAATACAATATACCTTGTGCACAGCAACACGGTTTCCGGAAAGGTCACAGCACCACCACAGCCCTTCTTGAGTTCACTTGAGTTTTGCACAAATCCCTTGACAACTGCCTTCTCACAGGGGCCGTTTGGTCGACCTCTCAAGGCCTTCGATACAGTACACCATGGACTACTAATTGACCAACTACTGAATGCCAGGCTACCACATAACTCTTCTCTCTGGTTTAAAAGCTACTTAGAAAACTGGTCGCAGAGAGTAAAAATTGCTGACGTTCTTTCTGACACCCTGCTTGTTTGCTCTGGTGTCCCACAGGGATCCATACTGGGCCCCTACTTTTAGCCTTTTCTTAAACTCCTCCCTTACCACTGCTCTGAGCAGATCATACTATATGCCGATAATGCTGTTGTATTCTCCACTCACAAAGATCCTGCAACTCTTCAACACAACCTTCAGCTTTGGTTTCAGTTCTGTAGAGACATGGTTTCTTAATCATAAACTGGTCCTCAATGACAAGAAAACCAAATCTATGCTGTTCTGCAGCCTCATAACCCACACAAGCTACACACTTGGCTATCTCCACCACCCAGGAAACACTCTAGATCAGGTGGGGTTCTTCAAATACTTGGGATATAGCTTGACCCTAATCTCTCCTATGGACCTCACATAGATAATGTAGCTAGAGCTGCTAATACACACTTGGTCTCCTCTACAAAACACAGACAACACCTCACGCCAGAAGCTTTAAAGGTTGCAGTCCTGAGCTCTGTGATCTCTGTAATAGACTATGGTCTCATTTGTGGCTCGCCACAATCACAACCCTTAGACGCCTCTCAACTGCCTTAAATAAGGCATGTCGGCTCATCACTGGTGCTCACAGTCTCACCCACACATGTGACCTGTACTCCCAGACCGCTGGCTCCAACTATCAAACCGCATAAAGTTTCTCACCTGCTCCATGGCGGGAAAAAAATCTACCTTGGCCTTGCACCTTCTGGGGTCTCAACTCTGTTACAACACCAAACCAGCTAAGCGGTGCCTTCGAAGAGATCACGCTACAGCTACTGAAAAGTCCCCCACTGTCACACTTCATAGGGACAACGCTTTGCTTATCGAAGTGCCACTCTGGTTCAATGGCCTCAGCCCCACCATCTCCTCTGCCCCAACAATTGGTATGTTTAAAACTAGGCTCTGGTACTATCTCACTACTAACAGCTCTTGTGAATGCCCAACTTAACCTTGTTTCTCCATTTCCATGACTGCTCTAGTGCCCCCAACACTGATTCTACCACATCTTGGTATACCCAATGCTGCACTTTCACCCTCTCCCACCCTACCTACATTTCTTCATCCCCCCACACACGACTCTGGCACTTCTCATCTCTTGTCTGTTTTCTGACAAATGCCGCTGGCTGCCTGCTTACAATGTTACCCTTGAATTGTATTAATCTGTAATCTGTTTGCAATGTCCACATTGTTGTAATGCCGTCTTGATGTTCCCATAATTTGTGTTTCTCTGATGTGGAACCTTTGTAAAGGAGCCTTGGCTCAAAGGTATTTGTAATCCCAGACTTGATAAATAAATAAAATAAAATGTTGCTGCAAGTAACAAAACAAAGTGCAGAAAGCTAGGTTGTGAGAAAGGATCAGAGACTGGAGTGCACCATGTTAACCCACATATAACCATGACAGACAGAGAGACAGAGACAGAGAGAGAGAGAGAGAGAAACAAAAGCAGATATTTAGGTAACTAGGATACCCTTAAGAGGTCAAAAAAGTAAAACAGATAAAAGCTTTCAAGTCTTTGTCCAACTGAATCAGGCACTACGCAAATATGAAATTCCTTTTATTGGGGAATAAATTCTAAATGGGCTATTTAGCCAATGCAAGTTAAACTGCAGAGATACAGATATAAAAAACTTCTTAGTTCTGATTTACATCAAACATGGGCGAACTGAAGGTGTTAAATGTATATATTGGCTTTTGTTATGCAGCAATCTAAGAGCAGTGGATATGCTCAGATATACTAAAAACTTACATATACAATGGTGTGTGAAAATCCTGCATAACCGCCGGGAATGGCATTTACATAACAAAAACAAAAATGTTAACATTTATTTTACATGTGGGTCCATTGTATAAATCGCAATAAGGCACTCCAGGGTGTGAGTTATAGGGTGATTTACCCACTTCTTGTGTGGTTGTCACCACCTCGTGACACACCACACAAGGTGTGGTTAAATTCCCATTATACAATGGCAAGAAAGAATCCTGGCTTCTGATTGGTCAGGAGTGTCACAGCAGGGATGTTATCCTGGCATAACATCCCTGCTGATTGTTTAGGCTATGGAGCATGCTGCTCCTGACCTTTTTTTTTCTTGAGAAACAAAATATTTTTACACACTAACAAAACATTCTTTAAAATTATTATTTTTTTTTTTTTAAACTATAAAACAATAAGCCATTGTATAATAGGAATAATGCCCTCAGGGTGGGTGTTATGCTGGGATAACATCCTTCTCTGGTGTTGGGCCTTCGGCCGGTGGCCTCGGGCCCAACCACCGAGGTGGGATGTTATCCCAGCATAACACCCACTCTGTCAGGCATTATTCCTTTAATAACCCACACCCTGTTGTGCCTTATTGCTTAAACAGAATGGCATGAAGCCTTTGTCTTTTGAGTCCTGAATTAAGGGTGTTATAGTTTCTCAAGTCTGATGTCCCAGGCTCTGGTTGATTTAAAGTTGTTCTCAGACTGCCACTTCCATGTCCTCCAAATTAGTGTACTTTCTGAGCTGGAGAAATGCTCACCCACTGGCATGTCGGAGACTAGGTGTCTGATGTTGAAGCTGTACAGATTCAGTCCCTACTGAATGTACCCAGATGCAAAACATCCAAAGGCTCTGTTGCCTTCAATCACTCTGCCCCTAAGCTCTGGAACGCTCTCCCCAAATGCTTCAAATATCAGGATCCCAGGGCAGCGTCAAAAGGAGCTGTGCCTATGTCCATCTTTTGCTGATCTCTGCACTTGTTTTAATCCTCCTTAATTCACTCACCCACCAGATGCTTCCAGGCCCAACTTTCACCTCCCTACCTCATAGCGCTTCTTACCCTTACTATCTCGAGGGCTAATCTACTTCCACCCCGCACACCTGAGTCCCATCTCGGAGGCGTGATAATGCATCCTGACCAGTCAGGAATTTGCCGTTGCCTTGTTTCGCTGCCTATTTGAACCTTCATTGTTGTGACTAATTTTAACGATATTTCTTTGCTGCTATGTTGTGGTATCTCCTCCTTGACTGTGTGGGTTTTATGCATAAAAATTCTGTGAAGTTCATTTATTATTGTTCTGGCTGCATGTATTCATTACTACTTACTGTTTTGACTTATACTATTGTAATTTCATTGTACTCATGCTATGTACCAGTCTGACTGTTGTACTCTCCTGGAGTGGTGCCTGAAAATAGTCATTTCATGGCTAGTGCACCTACCAGTTGTTAAACTCTAAATAAATTCTTTGCCCAAGTGTCTGCCCTGTCTCACCACACACAGATTTATGTTTGGGAATCTGGAGCACAAGACAAGATATACGATGGGTGCTGCAACTCAAGGACCACTGGGCTTTCTGCACCTCAGCATGCCAACCTACATATGGCCAAGCTACAAGAAACCCAATTGCCCCACCTGTCACATCCAACCCCTGATCTGTTTATGGTACACTGATGATACCTTCCTTTTCTAGAGCACCACTGACTGGGACCCCATATACATTTTGTCTCAACCTCCACGCATTCCATCTGTCTGTAAAATTCAACACTTCACTACACACACGCATCGCACACCTTTACCTTTCTGGATACCCAGCGACATCATAAAAAGATGTGAAAAAAGACACATTAGGAGTTTGTGTAGCAAGACACATAGGAAAAAAAGTAGTTGTATTTTTTTTTTTTTTATTTCTAAAGTATTTTTCTGTTTCCTTTTGCTCATTAGAAAGGTTTTCTATGCGCTAATATTGTGCTGCGTGTGTGAAATAGCTCTCAGCCTGGCAGTTGACAGATGTGCCATGCAGTGTGATGTCCCGCACATCACACCTACCAGCATCAGGAAAACAATTTTCTAATTAACCAAAGGGAAAAGAAAAAGTATCTCAAATACAAAGATAGTGGTTGACGGCTTTTGAAAACTAGTATTAGGTTTAGGCAGTACACTAGCTCTTTAAATTTACTGTAAATCTACTTGCCTACCTGGTTGACGTAAATCTAAACTACAAAGCCGCCTATAACTTTGCAATTTAATTTCATTGGCCAGCTATCCCTTTCCAGTGTTTGGAACGGATCCTCGATAAAGGAGTTTCAGCTTGCACTGTGTAACATAGCTGATGAAAGGGCACTAAGCCAGCTTGTATCTTCCAACTTTTCTTAGCCTCATAAAAGGCATCATATTTATGAAACATACAAAAAAAAAAAAAAATCAATGAGCCCAGACAGATTGCACCTGGAGTGCTGAAAGAAATATAGCAGGAGCTGGCTGCCCTACTGCTAGACCACTTCAGCCATTCCTGGAAACAGGAATGGTGCCAATGGATTGAAAGCAGTGGATGCGGTTCCTCTGCACAAGAGCAGGATGAACAGAGGAAAATCAAGGTCAGTCAGTTGGACGTTTATAGGCGGCAAATTAGTGGAGGCTACAATTAAGAGATAAGTATGCCAGTGCATTCCAGAACAAAGAACAGCATGGATTCCAATGGGAGGTCGTGCCAGACAAATCCGATGGACTTTGACTGGGTCACGAAGTAACAAAGAAAAGGCAGTGGGCATGCTTTATGTGGTCTTCAGCAAAGACTGACTCAGTCCTACCTAGGAGAATACTTAAGAAATGAGAAGACCTGGGGTAGGGACAGGATTACAGGATGGTTCAAGAACGTACAGTTATGAACTTACTGTAACAGTAGATCTTAAAGAGGATCTCTTGCATCAGGCCACACCTATGGAACTTATAGACACCAGGCACTGGGACCACATGGAAACTTTTCTAACTAGCAGTCTACAAGGGGCTGCCCACGACAATGTCAGAAACAGTGATGTCTCACCCATATAAATGTGGACAGATCCATGCCCAGAGTTCTTTCCTGGAGACCCCATACAGAGATAACTAGCTGGGGGCAGAAGTTCCTGCCAGAAGGAGAACCGTCCTGGAGAAATAAAGAGGAAAAGCTTGAAAGCCAAGGGGATGGAGGGTGGGATGGCATGGCCTGATGCAAGAGATCCTCTCAAGATCTACTGTTATGGTAGTTGTTGTATAACTGTACTAATCTTCATCGAGGGCATCTCTTGCACAAGCTATCACCGTGGAACCAGTCCCAAGCAGTTACAGAACTAGATAGTCAGTTCCACCACTTCAGAGTGCTGGCAATACTGGCCTGGACATTAGGGTACCAAGTCGGAAGTCACCGTCCTCTCCTTCTGTGGGGATGTGGGCTGCTGCCGCCCCACAAACCCTTTCTGAATATACTAACTCGGGGCGAGCACTTCAGACGATCAATGCCCTAATGACTGGGTACTGTAATGCGGCACTCTAATAACCAGCAACGGTTACAGTCCAGGTGGCTGGAGGTCATAAATCTAAGACAGGAGGCCCTGAAGCACTGCTAGGGCCAAAGCCTGCTCATCCCATCCTGGAAGCAATGTCCAGACTGTAGTATTTAGCGAAGGTGTGGATTGTACTCCAAGTTGTGGCAGTGCAGATCTGCATTGAACATTCCTGAAATGGACAACAGAAGTGGCCATACCTCTGGCTGAATGACCACGAACACCGCCAGAAGTTCCTTACCATACTATCATAAAACATAATACGGTTGGCCAACCATTTGGACAAACACTATTTAGAAACTGATATGCCCTCCTTCCAGGGGTAGTCCTTCATGTGTGTATACTAACGCAGACTTCTATGCTTATGAAGCAATGTTTCCCTGGATTGGCATGCTCAGACACCTCCTTATGCAGAAACTTGCAGTTCATGTGCAAACACATCCTTTCTATGGGGAACATTAAATAGGATGCTCACCACGAGAGCCTGCAGCTCTGAAATCCTTACAGTAAAGTAATGGCAACTAAAAGAATGCTTTCCATGACAGAAAGCACAGCTTGCATGTTGTGGCTGGTTCAAACAGAGCCACAGTAAGTTTCTCCAACACAAAATTTAAATCCCAGACTGGAACTAGGTTGCGGATGGGAGGCTTCAGATGAAGAATGCCCATCAGAAATATACAGGGCGCCTCTAGTTGTGCCACCATGCGACCATTGACAGGCACATGGAAGACAGAAATGGCAGACACGCACCTTAATGGAGAAGTACTGCAGGCCCGAACCCGAGAGGGACAGCAGATACTCAGAATCTGATTCACAGGACACAAGAAAGGGTCCAAATGATGGAAGCTGCCCATATAGCAAATCGCTTCCACTGCATGGAATAAGTGGCCATGGTGACAGACTTTCTGGCAGCCACCAGGACATCAGCTACCTTTGGGGAAACACACAAGCCACGGCTATGTCTTCAGGAGCCATGTATGGAGATGCAGTGACTAGGTCCGGATGAACCAGGGTGCCCCACTCCTGTGACAGCAGGCTTTTGCACAGGGTAGGGGTAGGGTACTGCAAGTTCCACCGTCAACCACTGCAGTAAGGGGAACCAATCTGATGAGACCAGAAGTAGACAATAAGGATCAGCATGGCACCCTCCATCTGGAATTTGATTAGTACCCTCTGAATTATAGGAAAGAGAGGGAAGGTGTAGAGGAACCTCCCTTTCCAAGAGAGGGACAACACATCTCACCAGAAAACTCCAGGCCCTGGAGCAAGCGAACAGAAATGCAGCAGTTTTGCATTGAGTGGGGACACCAAAGGCCCAACTCTGAATGACCCCATCTGTCAAATAGGTCTTCTACAACCGAGGTCAGCAGCTCCCACTCATGCATCAGAGACGGCGACTGGCTGAGCCTGTCCACCAGGACATTTTGGATGCCGGAAACATGGGTGGCAGATAGTTCCAGAGCCCACTACCAGACCCTCACTGCTTCCTGACACAGAGGGTACGAATGAGTCCCCCCTTGTTTGCTGGCGTAGTGCACTTCTCTGATGGCTGTCTGCACCAGAAGATGAGCTGGGGACAGATGGGCCTGGAAGGCTTGTAAAGTGTACAGGACAGCCCTCATCTCTATAACGTGGCAGTGGAGGTCCACCTCACTGTGGACCATGTCCCCTTGGTTTGGAGAGGCCCACATATGGGCCCCAAGCCCAACCTTGAGTATTGGGGTGAAGATCTGCTGAGGGATAAGAAATTAGGAAGGACCTCTCTCAACAGGTTGCTGGGTTCCATCTACCACAGCAGCCGGAGAGGAGACTAGGACTACTTGTTCTAGGCCACAATGCACTGGTCCCACTGGGTCCTCAATGTCCACAGGGGATCCGTGAGCATGGAGCCTGTCTAAACATCTGTTGTGAGCCTCCACTGGTCCAGGTGGAAGGAGAAGTGACCCCTACAACCGCCTTCTGCAATGTTGGAGGGTGGGGTCTGACAAGAAGTCATGCTGAAGTAGCCCTGTGGCTGGGTCCACACCACCTCCTCTGGGGCCATCCTAGTGGTGGGAGCAGGGCAGGAAGGACCATAGCTGCCTAGCACTTGCTCTCAGGCCTGGAGACCTGCTTGGACGTGATGGAAGGCCCAACCTAAATGGCACCCTGGTGGCCACTTTTAGGCTGGGTGTGGTAGAGGTAAGGAGCAGACTGCAGAGTCCTACCAGAGGCCTGCAGGTCAGAAAGGATGTCCTGCACATCTCCCTGAAGAGCTTGCAGCCTCTAAAGGGGCATTCAGGATGGACTGTTCACATCTGTGGCGAGTCTGACACCCTAAGCCAAGAATGCCTTCTCAAACAGATGTATACTACCTCAGCCCTGGCTGAAGCATCGGCAACATCATAGGCGGGCCTCAAAGGTGCCTGCCAATGTCGGCCCCAGACTAGAGGGCCTTAAGCCGTTCCGGTCTCTGGGACCCTCGAGGACCTGAGCAGCAGCCTTGGCCTTCATCCAGAGGGTAACCTGAATTTAACCATGTGGGTGATGTAGTTCAAGATCCTAATGACCAGCATAGGTGAGGCAAGGTCTACATCCCCATGAGGTCCAGCTTTCTGGACTCCTTATCTGGGGGGGGATAGAAGAGCTCAGATACTTAGGCTTCTTGGTCCTGTTATGGGCAGCATTTATCACCACTGAATCTGCCCTTAGGTATTTCTAGTAAAGTGTTAGCTCTAGGAGCTTGAGATAATCTGTTCCCTTCCTAGGTGTGGCGGGATGAAGTTGAGTCTGTACCAGGCTGCCAGGGTAGCATCTTTGAAGGCTGTATGAGGGGAAGGATAAGTGGAGGAGACTCTGGTAATTCTAAGTAGTCTGGCAAATTTTTCCTGGTGACATCCTCAGCGCTAACCCTACTGCCGTTTATAGCAGTCTCATCACAGCGATGAAAGAGGGGTCATGGGGTGGGGCCTTGGGGTATAGTTGGTACAGTCCTTATCCCGGAAGACACAGCAGAGTTGGGGGAGAGACTATCAGCCACATCACCCAGATAGTAGTAGTCATTGTCGCCGGCATCATCCCCTAGTCACTGGGGAGGTGGTCAAGATGGTATTCCTTAAATGTCTTGCCACAGTTGGCCCTGAAAGGGAGAAGACTGTGCATAAACTCCAAAAATGAGTACATCACGGCTGGGACATTTGCAACAGCAGCGCCAGAATGCCTGGCGGCACCGCCGGGGACCTGGGTCCCGTGCAGACGATGGAAGGGGCAGAGGCCTCGACAGCAATGGATGGGCCAGGGATGTCAGCAGGGAGGCTGAAACCCCGGGATGATGTAGTAGCCTGTGGTAACAACGGGGAGGTAAGGATACAGATGTCAAGGAGGCAGCCAAAAAAAAAAAAAAAGGCCGAGGGCGTCACGGGGAAGTAGGTAAGCCAGATAACGACATGATGTAGTTGCTCAAGGTCTCAGCCAGCACATCTCCCTGTCTGGTGGCCTGTGGGAAGACAGACCAAAACAGCAGGGGCTGAAAGGTTAGCAGGGGTGAGAGGAAGCCAGGCGTAAGCAGCCACTGCCAGCCAAAGTAAACTGGCAGGAGGTGCTGCCAATGCAGACTCTGTGGAAGATGGGGTGTGAGTAGCAGCAGAGGCTGCCACCTAGGCAAATGACAATCCCGCCATGACAGGCGGAGTGGCGACGAAGATAATGGGGAGGACGTTCTTTACCCCAGTCCTTGTCCTGGGGTCTGTGCTTCCTGGCTGAAATCACTTTATTTTAAGTGACTGCTAAAACTAGGGTGAGAAAAGAGAGCACGGTAAGTAGAAATTGGAAAATTTGGCGATTGACTGAAGTGGCAGTGTCTCCGTGGAGTCTGACGTGCAAAGTTCAATGGGGGGCACAGAACTGAGGAAGGCATGGGACTGCCCATGTTTATATGGGAGGGGCGTTGCTGCATCTGACATGGTCGTGGGTTGTCGCCTGTAGACTGCTAGCTAGAAAAGTTTCTATGTGGTCCAAGTGCGTCGTAGCTGTAAATTACATATATGTGGCCTCTTGCAAGAGACACCATAGATGAGGATCTGACTGGGTGGGAGAACACAATTAGTAGTCTTAAACTGGAATTCTCGGAGGCAAGGAAATAACCAGTGGAGTGCCCCAGGTAATGAGCCTTAGGTCCAGTAGTCATTAACATCTTTGAGACATCAGGAAGAGATTCAATGGAATAGGTGCCTATTTGTAGAGAACACAAAAATATGTGGAAGAGGGACTTTGATTGGGGTGGGTGGTCAGGGCATGGAGGGATGATCTGAAGAGATTGGGTAATGGTCAAGTGACTGGTAACTAAACATCAGTGTTCATTTCTGGAGCCCACAAGGACAGGGACAGGGGTGTGGGAAGGCAATGAAAACGATCAGGAGTAGCAAGAAGTGCTATGTTCAAAGGCTTTGAGGACCTCAACATGCATCTACTGGAGACCAGGAGAGAGGTGGGCACATGACAAGCTTTCAAGTTTGTACTGTTCCCTGTGGGCCCTATGCGCTATGTGCCACGGATGATGGTCAGTAGGCAGCCCCAAGTCAGAAAGTCATGCACCAGTGACCTTCAGCCCCGCTAGCATACTCAAAAGGGTGCCAACCCCATCCATGCCACATCCACTGGCTGTCTGCACGGGATAGTCAGGGGCAGTGACTGGGGCAGGGACATGGCCATGTGCCATTCATTACCTTAGCCCTTCGCAGAGTGTTGGCGGGGAGGCACAGACCAAACGAGCAGACAAGAACGACTGTTAGGCCTATTCTGCTGGCATTTTAGTATGCTAGAATGTTAGTATGCATGCAGGGACTCTTACAGTAGCTGCTACACAGCCCTTCTACTGGCAGCAAGCAGCCAAGGCAGCGCAACTGCTTGCTGTCCTGGTGGGAGAACAAACAGGGCCATTCCTAGAAACCATGAAGTTGAAGTTCAAACCCCATCAGTGCCATTTACTTCTATGTGACCCATAGCAAGTCACTTAACCTTCAGTGCTTTAAGGTAATGTGTCCCTGCAATATTATTTCAAACATTTCTACAGTTGTCAGGAAATCTGCTTGTTAGCATACATTTAGCAAATTATTTCTCTGAATCACTGAAAATTACCTTTAAAACAGTGCTATGGGAGTATCTAATTTGTGTTCAGGAAGGTGTTGTGCCTCTGCCTCACTCTAAATACTGTGCACTGCAACAGGCGGGTATAGTTGGCTATGCTGACTGGTGTCCTATTATACTGAAGAAACCCTGGATTTGATGCTTGGCATGGCATAACAGTAGAATCCAGGTCTTTTCTTCATGATTTGACATGACCCCTGTCTGCAGGAGCAGTTAGTTTTAACCTGCGTGCTGCACAAATAAGGGCTGGAGAAGCAGTGACATCACAGCAACCCTTCTGTCCACAATATGGATACCTCCATAGCCCCATTTTAAAAATAGTTTTCAGTTTTAGTGAAGACATTTGCTAAATGTAACCCAGCAGTCTACATACTGGATCGATATAGTAACCTCATACCACGGTCATATAGGTAATGGTATGCTTCCTTTAAGTCCACCCAGCTGGGCCTGCCTGAGTAAAAACAGAATCACAGTATCTCAGTGCATCACATACACACAGCCACATTTTGGCACACAGCTATAAGTAATAGTTGGACTGTATCACTACAACTCTGGGCTACAGTGTAGTGTACTGTTAGAGCTGCACAGAGTCCCATTGGGTCAGAGTGCAGCACTGTGACATGCAGAATAGAAACAGCTCAGATCATTTTTTTTCTCCGCCCGCCCCAACCCGTGCTCACGGTCCCCACTCCTTCGGGCTCCACAGGCTCCCTCCAGCCCCGCTTGTCCTTACCCAGCCCTCCTCTGGTCCTCACATGGCAGCCGATCCCTGGGATATCCTGCATCCCTTCACTGGGCAGGTCCCCTCCTCCGAGGGGGAAGGCACTGGGAGAAGGGATGGCCCCTGCACACTCTACTAGGGCCCAGGTAAGCTGCTGAGGAGCAGGAGGCCTGGAAGGCACTGGAGGTTCAGGGAACAGAGAGCCATCATCCGGCGGCCAGCGAGCAATTTTCCCTTTTCTGTTGGAGGCAGCATGGTGACATCACGCATACGCCAACGTCCGCCCTCCCCAGTTAGCATTTGGCTAGCGTCTTGTGATACTCCCAGCCTTGGCTAGGCCAGCAAGTGCTGGACCAGTCCCCTACCTCCCTGAGAAGGAGAGCTGTCCATGGGACGCTCAATCGTTCTCCCAGCCGCCCTCCAGCGACCTGTGCTAGTTCCCGAACTGGGGTCTCTGGCGCGCAAGCGAAATCAACCGTCAGCCGCGGGTCAAGCCAGCTCATTTTTAACAGAAGTCCACTTCATTCTAAAGTTAAGGATTAAAACTACATAAATCACACAGTGCAGAACAGTCATCATTCTAAAACAGACCCAAACCAGTACAGTGCCAAAATAAAACAAATATTTTATTTCAAACTGCAGTAAGGCTGCTAGTCGGGGGTAGTTTGCTGCAAGACTGACATGCACCAAGGAAAAGAGACATCAGAGTGCTAGCTTTCCAGATGAGGTGAGTGGGGGATGCTCATCTGTGACTGACATGAAGACTGTGGGTTAAGTTACAGTTGACACCTCACTGGTGGGTTGGACAGGAGGCAGTGGATCATCCTCGTGAAGTACATAGTACTAGAGGAAAACTGAGCAAAGATCTCAAAATGTGGTTCCTAGGATTTTGTTACCAGTGTATGTACTCTTCACAGAACAACGTCTGTGCTTTTCTCATAAAATACCAGAGAATGAAGAAAGGTCATAAGAAGCAACATGGCGTGCAAAATGAGTAGCTATACTAAACCCCGGGGATGAAAACCCAATTAACATTTTTTTGTTTGTTTTTACCTGAGAGCAGCAGCAGCATCTCCTCAGTCAAAGGGTGCTGGGGGCAACCAGCTTCACTTGGCTCCAGGAATCTATACAGCTGTGAAGAGAGAAAACATGTTAAAATGGCAGGTGGTGCTGGAGGTTACTGTGCAGGAAGGGGACTACCTTTTGCAGCACCACACACCCCTACACACCTATTTAGAGAGGGTTCATACCTTTTGTGGTACACACAGGCAGGGCAGTCGGCGATTCTATTCTCCTCCTTCAGGTCCTCTAGGCATACTGTACATTCTCCAGAATCTTTGCTCAGTGTATCAACTGAAAACAAACATGCATGTTATCCTCCTTAATGCAGAGGTCTGTGACTTTCAGGAGGCAGTATAGTGCTGTGGTTTAAGGCATTGCACTGCAAACCAGGAGGCCTGGGTCGGAATCCGGAGCCCACATTGCATACTGTGTGACCCTGGGCTGCTCCCAGGTCACATCTGGAAACAAGCTTTGGCTTAGGAAGTCCGGTTCAAGCATTCCCTTTTAAGAGCATGTTCCCAGACATGTCTCATTGAGTAAGCAATGGAAAATGAGAACCTGTCAGTTACAGCTCTGTCACCAGGAGTCCCCTGTTGCTTCACACTGTGGAGAGTCAGAGGTAATTTGTATAGCAAACAGAATGGGTCGGAAACTTATAAACTTCCACAAGATGGCAGCACAGGAGGTGGAACTGAAGGTCTCTCCTTGCAACACATGGGACACAATGGAAAACTACTTCAACATGATTCAGTATTCATAAACATTTGGCTCAAACATTTGTTACCTGGCAGCAAGGAAATTATGAAGCAGAGATATCGCCCCTAGGTCATTAACTCATTGTAGGACTGAGCAAGTCGTGCGACTTGCAGAGTGGAGACAATCAGGTAGCCAAATGGATAATGACCACTGAAAATAAATAATAATAAAAAAAAATTGCTTTGACTACCAGATTGTTAAGGCCACTTGCCCACAAAGGGATTTTTCCCTCACAGTGGGAGTAATGCTGAATGGGATCATAAAATGATGGTCACTAACAATGTCATTTGGCTACCAGATTTTGAAAGCTAGTAGCCAACCAACTATCAGCCCACAACTGTCCCCCATGGTTGCCTCCCAGTGTTTCATTTAGTAGTTAAAAACAAAAACAAACAAACAAATGGGTAGGAGGAGAATGCCCCTCCCCCAAAAAATATGAAATGATAAGTTGCATCTCAGTAGGGCTGTACTGGGGAAATAAACAGCTAAACATAGTTAACCGACTTGCACCTGGGGTGCTAAAGGAGAAAAGTCAACACTAAGGGTGTCACACCCAAGTGTGGGACTGGTAACTACTCTTCAGTTTATGTAGGAAACTTTTTTCTGGGGGAGGAGGGGGTTACTGACTGTTTACTGTAGTATAGTACATTGTACAGACTGATTTTGCAAATTTGCAAGCGGACATTTTCTATAACTAAAGTCCCAGAATCCCCTGCAGCCGACATCAGAGGAGGGCTGCAGCAGTGGGAGATTCAACAGCCTACAGAAGAGGTCAGCCTGGAACTAAACAAAGTTAGTCTGATACCTTTACTGTTGTAAGTAAACAAAATGTTTTGCACACAAAGTGCACATTGCCCAGCTCTACTTAGGTGTTGGGCCCTTAGTACAGACCCTTTAAGCAGATTAGATACTACCCTTCTTATCCCTTTCAGATACTTAAGATTTGACATGTCCCATTCTCCTACGGCCTCCATTGAGTATGTGTTCAGGGTGGCTACATGCTCCTCACACACTAACTTGCTAAATCTGTATCATCTTTGTAACCCTCCACCGGGCAGAGTCTAAGAGGTCTTTACCCTTTACAAGTGTGGACTTCAGAACTGGGAGCAGTACTCATCACTGATCCACTGAAGGCCAACACCACCTCTCTTCCCTTACTGCACTCATGCTTACCTTCACTTCGGACGCTGCTGAACCAATACCCTTCACTTTCTACCCCAGAGCACCTATATAAAATTAAGACACCTCCTACTGGGCCTCCAGGGCTGTTCACATGGTATCTTCTACACTGCTGTGACAGCTGCAGAGGTGTTGGTGTTGCCGCTGTAGTCACATGAATGCAATCAAGTATCACAGTTTCTGCATGCATACACTTCAAACACAATCCCCTTTCATGGGATCACGTAGTATTGTAGGCATTTCAGTGGCGGTCTGAACAGCGTTCACCACTCACAACAGCAGCACATGTTTTCCGATGCAGAGGGTACTTTCAAGGCCCCAAATCCTACTAGAACACCATTTGCAACACAAGAAGCTATCCTTCAACACCTCAACGCCCTGCTGTCTGAACACTCAGAGCGTTTTACAAACTGGGGAAAACTGATAGGGATGGGTGCAATGGAACTTCATGTCAAGTGAACGAGGCATCTATTGCATACCCTCCACTACAAAGTCGGCAATCCTTGAAACCAGATACTGAAAAGCATGGACCTCTACCTGCTCAGACAGATAAACAGTGCAAAATATTAAAAACAAGACAGTTTTCAGTGCAGGCTAGCTGCTCTGTTCTCTCCTCTTTCAGGTCTCCCAAAGTACTGGCCAGATGGTAGCAGTGTGCATCTCAGAAAATACAGATACGAATGATCACCGTTATCTTGAGAATACCAATAGACGCTTATAGTAAATGGGGAGCGAGTCATAACATACTGTATAACCCTTTTTTGCTGTAAATTAATTTACGCTTTATTTGCGGTCAGATACTTGCCACTGATATAAGTTTACAGCGGACTAAGTGTTACAGCTAAAAAAAAAAAAAAAATCTGATTTAGAGATCCATGTAATATCCCTCTTTGCTGGGCACAGTTAACCACACTGCAGTATTCAGTGCTTGGTGATTTAAAGTTACAGAAACTAGGAGGGTGATAGTGGGGTTCAATGTTACAGCTAAAAAAGTTCACGTTTTGTTTGTAGCGACTAAGAGTACAGAGCCATAAGGGGATATGGACAGGACCCACCATATACTGTATTCTTTCCTCAAGTGCCTCCCTCACCTTCCTCTGATCACAATACCTCCTTCCTGTAGTCACACTCTTTCATACTTTCAGGCTAGCAAGGTAAATGGAGATGGGTGCAGACACTTTCATGGGTACAGAGCGAAGCCATCATGTTCTTCAGATTTGGAGATCCATTTAATACCCCTCTTTGCTGGCCTACAGTTAACCACACTGC